>CM065594.1:115962287-116656819 GCA_033119425.1 Bufotes viridis
TTTAAAAGTTCAAATAATGCGTTTTGGGATGCAGCCCCTTCCTCAGATATAAGACTGTTGGAGGTAGTGACCATAGCAAATATTTTTACCCCTGAAGGGGTGACAGACAGAAAAGGCACCAGGACTGCCCACAAAGGGGGGTGGGGCTAAGATGACATCATCCATAGTAAGAAAAGCTTGTAGCAACATCTTAGACAGTAGTTGGAACATTAGATATTTTCAAAGGGGGGGGGGGGCAGGGCGAGGATGACAACATCAGTAGTAAACAAAGCAGTCTTGTAGTAACATCTTACACTAGGGGGCACATTTATTAAGACCAGCATTTTGGACTCCAGTCCTAATAAGCCCCTGCGCTGGCGGTGGATCTGCCGAAGTTATGTTGAAGCACCGACCTCTTCATAATTTTGGTGTATCCACCGCCGCTTCTGAATTTATGTGGTCAGAAAAAAAGGGGAGCAGAAGAAAATGGGTTAGGGAAGGGAATATGGATAGGGGAGAATGGGAAAGGGAAGAGGGGGAAGGACGGGCGCCAGGGGAAACCCACACAAGACGACTGATGGAATGGAAGGTGTTAAGGCGGCTCACAAGGGACGGCGTGTTACCAGGCCGTGGAGACAAATGAATTGAAGAAAGAAAATAGATGGAGCGCCAGATGGGAAATAAAGTTAGGTTGGTGCAGAGACAAGGCTCCTCAGGTGGTGAGGTTTCTAGGTTTTCACCAAAAAATACACTTGAGGTGATATATAAGTGATCAATAAATATTACTCACTTCACCAGGGGGTGGGTCAAGATAAGCTCAAGACACTTGGAACCCACTACCCCCTCGCCGAGATCGCCTTCAGTTGGATTCAATCCACGAAGTCCCTCAAAAGGATGACCCAGGAGACCTTCTGGATAGTAAAATGTTCGTTTTATTCAAGCTCGACGCGTTTCGGGGTATATATAAAACCCCTTCCTCAGGAGCATATAAAAACAGTGGTGTGCATGCACAACTTAAATATACAATTGGTAACTAATTGGTTTGCACGTGGTATCCATTCACTTCCGGTCATGTGACTTCCGGACCGGAAGTGAATACTGTTCAGGCCAATACAAGATAAATATTTCACAGTTTCAAGTATATAATATAATGTAATATAAAATAAAATAAAATACTTTCAAATATCGGGGAGTGGTCTTTCCCCTTTGTTCCCTTGGTGCCGACCCTTAATAACCCTAGAGATCGATGGGGCTTCCGATCATGTGTGCGGATCTGCGTTCCACTGTGGAACGCATTAGAAATCGTTCACCTCCAGGAGGTGAACGATACTTCCGGTCACGTGAGCGGGCTTGCGTTCCAGTGTGGAGCGCATTCAAGATCGCTGTGGGCTTGTAACCACCTGGCGGTGTCCTCTGGTCTCCTGCGTTCCAACGTGAAGCGCAAGAGGGTACATGCGCACTCGAAGTTGGACCCTGTTCTCTTAGATGAATGGAAAAAAATAAAAAATGATTAATTGATCGTGGCCAAATCTCCAAAGTTTTATAGACTAATTAGTCTCTTCTGGACAGGCAAAATTATCCCTATATATGGGGGCATTGCATTGTGTATAATAAATATGTTTCCTATAAAATTGATATAAAATTTATGGTAAAAGAAGTATCCCTACAGGTAGGTGTTTACAACTTTTGTATAAAAATAAACTGGATATAAATATACTTAAAGACCTATATATCTCTATATCTATATACACACACCCCCACATATAAATACATACAGAAAGATTTTATATTATATCCACATGTATATTACGGGTGTAGACTGTATTTAACCACTAAAATTCGATGGGTTTGTGGATGATCGATATATCGGTAAAAGGGTATATACAAAGAATATTATATGTGAATAAAAATACATATATAGGGAGAAATGAATTTGATAAAAATACACAAACCTATATACTATGATGAAAATAATATAATAATACTATGAACAGAGAGGGAAGTGAGGGGGGGGGGGTTTAGGGTTACTGAGGGCTCCACCGATATTGATCGTATAAAACTATAAATATATAGTGAAGGATAAATAAATTTTATATGGATAAAAACCTGTATACTACAGAAAAGGGGGGGGGAGTTTATTTAGTGTACTGGAGGCTCCATCAATAATGGCCGTATTCGAGTGCTTCATTCAAGCCTGCTGGGGCAAGGGTATTGAATCTATAAATCCAGTACATTTCTCGTCGGCACAGCTGGGAATAAGATTTTGGGACCCAATCGATAGGGGTGATTTTCAAGCAAGAGAAATCCCCAGCATGTGCCTCGGAGAAATGTCTGGAGACTCCATGTTTCAAAAATTGCTTTTGGATGTTCGCACGATGTGTATTAAGTCTTTCGCGCAATGTCTGGGTGGTTCTACCCACGTATTGTAGATGGCAAGAACATTCCAAAATATATACAACATTTCTTGAGCTACACGTCATATGATGTCTCAGAGGAATGGTCTCTTGTGTATTGGAGACAGTCACTAATGTGGTCTGGTCCGTTATACTAAGACAGCACAGGCACCGTCTGGACCCACAGCGAAAGGACCCTGCGGGAAGGGTCTCACCAATGCTTTTCTTGAGGGTGCCAGAATATTTTTCAGAGTATGTGCACGTCTGTATGTTATACCTGTTTTTTTCGGAAGAAGTTTTCCAATTATTGGGTCCTGGTTCAATATTGGCAAATGTTTCTGTATTATTTGTTGGATGGAGCTATGTTTAGTATTGTAGCAGGTGAGGAAGTTAAATTGGAATTCATGTGGTTGCTCTGGCCCTTTAATTTAATTTTAGTTTTACCTGGTGCGAGGCAATCTTCTTGGCTAGTCCTTATGGCTCGAGAACGAGAGTCATGAATTAATTTCTCGGGGTAGCCTTTAGCCTCAAATCTTTTCTGTAGAATGTCCAATTGTTCGGACAGGCTGTTGCTGTCAGAACAATTCCTCCTTACACGCCTCATCTGCCCATATGGAATGTTTTTTTTCCATTTATGGAAATGACAGCTCTTGAAGTCTAAATAGCTGTTTGCATCCACTTCTTTGAAGTGGGTGCTTGTTTTGATATATTCTCCACTGCTTTCCAGATTCAGGTCCAAAAAGACCACCGTGTGTGGGTTGAAATGGGCAGTGAATTTGAGATTCCACTCATTTTGGTTTAAGTTGTCTAGAAAGGCCAATATGGTGGTGGGATCGCCTTTCCATACCAAAATTATATCATCTATAAAGCGTTTGTAAAGGCAGATGTCAGTATGGTCTAGTAAGCCTTGTTGTTTCTCAAAAGCCCCCATGAATAGAT
Organism: Bufotes viridis; assembly: GCA_033119425.1. Classification (NCBI taxonomy): domain Eukaryota; kingdom Metazoa; phylum Chordata; class Amphibia; order Anura; family Bufonidae; genus Bufotes; species Bufotes viridis. Next base: position 115,965,599 of record CM065594.1, read on the forward strand.
TTGCATACGATGGGGCAAATTTAGTCCCCATCGCTGTGCCGCATTTCTGGAGGTAGAACTCCTCTTCATATTGTGTGTAAGTATGAATTCCATAGCGTCAACCAGGAATGTTCTTTGATTGGAGGGGAGGAAAGGATCTTCCTCCAGGAAGGTGTTGACTGCTCTTAGGCCTAAGTGGTGTGGTATATTACTGTAGAGCGCTGACACATCCAAAGTTACCCATGTGTAGCCTGATTTCCAAGTGAAATCCTGTAAAATGGTGATAAGGTGACTGGAATCGCGTAAATATGAGGGTAGATGTTTGACATACCTTTGTAGTATATGGTCGATATAGGCTGATAAATTGGATGTCATGGAGTCTATACCTGAGATTATTGGGCGCCCAGGAGGATTTGTTAAACTCTTATGGATCTTGGGGAGGTAATAATAGTACGGGATGGATGGGAATGCTATTTTTAGAAATTGTAGTTCCTTTTTGGTTAGGATTTTTTTGGTGAAGCCCCTGTCTAGTAGAGTACCCAAGGTTTTCTTAAATTTGTCAGTAGGGTCCTCTACAAGTTGTTCATAATAGGCCTGGTCGGATAATATCCTCATGGCCTCTTTGTGATAGGCTGGTGAATCGATTAGGACTATCCCCCCCCCCCTTTGTCGGCATTCTTAATGACTATTTCCTTATTGGACTTGAGAGAGGAAATTGCCAGTTCTTGTGATTTGGTTAGATTGCGAGATGTTCCTAGAGGTTCCTTTCTACTGCTTACCAGGGTTTTAAATTCAGATAGCACCATATTATAAAACGTCTCAAGATGTGGACCCCTGTGTTCAATAGGATAAAAGGTGGATCGTGGTTTGAATTGAGAAGGAATGGGGTCCTTGAATAGGTCTCCCATTAGAGTTTCAACCTCATCGTATGTCGGTTGGTCTTTATCTATGGAAATTTTGGTCAATGGAACTTTAAATGAGTTTTTCAAAGAGAAGTGTCTTTTTAAAGTCAGTTTTCGTACAAACTGGTTTAGGTCCACAAAAAGCTCAAACATATCAGGTCCTTTGGAGGGGCAAAAGATAGTCCCTTTGAGAGGACTTCTATTTCAACAGAACTTAATACATGTTTTGATAGATTAAAGATCCCTTTGGATCTTAGATCGTCACTTGATTCTCTGATTATTTCTTCACCTCTGGTCGTAGTTTTTGCTTTCTGGACCTTCCTCTTTTCCCAGCTCTACAGCCCCTTCGTCTGACGATCTTCTTTTGTTTTTGTTTTTCCGCTGAGGGACTGGACTGAAAAATTGGGTTATTTTTGGATGCGCTGTGAGCGTAAATTCGAAAAGGAGTCGTTTCTGTGATTGGTGATTGAATGAGGAATGGTGACAATACTTCAATACTAGTTACAGTAGGTCTAGAGATAGTACAGTGTTTAAAAGAGGGGAAATATGGTCCAGCGTGTTCTGATCTGCTATAAGTTCTGGAAGGGCCAGGAAGCAGTCCGGACTAGGTGAGGTGTCACTATAAACTGATATGTTACCTAATTCGATTTCCCCTTCTGAGGGTGTTTTTCTCCACTATTAGGTTCTAGAATTTTTGTTTCTATTGGATTGATATTAGCCTCTGGTGGGATTTGGATGGATTTCAAGTCTGGGACCTGTTTGTCTAGAGGTGAGTCTAGGGATGGAACATTGCATGGGGTTTCCATTTTGCTGAGTTCTGGTGAGGAGTGGTTAAAATATCTACTGATTGTCCCTGGTGCATGAGTATGCTGAGATTCTCAATATCTTTCCCCCTCTCTGGATCGAGGTGCAAGGGTGTTTCTTTATTTAAGAATGGGCCTCTGGTTGGTCCCCTACCTTCGGCTGTAAAGGGTTCCTAGGATGGAACACGTTTTTGCAATAGGGATGTTACTTGGCACCCAATCATTAAATCTAGTATAGGTACTAGGTTTCTTAGCTGAAGTGTCTATGGTACCACGCTTTTCCTTCTGGGTGATAGTCAATGTTTGGTGTTTTTGATGGTTCTGCCTGGTGTTGGTGGCGGGTGGTTTGTCCTGAGTTCTGTAGAAGATTCTACTGGGTCGACCCTGATAAAGGCCCTGGCCTGTTTGAATTCTGTTCCCTGCCGTGGTTACCCTTCCTTGGGGGCGGCTGTTTATATGAAAGAGGTTGTGGGCTCGTTACCAACCGATTTGTCGGAAGGGCACTGATGAAGTCCTCTATTTTATGATTATATTGCCACCTTCTGATTTGGTTTTGTTTGTAATCCCAAATGTCTCGTAGGATCTTTTTACATTTTTTCCTAACTTCACTGTATTCCATCTTTCTCAAAAAATGTCTGGAGGGAAGATCAGTATTACCCCGGGGTTATGTCCTCCCCCCTGCTTAACTATTTTCCTACACAATGACTGACGTTTTTGGATCAGAATGGATAACAAGGATTTAGAGCAGTTATCAATGTCTCTATACCAATTTCGGACAAATTCTACATCATTTAAGAAGACCGGTTTGAATGGGATTCGTAGGCCCCTTGGAAACCCACCCCCCTGGTGAAGTGAGTAATATTTATTGATCACTTATATATCACCTCAAGTGTATTTTTTGGTGAAAACCTAGAAACCTCACCACCTGAGGAGCCTTGTCTTTGCACCAACCTAACTTTATTTCTCATCTGGCGCTCCATCTATTTTCTTTCTTCAATTCATTTGCTTCTGAATGTAACACAGCTTCCTTAGCTTTCTTACATTTAGACCATTTTCTATGCCTAAACTAGACATATAAAATGATGAATGAGACGGGCCTGTTGTGGCCTGTTGCCTTCCCCACCCATGCCACGCCCACTTTTTCAGACCTGGCGTATGCAGGGAGAAGTTGCAGATTGCGGCACAAAGGACCTTTGTGCACCAATCTGCGCCAGACAACATGTACCAAAATTCCCTAATGGACCCTATCATGGCATGGGCAAATGTATACTAATAGCACTAAAAGCCAAAAAAGGCTAATTACCCAAACTTGACCATGATATAAAGCGTATATAAAATGTAACTTTTATTAGTGCTGATTTAAAAGAACTTTTGTGAGCCAACAAAAAAGTTTAAATTATCTGCATCCAGTGCGTATGCTATTTGAAATCATGCACTATACAGATGGTAGCCTGCAGGGGACTTGCACTATACCCCCAATGCTACACAAGCGACCGTGTCTGTGAAATGCTCAAGTGAAACTGTGCAGAGATCACCATTTACTTCACTGGCAATTAGACTCCCTTAAGGATAATGCAACACCATACACTGGCTGCAGACACCTAAAAACTTCTAACTGCCCCCCAACATGTTTCACTAACAAAATGGCTTCATCGGGGCACGGGCAGCAATGAGGCTGAGTGTTGCCATGGAGGTAAAAAAAAGGCCATTCAGTCAGAATGACAGCTTTGTCATCCAATAGAAAATACAATTGCCAGACCTGTGTATTGAAAGACAGGTATTTGGACCTATAGTACCAAACCTAGGGGAAAGTTACCCCTTTATTTGCAACCAATACTGATTCATTATGGGAGTGTCTGAATCGACAAAATTTTTTTTTTAAATTAAATACGCAGACACAATTGAAAACACCGGCAAGCATGTGGCAAGGATGCACTGCATATTTATACATTGTCATATTGCCCAAGGAGAACCAGAAAGTTAAACAGATGTATAATAAATATGCTGTAATGTTTTATTTTCATGATAACGTCACCTAATATATGTCACAGGGTAAACAGATCCCCTACTAAACAGCAATATTGTGAGTCAAAATGAACACTAATATCATCTGACCATCCTGAACACTGACAATTTCAACAGATGGCACGAAATACTCCATGATTGTGAATGGTATTAACATATAAAAATATATATTGGCCAATGGGGATACCCTTCTCAAAGGCAAAGGATGAAAACTTTGCCAATGTAGCAAACTGTTCGTAGACGTAGGTTTACGATAAAACTAAGTTAAGACGCGGCCACAGAGTCCACAGAGATCCTCAGGTCCAAAAAGGTCAAGGTGTGCATATTGATCTCGGAGGTAAATTTCATATCAACATCATTGTGATTAAGAAGAGTGACAAACTCATTAAACAAATCTATAGTACCATGCCAGAAAAATAAAACATCATCAATATACCTACTCCAAAATAAAATGTGACTAGTGTATTGTTGGAACCGTTCTGTGAAGACTATAGTGTTCTCCCACCACCCCAAAAATAAATTTGCATAATTAGGTGCGCATTTACTACCCATAGTGGTCCCATTTTTTTGTAAATAATATTATCCGTTAAATAAAAAATTATAATTGTTAGTGAGAAGAAAACGTAGCTGGATGAGAATGAATTCATTATGTGCGTGAAATTGCATGCCCTTAGTGTATAAAAAAGTGGAAACTGCCATTATACACAATTCGTGTTTCACATTGGTGTACAATGCCTCAATATTGAGACTCGCTAATTTTGTGTTGACTGTGACCTGGATCTCCTGGAGTCTGGTGACCGTGTCCTTAGTGTCTTTGATGTGGGATGGCTGACTGGGGAAAAAAGGAGCGAAGAAATAATCCTCATGTTGACTACAATTCTCCATAAGGCTATTATTGCCTGAAACAATCCGTCTGCCCGGAATAGGGCGTCTTTGTTTGTGTACCTTAGAAATTGCGTACAAAACCGCAATTGCGGGATGTGGTTTGAGATGAGCTTATCATCCATTGCTTGTGTGAGAATTTTTTTGAGCTCTATAAGGTAGGCCTCCGTGGGATTGCTCTCCAATTTCTGGTAATTATTGGTATCTTTTAACAAAGCCATCATCATTTCCTGATAGGAGGATTTGTCCAACAGGACAATATTGCCCCCCTTGTCCGATGGTTTAATAACCACATCTTTGTTATTAGCCAGTTCAGACAAGGCCTCCTCCTCATCAATATCTAGATTCCTGATATCTGATAGATGTATATCTTTAATTGATTTTAAATCCTCTGTGACCAATTGGACAAATGTCTCAATATTAGCATATTGAGAGAAAGGAGGAGTAAACTTGGATCTAGGTTTGAATGAGTACAAGGGGGGCTCCGTATGGACGGTCTCTCCCTCACTTTCCATTTGCAAGGATTGCAATGTATGTAAAGCTGTTTGTCCTGTTTGTGATAAGAACTTGGGATCTCTTTGTTGCTGTTTGTGAGTTTTGTGTAACACTAATTTCCGGGCGAAAAAATTCACATCCTTCACCCATGTGAAGCAGTCAAAGGATGGCGTGGCTGTAAAAGATAAACCTTTACTGAGCAATTTGTAATGTTTATGTTCTAACTGAAAATTGGACAAATTAATAATTTTCAAATTGGCACCAACAGAATCTACTACGTTTTGGCATTGTACGCCCACTTGTCCCTGTCCCGAAGCTGAACACCTTATGCTAAAAAAGAGGTCGAGGAGGGCTGAGCACCCCCCATAGGTGGTGCTGTTAATGCCGTAGTTGTAATAAGATTTTGGGGCACTAATACGGAGGAGACAGAGGAAGCCAATGGCAAATGAGATGTGGGCTGATGCTGAATGAGAGTAACTGGTCCCTGTAGTGATTTCACCCCTGCAGATGTGTCTGTACCACTTAAGTCCCATGTTTGAATATTATTTGGAAGAGTGGAGGGCGGTTGCGGTGCTGGTGCTTTTCTTTGTGAATATGGCCCACGGCCTCTGCTCTTCTGTTTGGTTCCTGTAGGGATATTAGGCCTATTTCTTTATGGATCTTCTGATCCTGACCAATCCGATTCCGAAACGTCTGTGTTAGAATTTAACAGAGCTGTATTTCCTACTCTCCTCCTATCAAAAGGGACCGTTTTATTCTTATAAACGTAAATTTGTCCTGTGTCAAAATCACGTCTGTCCCTGATGTATTTCCTATGTTTTCGTTCCTTAATGTCGGTCTGAAAAGGCGTATTTCTGTTTCATACATGACTCCCTAGATGTTTCCATTTGAATGTAATTTTTATTAAATTTTATCAGTTAGTACAAACATAAGTAGAAATGGGTGGGTTTATTTTAACTCCCTAGATGTTTCCATCCATAACAGTTCAGATGTCCGTAAGGCAAGCTTATGGGTGTCATATATTGTGAAGGAGTAATAACTTATAGCATCACTCAGGGTTTGAGTGATCAGTAGGGGAGGAGGAAGCATTTTTTTTTAAATGGAGATCCAGTTACATAGTAAGGAGCGCTTCTAGCCGCAGCTCAGAATAGAGGTGTTTCTCACTAAGCTAAGTTGCTCAGGAGATGGAGGTGCTGTGGCTTAGAGTGTGAGCGCTTGGTTGCAGAGCACTTCTGTTGGGGTTGTTTAGAAGACAGGGGTGTCCTTGCTATGGGCAGTAGCGTTCAATGGCTGAACGCTCAAGTGAGGTTGTTGCATAGGAGATAGGGACGCTTGTGATTCCCACTTGAGTGGGGGAGTGTCTAGTTCTGCGGCTAGAAGCGCTCCTTACTATGTAACTGGCCCTCTTTTAATAAAGTGCATCCTCCTTTTAGAGCTTTTCCTTCATAAAAGCTCCATAGTCATCATGACATCTGTCCCCCAAAGTGAGGGCACCTTCACTGATCGCTCAAACCCGAGTGCTGCTATAAGTCATTACTCCTTTATAATATATGACATATAATCTTGCCTTACTGACATCTGAACTGTTATGGATGGAAACATCTAGTGTTTAAAGCAACTGTGTAAGATGTTACATAAGACTGCTTTGTTTACTACTGATGATGTCATCCTAGCCCCGCACCCCCTTTGGAAACATCTAGTGTTCAGACTACTGTGTAAGATGTTACTACAAGACTGCTTTGTTTACTGTAGATCATTTAAGCCCGACCCCTTTGTGGGCAGTCCTGGCGCACCTTTCTTGACTGTCTGTCACCCCTTCAGGGGTATAAATATTTGCTATGGTCACTGCCTCCACCAGTCCTATATCTGAAAAAGGGACAGTGCCCCAAAACGCATTATTTGGACTTAAACCACACCGTCAGCTCTGCAGATTGTTTTTCCTATATTTGTTATTTATTTTTAAGAATAAAAAACATTTTAAGAGAAAGGGCTGGTACAAGCCATTTTCTTCACTTCGGTGCAATTATCCACTTGCCTGCCTGTATAGAAGTATGTATGTAAAAGTATTTGTGCATGTGATAAAGTATTTGTGTAAAAGCGTAAAATAGTGTAAAAAGTGTAAAATACATATAGAAGTATCTGTGTAAAAGTCAGCGTGCATGTATAGAAGTATGCATGTAAAAATCTGCCTACTTGTATAGAAGTATGCGTTTAAAAGCCCACTGCATGTGTGGAAGTATTCGTGTAAACGCCCACTGCATGTGGAAGTATACATGTAAAAGCCTGCTGCATGTATAGAAGTATGCGCGTAATTCCCATGCGTAATCCTAAACAATAATAATAAAACCTTGCAAAAAGTGCTATGAAATAGAAAAAAGTCCTCCCCACATAAACTGGAGTCAGTAAGGTAAGTATGCTACCCCCAATGGTGGCTGTAAATGACGTGGTTTAGCACGGGGTTCCAAATACAGTGTATGCTAATAGGCTGAATGAGCCGTACATAGAAAATAACACCCCAATTCACCAATTCAATATGTTAAACAGCCAACAGAAGGGGAGACAATAAATGTGCCAAACCGCTAATATGCATTCAGTATGTGAATACCATCATATGTTACAACATGTATTCAGTGGGAGATGTGAAGCTTCCAATAATGGAAGTATAATAGATCCCTAGTGGTAGATACGCATGGTGTAGAAGCACACCATATGGTCAGCACAATCACCAATCTACCACTGAAAGACATGCAACATTCCTGAAGCCATAGCAGGGCAGACAATAGTTCAAAACATAACTACACAAACCAGTGTAAGGAGAGCCAAGACCCGACGTACGTTTCGCAGGCGCCCCTCCTCGGGGTTCCACCTATATATACCCTATATATCTATATATACCCCTACTGATGATGCTATCAAAATCATTATCCCTCACACAGGGGCGGAGACAGACGGCAGAGAGCCCCTGTGCAAAAAATGTGCCTGGGCCCCTCCACCCCCCATGCCAAATTCTCAACCTAACCTATTCCCTCCTAATATTACATACAGCAATACAAAACATACAAGGTAAGGCAGCTTTCACACCCGCGGCACTACGATCCGTCCGGACACAAACCACAGCATGCAGCAGTTTATGTCTTGATTTTTGACAGATTGTGGCCGGATCTCTACCAAACCCCATTATAGTTAATAGGGCCGGCGGGCATTCCGTCTGCATCCAGCAGTGCCGGATCCAGTGAATTCCGGCAGGCTGTTCTCAGCTGGAACAGCCTGCCAGAATCACTAACGCATGTAAAAGTAGCCTAATACAGCGCCACCTACCTCGTACATGCAATGACTTCTCCTTAGATCTTCTCTTTCCTCATATTCTCCTTTCAGACCAGACCACCGTGATGATTCCTTTCAGCCGTCTCTTCTCTCTGCAGAGTTTGACAGACAGATATCTTAGTTTCCTACTTTTCCAACATCCTCCAACCTTCTGAACACCCCATCCTGTTTCTGCTGTGCTCCTCAATACTATACTGCAGAAACAGATAAACCCCCTGACAATACTAGTACCAGATAGTGCCCCTTCAATATTTATGCCTTGTTGTGTGGCAGTATAAAAAATACCCCCCTACTGTGTGCCTCCCAAAAAAACTCTTAGTGCCCCCAGTTAAGTATAATTTGCACCAGTATAAAATAGTCCTATATAGTGCCCTCAGTAGATGCCCCCATAGTGCTCCTACCCCCGTTCCATGGTGCCTGACATAATGTGCCAGTATAAAATCCCCCTATAGAGTGCCCCAAGTAGATGCACCAATAATGTTCCTCTACCCCCTTCCCCATAGTACCCATATAATGTATACCAGTATAAAATGCCAGTATGGTACTCACCCCCGCCCCCATATTGCACATATAGTTTGCCCCCATAGTGCTCCTCTCCCCCACTTCTCCATAGTGCCTCCCATGTGTGACAGTATATAATGACAATATATGGGGCCCCCAGTAGATGCCCTCATATGGCTCCTCCCCCCCATAGTGCCAGTATAATTCTAATATATAGGGCTTCTAGTACATGCCCCCATGGTGCTCCTCTCTCCCATGTGTGCCAGTAAATAATGGCCCCTAGTAGATGCTCCCATAGTGCTCCTCCCTCCCATGTGTGCCAGTAAATAATGCCCCCTAGTAGATGCCTCCATAGTGCTCCTATCCCCCATGTGTGCCAGTATAATGCCCCCTAGTAGATGCCTCCATAGTGCTCTTCTCCCCCCATGTGTGCCAGTATAAAGCCCCCTAGTAGATGTCCCCATAGTGGTCCTCCCCCATGTGAGCCAGTATAATGCCCCCTAGTAGATGCCCCCATAGTGCTCCTCTCCCCCCATGTGTGCCAGTATAATGCCCCCTAGTAAATGCCCCCATAGTGCTCCTCTCCCCCATGTGTGCCAGTATAATGCCCCCTAGTAGATGTCCACATAGTGCTCCTCTCCAACCATGTGGGCCAATAAAATGCCCCTAGTAGATGCCCCCATTGTGCTCCTCTCCCCCTTCCCCATTCTGGGCAAAAGCATAGTGTTAATAAAAAAAAAAAATAAACTCACATACTTACCTCCATGACACTCTCAGTGAAGCGATGAAGGCCTCTTCTGGCCTGTGTCCCACGCTGAGCGGCTCAGGCTGCGCGATGACGTCATCACACCACATGCACCGGCCTCTGTTAGGCTGCAGGCACTAAGCCTGCAGCCTATCAGAAGAATGGGTAAGCATCCGTCTGTATCGCTGTCCTGAGGACGGCGATACAGATGAATATAGAGATGAACGCTTACACAACAGAAGCGCTCATCTCTCCCTGCCCTGCCGCGGAACCTCTAACGGGTCCCCCTCCCACACTGCGCCCCTGTGCAGCCGAACCGGCTGCACAGGCGGTATGTCCGCCCCTGCCCTGACATGTGGAACGTATCAGCCATCACAGCACGATGCACACCATGGAAACCCAACGATGTTACATCCAGGACCTACATAACTCCCCCACATGATCACAATGTGATCTGTGTACAAGGGAGGTGCTAAACGGGACCTGCCCAAGACGTGTCACATAACTCCTACACATAATCACTCATGTGATCAATATACAAGGGAGATACTATCCGAGAACTGCCTGAGAAATGTCACATGACTCCCCCACATGATTGCATTATGTGATCTGTGTACAAGGAAGGTGCTGACCACACAGTTGCCATGTCAACATGTCACAAGGACACAGATCGTCTAATAGAAATTATATAGATATCGTGCAGCCTGCACCACTGCGAGCAAAGGGATGAAGACCTAGACTAGTTATTCAGATCCCTCAACAATAATATAGCTACTATCGCTACAGGCGTGACTTATACAATATACAGTTGTGTTCAAAATGATTCAACCCCCTCTGAAATTGAGTGTTTTGGCCAGTTTGACATTGATTTTGATCATTTCAGTCATCTTGTTTACAATTAAATCAAAGAGGCACTTGTAAGTCAGACAAATATAACATAACATTTATAATGAAATAACCACAAATGTATTTTCTGTGCTCACATCATTATCAGTTTTATTCAACCCCCAAGTGACATTCAATCTTAGTACTTAGTACAACATCATTTTCCAGTTATAATAGCTTTTAAACGTGAAGCATAGCTTGACACAAGTGTCTTGCAGCGATCTATGGGTATCTTCGCCCATTCTTCATGGGCAAAAGCCTCCAGTTCAGTCACATTCTTAGGCTTGCGCGCTGCAACTGCTTTCTTTAAGTCCCACCAGAGGTTCTCAATCGGATTTAAGTCTGGTGACTGCGATGGCCACTTCAAAATGTTCCAGCCTTTAATCTGCAACCATGCTCTAGTGGACTTGGAGGTATGCTTGGGATCATTGTCCTGTTGAAAGGTCCAACGTCTCCCAAGCCTCAGGTTTATGACGGACTGCATCACATTTTCATCCAATATCTCCTGGTACTGAAGACAATTCATGGTACCTTGCACACGCTGAAGCTTCCCTGTACCTGTAGAAGCAAAACAGCCTCAAAGCATAATTGACCCCCCGCCATGCTTCACTGTAGGCAAGGTGTTCTATTCTTCATAGGCCTTGTTCTTCCTCCTCCAAACATAGCGTTGATCCATGGGCCCAAACAGTCTAATTTTGTTTCATCAGTCCACAGAACACTATCCCAAAACTTTTGTGGTTTGTCCACATGACTTTTGGCCTACTGCAGTCGACTCTTCTTATTCTTTGGAGACAGCAAGGAGGTGCGCCTGGGAGTTTTGGCATGGAGGTAGTGTGCGCCTTATTGTCTGAGCTGAAACTTCAGTACCCGCATCTGACAAATCTTTTTTCAGTTCCTCAGCAGTCACACGGGGACTTTTCTCCACTTTGCGCTTCAGGTAGAGCACAGCAGTCGAAGTCAGCATCTTCTTTCTGCCACGACCAGGTAGCGTTTCAACAGTGCCCTTTGCCTTGAATTTGCGAATGATGCTTCCTATGGTGTCTCTTGGTATGTTTAACATCTTTGCAATCTTTTTATAGCATTTGCCCTTCCTGTGAAGAGAAATCACCTCTTCTTTTGTCTTCCTGGACCATTTTCTTGACTTCATCATGTTTGTAAACACACCAGTAAATGTCTAGAAGGAGCTGAGTATCACAGTTATTTTAAATCTGCCAAATTTGTGCTTATTATGCTTGATCGCTGCTCCTTGACATCCAATAGATGTTTTCAATACCTGATCAAAAACACTTGAATGAACCTCTGTTCTTAAGAGTGGTAGTCTTTAAGGGGTTGAATAATTGTGTCAATGAAGAAATCACAAAAAAAACATTTAATACCGTATTACAAAAACAATTAGGGTCCATTCACACGTCCGCAATTCCATTCCGCATTTTGCGGAACGGAATTGCGGACCCATTAGTTTCAATGGGGACAGACGATGTCCCGGCCGGGTCCGCAATTGCGGATCCGCACTTCCGGGTCCGCAATTGCGTTCCCGAAAAATATAGAACATGTCCTATTCTTGTCCGCAATTGCGGACAAGAAAAGGCATTTTCTATGAGAGTGCCGGCGATGTGCGGTCCGCAAGTGCGGAACGCACATCGCCGATGTCCGTGTTTTGCGGATCCGTGGATCCGCAAAACACAACGGACGTGTGAATGGACCCTTAATGTCATTTTAGTTGCATTTGGTTCTTTAAAAAGTCCTTGTAAGATTTCATTCTGAACACAATTACAAATGTACACTAAATTCCCTAAAACCCTTTACAGCATTGGGGGTTGAATAATTTTGAACACAACTGTAACACAATATAAAATATATATATACCATAACAAGATTATGATAACGGAACACTGTCTTTCCAGTCATAAAAACGGACCAGACTAATCGTTTCATTAAAATGAGAGAGTGTTTGCCCATTATGTTGTATCAGTTACAATCATATTAATAAAAGTGAATACAATTCTGAAGTGTGATCATGTAAACCATAGATTGTTAAACTTATGTAGTCATGTCGGGAATAAGTTATTGTGTTCAATACATGGTGTCATAATTACCCATCTATTACCTAAACAAATAACTCAGACACTGACTGTATTATATTTATAAGCTATTTATTTATACGAAATGGGTAGATAATTGGCCACGGTGTTTATGGTTACCTAATGTTAAGGCAATAACCAATTAACATTCTCTAAACATTGAACATCAACGAATAGTTGCCTGCAAATATTAACTTCAAATTCCTAGTTCGCTCAAAGAGCAACTATTACCCAAACAAACACTGTGACAAATATGTTACCAGGGTGGGTGGGAGGTTGATTCTTCTTAGGTCCGGATGAATCTGCGCAGCTTCTCTTCCTTTACAGGTGCCCCGTGACAACTGTTGAACTCTTCACCAATCAGCTTCTGTCCACGAGGACCCACAGACTGCATCAACTGCATCTGTAACCGAGGTAAGATCTGTAGCAATTTATAATATTGCACATGGAAGCTTAGAGGGTTTATGTCACCATGTCCCCACTTACTTGCATCTCAAATAAGGTTTGCCCATATTAACATACTATACACGAAAATAAAGTGAATAAAGAATAAATAAATGAATAAATAAATAATAAGTGATGCATGCATAATGAAGTGACGTGCCCAGTGAGTAAGTGAGGTGACTCAAACATAAAATTGTTTTATAATCAATCATTTTTATTGAAGTATTCAATTCAAGGCCAGTAAATCATCACAGAATGACTTGGTAGCGTACCATAATAAGAGAAAATTGGAAAGAGGAACATTGTGTGAGAGTGAGGCACAAAACCCTCAGTAAGCCTCAGAAGAAAAATAAAGTATTGGGTAACTGGGAGAGTCCCAGGTACCAAGTGTACAGGTGGAAAAATGCAGTCAAAGATACAACATAAAAGTAAATTAAACAAAAAAAAATGACAAAACATCAATTTCAGGTGATCACCACAGCAGTCATTGCTAGAGAGAACCGACCTAAGGATTAAGGCTGGTATTGGGAATGCAACTTCCAAGGGGACCAGGTTTGGTCTCTAGTGGTGGAGTTCAAGATAGACGACGAGAGGGCATGTTCATATCTACAGGTAGAATTCAGAGAATGTATAACTTCAGAGAGAGAAGGAGGGTGTATGGATTTCCAATGTCTAGTGAGTACCAACTTAGCGCTAGAAGTAGAATATGTCCTATAATACGTCTATAATTGTGAGGAAAATCTTGTATGTTTAAGAATAAGAGTGCCAATGCTGGAGACATATCAATCCGTAAACCTGTGACTTGCGTTAAAAGGGCAAAAACAAGTTGCCAATATGAAGTTATCTTTGGGCATGACCACAAAATATGAAAAAGGGACCAGTGGTACCACATCCTCCCCAACAGTATGAAGAGGCAGTTGGATATATGAGACTCAGTGGATAAGGAGTAAAGTACCACCGTAGTGTCGGTAGTGTTTTAATCCCTGCCTCATAATGGGTGACACATTTAAAGATGGACACTATAAAGTGAATTGCTCCTTCCAAGATTTTATTAGAAAAGGTTTGCCTGAGCTCAATTTCCCACTTCACAATTGGAGGTGATTTGACAAATTTTGATTTGTTTTGAAAGATATCATACAGGAAACGCGTAGTCCGTTCGGAAAGTGAAATAGTCTTATTACCTCCGGGTGATATTTTGGTAACGAAGGTTGGAGAGAGTTAAGACAGTTACGTACTCTCATATATGCCAGGAATTGTGAAGTAGGAATCTGGAACGAGCGACGAAGATCATAAAATGAAACTACAACAGTGTCTTTCACTAATTGTGCAGTTGATATGATACCTGCTGTGTGCCAGATTGAGAGGTCGATATCCCCAATGTATGCACCTAAGGTTTTTAGATAAATATACTTTAGAATTTTGAGGTCAGTAGTGTTGAGCGAACAGTTCGAGCATAGTTCAGGTGCGTACCGAATTTTGGGGTGTCCGGGACACGGACCCGAACATTTTCAAAAAAGTTCGGGTTCGTTGTTCGGCGATTACTTCCCGCTTTCTGAAGGGCTGCACAGCGGCCAATCAGCTAGGTGGATTATAAGGATGCCAGTGGGCAACTAAATATAATCACTAAGTGCCCTAGTCCAGTGGGGAAGGGGACAAGACAAAAACGGGAGGCCTCCAATGAGGGGGGCACTCACCATTGGAGGCCTCCCGTTTTTGTCTTGTCTCCTTCCCCACTGGACTAGGGCACTTAGTGATTATATTTAGTTGCCCACTGGCATCCTTATAATCCACCTTTCTTTTTGGGCCATATACTGTCATATACTGGTTGATGGCATTTGAATATCTATCCCAGTATATTTATACAGGCCCCTGTTTCTTTAGCCCCATTTTGTCCATTACTCTCCTGATGATTTCTTAGGCACGATTGAAACGTGGCACGTCGGGAGATTTTCAATTGATATGGGAGCTCTTTTCCATTCTAGGGCTTAACTAGGGACTCCGGCCGTGTTAGGGACAGGCAACCGGACAGGGTCGCCCATTTCGGGGCGGGTAGCTCTGTATAGGTAGGTAGGGTGTTTGTTAGCTCCCTTCCCTTCATAGGGCATATAGGGTATTATACAGCTCCCTACCACTTCCCCCTATGCAGAGTCCCTTTATCTTGTCCATCTGATGTACAGAATTGACAGCAACCAACTGAGATTTGACCTCCTCCACTCACAGTGGCCATCTCATCAGTCCACCTCCTCTCTGATCGACCACATCGAGGATCCGGTGAGCATGTTCCATGTTTTTGACTTGGTCACATCACAGTGGTCATGTTGTTTTGTCATATACATGTCTCGGTGATTTGCTGGCTATTCGAGCTCTTTGAGCCTGGTGACTGGCCAAGGGCCCAGTAGCTTTGTTGTCACCTCATTGGTGTAGTTTTTTTACTTACTACCTGGCGCTTATTTTATACTAAAGCATTAAAAGTTACGTTTTAGTTTTATCATTCCTCCCTCTATCCCCCTCAGGGATTAGTACATTTACCCAAATACCAATCCCCTAAATCTGGTGTTCAAGCTTTGGCTAGCCAAGTATAATACTGTCTGCTGTCTGGCAAAGGATAGATTATTTTCTGTGGTGAAATTCAATTGCCAAAATAGCAATACCATAAATCAGTGGTTTGAGATGTGGCTGGCCAAGTTTCATAGTGTCCTGCAAAGGATATATTTTGTTCTGGGGTGAAACTCAATTGCCAAAATAGCAATACCCTGAATCTGGTGTCCCAGCTGTTGCAGGCCAAGTTTCATAGTGTCCGCAAAAACATATATTTTGTTCTGGGGTGAAATTCAATTGCCAAAATAGCAATACCATAAATCAGTGGTTTCAGCTGTGGCTGGCCAAGATTCATAGTGTCCGCAAAAACATATATTTTGTTCTGGGGTGAAATTCAATTGCCAAAATAGCAATACCCTGAATCTGGTGTTCCAGCTTTTGCGGGCCTAGTTTAAATCTGTCCGTAACAGGGTATATTTTGTTCTGGGGTGAAATTCAATTGCCAAAATAGCAATACCATAAATCAGTGGTTTCAGCTGTGGCTGGCCAAGTTTCATAGTGTCTGCAAAAACATATATTTTGTTCTGGGGTGAAATTCAATTGCCAAAATTGCAATACCCTGAATCTGGTGTTCGAGCTGTTGCAGGCCAAGTGTAAATCTGTCCATAAAAGGATACCTTTCATCCAGGGCCTAAATACTAGCCCTAAAAGAGATATTCCCCTAAATCAGTGGTTACTGCTGTGCCTGGATTAGTGTAATACGCTACATAAATAAATAGGCAGATAGTGTTAGGTGCCTGTAAAAAAAAGGCGTGAATTTGAAATCAATACATTAGGCCAAATATTTTTTTTCTTATTGTGGTGCTTGGTGAATGGTAACAATGAGGAAAACATCTAGTAAGGGACGCGGACGCGGTCGTGGTGGTGTTAGTGTACCCTCTGGTGCTGGGAGAGGACGTGGCCATTCTGCCACAGCCACACGTCCTAGTGAACCAACTACCTCAGGTTCCAGTACCCGCCAGAATTTACAGCAATATTTGGTGGGGCCCAATGCCGTTCTAAGGATAGTAAGGCCTGAGCAGGTACAGGCGCTAGGGTGGCCGACAGTGGATCCAGCACATTCACAACATTATCTCCCACCCAGTCTTCCGCAGAAAGCGCACAGGTGGCACCTGAAAACCAAGCCCATCAGTCTGTCACATCACCCCCATGCATATCAGGGAAACTGTCGAGCCTTAAGTTATGCAGCAATCTCTTATGCTGTTTGAAGACTCTGCTGGCAGGGTTTCCCAAGGGAATCCACCTAGCCCTTCCCCAGTGGTGGAAGACATAGAATGCACTGATGCACAACCACTGATGTTTCCTGATGATGAGGACATGGGAATACCACCTCATCGGAGTCTGCACGTCTCTGATGATGACAAACACAGGTGCCAACTGCTGCGTCTTTCTGCAGTGTGCAGACCGAACAGGAGGTCAGGGAGGAAGACTGTGTGGAAGACGATGCAGGGGACGATGAGGTCCTAGACCCCACATGGAATGAAGGTCGTACCACAGACTTTCATAGTTCAGAGGAAGAGGCAGTGGTGAGACCGAGCCAACAGCGTAGCAAAAGAGGGAGCAGGGGGCAAAAGCAGACCAGCCGCCGCCAAGAGAGTTCGCCTGCTACTGGCCACCGCCACCAGGAACCAAGCACCCCAAAGGCAGCTTCAAGGGGTTCCCTGGCATGGCACTTCTTTAAACAATGTGCTGACGACAAGACCCGAGTGGTTTGCACGCTGTGCCATCAGATCCTGAAGCGAGGCATTAACGTTCTGAACCTTAGCACAACCTGCATGACCAGGCATCTACATGCAAAGCATGAACTTCAGTGGAGTAAACACCTTAAAAGCAAGGAACTCACTCAGGCTCCCCCTGCTCCCTCTTCTGCTGCTGCCTCGGCCTCTTCCTCCGCCTCGGGAGGAACGTTGGCACCTGCCGCCCACCAAACAGAGGATATGCCACCGACACCACCACCTGCGTTACCAAGCATCTCCACCATGTCACACGGCAGCGTTCAGCTCTCCATCTCACAAACCTTGGAGAGAAAGCGTAAATTCCCACCTAGCCACCCTCGAGCCCTGGGCCTGAATGCAAGCATTTCTAAACTACTGGCCTTTGAAATGCTGTCATTCAGGCTGGTGGACACAGACAGATTCAAACAGCTGATGTCCATGGCTGTCCCACAGTATGTTGTTCCCAGCCACCACTACTTCTCCAAGACAGCCGTGCCTTCCCTGCACAACCAAGTATCCGATAAAATCAAGTGTGCACTGCGCAACGCCATCTGTGGCAAGGTCCACCTAACCACAGATACGTGGACCAGTAAGCACGGCCAGGAACGCTATATCTCCCTAACTGCACACTGGGTAAATGTAGTGGCGGCTGGGCCCCAGGCGGAGAGTTCCTTGGCGCACGTCCTTCCGCCGCCAAGGATCGCAGGGCATCATTCTTTGCCTTCTGTAGCCTCCTCCTCCTACTCGGCTTCCTCCTCCTCTGCTTCCACCAGCTCATCCAGTCAGCCACACACCTTCACCACCAACTTCAGCACAGCCTGGGTTAAACATCAGCAGGCCATTCTGAAACTCATATGTTTGGGGGACAGGCCCCACACCGCGCAGGAGTTGTGGCGGGGTATTGAACAACAGACCGACCAGCGGTTGCTGCCGGTGGGCCTCAAGCCCGGCCTGGTGGTGTGCGATAATGGGCGAAATCTGGTCGCAGCTCTGGGACTAGCCGGTTTGACGCACATCCCTTGCCTGGCGCATGTGCTGAATTTGGTGGTGCAGAAGTTCATTCACAACTACCCCGACATATCAGAGCTGCTGCATAAAGTGAGGGCCGTCTGTGCGCGCTTCCGGCGTTCACATCCTGCCGCTGCTCGCCTGTCTGCGCTACAGCGGAACTTCGGCCTTCCCGCTCACTGCCTCATATGCGACGTGCCAGCCATGTGGAACTCCACCTTGCACATGCTGGAGAGACTGTGCGAGCAGCAGCAGGCCATAGTGGAGTTTCAGCTGCAGCACGCACGCGTCAGTCGCACTGCGGAACAGCACCACTTCACCACCAATGATTGGGCCTCCATGCGAGACCTGGTGCTCTGTTGCTGCTGTTTTGAGTACTCCACCAACATGGCCAGTGGCGATGACACCGTTATCAGCGTTACAATACCACTTCTATGTCTCCTGAGAAAACGCTTAGGCGATGATGGAAGAGGAGGTGGCCCAGGAGGAGGAGGATGAGGGGTCATTTTTAGCACTTTCAGGCCAGTCTGTTAGAAGTGGCTCAGAGGGAGGTTTTTTGCAACAGCAGAGGCCAGGTACAAATGTGGCCAGCCAGGGCCCACTACTGGAGGATGAGGAGGAGGTGGAGGAGGATGAGGATGAATCAGGTTCACAGCGCGGTGGCACCCGACACAGCTCAGGCCCATCACTGGTGCATGGCTGGGGGGATACGGAGGACGATGACGATACGCCTCCCACAGAGGACAGCTTGTCCTTACCTCTGGGGAGCCTGGCACACATAAGTGACTACATGCTGCAGTGCCTGCGCAACGACAGCAGAGTTGCCCACATTTTAACGTGTGCGGACTAATGGGTTGCCACCCTGCTGGATCCCCGGTACAAAGACAATGTGCCCACCTTACTTCCTTCACTGGAGCGTGATAGGAAGATGCGCGAGTACAAGCGCACGCTGGTAGAGGCGCTCCTGAGTGCATTCCCAAATGTCACAGGGGAACAGGTGGAAGCCCAAGGCGAAGGCAGAGGAGGAGCAAGAGGTCGCCAACACAGCTGTGTCACAGCCTGCTCCTCTGAGGGCACGGTTAGCATGGCAGAAATGTGGAAAAGTTTTGTCTCCACGCCACAGCTAACTGCACCACCACCTGATACGGAACGTGTTAGCAGGAGGCAGCATTTCACTAACATGGTTGAACAGTACGTCTGCACACCCCTCCACGTACTGACTGATGGTTTGGCCCCATTCAACTTCTGGGTCTCCAAATTGTCCACGTGGCGAGAGTTAGCATTTTATGCCTTGGAGGTGCTGGCCTGCCCGGTGGCCAGCGTTTTGTCTGAACGTGTATTCAGCACGGCAGGGGGCATCATTACTGACAAACGCAGCCGCCTGTCCACAGCCAACGTGGACAAGCTGACGTTTATAAAAATGAACCAGGCATGGATCCCACAGGACCTGTGCCTCCCTTGTGCAGAATAGACATTTATAACTGCCTCCCTCTCAACCATGTATTCTTGTACTCCGGGGCACTTTATTGAATCCTCATTTTTTTTAACTTTACCATGATCTTGCGGTGCAACCCAAAGTTGAATGAACCTCTCCTCTGTCTGGGTGGTGGGGCCGAAATAACTGAAAGTGGCCTTCTCCGGTGGTGGTTGATATGACGCATGATTCCTTGCTGTGGGACCTCTCTCCTCTGTCTGGGTGCCGGGCCGAAATAACTGAAAGTGGCCTTCTCCAGTGGTGGGTGATATGACGCATGATTCCTTGCTGTGGGACCTCTCTCCTTTGTCTGGGTGCTGGGGCCAAAATAACTGAAAGTGGCCTTCTCCAGTGGTGGGTGATATGACGCATGATTCCTTGCTGTGGGACCTCTCTCCTCTGTCTGGGTGCTGGACCGAAATAACTGAAAGTGCCTTTTCCAGTGGTGGGTGATGTGACGCATGATTCCTTGCTGTGGGACCTCTCTCCTCTGTCTGGGTGCTGGGGCCGAAATAACTGAAAGTGGCCTTCTCCGGTGGTGGGTGATATGACGCATGATTCCTTGCTGTAGGACCCTCTCCTCTGTCTGGGTGCTGGGCCGAAATAACTGAAAGTGGCCTTCTCCAGTGGTGGGTGATATGACGCATGATTCCTTGCTGTGAGACCTCTCTCCTCTGTCTGGGTGCTGGGTCGAAATAACTGAAAGTGGCCTTCTCTAGTGGTGGGTGAAATGACGCATGATTCCTTGCTGTGGGACCTCTCTCCTCTATCTGGGTGCTGGGCCGAAATAACTGAAAGTGGCCTTCTCCAGTGGTGGGTGAAATGACGCATGATTCCTTGCTGTGGGACCTCTCTCCTCTGTCTGGGTGCTGGGGCCGAAATAACTGAAAGTGGCCTTCTCCAGTGGTGGGTGATATGACGCATGATTCCTTGCTGTGGGACCTCTCTCCTCTGTCTGGGTGCTAGGTCCGAAATAACTGAAAGTGGCCTTCTCCTGTGGTGGTTGATATGACGCATGATTCCTTGCTGTAGGACCTCTCTCCTCGGTTTGAGTGCCTGGGCCGAAATAACTGAAAGTGGCCTTCTCCAGTGGTGGGTGATATGGCGCATGATTCCTTGCTGTGGACCCTCTCCTTTGTCTGGGTGCTGGGTCGAAATAACTGAAAGTGGCCTTCTCCAGTGGTGGGTGATATGACGCATGATTCCTTGCTGTGGGACCTCTCTCCTCTGTCTGGGTGCTGGACCGAAATAACTGAAAGTGGCCTTTTCCAGTGGTGGGTGATGTGACGCATGATTCCTTGCTGTAGGACCTCTCTCCTCTGTCTGGGTGCTGGGGCCGAAATAACTGAAAGTGGCCTTCTCCAGTGGTGGGTGATATGACGCATGATTCCTTGCTGTGGGACCTCTCTCTCTGTCTGGGTGCTGGGCCGAAATAACTGAAAGTGGCCTTCTCCAGTGGTGGGTGATATGACGCATGATTCCTTGCTGTGGGACCTCTCTCTGTCTGGGTGCTGGGTCGAAATAACTGAAAGTGGCCTTCTCTAGTGGTGGGTGAAATGACGATGATTCCTTGCTGTGGGACCTCTCTCCTCTATCTGGGTGCTGGGCGAAATAACTGAAAGTGCCTTCTCCAGTGGTGGGTGAAATGACGCATGATTCCTTGCTGTGGGACCTCTCTCCTCTGTCTGGGTGCTGGGGCCGAAATAACTGAAAGTGGCCTTCTCCAGTAGGTGGGTGATATGACGCATGATTCCTTGCTGTGGGACCTCTCTCCTCTGTCTGGGTGCTGGGTCCGAAATAACTGAAAGTGGCCTTCTCCAGTGGTGGGTGATATGACGCATGATTCCTTGCTGTGGGACCTCTCTCCTCTGTCTGGGTGCTGGGTCCGAAATAACTGAAAGTGGCCTTCTCCAGTGGTGGGTGATATGACGCATGATTCCTTGCTGTGGGACCTCTCTCCTCTGTCTGGGTGCTGGACCGAAATAACTGAAAGTGCCTTTTCCAGTGGTGGGTGATGTGACGCATGATTCCTTGCTGTGGGACCTCTCTCCTCTGTCTGGGTGCTGGGCCGAAATAACTGAAAGTGGCCTTCTCCAGTGGTGGGTGATATGACGCATGATTCCTTGCTGTGGGACCTCTCTCCTCTGTCTGGGTGCTGGGTCCGAAATAACTGAAAGTGGCCTTCTCTAGTGGTGGGTGAAATGACGCATGATTCCTTGCTGTGGGACCTCTCTCCTCTGTCTGGGTGCTGGGGCCGAAATAACTGAAAGTGGCCTTCTCCAGTGGTGGGTGATATGACGCATGATTCCTTGCTGTGGGACCTCTCTCCAATTGATATTGGTTACATTTTATTTATTTTATTTTAATTCATTTCCCTATCCACATTTGTTTGCAGGGGATTTACCTACATTTTGCTGCCTTTGGCAGCCCTCTAGCCCGTTACTGGACTATTTTACAGCCTTTTTAGTGCTTAAAAGTTCGGGTCTCCATTGACTTCAATGGGGTTCGGGTTCGGGATAAAGTTCGGGTTGAGTTCGGATCCCGAACCCGAACATTTTCGGGACGTTCGGCCGAACTTCCCGAACCCGAAATTCCAGGTGTTCGCTCATCTCTAGAGGTCAGATGTTCCCTGGGCTGAGTGAAGATGTATCCAAATCTGCATAGCGTGCCTAGCCATAATCAGAGGATGCTTTGCCAGATTCGGATTCAGCAGAGATAGGCACAGTAAATCCCTCAGTGACAGCCCAGGTGACAAATGGGCTTCCAGCCCAACCCACAATTTCTTCGAGGAGGGGTTCCACCATTCCCTGAGGAACCATAAGCTAATGGCTTTAAAATAGTCTTTAATAGAAGGCTGGCCTACCCCCATACCCCCCCCCCCCACACACACACACACACACACTTGTTTACGCCTAAGCATTATCGCTTGAGCTACTCTAGGGCGTCCCCCTTTCCAGATATATTTGTTCAAAATAGTTTGAGCTTCCTTAAAAAATAGTTCAAGTACCGGTATAGGTAGGGCCCTAAAAACATATATCAATTTAGGCAGTGTCATCACTTGGAAGGAAGCAATTCTTCCAACCCACGAGACCTCCTGCATATTAAAATGTGCAAAATCTGTTTTCATAGTCTTGAGTAGAGGTAAGTAATTTGATTGGTATGCGAGCGAACACGGGTACGTGAGCTTAACTCAAAATATGGAAGAAAAGAAGTCTGCCCATCCAGTGGGAATAAGTTCTGCAAGACCCTCCATTCAGCCTGAGGAATATTAATTGGCAAAGCTTGAGACTTAGAATTGTTAATTTTATAGTAGGAGAGGCTACCAAAATGAGTTATGGTGTCAAATGCGTGTTTTAGGGAATGCGCAGGATTCGCAACTGTAATGATGATATAATCTGCGTAAAGTGAAATTACATGAGATTCAGCTCCAATTTGAACTTTTTTAACATCTGGAGATAAGCGAATGTGTTGCGCCAGAGGTTCAATAGCCAAGATAAATAATAGGGGAGAGAGAGGGCACCCCTGGCGCGACCCATTAGATATATTTAGACTATCAGACAAAACCCTGTTCACATTTGCTATTGGTTCAGCGTATAATCCGCGGATGGCATGCACAATGGGACCAGTAAAGACCATCGCCGCCAGTACCGAAAAGGCATAGCTCCAATGTAGGTGGTCAAACGCCTTTTCAGTGTCTAATGTAACCGCAACCATAGGTATGCCTCGCAGTTCCGCGGCATTGAAAACATTAAATAAACGTCTGGTATTGTCTGAAGCCTGCCTATTTTTGACAAAGCCAGCTTGATCTTCCTTAATTAAAAGTGGCAATATAGGGGACAGTCTGAAAGCGAGCAGTTTAGCGAAAAGTTGAATGTCAGAGTTTAAAAGTGAAATGGGATGGAAATTCTGGCGAGAATCAGGGGTTTTGCTCGGCTTGGGTAATGTTACAATTAGGGCATTAGAATCTCTGATGGAAATGGAGTGCCAGACATTGTTTGCTGAAATATGGATAGTAAGAAGGGAGCCAGATTCTTGTAATATTATCTATAGTACTTATTGGAAAGTCCATCAGGACCAGGAGACTTACCCAGGGGGAGGGACATAACCATTTTGTGCAGTTCCTGCTCCTGGATTGGAGCATTCATAAGTTCTAACTGAGAAGAAGATAACTGGGGTAGTTTGGCCTTCTGTAGAAAATCTTGGACTAAGAAATCGTAGTCCAGTGGTAAAGAAGAATGATTTTTCAAATTGTATAATTCCTCGTAATACAGGCGAAACTGCTCCGCTATGTCTCTAGGGTCTAGTGATGTCCCGAACTATTCGAACTATAGCGAGCGGTTCCCGGCGAACACATCTTGTTTGCGTTCTCCGCATGCGGGCGAACATATGCGATGTTCGCTTTCGCCCCCTATACTTTATCATTGAGCAAACTTTGACCCTGTACCTCACAGTCAGCAGACACATTCCAGCCAATCAGCATACCCTCCCTCCGAGATCCTCCCACCTCCTATTAAAAAGCAAGGACGGCATCCATCTTAGATTCATTCTGAAGCTGCAGTGTTAGTAGTTGTAATCGCAATGTGATTAATGCAGGTTAAATTAATCGCATTGCGAATTCAACTTAGAGCTGGGTTCCTAATGGTTGTATTGCTAGAATATAACGAAGATTGAGAATATAGCACTATATTCTCAATCTTCGTTATATTCTAGCAATACAACCATTAGGAACCCAGCTCTAATTTGAATTCGCAATGCGATTAATGCAGGTTATATTAATTGCATTGCGAATTCAACTTAGAGCTGGGTTCCCATTGGTTGTATTGCTAGAATTATATAACAAAGATTGAGAATATAGCACTATATTCTCAATCTTCGTTATATTCTAGCAAAAACAACCATTAGGAACCCAGCTTTAAGTTGAATTCGCAATGCGATTAATGCAGGTTATATTAATCGCATTGCGAATTCAACTTACCACACTCTGCGTCAACTATGTAATTTTTGCCATGGATCTCCCTCCAGCATGCCACAGTCCAGGTGTTAGTCCCCTTGAAACAACTTTTCCATCACTATTGTGGCCAGAAAGAGTCCCTGTGGGTTTTCAAAATTCACCTGTCTATTGAAGTCTATGGCGGTTCACCCTGTTCGCCCATTCGCGAACATTTGTGGAAGTTCGTGTTCGCCGTCCGCGAACGGAAAATTTGATGTTCACGACATCTCTAGGGTCTATTAGTTTGGCCTTGGATGTGGGATGTATTATGTATGGAATTCTAGACTTAGTACGTTGTAGTTTGAACTTAGATGCTAGGAGCTTGCCCACTTTATTTCCCAGTGCATAATACCTAGCTTTAGAATAAAGGAGTTTTTTATGGCAGTCTTTGTCAAGAAGATACATAAGTTTGTCCCTTTCAGTTCGAAGGTCATTCCAATTAGACCTAGTCGGGTTACGCTTGTTGTTGGATTCTAGATTACTTATCTTCTCTAGTGTGGAAAGTAGTTCTTTCTTACGACTTTTCTTCTCAAGGTGGCCCAGTTTTATTAAATTTCCTCTAATAAAGGCTTTATGAGCTTGCCAAACTATCGGCGGATCTGAAACAGAGCCGGTATTAAGTTGAAAGTATTCCTGTATAGCTTTTTAAATTGCTGATTTATGTCCAGGATTTGAGAGCAGGTAAGTATTATTTCGCCATACAGGGGGAGTAGAATGTTGGTAACGGTCCGTCAGTTGTAACAGAATAGGGGCATGGTCCGACCATTTAATTAAACCAACAGAAGAGGTGAGAGAGTGAAAGAGGGTAGTTTGGTCTACTAGGAACATGGGAGAAAAAAATGGATAATCTCTTTCTTGGCCATGTTGGGCACGCCATACATCAGTCAAACTCTCAGAATGGAGAAGGGAAGATAGGCCCGAAGCGTGGCGTCTATTGGGTTTGTGGAATTGAGGGATGGATCTATATTGGTGTTAAAGTCAGCACAGATAATTAGTTTACCTTGCAGAACAGTGCGAATCCTCCGCATCACCTCCGCATTTTTACATATACCCATGTTGGGTGAGAAAAATGCCCTGTGAAATACTAAAGGTACTCATTGGAATTAGGGCCCCTTTGCGCATCTTGGCTGCAAAAAAGTGTCACACATGTGGTATTGCCGTACTCAGGAGAAGTAGGGCAATGTGTTTTGGCATGTATTTTTATATATACCCATACTGTTTGTGAGAAATATCTCTGTAAATGACAACTTTTTAATTTTTTTTATACAAAGTTGTCAATTTACAGAGATGTTTCTCTCACCCAGTATGGGTATATGTAAAAATACACCCCAAAACACATTGCCCTACTTCTCCGGAGTACGGCGATACCACATGTGTGCCACTTTTTTGCAGCCAAGATGTGCAAAGGGGCCCAAATTCCAATGAGTACCTTTTAGAAGGGCATTTTTACGCATTTTTCTTCTCACGCTTTAACCACTTGAAGACCACAGGTTTATACCCCCCTAGTGACCAGGCCCTTTTTTACAAATCCGCACTACACTACTTTCACCGTTTATTGCTCGGTCATGCAACTTACCACCCAAATGAATTTTACCTCCTTTTCTTCTCACTAATAGAGCTTTCATTTGGTGGTATTTCATTGTTGCTGACATTTTTACTTTTTTTGCTATTAATAAAAATTTAACGACATTTTTGCAAAAAAATGACATTTTTCACTTTCTGTTGTAATTTTTTTTTAAAAAAACTACATTTCTATATAAATTTTTCTCTAAATGTATTGTTCTACATGTCTTTGATAAAAAAAAGTCCAATAAGTGTATATTTATTGGTTTGGGTAAAAGTTATAGCGTTTACAAACTATGGTGCAAAAAGTGAATTTCGGCATTTTGAAGCAGCTCTGACTTTCTGAGCACCTGTCATGTTTCTTCAGGTGCTAGAATGTCAGGATAGTATAAATACCCCCAAATGACACCATTTTAGAAAGAAGACACCCCAAAGTATTCGCGGAGGGGCATGGTGAGTTCATGTATCATTTCATTTTTTCACAAGTTAGCGGAAAATGACACTTTCTGAGGAAAAAAATAATAATAAAGTTTCCATTTCTGCTAACTTCTGGCAAAAAAAAATAAAATCTCATACGGGCTCATTATGCCCCTCAGTGAATACCTTGGGGTGTCTACTTTCCGAAATGGGGTCATTTGTGGGGTGTTTGTACTGTTCTGGCATTTTGGGCGGGGCTAAATTGTGAGCCGCCATGTAAAAGCTAAAGGTACTCATTGGTTTTAGGGCCCTTTGCGGACCCAGGCTGCAAAAAGTGGCACTCATGTGGTATCGCCGTACTCAGGAGAAGTAGGGCAATGTGTTTTGGGGTGTATTTTTACATATACCTATGTTGGGTGAGAGAAATATCTCTGTAAACTGACAACTTTGTATAAAAAATTTTAAAATTGTCGTTTACAGAGATATTTCTCACACCCAGCAGAGGTATATATAAAACTACACCCCAAAACACATTGCCCCACTTCTCCTGAGTACGGCGATACTACATGTGTGACACTTTTGCAGCCTGGGTGCAAAGGCCCTAAAACCAATGAGTACCTTTAGGATTTCACAGGGCATTTTTACGCATTTGGATTCCAGACTTCTTCTCACGCTTTAGGGGCCCCTAAAATGCCAGGACCGTATAAATACCCACATGTGACCCCATTTTAGAAAGAAGACACCCCAAGGTATTCCGTGAGGGGTATGGTGAGTTCATGTAAAATTTTATTTTTGTCACAAGTTAGTGGAATATGAGACTTTGTAAAAAACAAAATAAAAAAATAAAAATATATCAATTTCCGCTAACTTGTGCCAAAAAAATAAATTCTGTGAACTCGCCATGCCCCTCACGGAATACCTTGGGGTGTCTTCTTTCCAAAATGGGGTCACATGTGGGGTATTTATACTCACCTGGCATTTTAGGGAACCTAAAGCGTGAGAATCCAAATGCGTAAAAATGCCCTGTGAAATCCTAAAGGTACTCATTGGTTTTAGGGCCCCTTTGCGCATCTTGGCTGCAAAAAGTGTCACTCATGTGGTATCGCCGTACTCAGGAGAAGTAGGGCAATGTGTTTTGGGGTGTATTTTTACATATACCCATAGTGTTTGTGAGAAATATCGCTGTAAACGACAACTTTTAAATTTTTTTATACAAAGTTGTCAGTTTACAGAGATATTTCTCTCACCAGCAGGGATATATGTAAAAATACACCCCAAAACACATTGCCCTACTTCTCCTGAGTACGGCGATACCACATGAGTGACACTTTTGCAGCCAAGATGCGCAAAGGGCCCAAATTCCCATGAGTACCTTTTAGGAGAGCATTTTTACGCATTTTTCTTCTCATGCTTTAGGGCCCCTAAAATGCCAGGGCAGTATAAATACCCCACATGTGACCCCATTTTGGAAAGAAGACACCCCAAGGTATTCCATGAGGGGCATGGCGAGTTCATAGAAAAAAATTTTTGGGCACAAGTTAGTGGAAATTGATTTTTATTGTTTTTCTCACAAAGTCTCCCTTTCCGCTAACTTTTGACAAAAGTTTAATTTTCATGGACTCACTATGCCCCTCAGCGAATACCTTAGGGTGTCTTCTTTCCAAAATGGGGTCACATGTGGGGTATTTATACTGCCCTGGCATTTTAGGGGCCCTAAAGCGTGAGAAGAAAATGCGTAAAAATGCCCTCCTAAAGGTACTCATTGGAATTTGGGCCCCTTGCGCATCTTGGCTGCAAAAAGTGTCACTCATGTGGTATCGCCGTACTCAGGAGAAGTAGGGCAATGTGTTTTGGGGTGTATTTTTACATATACCCATACTGGGTGAGAGAAATATCTCTGTAAATTGCCAACTTTGAATAAAATTTTTTAAAAAGTTGTCATTTACAGAGATATTTCTCACACCCAGCATGGGTATATGTAAAATACACCCCAAAACACATTGCCCTACTCTCCTGAGTACGGCGATACCACATGTGTGACACTTTTGCAGCCAAGATGCGCAAAGGGCCCTAAAACCAATGAGTACCTTTAGGATTTCACAGGGCATTTTTACGTATTTGGATTCTCACGCTTTAGGACCCTAAAATGCCAGGACAGTATAAATACCCACATGTGACCCCATTGTGGAAAGAAGACACCCCAAGGTAATCCGTGAGGGCATGGCGAGTTCACAGAAAAAAAAATTTTTGACACAAGTTAGCGGAAATTGATATATATATATATATATATATATATATTTTTACAAAGTCTCATATTCCACTAACTTGTGACAAAAATAAAATTTTACATGAACTCGCCATACCCCTCACGGAATACCTTGGGGTGTCTTCTTTCTAAAATGGGGTCACATGTGGGGTATTTATACTGCCCTGGCATTTGAGGGTCTCCGTAATCATTACACGTATGGCCAGCATTAGGAGTTTCTGCGATTCTCCGTATATTGAGCATACGGGTAATGAGATTTTTTCCGTTCAGCCTCTGCGCTGAAAAAAAAAAAAAATGAAGCGGCACAGATTTTTCATTCGCATCGGTCAATGTGGATGAAAAAATCTCTGCCAAATCAGTGATTGCGGTGCGGTGGGCGCTAGCTAACTAACAAGTAGCTAACTAACTGGCGGTCAAACGGGACCCTTATGCCCCATTCACACGTCCGAAATTCTGTTTGCGGAGCGGAATTGCGGACCCATTCATTTCTATGGGGACAGACTTTGTCCCGCTCGGATCCGGAATTACGGATCCGCGCTTCCGAGTCTGCACTTCCGTTCCGCAAAAATATAGAACATGTCCTATTCTTGTCCGCAATTGCGGACAAGAAAAAGCATTTTCTATATAGTTCTGTCTTGGATCTGCAAAATGCGGAAGCGCATTGCCGGTGTCCGTATTTTGCGGATCCGCAGATCCATGGATCCGCAGATCCATGGATCCATAAAACACATACGGATGTCTGAATGAGCCTGTAGGGGGTGATTAGTGACAGGGGGGTGACAGGGGGTGATCAGGGGGTGACATGGGTGATCAGGGGTTAATCAGTGATGGGGGTGGGGGTGTGTGTGTAGTGATTGGTGCACTTTTCGTATGTTTCCTCTGGTGGTCCCAAACAAAGGGACCACCAGGCAGAGCTGAGCAGCAGGCATATCAGACGCTGTTTAAAAACAGCGTCTGATATGCGATTTAAATGCGGTTTTTCGCATCTACAGCCTGCCAGCGCATGATCAGCGCTGGCAGGCTGTAGTTTCAGTTGTCCCGGCTCCGATCACATGAACGCGCGCACGACGGCGCGCGTTCATGTGAAATCTCGGGTCTCACGAGATGACGCCGATAGGCGGCAGTGAGACCTGAGAGAGCCGCCGCGCTGACGCCCATCGGCGTTAGCGTGGCGGCAAGTGGTTAAGGCCCCTAAAATGCCAGGGCAGTATAAATACCCCACATGTGACCCCATTTTGGAAAGAAGACACCCCAAGATATTCCATGAGGGGCATGGCGAGTTCATAGAAGATTTTTTTTTGGCACAAGTTAGCGGAAATTGATTTTTTTATTGTTTTTTCTCACAAAGTCTCCCTTTCTGCTAACTTTTGACAAAAAGTTCAATTTTTCATGGACTCACTATGCCCCTTAGCGAATACTTTGGGGTGTCTTCTTTCCAAAATGGAGTCATTTGTGGGGTGTTTGTACTGTTCTGGCATTTTGGGTGGGGCTAAATTGTGAGCAGCCATGTAAAACCTAAAGGCACCCAGGCTGCAAAAAAGTGTCACTCATGTGGTATCACCGTATTCAGGAGAAGTAGGGCAATGTGTTTTGGGGTGTATTTTTACATATAACCATGTTGGGTGAGAGAAATATCTCTGTAAATTGACAACTTTGTATAAAAAAATTAAAAAAGTTATTGTTTACAGCGATATTTCTCACACAAAGTATGGGTATATATAAAAATACACCCCAAACTCATTGCCCTACTTCTGCTGAGTACAGCGATACCACATGTGTGACACTTTTTTGCAGTCAAGATGCGCAAAGGGGCTCAAATTCCCATGAGTACCTCATAGGATTTCACAGGGCATTTTTACGCATTTGGATTCTCACGCTTTAGGACCCCTAAGATGCCAGGGCAGTATAAATACCCCACATGTGACCCCATTTTTGAAAGAAGACACCCCAAGGTATTCCGTGAGGGGCATTGCGAGTTCACAGAAAAAAAAATTTTTGGCACAAGTTAGCAGATTTTTTTATTTTTTTTTACAAAGTCTCATATTCCACTAACTTGTGACAAAAAATAAAATTTTGCATGAACTCACCATACACCTCACGAATACCTTGGGGTGTCTTCTTTCTAAAATGGGGTCACATGTAAGGTGTTTGTACTGCCCTGGCATTTGAGGGTCTCCGCAATCATTACACGTATGGCCAGCATTAGGAGTTTCTGCTATTCTCCTTATATTGAGCATACGGGTAATAAGATTTTTTTTTTCCGTTCAGCCTCTGGGCTAAAAAAAAATGCACGGCACAGATTTTTTCATTCGTGTGGATGAAAAAATCTCTGCCAAAATCAGTGACTGCTGTGCGGTGGGCTGGGCGCTAACTACCTAACAAGTAGCTAACTAACTGGCGGTGATAAGGGACCCTTATGCCCCATTCACACGTCCGCAATTCTGTTTGCGGAGCAGAATTGCGGACCCATTTATTTCTATGGGGACAGACTTTGTCCCGCTCGGATCCAGAATTGCGGATCCGCACTTCCGGGTCTGCACTTCCGTTCCGCAAAAATATAGAACATGTCCTATTCTTGTCCGCTATTGCGGACAAAAAAAGGCATTTTCTATATAGTTCTAGCAATGTGCGGATCTGCAAAATGCGGAAAGCACATTGCCGGTGTCCGTATTTTGCAGATCAGTGGATCCACGGAACCGCAAAGCACATATGGACGTCTGAATGGAGCCTTACAGGGGTGTGATCAATGACAGGGGGGTGATTAGGGAATCTAGATGGGGTGATCAAGGGGTTAACAAGGGGTTAATAAGTGACGGGGAGGGGGGGTGTAGTGTGGTGCTTGGTGCAACTTTACATAGCTACCTGGTCCTCTGGTGGTCGATCCCAGCAAATGGGACCACCAGAGGACCAGGTAGCAGATATATCAGACGCTGTTAACAAAACAGCGTCTGATATACATCTTTGATGCGATTTATTTCGCATCTACAGCCTGCCAGCGATTGATCATCGCTGGCAGTCTGCAGTATAACTGCCGAGACGCGCGCCACTGTGAACGCGCGCGCGTTTACAGCAAATCTCGCGAGCAACAGGACCACCGGCCGGACGCATCCGTGCGTTAGGCGGTTCTGAGGAGGTTAAAAGGTGAAATAAATATATGTTAAAATGCGGTGTAAATAAGATACATGGTGCACTCTTTCTCCATCTCCTCGATATCGCAGCATTCAATATTGAGCCCCCAGTCATTATTGTCCATAGAAAGATGCTTTTTCGTTGGTCTATAGGTGTCCGGAGTCAGGAAAGGATATATTATCAAACAATAACATCAATTGGCTGGAAAATATTTCATGGTGATCTAGTGCGAATATAAAAATAAATGAATACAAAGAATATAAGTAAAGTACAAGAAATAAAATAAACGACCACAGAGGGTGGTCCCAGATGGATTAGAGAAATGCAGAGAAACCCATAGTCTCATTCAGACCATTTGGACGCATGGTCCCAAGGGTCCAGATCCATCTACTCTTTTTTTAAGATAATCTCTTGGATATTTGCCCAGCTCTTAAGTCAGATCTAATACAATTAATGGCCCTCACCTTTAAAAGACAAGGGTCACATGCATGGAGATTTTTAAATATGGACAATAATGACTGGGGGCTCAATATTGAATGCTGCGATATCGAGGAGATGGAGAAAGAGAGCACCACATGTATCTTATTTACACCGCATTTTAACATATATTTATTTCACCTTTTAATCATGTTTCATTTGGTCATATATATTATTCTTTTTTGCAATGATTATGTTTCACTTTCACATGCATTCTATTTTATCAACTCTTCTCACATCATGCTATTAATTTGTGTATTTTTTTTTTAATTATGCATCCAGTAATATAGGATTTCTATTTTATCATGATATAAAAAATGTTCACATAGTTGTGAAATGTTCAATATTATCCATGATTTATCTCACATCACATGTTTTTATGGATTGTTGCACAATTTTACATTCACCTCCTTCCCCATTTACCTCCCCCCCCACACTTCCCCCACATCCTTCACGCTCCGCACAGAACCACGCTCCCTACCCCTTTGTATCGTTGTGCAGCAATTCAGAAACATTCATGTTTTTTATTTTTTTTTATGATTTCAACAATCCCGTTATTCAGTTGGGTCTATACCACCTCCAGTCATTTATGTATTGCTATTATTCATGGTACTTCAGTCCATGGGTTCTTTTGTAATCTTATTCCTTTAAAGTTGTGTTCGCTGATCGGTTCCGGTCATGTGACACATCACATGACCGCGCGTTTGCGCTGACGTCAATGGTGGGCGTTTATTCGGCGCTCTGCTGATATGCAACTTTCGCGCCTATTTGATGCTCCGCCCCCATGACGTCTTGTGATACGTCACAATGCTCTTCATCTGTGATTGGATAGTGGGTCTTTTTAAGCTACAGACCATAGAGATGGAGTTACCCCCGGACGAAGGTTCGCCGAAATGCGCGTCGGGGCTGACGCCATCCTGGTCCCTTACCTTTATTTACTTTTTGGTGAGTACCCTCTTGGGTTTTGTGTTAGCACTGCTGGTGTTATTACTGTTGCCTTATAATATCCGCTTTGCAAATGTACAGAGACACTTGTATTCATTATGGCTTTATTTGCGGATACTCTGACAGGCCTCAGTAAGGCTTGATATACCATATTGATAATACAACAGTTAAGTGATAGGCTTTCTTGTAACATCTTTTCAGCGGTGCTAGATATGTATTGTATATCTCGCTACAGGGTCCAGGGTGGCGTCTGTGTTCTCCTGTCACCTTCTTCTATGATTTGTAATTTTTTATATATGATCAATAAAGTTTTTTGAAAATTTTTCAATACCTTTGCATGTTGCTCTTTTTTTTCTTTTTGCTATTGATACGGTCGTTGCAGAGTATATGCAGATATATTTGTTGCAGGTATTTCAGCAATAGAGGCCCCACTATTGAGTGTACAATTTGTTGATGGGCATAAGATACCTCTGGTGTCATTTTTTTGTTTAGCCTGACACAAAGTAGAACTTGGGTCAAATTATAAAAATAAAATATGGTGACAATCAATTTAAAATGGTGACAATCACATCAGTTACAATGGTGACGATCACATTCATTTAAGAAGTAGGATATCTTACAAATATTAGACTGTATTAAAATCAATAAACTATATTAAAAACAATAAAAAAATGTTTATGTCACGATACTCTCCTATATACCCTACAGGGAATATAGTGCCCACTTGATCAAGGTGGGGTTTGTAGGGGATTAGTACAATGTTGATTACTAAAATTTTATTTACTAAGGAGTTGTCACTGATGTTAGTGGAGGAGAAGACTGTGGGTCTATATAGTATGGGACTCAATTTTGATTTTTTTTTCAAGACAATTTTTAATTATTTATATGGCTAGTTGAGACAAAACTTTTCTTGTTTATATAGCTGAGTTTAGACAGTCATCAATGGATGACTCTTACAATCTATGGCAAGAAAGAATTTGTACAAGTTTAGACAATTTAGAAAGGACAATTATGACAAAAAAGAATAAAGAAATTAAAACATATTGTCCGATTGGGACATAATAAAGAAATAACAGACAACATACAGAAACAGAGAGACAATACACCAAATCCCACCAATGAAAATAATGAAAACACATCGAACAAACAAAGAATAAGGGAAATTAGGAGTAATATACAAAATAGATATAATATCCCCACGAATAAACACTTTGAATCCCTTGCTTCACCTAATTTTTTAGATCAAACTCCACCACATCACAGGACGAGGACACGTCACTATTCCCGATCCCCAACACGGCACGTAAGGACACAAACCCCGGCACACAGATACAATTTGAGACACATGAGCAGGATACACGAGATAACACCAGACAGGGAACACTGAGAAAGGAGACCAATGAACATTCCCTACTGCCCCCACCACCAGAGAGAATATCAGACCAGGCAGGATCAACAGAGAGACAACACGGATGAACACAAGGTTCACAGATCACAAAGAAGACAAGAAGGGGCAGACACAGGACGAAAACCTCACAGACAGCACAGGAATTAAGAGACACGGCAAATATTATTGTTAACCTTAGTGAAGTCACTCTTACTGACACACAACAAAAATTACTTAACAAAGGATTGAAGTTCGCACCAACCACTAAGATGGATACATTCAGTGCATATATCGGCATAGAAAAATTTGTAAGGAAACTTTGTCTAAAAAAATATTTTATCAAAAACCCTATAACTAGGGAAAATACAGAACAATCTATCTACAAACATACAGAATTAAAGAAAAAATCCACAAACTATCCTAAAAACGAAATGGGTGAAGATATAGCCACCTTTCCGAAATGTACAGAGATAGAGATCAGAGAATTAAATATGAAAAAAACACAATAAAATCTTACAAAAAGGGAGACCCATGCCATCAAACAACTTCAATCCATGAACAACCTGACAATAAGACCAGCCGATAAAGGGGGGGCAATAGTACTTCAGAATACATTTGATTATAATACTGAATGTAGGAGACAATTATCCGACAGTTCGACCTATACTACTCTTAGAAAAGACCCCACTGAAGACT
This sequence comes from Bufotes viridis, assembly GCA_033119425.1. NCBI lineage: Eukaryota > Metazoa > Chordata > Amphibia > Anura > Bufonidae > Bufotes > Bufotes viridis. The sequence goes on from CM065594.1 coordinate 116,001,330, forward strand.
TCTCCAAAGAACTAAAGAAATATGTGCAATCTGGATTGGATAAGGGTATCCTAACAGAACAAGAATCAAAATTCATCACAAACACACACAATAGAATTCCGATATTCTATTGTTTACCCAAAATCCACAAAAATCCAACCAATCCACCCGGCAGACCTATAATTTCAGGTATTGGTTCACTAACCTCAAATCTTTCACAGTATATTGATAAACTTCTACAGTCAACAGTCAAATTAGCACCCTCATACATAAAATATACTACAGATATAGTTAACACTTTAGAACTAATTGAATATCAGGACCACTGGCTATTGGGTACAATGGATGTCAATTCCCTATACACCATCATAGACCATAAACAAGGGACCACCGCATTAAGAGAAAACCTAAGCTATCATAACTCCTTACATGTGGACCAGATTGATGTTCTAATAAAGGAGTTAATTTCATCTTGACCCATAATTATTTTATGTTTGACCCCGATTTCTTCCTGCGACAGAGAGGAACCGCCATGGGTACCAGGTTCGCCCCCAGTTATGTCAATATCTTTATGGCTCACTGGGAACGAGAGAACATCAACAATTTACTGGGGACAAGCCTGGTACTATGGTGTAGATTTATTGACAATGTCATTTTTATTTGGAGTGACACCAGGTACCAACTAGATACATTTCTGAAGGGCATTAATATGAACGATAAAAATATTAGATTTACAAGTAATATAAGTGACACTCAAATAGAATTCCTTGATTTATCTATAAACATATCGGACAATAGACTTATCTGTAGCACATACCAGAAGCCAGTAATGAAAAGTAATTATATCCTCCATTCTAGCTGCCATTTACCTAGGTGGCTTACTAACATCCCAATCAGCCAGTTTAGATGACTGAAAAGAAATTGTACTGAGGAACATCAATTTGAAGTAGAAGCTGACCATTTAAAGAGACAATTCTTAGCAAAGGACTATCTAATATCATTAATAAATAAATCTCTCAATAGGGTGAGATTAATGGATAGGACAACCTTCTTCAATATGGATAATCCAGGCACAGGGAGGGGCGTGGCCTGCGCTTGTAGAAGATGGCCGCTTGAGCTCTTAGCTCTCCACACCAGTGCTCTCAAAAGCGACTGATTGCCTGCATACTGCACTGAAATTCCTGTCTCCAAGCCTCCATATGCCACCCAAGATGACCAAGAGACGGAAAACAGCCGGTGGTCCGAAGAAAATATCGGACTTTTATTGTACACAGCACCAGGAGCAAGCGCAACATGGCGACCACTCACCTACCTACTCAATGAAGGAGACACAGTGGATCGTTACTTCATGGTACTCACTCTTCAAGGAACACTCGCAGAAACATGCCTTAGTGAGCCAGATGAGCAGTCTCACCTGAATATACAGTCAGGACCATCCACTGATCTGTTTGAAAATATCCCTGTAACTGAACATGCAGTTACAGAAATCTCATTAAAATCAATGCTGCAGGCGTTTAAACACTCCCTGCATTCCTTAATGAAGGAGATAGTGCAGCCACTGAGAGCAGCCATTACTGAGATAGAGCATAGAGTGGAACATGTGGAGACCAAAATGGGAGAACTTGTTTCTTCTCACAATGAGCTTATCGATGCCCATTATAATCTTGAATCAGAAGTTCAGATGTTACAAAAAAAAATGGCTGACCTAGAAGACCGGTCACGCTGTAATAATGTGAAATTAAGAGGGGTTCCAGAGTCTGTGTTGCCAGCGGACCTACCAACTTACCTGCAGGCTCTCATTAAGCTTCTATTGCCTCAATCTTCTCCTGCGGATCTTATTATAGATCGAATTCATAGAATTGCTAAACCTCAATTTCTGTCAGAATCAGTACCAAGAGATGTGCTAGCCAGAGTGCACTTTTTACATGTCAAAGAACGCCTACTACAAGCCGCCAGAAAGCAGGTTCCGTTACCAGATCCATATGGCGACATCACGTTATATTCTGACCTTTCAGCAGCGACCTTGCGCCAGCGCAAAGAGTTCTTGCCAATCACCATCGCTTTGAAAGAAAACAACATATCATATAGGTGGGGATTCCCTACTAGATTGATTGTGAAATACCAAAATGATTTCCTGGTAGCCAAGAACCCCACTGAGGGCTCAGCTTTACTTCAGAAACTACACATTACACCCTCCTTGGAATTTAAGAAGAGGACCACCCTTCACCACACTGCTCAAGAATGGCATCGTGTTCCGAAATGATGGGAATCCTGTTGTAGTTTTGTTCATATTCCTTTGATCGTACACTGGGAGAGCCAGTCCTGAGCTTAAGTAGAACTTTCCCCATTCTCACTGGATGGAAGTTGAGGGAAGAGACTCAAACCATCCCTATGGTCAGCCGGATCTCATCCAAGCCTTGCTCCAGCAGAGAACCCTCATGCCTTGGAGGCAGCGCTCGGTTGACTACCTGTTATATTGTTTATACTTACCGTATTTTAACTATTTCTGTTTTTCTAGTTTAGCAGTAACCAGTGACGAAAAATGTGAACTTGAAATCAGGTGGGAGAGTAGCTTTCGGAGGAGCGGACTCTCTGGAAATCCACAGGTACAAATGCATATTACCTTGTTGCCATGGTATTGCACGTAACATCCTTAAACATAAAGGGGCTTAATAGCCCACATAAATGGAAACATATGTGGGGGGAAGCATTAGCCCAACGTAGCGATATACTTTGTGCAGTTGAAACTCACATACTTTTAAAAGATGCACAATGGATTAAACACTGTGGATTCCCAGAGATATTCCAGTCTCACTACACCACTAAATCTAGAGGAGTCCTGCTTGCTATCAGAAATACTGTTGCATTTCAGTTGATAGACCACTTCAGTGACTCATATGGTAGATTTAAAAAGTAAAAAATCTAGAATGTAGAAGCAGCACCACACAGTCCTTGTTTGATGTATCAAACGATGCAACAGACTCACCAGTGACCCACAATCCAGTAGGTCATAGTAGATAGATGAAGAACGAATGGCACCGGCAGCATCTCACATCATCCGTTTTATTATGACCTCAAGACAATAGTACAAAATGCAGCAACGTTTCGGCTGCTAACCAGCCTTTGTCAAGCCTAATGACATCATCACATTTATACCTATATATACCCAAAATACAAAAACCACCCTTTCCCAGCAACCAATCACTACTGCTGGTCATACCCTGGCCAATCGCTGTTAATTAGATATTTGCCTAATGTTTCTTTACCTTACACCTGGGAACAACCCTCTGATCCATTCAAGGAACAGTATTCACAATGACGGCGTTACTCCAAACGATGTGCGCATATGCGCACAGCTGAATTCAATCACAGATCGTATCATAGTCATGATGTCTGCTGTTGACGCATAGCCGTACAGCCAATAGGCTGTTTCACTCCCACACTGACGTTCGCGGTCATGTGACATGCTCGCCGACGTCTCTAGAATGCGCGAAGCGCACCAGATGACCTCAGTACGCAGCCTACACTCCCGCGCACCGTCACTAGGATACGGCATCCCAGCGTCATAGTAACCAGACGCATACTAGGCCCGATCCACAGAGGTGACACATCCAGTCAGCTGTATCAGAGAACGACCCACAGCAAATACATGGATCCTTAACCCTTCTAATCGCATGGAGAGCCCCGATCATTATGTAAACATAGATAACATGCATAAAATATCAGGTATCAGCATAATATGTTAATCATATGGCATATGATCAAGGCAATAAATACACAAATATAGAGCACCAACATTTAAGGGTATTTTACCGAGTGTCGCACCCTCTATTCCCTCTAGTGCAGATCACTTGACCAGCTTGGTATACATATGACCCACTCGGGAAATATAGGGTGGGATCAACCCTCCTTTAGATATAAAGATATAAAAAAACACATAAGATGTCCAAATACTGTAAGGACATATCTCAGATATTTTGCTATATCCTACATCAGGGGCTTGGCTGTGCTTATTGTCACCCCTAGAAACTCAGGATAGAAATTTCTATATTTTATTGAGGGGTTAACTTCAATTGCCAATATAGCAATCCCCTAAATCTGGTGTTCCAGCTGTGACTAGCCAAGTGTAATACTGTCTGGCAAAGGATAGATTTTTTTTTTCTGTGGTGAAATTCAATTGCCAAAATAGCAATCCCCTCTGGTGTCCCAGCAGTGGCTGGTAAAGTTTAATGGTGTCCGGCAAAGGATATATTTTGTTCTGGGGTGAAATTCAATTGCCAAAATAGGAATACCATAAATCAGTGGTTTCAGCTGTGTCCGGCAAAGGATATATTTTGTTCTGGGGTGAAATTCAATTGCCAAAATAGCAATACCGTAAATATGGTGTTCCAGCTGTGACTGGCCAAGTTTATTAGTGTCCGGCAAAGGATATATTTTTTTCTGGGGTGAAATTCAATTGCCAAAATAGCAATACCGTAAATCTGGTGTCCCAGCAGTGGCTGGCCAAGTTTAATAGTGTCCGGCAAAGGATTTATTATTTTCTGGGGTGAAATTCAGTTGCCAAAATAGCAATACTGTAAATCTGGTGTCCCAGCAGTGGCTGGCAAAGTTTAATAGTGTCCGGCAAAGGATTTATTATTTTCTGAGGTGAAATTCAGTTGCCAAAATAGAAATAACTTAAATCTAGTGTTCCAGCTGTGGCTGGCCAAGTTTAATAGTGTCCAGCAAAGCAATTATTATTTTCTGGGGTGAAATTCAGTTGCCAAAATAGAAATACTGTAAATCTAGTGTTCCCGCTGTGACTGGACAAGTTTCATAGTGTCCGTCATAGGATATATTATTTTCTGCGGTGAAATTCAGTTTCAAAAATAGAGATACCAAAAATCTGGTGTTCCAGCTGTTGCAGGCCTAGTTTAAATCTGTCCGTAAAAGGGTATATTTTTTTCTGGGGTGAAATTTAATTGCCAAAATAGCAGTACCCTGAATCTGGTGTTCCAGCTGTGACTGGACAATTTCCCTAGTGCCCATCAAAGGGGAGATTTTGTTCTGTGGTGAAATACAGTTGCAAAAATAGAAATACAGTAAATCCTGGTGTTCCAGCTGTGACTGAACAAGTTTAATAGTATCCGTCAAAGGAAAGATTTTGTTCTGGGGTGAAATTCAATTGCCAAAATAGCAATACCCTGAATCTGGTGTTCCAGCTGTGACTGGACAATTTCCCTAGTGTCCGTCAAAGGATAGATTTTGTTCTGTGGTGAAATACAGTTGCAAAAATAGAAATACAGTGACTCTGGTATTCCAGCTGTGACTGGACAAGTTTCATAGTGTCCGTCAAAAGATATATTTTTTTCTGGGGTGAAAATCAATTGCAAAAATAGAAATACAGTAAATGTGGGGTTTCAGCTGTGGCTGGACAAGTTGCATAGTGTCCGTCAAAGAATAGCTTTTGTTCTGGGGTGAAATTAAATTGCCAAAATAGCAATACCGTAAATCATTGGTTTCAGCTGTGGCTGGACAAGTTTAACTTCCTCTGGACCACTGCGTGATCTCGGCGGCCCAGTTATTCCTCGTTGACGCGCGGGCGCGTCATCTCGCAAGAGGCGAGATTTTGCGATCTGTGCGCCTGAACAGGTGCACAGAAGATTGGGGCAGGCTCAGAAGAAGTTCATCACCAGCCTGCCAGCAAATGATCGTCGTAAATTGTTGGGTGAAATATTACCATTTGCCATTTGCAATTACCATTTACCATTTGCAATTGCATTTACCATTTGCAATTGCGGACAAAAAAAGGCATTCTCTATATAGTGCCAGCAATGTGCGGTCCGCAAAATGCGGAATGCACATTGCAGCCGTCCGTGTTTTGCGGATCCGTGTTTCCGCAAAACACACTAAGGACGTGTGAATTAGGCCTAAGACCTTTTCTGGGAGCTTAACCGTATCACGATTCATGACCCCTATCCGCTTCCTCTGATCCCAGATTTGTTTAACCAGATTGTGGGGGCTAAAGTTTTTTCTAAGTTGGATTTAAGAGGGGCATACAACCTTGTCAGGGTCAGGAAGGGTGAGGAATGGAAGATGGCCTTCAATACTCCGGAGAGTCATTTTGAGAACTTGGTTATGCCCTTTGGTTTGATGAATGCTCCGGCCGTCTTCCAACATTTTGTGAACAGCATTTTCTATCATTTAATGGGGAAATTTGTACTGGTGTATCTAGATGACAGTTTGATTTTTTCTCCTGATTTGAAGACTCATCGGGACCAAATCGCTTATTAAATCATCCAAATGGGCGTCATATGCATAATCATAAACAATAATAATAAAACCTTGCAAAATGTTCTGTGAAATGGAAAAAATCCCTCCCCACATAAACCGGAGTCAGTAAGGTAAGTATGCTTCCCCCAATGGTGGCTGTAGATGACGTGGTTTAGCACGGGGTTCCAAATACAGTATATGCCAACAGGCTTAATGAGCCGTACATAGAAAATAACACCCCAATCCACCCATTCAACAATATGTTAAACAGCCAACAGTAGGGGAGACAATAAATGTGCCACACCGCTAATATGCATTCAGTATGTTAATACCATAGTGTTATCATATGATACAACATGTATTTAGTGGGAGATGTGAAGCTTCCAATAATGGAAGTATAATAGATCCCTAGTGGGAGATACGCATGGTGTAGAAGCACACCATATGGTCAGCACAATCACCAATCTACCACTGAAAAACATGCAACATTCCTGAAGCCATAGCAGGGCAGACAATAGATCAAAACATAACTATACAAACCAGTGTAAGGAGAGCCAAGATTCGACGTACGTTTCGCAGACGTGCTTCTTCGGGGGGCGTGTCTAACCGCACCTTCAAGCCACCTATATATACCACTAATAATGATGCTATCAGATTCATTATCCCTCACATGTGGAACGCATCAGCCATCATAGAACATGTCTTATTCTTGTCTGCATTACACACAAGGATAGGACTGCTGTAATATGCACACACTATCCAGTAACATCATATATCCAGTGCACTGCTGGGATCTCCATTATATATGATAATAGTACTAGAACGCCCACACACTTATTATATACAGTGACTAGAGATATCCAGTACACTGCTGGGATCTTATTATATATGATAATAGTACTAGCACCCCCACACACTCAACTTTGAGTCTGCGAAAATGCTTGTACATGCCCTCACCATCTCCTGCCTAGACTACTGCAACATTCTCCTCTGTGGCCTTCCATTTAGTTCACTCGCACCACTCCAATCTATCCTCAACTCTGCTGCCCGACTGATCCACCTCTCAGCCTGTTACTCCTCTGCCTCTCCCCTCTGCCAGTCTCTTCACTAGCTCCCCATTACCCAGCGAATTCAGTTCAAAATACTAACCAATACAAACAAGGCTGTCCACAACCTGTCCCCTTTCTACATCTCTGAGCTACATAACCAATACATCCCCACACGCAATCTCCAATCCTCAAAAGATCTCCTTCTCTTCTCTCTTCTTATCACCTCTTCCCACAATCGCCTCCAAGATTTCTCTCGTGCATCCCCCATACTCTGGAACTCTCTACCTGAACATATCAGACTCTCACCTACAGTGGAATCCTTCAAAACATACCTGAAAACTCACCTCTTTAGACAAGCCTACAACCAGTGACCCTGTTGCCCCTATACTGCCATAATCACCCCCACTCCCTCCTACTGTTTCCTCCTCCTATACCATGTAGATTGTAAGCCCTCACAGGCAGGGCCCTCCTCCTTCTGTACTAGTTTGTAACTAGTCTTGTTCATGCTTAGTGCAATTGTCTGTATTATGTATGTATACCCCTTTTCATATGTACAGCGCTATGGAATGAATGGCGCTTTAATAAATAATAATAATTATGGGACGGATATTCCGTTCCGCATTGCACACGGCAGGTATCTTTGTTTTGTGGACCGCAAAACAGGCAACGGTGGTATGCATGAAACCTGTGTAGACGTTATGCTTCTCAAAACTGAGGGTTTGTCTCGTTTTGTATTCAGTCTAGACAACCTCTATAATTGAACTCTAGACTGATACATTTTATTTGCAGCACAACGGTTAATTGCGCCAGAATTTCGCGACTTCTCCCCAACTCACACCATGTCTAAAAAAGGGGTTGTGGTGCCGGCCCGTCTTTTTCATCATTTTCTATGCCTGTTTTAGGCATAGAAAAAGGTCTAAATGTAACCCAGCTAGGAAGCTGGCTTACATTTCGACGTGGCTCTGAATGCGCCAAAGTTATGGGGAGGGCATCGCCAGGGCAGGGGCTTTATTGATTGCTAGCAGCCCTGCTTCTCTCTCTTTCCAGCACTTACTAACAAAGCAGAGACACACTTGGAAGACAGGGGGAGCAGGGCTGTGAGCAATCATAGCTGACACTTACATGGACATTTACAATAAGCACGCAGTGAAAATCATAGTAAACACATTAGTAAAACATCTTCACACATGTTGGGAGGTAGAGATGGGCAGGGAGAGCAGAGGCATACTTAGATGCCTGCCATCTCATCCTTTTGTTTGTTTTTTTAATACATAGTTACATAGTTGATACGGTTGACTCTATCAAGTCACTGCAGTTAATTGAACCAAATCCAAGAGTTTATCTAAGTATGCCTGTAAGGAAGAATAAAGAGTGCCACGTGGTCCCCATAAAAGGTGGGGGATACAGAGGGGCTTAGGAGGACCAGGTATAATAGAGAGAGTAGGGCTAATGTAGGAATTTTGTTTAAATGTGGGGACCACATTGCTTGCATATAATAAATAGATGGTTGGGTACACTCAAAAATAATTAATAAAGAATACAAAAATTATGGCTCAAATAACATAGTCTACACCAAAATAAAGAAGCTGCAAAGCAGGCCCACTAATAAAGATTTGCACAACCAAATACTGCAAAATATATGAATTTTGTTGTAGCAAAAAACAAATGATAAAATCATGTATGCTGAAAGGTCATGCTTAGGTACACAATAAGTACCATCCCCAAAGCTCAAGGTGCCTCACTAGACCAACTAAATAATCATAATAGGTCACTCTGCAAATATAACCATCTTACAGATCAATTGCAACCGTACAGCTAATTCCTTCAGTACTGAGCCACTTTTCACCTTAAATCCCAGGCAGATATTTGCAAATATGTGGTGATAACTTTGGAACGCTGTAACGGACCGTTACGCACATAACTCCGTTTAGGCGATATTTCCTTTCCAGACACACCGGCAGTTACTGCAATCACCAACTTCCCGAACTGCAAACCACACGAATTCACCAACTCCCGAACAAGAGACACACGAACCCTGGAAGCAGCCGAAGAGGAAAAACCCTAGGAACAGTTTACACTCCTTGCAGTCGCACTGCAACAGCATACACGCCAATTCCCCCTAAGAACGAGACTGACACTTCGTTTTGAGGGTCAAGCAGGAACTCCCTTTTACTGGCCCATACAGCCTCTTTTATTCCCAATTCCCAAACACATTACAGCCCACAGGGTTTTGCAGAACAACCAATAAACACATTACAACACATACAATGCAAGTACAGCAGCCAATCAGATACAATGGGACAATACAGACACACTCAGCATATTCCTCACCTCTGCTTAGGAGATAATTGAGTCAATTACTGTATCTACTCAATTATCTCCAAGCTAAAAAGTTACTTTTTTTATGCATTTTAATAACTCCCTGATCTTACATCACATACGGATAAAACTTATATTTCTGTGATCAGCATAACTTGGGGAGCAACATATGTAAAAATCACATGAATCCGTCCAGGGGTTGAAAAGTTAGGTGAGGTCCCTTTATTATCCCTTGGCAGCATGGCTTTACCTGTCCAAAAAGTTTCCATGTGTCCGTATACTGTTTTTAAAAAGAGCCAGCACTGTACAATAAAAGTCCATAAGTCCAAATCAGTTCTTAACGGGCAATACATCCCAGGGCCATAGTCAGAAGGCAAGAGGCAGGCAACTAGACTTCTCCAGTTCACTGTGGCGAGGTTGGTTTCGCCACAAACGCTTTTACTTATTCAAGCCATTCTGCCAAGCCATTTTCTCGTGACACTTTTTACTTCATGACAGTGGTCAATTTGAGTCAATATATTTCAACTTTATTTATAAAATAATCAAAAATTTACCAAAAATTTTGAAAAATTCACATTTTGAATTTCTCTACTTTTAAGACATATAATAATGCCTCATAAAATAGTTATCAGTCATCATTCCCCAAATGTCTGCTTTATGTTGTCATAATTTTGTAAAAGCCATTTTATTTTTTTAGAATGTTTGAAGGCTTAGAATATTAGAAGCACTTTTTAAATTAAATTTCCCAAACAATTTTTTTTAAGCACCAGTTCAGTTATAAAGTGATTTTTAGGGGCTTACGTAATGAAAACCACCCATAAATAACCCCAGTTTAGAAAATACCCCCCTCAAATTATTCTAAACTGATGTTACAAACTTTGTTAACCCTTGTGGTGTTCCACAGAAACACAGAAAGAGTTAACAGCAAAATGAACCTCAATATACATTACTCTGATTCTGCAGTTGACAGAAATACCCCATATGTGGTAGTAAACTGCTGTCAGGGCACATGGCAGTTGTCAGAAGGAAAGGTGCGCCATATGGTACCTTCCTGGGCAGCCCTGCTGACATTCAGGCAACATTTTTTTTTTCAAACTAACCGGTCCCCGTTAGTTTTCACATACGGGGACTCCTTGTACTAGGCGGGGACTTGTCTTTTGCCTGGGGAGTGGTTTTGCTCTCACTGGCTGCGAGCGCAGCCAATCATAGTGCTCAGCTCACAGCCAGGGAGAAGAAAACCACTCCCCAGGCAAAAGACAAGTCCTCGCCTCATACAAGAAATCCCCGCATGTGAAAACTAATGGGGACTGGAGCGTACGAACCGGAGGGGTTATTTTGAAAAAAAAATGTTGCCTGGATGTCAGTGGGGGCCGCCCTGGAAGGTAGTGTAAGTATTTCACTACCTAAATTTTAGTGAAAGGTCCTCTTTAAGTTTTACACAGTAAAAGCATATTTGTATAGCATAAAATCTTGTTTTTGTGTTGCCATGTTCTGATTTTTTGCAGGGGTGAGATGGCGGTTTGATTCGTACCATTTTGGGCTACATACACCTTTTTGATTGCTTGGTATTACACTTTTTGTAAGGCAAGGCTAACAGAAAATGTCTGTTTTGGCACAGTTTTTTTTTTTTTTGTTTCTTTGTTTGTTTGTTTTTTTACAGGGTTCATCTGACAGGGTGGATCATGTGATATTTTTATAGAGTCGGTCGTTATGGACACTGTGATTTCTATATTTTTATACAATTTTTTTTACTTAATTTTGGGAAAAGGACGCTTTTTTTTACTTGAAACTTTTAATTTTTTATTATATCACTTTTTTTTGTACTTTTTTTTTGTACCACTTTTTTTTTTGTTACACTTACAGCCTTTTTACCTGTGAGATCCAGGGGGCAGGGTCTCACAGGCTTACATGGGCCATCAGGTAGCACGGGGAGCCGATGGGCACAGGGACCCGACAGGGATACCGCACGTGCCACGGTCTTCGCTAATCGCGGCATAGCGATGGTTAATGCGCTCCGTGCCATAGCTGTATGGGACTGGGATTTAAGGCATAGTTCCCAGCCCAGTACATCTACGGCGCTGATATCCTACGGGTTAATAACATAATATTCACCATTAGTATAAACAATAATAAACATTGCTAAATTGATATATTATCAATACGTATGTAGTGGATAAAACCATACCATAAAAAATCCATATACATTAAAAACTGGTGCTACATGCCAATCTTGACAGTGACACCCACCTCGTAATCAAGGATCGCTCTGTAACATTGCAGTCATTAATATAATGCTTGCATTTTTTGTGTTAGTGCATAATTTTCTGTGATTTTTTTTTTTGCATAAATGTAACCATGGACATCCGCATATTTATATATCATATCGTGCAGGATGTTTTTATCTTTGTTTTTTTCTCTGTGATTTTTGCTTAGTTTGTAGTATACAGGGAGTGGGGGAGAGAGTGGCACCTTTAAGTGTGAAAGCGCTTCTATTTTGTCCTGGGAGTAGAATTCCTGTGTACTTTTGCCCCTCCTTTCAAACATGCAACCTTGATTAGGTGGTACATAAAGCTGTGCGTGCTCCTTCTCTCATCAGTTGCTGGATGCACATAGAGGTGACTAGAAGCAGCACACTATATGTGCAGGGTCTGCTCTCCTGAATGTAGATGCCCAACGGCATAGGTAGGTTTAGAGTAGGACCTGCCTGACGGAGACCACCTTGGCGCAGGTAGGTGGGCACAGATGTGTTTTGATCAATATATATTGTCTGAGAGTCTCAGAGATTTTATCATATCAGAGTGAGGGCATAGTCCATATTTAATGCTTGCATCTGTTGTGTTCGTGCATTGTTTTCTGTTTTCTCAGATTTTTTTTTTCATTGCAGTCATTGAACTGATTGGAGTCGCAGTGGAATTCACAAGTTGCTGCAACCGCAACCCAGAAGTGTTAAAGAATCCAAAACGATGGCAATTTGTGAGTCATGCTACGACCGCATTCAGTTCAATAGCTGCAGTGCAACACCGCAATTCTTGGTCACATGGGCCAAGATCGCTGTAGCCACAGCCTTATATAGCGCTATTGGAATTTACAGTCACATTGTTTTGGGCCCTCATGGTGTTGGACTGTTACGACCTCATATTTCTCTTAGTAATTTATGCCACTGATTGTGGCACAGATATGTGTGGTCCAACACTATCCAACTCTCCAAAAATAGGAAAATGTAACTCACGGGGGGAATTTATCAAAACTGGTGTAAAGGAAAACTGACTTAGCAACAAATCAGATTTCACCTTTCATTTACCAAAGGAGCTCTGAAAAATGAGAGGTAGGATCTAATTGGTTGCTATGGGAAACTAATTTAGTTTTCCTTTACACCAGCTTTGATAAATCTCTCCCACTGTGTTCTAATAAGTTTAACTTTTATGCCAACAGTAAATGACAGTCTGTGAAATGCATCTCTACTGTTACTGCATATTAAAATATGTTTCAAATTTGATCTACAAAGTCGTATTCACACATTGCATAGTTGCCAACTGACCCAAATTTGACAGGACTGTCCCTGATTTTTAGAGACAATCTCGATAAATTTGGGCTGTCTCGGTCCAAAAATGGGCATGGTTAACGCAAACTCTGCCCATAAGTGGTTTTTCCCAGAGGTGGGGCTTTAAAAACGTAAACATTGGTAAGTATGATGGTAGTCAATAAAATAAATAAGCAGTGATGCTGTAAATGTTGACAGCCCACATGTGGATTAACCACTTGAAGACCACAGGTTTATACCCCCCTAGTGACCAGGCCCTTTTTTACAAATCCGCACTACACTACTTTCACCGTTTATTGCTCGGTCATACAACTTACCACCCAAATGAATTTTACCTCTTTTTCTTCTCACTAATAGAGCTTTCATTTGGTGGTATTTCATTGTTGCTGACATTTTTACTTTTTTTGCTATTAATAAAAATGTAACGACATTTTAGCAAAAAAATTACATTTTTCACTTTCTGTTGTAATTTTTTTTTTAAAAAACTACATTTCTATATAAATTGTTCACAAAATTTTGTTTTCTACATGTCTTTGATAAAAAAAAATCCAATAAGTGTATATTTATTGGTTTGGGTAACAGTTATAGCGTTTACAAATTATGGTGCAATGAAGTGAATTTCCGCATTTTGAAGCAGCTCTGACTTTCTGAGCACCTGTCATGTTTCTTCAGGTGCTAGAATGCCAGGATAGTATAAATACCCCCCAAATGACACCATTTTAGAAAGAAGACACCCCAAAGTATTCGCGGAGGGGCATGGAGAGTTCATGTATCATTTCATTTTTTTTCACAAGTTAGCGGAAAATGACACTTTCTGAGAAAAAAAATAATAATAAAGTTTCCATTTCTGCTAACTTCTGGCAAAAAAAAAAAAAATCTCAGACGGACTCACTATGCCCCTCAGTGAATACCTTGTGGTGTCTACTTTCCGAAATGGGGTCTTTTTTGGGGTGTGTTTACTGTTCTGGCATTTTGGGCAGGGCTAAATTGTGAGCAGCCATGTAAAACCTAAAGGTACTCGTTGGAATTTGGGCCCCTTTGCGCACCCAGGCTGCAAAAAAGTGTCACACATGTGGTATCGCGGTACTCAGAAGAAGTAGGGCAATGTGTTTTGGGGTGTATTTGTACATATACCCATGCTGGGTGAGAGAAATATCTCTGTAAATTGTCAACTTTGTATAAAATTTAAAAAGTTGTAGTTTACAGAGATATTTCTCACACAAAGTATGGGTATATATAAAAATACACCCCAAAACACATTGCCCTACTTCTCCTGAGTACGGCGATACCACATGAGTGACACTTTTTCGCAGCCTGGGTGAGCAAAGGGGCCCTAATTCCAACGAGTACCTTTAGGATTTCACAGGGCATTTTTACGCATTTGGATTCCAGACTTCTTCTCACGCTTTAGGGGCCACTAAAATGCCAGGACAATGTAAATACCCCACATGTGACTCCATTTTAGAAAGAAGACACCCCAAGGTATTCCGTGAGGGGTATGGTGAGTTCATGTAAAATTTTATTTTTTGTCACAAGTTAGTGGAATATGAGACTTTGTAAAAAAAACAAAAATAAAAAAAATAAAATTATCAATTTCCGCTAACTTGTGCCAAATTTTTTTTTTCTGTGAACTCGACATGCCCCTCACGGAATACCTTAGGGTGTCTTCTTTCCAAAATGGGGTCACTTGTGGGGTATTTATACTGCCCTGGCATTTTAGGGCCTAGCTGAGAATCAAATGCGTAAAGTGCCCTGTGAAATCCTAAAGGTACTCATTGGTTTTAGGCCCTTTGCATCTTGGCTGCAAAAAGTGTCACTCATGTGGTATCGCTGTACTCAGGAGAAGTAGGAAATGTGTTTTGGGGTGTATTTTTACATATACCCATGTTGGGTGAGAGAAATATCTCTGTAAATTGACAACTTTGTATAAAAATGTAAAAAGTTGTCGCTTACAGCGATATTTCTCACACAAAGTATGGGCATATATAAAAATACACCCCAAAACACATTGCCCTACTTCTCCTGAGTACGGCGATACCACATGTGTGCCACTTTTTTGCAGCCAAGATGCGCAAAGGGGCCCTAATTCCCATGAGTACCTTTAGGATTTCACAGGGCATTTTTACGCATTTGGATTCTCACGCTTTAGGGCCCCTAAAATGCCAGGACAGTATAAATACCCCACAAGTGACCCCATTTTGGAAAGAAGACACCCCAAGGTATTCCGTGAGGGGCATGGCGAGTTCACAGAAAAAAAAATTTGGGCACAAGTTAGCGGAAATTGATATTAACTGGCAAGTGGTTAACACATGGTAGTACAGTTCAAGGTGCATACATTTCACATCAGTTGAATATGAAAGATATTGATTAATTTCACAATGTATTGGAGTTGTTGACATTGTCCCTTCTGTTTGAGGTGGAACAGAGCATTGATATCTCTGATTGCTCCTCACAGTGCTTGCAGTTGCAGATAGTCTTTTGCGCTTGCACCATCGCAAAGATCCAAACATCTGAGATCCCACTTGGTTTCTTGGTTGCTAGGTAACAATGTGATGCTAGTGGTGGAATAGCAGACTGCAGTGATGACAGAAATGGTATAATACGATGGCTCCCTATAGCTCTAGATGCGCTCCAGAGTTGCTACAATAGATGACCTCCTCTTGTCTTGTGGCTAAGGGCTCATGCCCACTACCGTATGCAAACAGCGGGTCCACAAAATAAGTACCCCGGCCGCTCTGGCACCGCATTATGGATGCAGACCGATTCACTTGAATGGGTCCACAATCTGGGAGGTCGGTGCGGAACGGAGGCACAGAACTACGGAGTTCTTCCATGGGATTTCTGTCCGTGCCTCCGCATGCACTACTTTTTTGCTGTGGTGGACGCGGAGGACCCATAGTCGGTGCCCAAACATTGCGGACCGCAAATTGCGGTCTGCAGCATGGGCCCGGCGGGCACACAGTCATGGGCATGAGCTCTAACACAATGGTTAGTCATGTAGGGGATCCAGCCACATGTTGCAGGTGAATGTCATTGCAACGGTGGAATAACTGAGGTTCAGAAGACAGGTATAGAACTCAGCCATATTCCCACCTTGGGTGGGTTATGACCCTTTATTTATACACCTTCCCACAGGCTGTGACGGGTGTAACTTCTCAAAGTATCATCATAATTGGTTAACACACATCCAAATAACACTCAAAATTGGTTAACACTGAAGCCATACGTTACATAATTCATTATGGCTAATTGGCCTATTGGTAGCACAAACACAGCTTATCTTAACATAAGATCACTAATTTCTACATTTTGAGCAAGTCATTCAAATTGTCAGGCGGCCAGTCACCAACTTCTTGTTACGCACTAAGACATTAAACACAAAATTCTGTTTTGAACCGGAGTCTAAAATGGTGCTGAAGGGTGTCACGCTCATCCACAGGAAGCCAGGAGCCCTGACCTCGCCCTGAACCTTGGCGCACAACAAATCCCAGAATGAAGAGAAAGACGGTCCAGCTTAACTGAAAAAATACTTGAGGCTTTATTTAAATCCCGTGCAGATAAACACCAACATATAGCAATGCAAAAAATCAACCGGTTTCGGATCACTATAAGTGCGGACCCTTAGTCATGATGTGCCTAAGGGTCCGCACTTATAGTGATCCGAAACCGGTCGATTTTTTGCATTGCTGTATGTTGGTTTTTATCTGCACGGGATTTAATAAAGCCTCAAGTATTTTTTCAGTGAAGCTGGACCGTCTTTCTCTTCATTCTGGGAATCTAAAATGGCTGCCAGAGGAAAACTGTAAACTTCTTAATTCTCCCTCCTCTTGTTTCAATTTCTGAGAGCACTCAGGTACTATCCCGCATTCTAAAAACACAAGGGAAATTGGACTTCATTCAACCTTATTCCATGTTATCAGGGTGAAGCTTTCTGCGTCATCTCCTTCCATTCAATTGGCTTCTTCAATTGATCACCTTTGGCAGCAGTCAAGTTCAAATGTCTCTGTTCATGATTGTTGAACCCAGTGATTGGCATGAACTGGGTCTTCCTTCCAACTTGACAGCGGTGGGTGTTGTCAGTTGCGCCTGATATGGACCATCAAATCTTGGTTACAAGGTCTTCCCCACATGTCTCTTCAGAACTACCCAATCTCCAGGAACAAAAGAAGTGTCTACCTTCAAGAGAATTATGATCTGGTATAGAAGAGAAAATGCGTGAATACACTTTTGACAGGTATTCATGTAACTCTACCAGATAGGAGGTCAAGGTGAGGTAATCTACTTGTACCTGATGTGTCAGGTACAAGGCAGTGCCAAATAAAATTTCAAATGGACAAAGCTTTTCTCGTCCAGTAGGGGGTAGTAAGGAGGTCATTTAGTACTACCTGTAAGGCTTCTACCCACTTCATAGAATTATCTCTGTCCAAATACTTCTTGTGTGATCCCTAAGGTCTTAAATATGTGTTCCATTATCTCCCCGTAAGGTGGGTACCTCTTATCTGATTCTATCACTTCTGAAATCCCATATATCTACAGATCATTTCTGATAATATTTTCTTAGCCTGGTAGTCACAGGCCCGGTTTCCGACCAACCTAAGAAT
Organism: Bufotes viridis; assembly: GCA_033119425.1. Taxonomy (NCBI): domain Eukaryota; kingdom Metazoa; phylum Chordata; class Amphibia; order Anura; family Bufonidae; genus Bufotes; species Bufotes viridis. The sequence goes on from CM065594.1 coordinate 116,019,071, forward strand.
ACATCAATTTGCTACAAAGACATACTCATATGTGCCCACCTTGGGTAGCTGTATGTAATCCACCTGCACTCCCTATAACGGGTAAAAATGTTTGGGAGTGTGTTTCATGGGGGTTTTTATGACCCTCCCAGGGTTATGTCTGGCACATGTAAGACAACCCTGAACAAACTTATCAAAGAAGGTCTGAATTCCAGGGGCAAACCAATGTTCTAACACCAGTGCACTTATAGCTCCTTTTGATACCAACTTGAGGCAGACAGGTTCTGCCATTTATCGGCCAGAGTTCTCCTGCCTTTGTGGCCCCCACCTCCATCCATACCTTTTTGTCTTGAGGCGTTACCCGGGCCTGCAGTTCTTGCAAGAGCAATAAGTCTGGCATAGTTGGCAAAGACAATGTCAGGAGTGGCAGACCGGCTGCTTGCTTGAATGCTTGGTCTGCTTGAGCGTTCCCATGGCTTGTGGATTATCTTTCTTTACGTAGGCTGGTACTTTGATAATGGCTACCTCTGTGGGCAGCTCTACAGCTTCAAGGAGGCTCTGTAGTGCTTCTGAATTCTTAATTGGTTTGCCCGATGAAGTTAGAAATCCTCTGGTTTTAGAGATAACACCAAAGTCATGTGCTAGCCTAAAGGCATACCAGGAATCTGTGTAACAATTAATTCTCAGTACCCCTCCCAAAGTACATGCATCAGTGAGTTCCTCCAATTCCACTTCCTGTGCAAACGCCCAAGATGGGAGTGTTTTTTTGGATAATTGCCTTACCATCTTGGATTACCGCATTCCCAGTGACAAAGTGTCCTTGTTCATCATTCCACCATCTGGAGCCATCTACAAAATACTCAGCATCAGGGTTAGTTAGTGGTGTTTCAGTAACATCTGGTAACCTTTTTGTTTTCATACCCATTAATGCTTGATATCATGTTTGTGTGTCAGGTCAAATTGGCATTCCTCACTGAAAAATTGGGGGCTGGATTTCATTTTGTTCCCCACTCTTTCTCCAGGCCCTCCCCATTTTCTAATTCTACCAAAGGCAAGTTGGCTGGACTCAGAACATTGCAACACTTAATAACTAGACTGGGAGGGAGAGGTAAAACCTCATATTTGGTGAGTCTAGCCCTGGATAGGTGTCTGGTTTGGTCTTGCTGTAAATTTTCAGAAACCTCATGGGGTACTTGCAACACCAGAAGGTTGACAAGAACTGTATGTTCAGTCTTATTAACAGGTTTACCTGTAGCTGCTCACACACAAAAGGGTCTTATGATTACAGGGTCCAGACATACTGGGTAATACCGTAACAGTCTCTGCCTACCTTCATGGCCTTGGGTTAGGGTTTTAACTAGCGCTAGCGCAAGGGGCAGCAGTCAATGCCAATTTCAAGGTATAAAAGTCATCTATTGCCTCTGGAATAATAGTGGGTTTTTGGCTTAACATGACACTGTTTCACTGCAACATAATAAACAATCATCCACACAGTGCAATTGAACAGGGAGGAGAAGGTTAGCTAGTGCCTCCCCTCAATGTCATCTAAGTCCACTCCCTTTGGTTGGACCGTATGACTGTCTTTTACCAGCCATCTGCAAGTAGCTTTTCACGTCCGAACAAGACTGACATACAACACTAGAGAACTGTTCTTCTTTATCATCCACATACTGTAGCACTTTCTCAACATTTTTTCAGCAAAAGTATTTATGCAAGCATAAATACTGACTGTTCTGGTACAACCATACAGTGAGGTTGTGATGTGTCCGCACTGTGGTCAAGTACCGTGCAGCCGTATGAGCTGCAGTAGGCTGTAATTAAACTAATTAGGACTGTACAGTTTAGTTGGTCGATATTGTTAATGGCTAGATGGTATTGCGGGTGCCGCTCATCTATTAACAATACCGACCGACTAAACGGCGCAGTACTAATTAGTTTAATCAGAGACAACTGCTACCTTCCCCTGCATGCTACAAACTCCAGCAGGTGAAAACATCACACAAGCTTTGACAAAAAAAGATTTTTATTTATTTCTTAGACACAAGCATTGTCACATTTTAGGAGAGGCTATTTCAAATTGTGGCAACTAAAGCAGACTATGTAGAGAGCAGTACTTCGTGTTCAAAGTTGGTTCCGTAACCAGGTTTGTTGCCTGTCAAACGTCTTGTCTATTATAATTTGGACCTCACTTGTATGAAATTAATTTTTTTGGGTCAAATGCTAGTCCCCTTGAGGGACTAGCAGTCCACAATGTCTTCTCCCTCCCATGGCTACCTGTAACACAGTGATGCCTAGCTTAGTCTGGGGCCAGTAGATTCTACCGGATACCACCTTGATGGTTGATGTTTCTTACATAGCTGAAGTTTGAACTATATGGCAAATAGAACTTTGAAATTAATGATCCTTTTATACGGACCAATGTTGAAGGAAATTTTGCGGAATAAACCAAACATTACTGACTACACGCATCTCGCTGTATGAGGACAACCGATCGCTACTGTGATCACCTGTACCCATAGCGAATCATTGTTTAATTTCAGCAGATCCCTGTGTATACAGGACAATCTGCTGCCCAGAAACAACATTACTGTAGCCATTTTGGCAGATCACAATGGGCACCTTAAAGAGGACCTTTCATGTTTTGTTTTTTTAGTTTACATAAATACCTTTCCTTGTGGGGTACCCCCCGCTGTTGCTGCCACACCCTGCCTGTTTTCCTCAAATATCTCACCTACGCCCCGCTGTGCCCCCTGCAGTTTTCCCGCTCAGTATGTTAATGTACAGAGAGGAGGAGACGCCAATCACAGCAGAGAGAGTCACAGCCAGGGAGAAGGTGAGCGATATTTGAAAAAAAAAAACAGGCAGGGTGACAGCATCAGCGGGGAATACCCGGCAAAGAAAGGTATTTATCTAAACTAAAAAAAAAAAAAACATGAAAGGTCCTCTTTGAGGCTCTTTGTCTTGAGTCTCCAAGACAAGTTTGTTACTTTCTAATGTCTGGTTTTAACTGTACATGTATCTTCTGATTTGAAATTGCTGCTGAATTTATTGGCACTACATGCAAAAAGTAATAATTATATATAGTATAATAATGATACTAAAACTGTATCCAAAACTGTAATAGAGTTTTTCAAAAAACCACCCTTATGCTATGTTTGCACGATCAGTATTTGGTCAGTATTTTTCATCAATATTTTCAAAGAGCATCTGTCAGAATGATCAATCCAATTAAACCAGGCATATCACCTGGTACGGTTGATTGTGCTGATTAAATTGATACATTTCTTTCATTTTTCGGCTGAACTTCTGCCGAAATATCTTACATTTTTTATATGCAAATTAGTTCTTTCGAGCACTGAGGGGCCAGGCGTAGGGCCTAGAGCACCCCTACTGCTAAGCCCCTGTGCTTTGATTGACAGAGCCCCTCTTTGATTGACAGAGCTAGACATTTCATCCAGCCCTGTGTTCTCACAAATAGTCATTGGTAATCCACTGTTATTATGGTGTACCGAGTCATTGGTGTCAGTATGTTCTCGCAAAATCATGCATTCAATTAGGAATGCATGATTTTGCTAATGCACTGTGGCTAATCTTGTAGGCATTGATTGGTGGCAGCGGGAAGGAGAGAATGCTGACCTTCCAATCCTCCCACCAGCTGCGCTCATCTGCTGTCTTTGAATCCGCCAGCACCTCCACTTCCGGAAGGACTGATGTCTCTGGTGGTGGTGGCTTCACAGACAGCGGATGCTGGGAGGATTGAAAAGTCACTATTCTCTTCTGATTGCGCTTGATCCTTTCTCCAGAGCCTCCACTACAAACAATGAATTCCAGCAAGCACATATAAGCCACAACACATTAGAAAAGTCATGCATTCCTACTGGAATGCATGATTTTGCTAAAACACACTGACTCAGTACACCATAATAATGCTGGACCACAAGTGACTATACTGTTTGCACAATTATTAGGCAAGTTGTATTTTTGAGGATTAATTTTATTATTGAACTGCAGTACTATCAGTCAATACAAAATATTAATAAACCTCAAGCCTAAATATTAAAAGTAAAAGTGAGTAAAAAAGAGAGGAAAAATGAGGTTTTGGCTTTCTTAGGAATATATCTACACTACTCACCAAAAGTTAAGGATATTTTGCTTGTGGGTGAAATTTCAGGATGAACCTAAAATGCACTCTAACCTTTCCTGGTGAACTTAATGTGAACTTGGCTAAATTTCTGAATGCACATGTCCAACTGTTCAGTGTTTCAGTACTTTTTGCACAACTTGCTGTTCTCTAACAATGAGCTTAACAACAAAATTCACAACAGGTGTTTGATCCATGAATCGCCCAATAAATGTCCTGGTTCAATTAGAATTGGTATTTAAACAGTCCTCCTCATCATACTGTTCACATTTTGACATCATGAGAACAAGAAGACACCTAAGGGTCCATTCACACGTCCGTGTGTGTTTTGCTGATCCACGGATCTGTGTGTTTTGCTGATCCACAGATCCGCAATTTGTGGACCGCACATCGCCAGCACTATATAAAAAATTGCCTTTTCTTGTCCACAATTGTGGACAAGAATGGGTCATGTTCTATTTTTTCGAGAACGCGATTGCGGACCCAGAAGTGCGGATCCGCAATTGTGGACCCAGGTAGGATATTGTCTGTCCCCATTGAAATTAATGGGTCCGCAATTCCGTTCCGCAAAATGCAGAACAGAATTGCGGACGTGTGAATGGAGCCTAACAATTGATCTACAGAGGAGAGACTGGAAGAGTCACAGAAAGGCATAGAAGTGGATATCCATGATCACTTCATTGTGAACAATGCCCTGCAGAACTGGATGATAAATCCCACACATCTCCAGGCACATTTAAGGGAAGTGAGAGGCACCTAAGTGTCATATCAGACTCTCCTAAACCGTTTACATCTGCATGATCTGCGTGCTAGACAACCGGCAAGGGTACCTGATCACAGGCGTCATCGTCTTGCATGGGCCAGGGAGCATCTATGCTGTATGAGAGTGATCAGTCGCTTCTGATTATATACACTATATACGTTCTGTATTTGAAATCCATGTTATATGCTTACTTTAAGTATGAGAAATACATATATTCTGTTTTCATATATTCCACTGTAATAAAGATAAGGTCGAGGCCACCTGGAACATTGTGGAGACATGTGTCTGCAAGAAAATAGGAGTATCTGTCAAAAATAACTTTTAGGACCATTCCAGGATGAGCGAGTATTGGAACGAGATGTTGAGATACAATGTACTCCCCAATTCTAGGAAATGGTGTTGATAACAAACACAGATAGTTAGCATATTTGTCCAAGTCTGTCTTGGGAACATGGCCTTTAGCTTCATATTTTGTCAGGATGATTTGTAACCTAGTTATATAACTGTTTGTTATTTGATTGTGGAGGGAGGGCACTCCTATATCTGGATCAGATAACCGCAGTGCTAGTTAAAAAAAATATATATTTAATTTGCTTAAAAGATAAATCACAATAACATAATAAATGATGAATCACAATACATAAAGAATTAAAAGACAAAAAAATAGGCTTGTGGTTGTGTGTAGTTAACAACCCTATTTGGAGTTGTGTCACTTCATGATAATCAACAGTAGTTATGTTGATATTATAGTCCCATAAAGAGATGAGAAAGCCTCTGCATATGAATATTAGTAAAAATAGAATTGAATACAATGAGGATAAGAATAAAAGTAAAAATAAAAATAAAAACCCTGGGTTGCAGAAGAAGAACCCTGTAGAGGGTGTCAAAGGTTGTTCATAGTAATTGTTAGGGGGTTGTATAGTCAATACTTGTCCTTCTGCTGGAAAGAAGATAGTGTTCTTCTGTATTAGTGTCTTTTACACTTATTATCCGGTTCAGAATTGATACTTTCACTTCTGGTTTTGGAGTAGATCTAAGATGTGCTATCTGGGGATTTCAGTGATCTACCCAGTAGTGAGGTGACAGATCTGGAGTTTTAAATTTCTTATAGGCAGCGGAGTAAAGTCACATATTACATAAATGTATAGAATATGTGATGCTTTGTAATGGGAGAGGGTGCCGTACTGGCTACTTTACCCCTCCGGTTGAGATGCTGGCTGCGCGCAGTCTCCTTACAGCTGATCTTAGGCAAAGTCTTCTCCTCCTTGCTGCGGAATGTTGTTCTGCTCTGGGCCGAGCGTTTAGTCCTGATGGCGATGCACGCGGCGTCCCACGTGTTGTTTGGTGTTGCCGGCTGTAAGCAGATGCGGGAAAATTTGAGCGCTCAAATCTTGTATTCGGACCGCAATTGTGCTTGTCTTTGGTATGCTGGTAATTGTAGTGATCGCACCAGACATGTTTCGGGACGCACAGTCCCTTCCTCAGTGGTTACCAGCATATTGCAATTGGTGATTTTTTATAGTCATGAAGATAATTAGTATGCAGGTGACGTCATCAGTGAGGTCACTCATGGGGCAGGATTTTAGTTTTGATTGACAACCTTCTATACACGAACCATGGGATTCCATACATTATTCAATTGGTCTTTCTTAGGGAGACGTTGATTAGGGATTATTGTATGTCAATTTATGACAACTTATGATCGATTGCACTATTCTATTCGGATATCATACGTGTACTCACAACTTTGCTGTAGGTTTTGTAACATTATTAGTTACCAGTACAGCACCCTCTCCCATTACAAAGCATCACATAATCTATACATTTATGTAATATGTGACTTTACTCCGCTGCCTATAAGAAATTTGAAACTCTAGATCTGCCACCTCACTACTGGGTAGATCACTGAAATCCCCAGATAGGACATCACAGATCTATTCCAAAACCAGAAGTGAAAGTATCAATTCTGAACCGGATAATAAGTGTAAAAGACACTAATACAGAAGAACACTATCTTCATTCCAGCAGAAGGACAAGTATTGACTATACAACCCCCTAACAATTACTATGAACACCCTCTGACACCCTCTAAAGGGTTCTATGGTCAATAGACTCTTTAGTATCACTATAAGACCACAGCACTTTTTATTTAAATTTTTACTTTTATTCTTATCCTCATTGTATTCAATTCTATTTTTACTAATATTCATATGCAGAGGATTTCTCATCTCTTCATGGGACTATAATATCAACACAACTATTGTGGATTATCATGAAGTGACACAACTCCAAATAGGGTTGTTAACTACACACAACCACAAGCCTATTTTTTTGTCTTTTAATTCTTTATGTATTGTGATTCATCATTTATTATGTTATTGTGATTTATCTTTTAAGCAAATTAAATATATATTTTTTTAACCAGCACTGTGGTTATCTGATCCAGATATAGGAGGGCCCTCCCTCCACAATCAAATAACCACCACCAGTCTATACTTTTGGGCAAGGGTGTGGCCCAGCGGGAGCGAGCACCCATCCCGTGCATTCTGAGGGGTGAGCCATTGAATATATATCAGTTTCCATATAACTGTTTGTATTGCCAATGTGTATCACAAGGGATTGTGTGATCTGTATTATCCAATTGTATTCCTTGAAAATGTCTTGTACCTCCGTATGCTCCTTGTGCTCCCAAAGCTAAGACGGGGGTATATAATAAAGTACTTTGGGAAGGAGACCTCAGATCTCTCCAAGCATAATCTGGTGTTTTATGTCTGTGATTTATTCAGCTGATTTAATTAATTTATACCTGACTAACAAGATTACTCCGACAATTTCTGGAGGCCCTCAGCGAGATACCCAACCTTCGAGGTCCAGACTGAACTGTGCGGAGTACCCACAGTCCAGGAACGCAAATCCTAGGTAAGTGGGCCCTTGACTCACCCAGCTTTCCAGAACCTGTGGGCGCTTCAGAATCAGTCCATCTTGCAGGATTCGGGTATCACTCAGGTAGATTTTGATTAACAGCTTTATATTGATTATACTAATGTATGTCTTAATGTACTGATTTGAATAAGATGATTTGGCTTTGCTACTAGCACGCTTAAAATTTGTTAGAATGTTTGTTTGGTACTAATACTACAACTGCTGCTAATTACAATTGGTACGAGGGGTTAAGGGTACTTTCACACTTGCGTTGGTGCAGATCCGTCTGTTTATTTGCCCAGACGGATCCGCACCTATAATGCAAACGTTTGTATTGGTTCAGAACAGATCCGTTTGCATTAGTTAAAAGAAAAATGACAAAGTCCAAAATGGATCCGTTTTGAATTACATTGAAAGTCAATGGGGAACGGATCCGTTTTCAAATGCACCATATTGTGTCATTGAAAACGGATCCGTCCCCATTGAACATTGTAATTCAAAACGGATCCGTTGGGCTCCGCCTCTTCAGACGGACACCAAAATGCTGTATGCTGCGTTTTGGTGTCTGCCTCCAAAACAGAATAGAAGCGGAACGGAGCCTAACTGATGCATTCTGAACGGATCCTTATCCATTCAGAAAGCATTGAGGCTTAACTGATCCGTTTTGGACCGTTTGTGAGAGCCCTGAAACGGATCTCACAAACGGAATCCAAAACGCTAGTGTGAAAGTACCCTAAGTCTGGAAAGTTGGAAAAGAATCCAGATGTTGTGCTCTGTGACTGCTTGGCTGCTTGCCATAAGCAGACAGAGTAACCAGTAACCGTGATTGTGTGTGCAATACACTGTTATCCTTTGGTATCTTGGTATCCGAGGTCAAATGAAATATTGAGGTAAAATCTTATATTCAGCAGGAGAACAGATGTACAGATATATGAGGAATATATCGGAGTTGTCTTAGGATTGCATTTATGTGTGGTTGTGTGCATCTATTTGTAGTATAAGATTTGTCTTAACCCCACAGAGTCGCCTCTGCATTCTGATATCCCACTGACTTCCTACGTGCAGTTTGCAAACGTCTAGTCTGACTTAACTAGAAAATGTATATTGTGAACTGCAACTGATTATACATATCAGGGAACAAAAAAAAAGGTCAATGATCGCTACCTTCAACCTGGTGTGCTATGGGGACTATTTCTAGCAAGCGATAACGGGAAGAAGAAGTCTGTCCCAGGATTACAATGAAACGCTTGGTAGAAATAGAGCACGGAAGGTGGGCAACTAAGAATGCTTCAGATATATTTTAAAAGGCTGGTATGCCAAAGGCTGGGTGCTTAGATGCCCATCTAAAGGAAAAATTTATGGTTGGGGAAAAGCAGTGGATTGAGAAGCATGGATATTCATCTCAAGTAAAGGCATGGTTGACTATGTCAACTAATCATGATCCCTATTATAATACAGAGGATGATGAAGGATTTATGTGTGCTGGGAGCACAGATAATCATAGTAATTCTGAAGGTATGCAGTCTAGTGCTGATACTTCTCCAGCCTCCGCTTCAGCTCCTATGCCTGTGTCTCCACCAGTTTCTGCCTCCTCACTCATCCCCAGCACTTGAAACACATGAGCGACTTTATCTGGATATGTCCGGTTTGACAGCGCCTAGTACAAGTACTGAGTACGGTGATATGACTAGGTTAGAGCAGACATACGCTCAACATCCACCCCCTTCAGCATATGTGGCAACCCCCATACAGTGGAGATCACAACCCACATTAACGTCGACTCCCACTCCGCAAGGAGAGGCAGAAGATGGTTGGGTATGTACGTATTGCAGGCATTGCAACCCCATGAATAAGAATCGATGTGAGGAATGTCACACTAATTGGAGTGAACAAGCTGAGACATGCTGGAGAACTAGTATAGTGCTGTCACCCAATGCATCTTCAAAATTGCATGTTGAGTCTCCTCGGACTACATCCACTCTGGCACCCAGTGCTTTAAATGCAGCTCCTAGGAAAATAATTACACGATTAGAAAGGAGTGGTGGTGAGTGGCATGTAGTTAAAGAGCACTCAGAGAAACATGCTAGAAACTTGCGCTCTCCTACTTGGATTTGCAAGTGTGGTAATGTTCATCAGTGCAATGAAAGTTATGAATGTACAATTTGTGGGGTAATGAATCCCAGACCCTTTTCAAGTGTCCCTGCAATTGGAATTCGCCCAGTACTGACTCAAACCACCCGGCAGTGCGATGAGGCAGGTCAACCGGCTAGAGTCACTCAGCAAGTTGAATGGTATAAACCCTGGAGTCAGAGAGAGCAACTTGTAGTGATAGAAAAGCTCCCTGATCCCTATAAGGATCCAACTTGTTTTTATAAGGGGTTACAAAGAATACAACAAACTTATGATGCTGTATGGGATGATCTAGCTGCCTTTTGCTCTGCTGCTGTAGGTACGCCTTTAGTGGAAAAGATTAAGAATGTGGCAGGAGTAGGTATTGAGCCAGTTCCAGTTGATGCCGATGCCAGGTTAAAGAAGTCAGGAGAAACGTTTTTGCGAGACTACAGGCTGTTATAAAAGACCTAAATAGTAAGATAGGAACAGGCTTGCGTGAAGCCTTTCAGGCTTCGGAAGAGACAGCTGACAAGTATCATGCACGAGTTGTCAGCATATTCAAAGATCAGGATTTTTAGGTTAGTGAGCCCAATAGCAGAGATAGCCGAATACTTAGAACATGTTTCATAAATGGGTTAAGAGGATTTGCGGACTGAATTAATGAAACTGCGCCCTGAATGTATGCATACATCTCTAGAGAAATCCCTGGTTGTCATTCGCAGTATAGAAGATTCTGTCCTTCTTTTCCTCTTCTTTACTTGCTGACCTACTGTGGCCAGCAGAATCTGAGTTGCTGCAGCCTGATTCATCTGACCTTTGTCGTCTGGAGGGACAATCTCTTTTCATGTGACCTCTCCCGCCACATCCAAAGCACAATCCATTTTTCCTATACTCATCTATATTTATTGTCACTTTTCTCCTTTGATCAAACATATTCCCTTTCTCATTTTCCCTTTTCACTTGACTATTGGCCCCCCTGCCTCCTCCTCCCGAAAACTGGTCAGCATATGCAGCAATAAGTACACGAATCGGCTGCTTCGCTGCCTGTTTTCTTTTCCTCTTTTGCATCTGCCAGCAACTTGGACATGGCAGCCTTAAGACATACCTTACCAACATTTGCCTGGTCACATGCTCGTGAGACGAGATGCTGAAACCCCAGTTTTACCTACCATGCCAGAGAGACATCCTTTTAAGCACCCAACAAAATTAATTCATGCTGAACCATCTACATGGCAGAAAGTAGGAATGTATCTTCCCTATCTAAGTAACTATTATTTGTCTACAGGAGTGTTAAATAATGCTAAGCCAAATATCCCTAACTTTTTGTGAGCAGTGTATGTGTGCATATTTATTGGGCAACTATTTTTGTGCAGAATTATTATCTACAGAGCACCCAAGTACAATGGAAGTCAATGGGAGAACAAGAGCAATAAACCAGGCACCCCATGCTCTGAAGAGGGTAGGGTGTCTAGTTCACAGGAAAAGGACAGAAATTGATGGAAACACCACTGAAATGGTTCAGGAACAGCATAGGGACGAAATATGGATACATCTTGGACTCCCAGGTCGTATACAAGGAGATATATAACTTATACAAGCTGTACATATATAATTATATACAGGAGATACCCAGGTTATACCAGCATCATCCATATCACTATAAACAAGAAGATGTCTAACTTATACCAGCCGTAAATATTATATTATATACAGGAGATGGCCAGGTTATACCAGCATGGTCCATATCACTATATACAAGAAGATGTATAACGTATACAAGCTGTACATATATAATTATATACAGGAGATAGCCAGGTTATAGCAGCATGGTCCTTAAAATAGAGATTATGTAAAAAGGCTGAGATGTACCTTTTCTTCAGAATGTTATTCAGATAAAAAGAATACGTTTCACCTCATGCTTTGCTGCTTGGACGGACAGTCGACTACCTGAGATATCCAGTAGGGCCGAGCATGTTTGCTCAACACTACTCTTCACTGCTTTTTCCTGTACCACTGCTTTGAGAAAGTGTCTTCTAAAAACTGGCAGTTGGTTCGGGAGTTTATTTTGAGTCCATCTTCAACACGAAAAAGTCCAACTAGCTCATCTTTAATAATACCAGCCCACAGCAGCACCCCACCTCCACTGTGCTGGTGTCTTAGTCGAAGTGGAGCTCTGTGCTCATTACTGATCCAGCCACAGGCCTATCCATCTGGTCTGTCAAGAGTCACTCTCATCAGTCCATAAAACCTTTGAAAAATCTTCAGATATTTCTTGGCCCAGTCTTGACGTTTCAACTTATGTGTCCTATTCAGTGGTGGTCAGGTTTTAGACTTCCTTACCTCGGCTATGTCTCTAAGCACTGAGCACCTTGTACTTCTGAGCACTTCAGGGAGGTTGCATTTCTGGAATATGACAGCACTGGAGCATAATGGGTTCCTGTTCCCTTCACGTTTGATTCTTCTCAAAGCTTTGGCAGTTAATTTGCGTTTTTTTCTCTACACATTTCTTGCGACCCCATTGACTATTTGCAACAATATTTTAGCAATTTCTGGACTGCTACAATTTTAGGACTTTTCTGAGTCGGTTAAATCTTTTTCCCCAGTCTACGACGGCACCCCTGAGATCACCCCGCCCTGGCAAAAACAGAAAAAACATGCAAAGATGTTAAAAACCCCTCTCCTCCCACCACCTTCAGTGTTTTTCCTGTCCCCGTGCAGGACAGACGTGCAGAGAGGTCTTTTTAGATTATGGATCTACAGCAGGAGGTCTGGCATAGCTAGCAGCTCCCTGCCTTTTCTTACAGGTACCTGCTATGTTGGCGATACTTGTCATAAGTAAGGCCTCGGATTCATTGTCAATGGCGCCAGCTGGTTTGTAAGTAGAAACCTGGGCATCGAATAGAAATTAGGACACAGGAGCCAGGGGCTAGCATCACTTCCGATGAGGCGCTTCCGGAGTCCTGTGGAGAGCATCAGTGGCAAGATGGGACACAGGAGCCGAGCACTCACATCACTTCTGGTGATGTGTTTCCGGTGTCCAGTGGAACGCACGCCAGTCCCGTATGCAGCAGATCTCTCATTGGAGGAGGAGGGGCCTTAGCCTATATTCCTGCTTTACATTCAGGCTGTTTCCAGGTGCGGGATTTAACATCCGCCTGCAGGGGATATTTATTCCAGTTGGGAGCTGAAGTGGGGTGGTTCTACCTGGCACTCCTGTTTCCCCTGAACGCTCAGCATGGAGGATGGTTCATTAAAAAACCCTATGCCATCAGCTGGTATTGTAAGTCAATGAAATCTCCCTGGTATGGAGATATTTTTTTCTCTTTACTCCTATTTTTATTGGATTTTTTTCTCTTTTCTCTCATTCAGTCTAAGAAAGAGATGGGCCCAAAGTGTAAACCTGCTGCATCTAAATGTGCCATATGTGAAGAGAAGCAGGATTCATTATATAAGCAGCCGCTTTGTCCTGGGTGTATTCTAAAACTGGTTCAGGATAAGACTCCAGTGTTTATGAATGACATCAAATCTTTGGTTAAAGATGAGGATCAGTCAGCCATGTTGGGATTATCTGCATCTTTAGCACCTAAAAAGAGAAATAAGAAATCTAAAGAGCATGTACCTTCTGATTCTACTATTTCCTCTGAGTCAGTTATTTGGGAAGAAAGAGAGTAAGGAGAACAGGAGGATTTTTTTCTCTTGAGACGATATAGAGCAGTTACTTAAGGCTCTTAGTAGCACTATAGAGATTGAAGATGTTAGAAAACCCAGATCAGTACAAGATACTATGTTTGGTAGTTTGGGAGAAAAGCAAAAGAGTGTTTCCTGTTCACGAAAATGTTCATAAAATGATTCAAAATGAATGGGACACACCTAGAGGACTAAATAGAAGATATCCCTTTAATAAAACTGATGTTCAAAAATGGGACAGTATTACTAAAATTGTAAAAAACTATAATAGTGGCTTACCCTCTCAGATAAAAAATATGGGTGCTCTGTCTGCGGTGAACCCTCCGCCGTGTATATCCAAAAAGTACCAATAATAATAAAGGTGACAGGCACTAAAGGTAACAGGCATAGATATTTCACTCAGATGTATATATGTACACATACGTAGTTTATTCTCCATAAAAACTGATTAAAACAGAGGGTAATTCATATTAAATAAAATATTGAACATGATTAATAACATAAAATATCCCACTAATATATCTATAGATGATAACCTTAGGCCCTAGCTAATCCACACATATATGACAACAATTGGTATAGCAGCGATTTTTATAAATAAAAGCATATATTAGCTCGGAACCACTATAATAAATATATGATGTGCTATATATTGGATGAATGGATATTCAGGACACTCTAATCAATTAGTAAATAGTTAGTAGTACGTATCTTCTAAATAATTGTAATTATAATTAAATTACCCTCTGTTTTAATCAGTTTTTGGACCAGATCTAAATAAAATTCTATAAAAGCGTCAGACAAGAATAGAGGTTTTCCTGAAGAGAAGGATCAAAAGGATAGGCCTAATAAGAGATTTAAATTTCAGCCGCAATATAGATCTGATAGAGGTAAGTCAGGCAGATGGAGTTTCAAAATAGGGCATAAGAGTAGGCCTTCTCTTTTTGGCTCCTCCCAATCCACATCCAAATGACGCCATCAAAGTACAGGGAAGATTGAGAGAATTTGTACCAGCTTGGAGGAACATTACAAAAAAATCTGACTTTAGAATCAGGTTACAGAATAGATTTTCTTTTCCTGCCCCTGTAAGATTCGGGTAAACAAATCTCCCATTTACTCTTCAAAATGAAAAGTTACAGGAGGGTGTTCAGAAACTTCTTCAATCAGGAGCAATTCAGGAAGTTCCGTTAAGGCTACACGCACACGACAGTGTTTTTTTTTGCGGTCCGCAAATCGCGGATCCGTGTTCCTTTTTTTTTACAACCACTTCCGTTCCGTGTGTCAGCAAATTTTGTAGGTTGTGTTACCGTGTGTCTTCCATTTTTTTGCAGGCCAGAAGGCTATAATTCTTGAAATTTAAATATCCCCACCCAGGATACAGGTATATATGCTGGTCATCAGAGTGTTTGGTGGCCATTTTCTGCAGTCTTTGCCGGCTACAGAATGTTCTTTGATTCCTTGGCTTTCAGTTCATAGGATTCGTGCGGCTTTTGTCTTGGTTTGACCATGGCAGAGGATTTTGAGGAAGAGGCCATAGCATACTGGCTTTTTACTAGGCGACGCAGACAGCAGTCCCCTCGGCTGGACGACGAACTGAGTAGCAAGAGGCGATTTTGGGTCCGTCCCATTATTTCCGACCGCTACAGGAAAGGCCACTTCCATACCCTCTACACTGATCTTCGTCAGCATCCTGATAAGTTCTGGGCGTTCTGTCGGATGTCAGTGTCTGCCTTTGATTGCTTGCTGTCGTCTCTACGTACTGTCCTTGCCTTCATGGACACCAATATGAGGCGCAGCATTATTCCTGAGGAAAGGCTCATAGTCACACTGAGGTAAGCAATATGTTATTTTATTGCTACCAGTAATGGCTAGGGCTTATGTCATTATTTCCAAGGTTATTTAAGTGCGTGATTTTACACCTGTGGTAATGTAAACTGAACTTACTCGGCTTTGACCCGTATTTCTTTGTGTGATATTTCATGTAAATAGTTAGTAATTGTAATATCTAAATTACTTTTTTTTTTTATTCGTCTGGCCGCGGCAACATCATGTCGATTGAATGTTCACATCATCCTGCCTTGGCCATACATTAATGATGAAAATGGCATGACCACACTAGGTGTTAAAAATCCTGTCAGAGTAGGACCTGGAACAACATTTGTGTAGTAGTTGATAAATACAGTGTGGCTCCACCGATTATAGGGATGGGTGGGTGCTCCAACTTAAGTAATTCCCCTTTACCCAAAAATTATATTCAAACCACAGTAAGTTAGGCACTCCTTATCTGGATTATGTTGGAGAAAATCATACAGTAGTAGGCAACTATCAATAAAATAACATATTTAATACTAAAATCAACCATACAAATAAAATAAACTAAATGGATAAAACGTTCATGTAACCAAATGGTAGTTACGATATTCGATCTGCGGATTGAGCTGGAATGTATAATCACATGTGTGGATCCACAATTTAACTTGATTGTTGGAGTGGGGGTCTCCAGCCGACAGGTGACCTTAGGTTATGTTATTTCCCGGGGTCCCTCTCTACGGTAAACCCCTACTCCCTAACAAAGCCAATCAACAAAAACACAGAAATATAAGAAGCAGAAGAGAAATTAGGGAAACGAGAAACCATTGATATGTTAAAAACCCAAATACGGGGAATGGGAAAATTATATTTCAAATTTATGACATTAGATGCATTATACTAACACCACAGAAAACAATGGCAACAAAAACGCATGTACAGAAAAAAAACGCACAAAAACGCACAAAAATCGCAATAAGATAATGCGTTATTTTAAATGGATGTCTACAATAATGAATACAATATGTGGATAAGGTTGAAATATGATATAAATTTGATAAGATGGCCATTACTATGTATTATATATAGCAGCAGTAGGATACATTTTGAATGTTGATTACATTGTTCAATGTTGACCACTCGGTAGAATTGAATTGAAGTGAAATACACTATATACTCGGATTGAAGGATTTTTGGGATCCATACCGGAATTTAGGAATACCTCATAAATGAGGGGAATTGGAAACTCTATAAAATGGGTATGACATTGCTTCACTCAGTACCACTGAGGAAGGGACAAGGTACACAATAGTCCCGAAACGCGTCTGGTTACTTTAAAGTGGAGCACACAGTACCCATGTGACAAGTGACAAGTATATGAATAATCTGCCGGCAGATGAAAAGGGAATTCAATCCACCCAAAACTGTACAAGCAAGTTCAAGCTATTTAAAGCTCTCCATACCAGCAGAGATTTTCTCGCGAGACCTCACAGGACAAATCGAAACTAAACCAAAACTGAACTACGCGGGGTTTGAGCGTGGGACGCCACGACTACTCCGAATATACAAGGTTCAAGTCCGGAACAGTGAGTACGAATAACTAAGTACACTACAGTATATTAACAATGAACTAACCGCTAATAGCTTGGATTACTGCTATAGATGCTTGGATTACTGTTATAGGCGCTTGTTTCACCCAGCGCAAACTATTTTTGACTTGCAACATTAGAGATTCTTTCCAAGTTAAATTGTGGATCCACACATGTGATTATACATTCCAGCTCAATCCACAGATCGAATATCGTAACTACCATTTGGTTACATGAACGTTTTATCCATTTAATTTATTTTATTTGTATGGTTGATTTTAGAATTAAATATGCTATTTTATTGATAGTTGCCTACTACTGTATGATTTTCTCCAACATAATCCAGATAAGGAGTGCCTAACTTACTGTGGTTTGAATATAATTTGTGTAGTAGTGTTTAGCTGTGTTGTCAATGTTTTTTTGTCCGCAAGTATATGCTAAAAAGGGACATTGAATGATTAGGATTTTTGTCAACTAACATCTATTTTAAAGTATACGTTTTTCTGATGACGTAAACCCATTTGTTGTTTTTGTTTTTTTACACAGATTCTTGGCAACTGGGAACTCATTTGCATCACTGCATTTTGAGTTTCTTTTGGGGACCTCAACGATTTCTCGGATTGTGCGTCACACTTGTCATGTCATCTGGACTCGACTCTGAGAGACGGTGATGCCACAGCCCAAGGCTTCGGGGCACTGGATGGCAAGCATATTCGTGTTAAGAAGCCGCCTCACTCTGGCAGCCGATTCTTCAATTATAAACAATATTTTTCGGTAGTGCTTTTGGCTTTGGCTGATAGTAACTACCGGTTTATAATGGTTGATATTGGGGCCTATGGAAGCACTTCAGATGCTCACATCTTTAGTGCTTCTAGATTGGGTGAGTGGCTTCGTGTCAACCAGCTTTCCCTGCCTGAGCCCAGAAGACTGCCCGGATATGCAGGTCCGCCGGCTCCATTTGTCACCGTGGCTGATGAAGGGTTTGCATTGACTCCTCATGTTATGCGGCCCTTTCCCAGACACGGTTTGGATATCAGGAGGCGTATTTTCAACTACCGTTGACTCGTGCCCGTCGGTATGTTGAGTGCACTTTCGGCATACTCTGCAGCAAGTGGAGGGTGTTTAATACATCCATACAGATGGATCCGGAGAATGTTACCCTGGTGATTCAAGCTTGTGTTGTTTTACACAACTTCACCAGGATGCACAATCCTTTCTCTGCTGTTGACCAGAACCAATTTCCCACATCATCCGGTGTGGTTTGGATCTCACTCTGCATAGATGACCTGGTACTGCAAGCATTGCAGTTCGGGACATGTATGCAGACTTGTTCAGCAGACCTGAGGGGTCGCTGCCATGGCAGCTGGATTCTATTCATGGTGGGGTTTGAAATCTCCTGAGCTTGGTAGCATTTTTTTATTTTCTTGATTGTATGTTGTAGTTGAGTGTAGGGACTCACAAGATCATGAGGACCCTTGACATGGGATTGTGGGCTGAGGTTTTTGGCCATGAAATGCTAAATACATTCAGAGTAAAAGGTCTCCTAAAGTTTTTCAAAGTGTACTTAGTCATAAATAATGAAATCCATTAGCTTTTTTTGGCCAATAACCTAATATCTCATGTTCAAAATTTTCCTTGTATGAAGTATGGCAATTATAAAATTAATATTGCTTTATTGATTGTGTGTTTCTATCTTTTATGTTCCCAAGTGTTACTTATTAGTTTACTTTATTTTCAAGCGACAACAACAGCAAAGTGATTATAACATATGTCTTTTACTGTGACTGTTCAAAAAAAATGCAAATAAAATAAACAAACCAGGTCGCTATATTTGGGTACATGATATCGCCTTAAAGGGAACCTGTCACCTGGAAAACACTTCTTAAACCAAGCACAGTACCTTAAAGTATACCCCAGAGTGTAGCTAATGATGATTTTATTTCCTCTTTCTGTCTTCTCAAATCTGTAAAAATCGCATTTTAAATCTCTCTTGGCGCCGTTTCCAAGTCGTGCTTGAAGTCAAGGGGGCCTCCTTGCCTCAAGGTCCGATAAGCCCGCCCCTTACCTCTCCTCTCTACATCTTGCTGGACATCTTGCCGTGATGCCGGGACCACACTCTTCTCGTGCATGCACCGTGCACGTCTTGTTACAGCGCGATCCCGGCTCCGGCTCCCTCACTGGCTTAATTTTGCAGACTGCGCATGCGCCGTTTAGATCCAGCGCGCTCGCACCCGGCCGTCGCTTCTCGTCTTCAGCGTGAGCGTGACCACTGGCTTGTGTTCTGCAGCACCTTAAGCCAGTGATCGCGCTCACGCTGAAGACGAGAAGCGAGGGCCGGGCGCGAGCTTGCTGGATGTAAATGGCGCATGCGCAGTCTGCAAAATATGCCAGTGAGGGAGCCGGATCTGAGATAGCACTGTAACAGGACGCGCACGGCACATGCGTGAGAAGAGCGCGGTCCTGGCATCACGGCAAGATGGCCATCAAAATGTAGAGAGGAGGGGTAAGGGGCGGGCTTATCGGACCTTGAGGCAAGGAGGCCGCTGCCCCCATCTCGGACAGTACTTTGTGGTACTGATATGAACCAAGGGATATTAATGTGTACGACATGGATGAAGGAGGTGAATATTGTGATTAGGTCTTTCACAATATAATATGTTTGGAAAGGGAACAGATGTCTCCATATGATTTCTAACAGGTCCACATGTGTCCAAAACTATTAACGGCCAGACGTTGTGTATAGATCAGTACTGTGTGCTGGCGCAAAGGTCCTGACATGCCTTAGGGCTTTTTCACACTTGCGTATTTCTTTTCCGGCATAAAGTTCCGTCGTCGGGGCTCTATGCCGGAAAAATCCTGATCAGGATTATCCCAATGCATTCTGAATGGAGAGAAATCCATTGACGATGCATCAGGATGCGTCAGGGTGTCTTCAGTTCAGGACCGGAACGTTTTTTGGCCGGAGAAAATACCGCAGCATGCTGCGCTTTTTGCTCCGGCCAAAAATCCTGAACACTTGCCACAAGGCCGGATCCGGAATTAATGCCCATTGAAAGGCATTAATCCGGATCCCGCCTTAAGCTAAACGTCGTTTCGGCGCGTCGCCGGATCCGACGTTTAGCTTTTTCTGAATGGTTACCATGGCAGCCAGGACGCTAAAGTCCTGGTTGCCATGGTAAAGTGTAGTGGGGATCAGTCTTCAAATGCTTTTAGTTCACTTGCGTTGTTACGGATCTGGTGGGCACTTCCGGCGACGGAAGTGCACGCCGGATGCTAACAACGCAAGTGTGAAAGAGGCCTTAAACATATAAGTCTTAACACATTTCTATACATATAATGAAATACTAACAGGCCCAGGGATAAACAGAAGTATGTGCACAAAAGGGACACTTATATTACCACAGGTAACTATTGCACATAAAAATGGGGAGAACACAGGGCAGGAAAACAAGGCCAGGGACACAAGAGCAGGGACACAAGGGCAGGGACACAAAACCACATAGCTTCCACTAACCTAAATCTTCACAACCTTTTTTGTCTGCTTGGTCCCATTCGCCAGGCTTCATCCTTCGGGTGACTTTCTCCCAGGACGCATCTTTTTTCACTTTATCATGGTATATATTGGTCCTTGTGTCCCAGAGCTCTGGGCGTTCATGGACCAGACTAATTAGTTTTTCCACATTCCACCGTGCCATTTTGGAAGGAGCACTGGACAAACAAATATCCACTGACAGCGGAAAAGAAATTGTTGACTACACCGCAATTTTTCAGGCTCCATAGAAATTAATGGGAAACCATCCGATCTGCAAAAAAAATGAAAGTAGGCCACAAAAAACCCACTGTCGTGTGCATATAGCCTAAAGAATCAAGTTGCAGGACATTATTCGACCCTTTTTCTTGTGCGGAAACCAAACAGATCATTTTGGACAATCATAAATTTAAAATATCTGAACAGTTTTATTTTATACAAAAGGTTCAAAATGGACTTATTGAAAACCGCAATTCCTCTGATAAAAAGAAACTCAGAGATGGTCACGATAGATCTGAAGGATGCATACTTTCACATACCCATACATCAAAGTATTGGAAGTACCTTCGCTTTGTTTTAAAGGTAGGACAGAAGATTTGTCATTACCAATTTGTGTGCCTACCATTCGGGATCTCTTCAGCACCCCGTCTGTTCACAAAAATTATGGTGGAGGTGTCTGCGTATCTGGGATTGGAAGATATTAACTTGGTCCTGTATCTGGATGACCTGCTAATTATTCAATCTCACCCTGTTTCACGCTACAACCATGTCCTTTTAGTGTTAAAAACTTTACAGGATTTGGGTTGAATAGTGAATTTCGAGAAATAAAATCTAGTTCCCTCTTCCAAGATAAAGTTTCTGGGGATGTTTATGGACTCTCGTTTACTAAAGACTAAATACAAAATCTAAACTCTCTTATAAGGACCATATTTACCAAAAGGAAAGTAACCATCAGATTGGCAATAAAACTATTGGGACATATGACATCGTATTCCAGCTGCTCCATGGGCCCAATCCCATTCAAGACCATTCCAACATCTGATTCTAAGCCAATGGAACAGATCCATACAACATCTGAACCACAGCATAGTATTACCGCATGTAGTAAGGACATCACTAAATTGGTGGTTAGTCAGGAATCACCTTACAAAGGGCATGGAATGGATTTTAGAACTTTGCCAGACCCTGACCACAGATGCCAGTGCTTGGGGTTGGGGGCGCATGTTGCACAGTTGTCTTTTCAGGGGATTTGGGATCAAAGAAGGTCCCTAGAAACCTCAAATCTGAGGGAATTAACGGCAGTTCTAGAAGCTCTAAAGGCCTCAAAACATTATGTAAAAGATACTCACGTGAAGGTGTTCTCAGACAATATGACGACAGTAGCTTTCATTTAACATTAGGGAGGAACCAGGAGTCGTCTACTCTGCCAAACAGCAGACAAAATTTGTCATTGGGTGGAGAAAAATCTTCACTATTTACAGGCAATTTGCCAGAAAGGCAGGCAAACTACTTGAGCAGGACAGAAGTAATACCAGGAGAATGGGAGTTAGCTCAGGAAGCATTCGCTTTGATAGTCCTTAAAGGGATTATGTCACCAGGTTTTACACCCTCCAGTTAAAAATATGTACTTGTCGGTCCTCTTGAGCTGAAGCTTATGATGCCCTTTATAGCTCCTAGTGTGACTTTATTTTCTTATAAATTCGATTTTTGTAATATTCAAATCACTTACATAAGGTGCCCAAGGGGATGTCCTTCCATAACTCGGAGCATGGCCGCACCCCTCTGTCTGGTGCCCAGCTCCGCCTTCCTGTTTCAATCGCCAGCTTCCTGTGCCCAGCACCGCCTCTACTATAATATATGCATCAGACGGCGCGCTGACGTAATCCCTGTGCCTTTGCCCAAATCCCGTGCGTGTGTGCATGCACACTTTGCTTAATGATGCCATTGCCCAGAGCCCGCATGGGCGCTGCCTGAAGTCAATAGAGCGCACACGCGGGATTTCGGCAAAGGCACAGGGATTACGTCAGCGTGCCGTCTGATGCATATATTATAGTAGAGGCAGGGCTGGGCACAGGAAGGGGGCGCTGGGCACCAGACAGAGGGGTGCGGCTGGGCACTGAGGTATGGAAGGACATCCCCTTGGGCACCTTATGTAAGTGATTTGAATATTACAAAAATCGAATTTATAAGAAAATAAAGCTACACTAGGAGCTATAAAGGGCAGCATAAGCTTCAGCTCAAGAGGACCAACAAGTACATATTTTTAACTGGAGCGGGTAAAATCTGGTGACAGAATCCCTTTAAGTGGGAACTGCCACAGGTGGATTTGTTTGCGTCCAGGAGAAACTGAAAAATAAAAAGCTTTTGCTCTCTAAATCCCAAAGAGGATCCGCTAGCGGTGGATGTCTTCTCAATAAAATTGAACTAGAATCTAGGGTTTGCTTTGCCTCCTATTCCCTTGCTACCAAGGTCCTTCGAAAGATCCAGACGGAAAGATCCGGGAAGCTGGTTTTGCTCCTCTCTCCATCTGGTGGGAATGATATATTTGGCAGCTGCTATTAAGTGTGTGGTTAGATTATGGGTAGAAGGTGAGAAATCGTTTTGTGGCTTCCATAGCAACACAAGGGCTGGGCTGAGGCAGATGTTGGAATTGCAAATTTTGTTGATCCTGGTTTCAATTTCTCTCCAGAAGGAGGATAGTTTGGGGCAGGACCACCAACTGTGAGAGATGGAGCCTACCCCATCATGACATCTCCAGCAGGCGTCATTAGGCGAGAGACGTGCTCTTTAAAGAAAATCAGGGGTTCTGTACCAACAAGTGAATATTTTAAATGAGTTTTCCTGTAAACGTATACACCCGGAGAAGCCGTGTGAATGAGCCAGGATAAACCTAGCCTCCTCGTATGAGATGGTGATCTAAAGCTCCTTCTCCCAGACCCTCAAATATAAAGGCCGTACTGTAGAGGAGTCAAGAAGTAGTTGGGAGTAGAGGTACGATAGGCATTTGGGAGGTGGAGAAACCAAGGTTAGTGTAAGGTTCTCTAACCAAGTTGGGTCAGTATGGGTAGAGGCAAAAACTTTCTTATATGTTTTGCATGTGACTTCTAAGTCCATCTCTGCCAGAGGAGAAAGAAAAGAAAGGAGAAAGATTGGATATTCTACTGCCGGTTAGAGTTGACCAAAACCCTTTACATTCTCCATTCTTCTCCCTCAAAAAGTAGGGAAGAGATGAGAGTGGCGTAATTGAGGCTAGCTTATCCGATTTCATTAGCAATGCCTTGGTTTTACTACAATAGTGAATCATGTTACGGGTAAGATCACTGAGTAGAGTTGACTTTCTCATAGAGCGGAGTTTCACCCACAAGAGTTGAAGGGCTTCATCTCCCATTAATGATCTCTCTATATCGGCAAATAACAGCGTTATTAGGGTTGGCTAAAACTGTCCATCTTTCTAAGTGGAGATAAGTCTGGAGGTCAGAGAGTGAGATTCCACCATTTGTAGCTTTCCTTATAAGGAGAGTAGGTCAGTTGAGGTAATTTGTTGGCCCATAGGAAACTACCAAAGATAAAATCTGAGAATAATTTATTGGATAGTGTGCTGGGCAAGCATCTCAAGGTGTACAAGATCTGAGGGGAGACATACGTGGTAAGTAGATTTTTCCTTCCCAACCAGGACAGGTAAGGACTTGTGTATATACTCACATATATGTGGGTGTAGATGACTGCTTGTGTGGTTTTGTGACAATTACGAACTAATACCTACGTTTCCCTGGTCATCCCTATATAGATCGGGACCTGGGACCTGTAATGTCACCTGCCTGCACAGCAGAGAACCCGCCCCGACAGGAGCGACCCCACATCGAACCTGACCCTGAATATTGGGCCTATTCCCTATAAAATCCTTCACGGGGAATTAGTGAATGATTTTATAGGGAATAGGCCCAATATTCAGGGTCAGGTTCGATGTGGGGTCGCTCCTGTCGGGGCGGGTGCTCTGCTGTGTAGGCAGGTGACATTACAGGTCCCAGGTCCCGATCTATATAGGGATGACCAGGGAAACGTAGGTATTAGTTCGTAATTGTCACAAAACCACACAAGCAGTCATCTACACCCACATATATGTGAGTATATACACAAGCATCCATTGTGAAGGCTTGAGGTAAGCTGCGAATTTGTATATATGCACAATATTGGTTCACACGGTGAGGTATTGTTCTATTTTAATAGTGGTAATTGAAAGCTACGTTTTATGCATAGCCCTTGTTGTGGATTATAATTGGTTTCTATTATGTAAGCCCACAAAGTAACTTCAGACCTGAACTGGTCCTTAAAACGTGGGTTTTGGAAATTTTCTGAAAAATTTCAAGATTTGCTTCTAAACTTTAAAGCCTTCTAACGTCCCCAAAAACTATTTTTGGATCTATTAATATATATTATTAAAGTAAAAAAAAATTGAAATTTGGAAATTTGCTAATTTTTCAAAATTGTTGGTAAATTTGGTATTTTTTTTATAAATAAAGATGAAAATTTTTGACTCAATTTTACCACTGTCATGAAGTACAGTCGTGGCCAAATATTTTGAGAATGACACAAATATTAGTTTTCACAAAGTTTGCTGCTAAACTGCTTTTAGATATTTGTTTCAGTTGTTTCTGTGATGTAGTGAAATCTAATTACACGCACTTCATACGTTTCAAAGGCTTTTATCGACAATTACATGACATTTATGCAAAGAGTCAGTATTTGCAATGTTGGCCCTTCTTTTTCAGGACCTCTGCAATTCGACTCGGCATGCTCTCAATCAACTTCTGGGCCAATTCCTGACTGATAGCAACCCATTCTTTCATAATCCCTTATTGGAGTTTGTCAGAATTAGTGGGTTTTTGTTTGTCCACCCGCCTCTTGAGGATTGACCACAAGTTCTCAATGGGATTAAGATCTGGGGAGTTTCCAGGCCATGGACCCAAAATGTCGGCGTTTTGGTCCCCGAGCCACTTAATCATCACTTTTGCCTTATGGCACGGTGCTCCATCGTGCTGGAAAATGCATTGTTCTTCACCAAACTGTTGTTGGATTGTTGGAAGAAGTTGCTGTTGGAGGGTATTTTGGTACCATTCTTTATTCATGGTTGTGTTTTTGGGCAAAATTGTGAGTGAGCCCACTCCGTTGGATGAGAAGCAACCCCACACATGAATGGTCTCAGGATGCTTTACTGTTGGCATGACACAGGAATGATGGTAGAGCTCACCTTTTCTTCTCCGGACAAGCCTTTTTCCTGATGCCCCAAACAATCGGAAAGAGGCTTCATCGGAGAATATGACTTTGCCCCAGTCCTCAGCAGTCCATTCATCATACTTTCTGCAGAAGTTCAATCTGTCCCTGATGGTTTTTTTTGGAGCGAAGTGGCTTCTTTGCTGCCCTTTTTGACACCAGGCCATCTTCCAAAAGTCTTCGCCTCACTGTGCGTGCAGATGCGCTCACACCTGCCTGCTGCCATTCCTGAGCAAGCTCTGCACTGGTGGCACTCCGATCCCGCAGCTGAATCCTCTTTAGGAGACGATCCTGGCGCTTGCTGGACTTTCTTGGACGCCCTGAAGCCTTCTTAATAAGAATTGAACCTCTTTCCTTGAAGTTCTTGATGATCCTATAAATTGTTGATTGAGGTGCAATCTTAGTAGCCGCAATATCCTTGCCTGTGAAGCCATTTTTATGCAACGCAATGATGGCTGCACCCGTTTCTTTGCAGGTCACTATGGTTAACAATGGAAGAACAATGATTTCAAGCATCACCCTCCTTTTAACATGTCAAGTCGGCCATTTTAACCCAATCAGCCTGACATAATGATCTCCAGCCTTGTGCTCGTCAACATTCTCACCTGAGTTAACAAGACGATTACTGAAATGATCTCAGCAGGTCCTTTAATGACAGCAATCAAATGCAGTGGAAAGGTTTTTTTGGGATTAAGTTCATTTTTTAATGGCAAAGAAGGACTGTGCAATTCATCTGATCACTCTTCATAACATTCTGGAGTATATGCAAATTGCTATTATAAAAACTTAAGCAGCAACTTTTCCAATTTCCAATATTTATGCAATTCTCAAAATTTT
The DNA here is from genome assembly GCA_033119425.1 of Bufotes viridis. Taxonomy (NCBI): domain Eukaryota; kingdom Metazoa; phylum Chordata; class Amphibia; order Anura; family Bufonidae; genus Bufotes; species Bufotes viridis. Next base: position 116,045,710 of record CM065594.1, read on the forward strand.
TGGCCACGACTGTACAATATGTGACGAGAAAAAAAAATTCTGAATGGCCTGGATAAATAAAAGCGTTTTAAAGTTATTACCACATAAAGTGATACATGTCAGATTTGCTAAAAGTGGCCTGGGGTTAAACAACTTTGATGGATCATGATACTTAAATGTTTTACTGCTTCTGGCGCCATTAAAAGGAAGAGAGAGCTCGACTGTACCATATTCTGCCTGGGGGTGGAAACATTTAGTATTTCGGTTTTCTCAAAATTGACATTGAAATTCGAGATTTCCCCATAATCATCTAGTAACTTCAGTACCTCCGGAAGGGCTTAACTGGGATTTGTTATCATCAGCAAGAGGTCATCAGCGAAGCTGCCAATGTGTGAGTTTTATGTCCCACTTTTAAACCCTTTATCTTCTCAGATGACCTAATCTTGCTGAGGAATATTTCTAGGGGTAGGATAAAAAGCATCAGAGAGAGAGGGCAGCCCTGTCTCGTGCCATTTGTAATGTGGAACGAGGGGATGAGGTATCCATTGGGTATCACTCTAGCAGTGGGGTGCCAGTAAAGGGAGAAAATGGCCAAAACGAACGCAGGGGGGAAGCCGAAATGTAGCAATGCTCTTTCCATTAGGCCCAGTTTACTCAGTCGAAAGCTTTTTCGGCATCTGTGCCTAGAAGTTTCAAAGGGATTTTTTTGCATAGTAAATGGCATGTATGACTCTGCTAAAATTATACTTTCCTTCCATTCCCTTTACAAAGCACAACTGCTCCTCATTTATTAATTGGGGTAAAAATTTAGCCATCCGATAACTAAGGATTTTGGCCCAAAGATTAATGTCAGCGTTGAGAAGTGAAATGGGTCTGTAACTACTACATTTAGTGGGGTCTTTTCCCCCCTTTGGGTGACTGTTATGTGGGCCATTAAAGAGTGTGGTGGAAGAGCGCTACCCCATAACAGGGAGATACACAAATCAGTAAGGTGCGGAATTAAGATCTTTATAAATTTTTTGTAATTGATGATAGGTAGGCCGTCGGGGCTTTGACTTTTCCCAGAGGGGATGCTGGAAAGGGTCTCTAGGCCTTCCTTTTCGTTTATTGGAGACAGTAACTGAACCTTTTCTGAATCTGAGAGCTGGGGTACAGGTACAGAGGCTAAAAAGGATTCCGCCTTCCGTTGAAGGTGTGAAGGGTCACTTACTGGCAAATTGTATAAAGAGGAGTAGAAGCTGACAAATTCCTCTGCTATGGCAGGGGTTGTGGTAAGGTGATGTCCCTGTCCAGATTTAATATGGGATATCAATGCCTTTTCCCCTTGACCACTTATTGAGAAAGAAGTTTAGAGCCTCTGTCTCCATGAACATAAAACCTGTACTTTACTACTCTGAGAGCCTTGGCTGACTTAATGTTCAGCAGGTCTTTTAGTTGAGTGTGTACTTTAACAATATCTGCGTATGTAGAGTAGGAAGGGGAGAGTTTATTAATGTTCTCTAGGATGGAGAGCTGGGAAATAATAGAGTCTACCTTAATGGTTCTTTGATTACGTATCCAAGCACCTAGTGCTATCAGCTCTCCCCTGACAAAAGCCTTGTGGGATTCCCATAATATAGGCCTATTTATTTGCGGGGAGGAATTTAGCTCAAAGAACATTTTCAGTTTTTCCTCTAATCTGACTCTGTCTTGCTCATTCTCTAAGAGAGTTTCGTTTAGCCCCCAGGTCCAGGCTTTCAGGGGGGTTAAGTGAACTTCTAGAGATACCGGTGCATGGTCGGAGACTGTGATACTTGTGGATTTCACTCTTTCCAGGACGTAATTTGGGAGAAACAGGTAATCCAGCCGCTGTTAGGATCCATGTACGACTGAGAAAAAGGTGAAATCCTTTTCTCTGGGATTCAGCAATCTCCACACATCTGAGATTTGGTGTGCAGTTAGGGCATTTCTGAGTCTGCGAAGTTGTTTGGCAGAGTGTTTGGGGGTCACAGAAGTGGAATCCATGGGGTGGTCGAGCACCAGATTAAAATCGCCACACAAAATTAGTGTACCCTCTCTAAAGGAATGCAAAGATTTTAAGATGCCAACTAGCCTGGGAATTTGGTTAGAGTTGGGGGCATACACATTAGCGAGAATCACCCTGCTGCCGTAAAGCATTCCTTTTAAAAAGACATAACGACCTTCTGGGTCTATGAATTGCGTAAGCAATTGGAAAGGAACATTAGAGCTAATGCCAATTGATAACCCTCTTGAGGCCGAAGAATGTGTGCTATGGTACCATTTCGGGTAGTGTTTAGGGAATAGGGTAGGGATACGGTTGTGTCGCAAATGCGTTTCTTGGAGAAACAGCAGACTTGCCCTCTCCCTCCTTAGCATATAAAAGACCTGACTCCTTTTTTGGGGTATATTCAAGCCGTTGACATTTAAAGAAATCTGTTTCAGTGGAACCATATTAAACAGTACCGGTTACACAAGCTGAGAAAAGTGTTCATATAGAGACAAAGAGAGCTCACCCACATAATAACATGTACAGAGTTCTGCTGGGAAGAACATGGACTAGTGGAAAAATAGCGACAGTATCATCACTATTATAAGAGGGGACTACACCAGAGTAGTCTGTGGCGGGGATTCCTTCAAGAAGGCTCTGGTGATAGGTGTGTCTCGGTCACTGTATGCTTCAGATGGTGCGCAGGAGCTTCCGTCGTCAGAGTCTTCCATGAAGGCTTGAGCTTCTTCTGCTTCCTGCGCCATCTTGGGACAGCCGCCCCAGAATAATTTTTAAAATTGATCCTTCATTCCTACCTAAAATGCCCTCTTTCTTCCATAGGTCTCACAACATAGTTATCCCCTCTTTTTGTGAAAATCCGAAAAATGATAGGTAAATAGAATTCCACAATTTAGATGTTCGGAGGGCCGTACTTACTTACCTTCAGGTGACGGAACCATGGAGGAATGATAAAAATCTTTTTTTGCAGTTTGCTGGCCCAAATAAAGGGAAGAGAGCAGCTAAGACTTCCATATTAAGATTAATAAAACAGGCTATTTCCAGATGTTACATCTCTATGCAGAAAGAGGTTCCGCCAGAGCTTAGGGCTCACTTCACAAGATCTTTGTCGGTCTCTTGGGCAGAGAGGGCATCAGCATCTATAGAACAGATCCGTAAGGCGGCTATTTGGAAGAGAGTCTACTAAGCATTATAGGGTTGATGTTTCAGACACTAATGATTTGGCCTTTGGATGTAAGGTCCTGTCCTCAGTGCCCCCTCTATAAAATATTTCTTTGTTAGAGACAACTGGAGAAAAGTGTTATTACACCTACCGGTAATAGGTTTCCGGAAGTCTCCACGACAGCACCTGGGACTTTCCCTCCCTAAAAAAAAAAAAAAAAGTGTGTGGTATAGGGTTTGTTTGAATCTAAATCTACGTTTTTGATATGGGTCTCCTACCGAGTCTTGGAAAGTCACTGAAGGTGGTGGGAGGGGAGCGGTTTTTAACCTCTTTGCATGTTTTTACTTTCCCTAGCAGGGCGGGGTCATCTCGGGGTGCCGTCGTGTAGACTTCCAGAAACCTGATAAGTGTAATAACACTTTTTTTGGCCCATTTTGCCAGAGAAAAACAAGCTGTGTAATAATTATGCACACCTTGATATGGTGTTTTGATCTCCTTAGGCCATACCCTCCCTCATTACACAAATACACATCACCTGATATGCTCCAATCCAAAAAGCAATACAGTTGTGAACAATTTGTGAGCCATAGCGCAGGCACCAGAAGATAGGGTGTCTAACTCTGTCAACTAAAGCAGTAGTGGTGCTCCAAGAGCTAGTGTAGGGCCGGCTCCTCTGTGCTCGAAACTTGTAATTTGCATAAATATAAAAAGTATTATATCTTCACCACAATGGTGCCTGGTTTAGTAGGGTTGATCATGCTGACAGAGGCTCTTTATTGAGGACGTTTCATTGGATTTATTTTTAAACAAACAACTTGGTAAGCAAGAGAGTTTAGACTGGCACATCCAAAGATCCCAGATGCACATCCATAAAGGCTCATTAACACAGACTTTGCCAGTTTTTCCTTCTACAAATTGTGGATCTGCAAAACACTGATACCGGCCGTATGCGTTCCGCATTTTTCGAAATAGAACATCTGCCCAATAATGGAACTGTCCTATGCTTGGTCGTTGTAAAGACAAAATAGGACATGTTCTATTTTTTTGCGGGTGCCATAAAATGGACATACAGATGGACAACACATGGTGAATGAGTCCTCATCCAAACAGCAAAAAATGAGGATCAGATGCGGACAAAATCCACGTCACAGCCAGGGAGAAGATGAGCTTCTCATATCTCACAAGAACAGACTATGTAAGGGTGCTTTCACACTTGCGTTCTGAGGATCCGGCTGGCACTTCAGGCCTGAAAGCATTTGATAACTGATCTGGATAGTGATCAGTCTTCGAAATGCTCTCCGGTTACCATGGCAGCAAGGACGCTACTGAAGTCCTAGAAAAGGAACCAGCCGGCACTTCCACTTAGGTCCACGCCGCACGGGAAGGAGCCTCCTCCAGATAAGTAGTGTGAAAATATCCCAGCAGGCGTGTGTGTTTTTCAATCTTGCTTCTTTATTTTCATATAACAAATATAGTAAGGATTATCCCCAGACGCGTTGCGGCGCTAAGCCTTCATCAGCAGGTCACGGGGTAACAAAACATACAACTTAAATAGACCGACTCATCTGTATGACGTCAGACGCTCAAGCCGCATCAGCGAATACAATTGGATGAACAAGCGATTAGACAAATGATTAAACAAATGATTGAACACGCGATGATTGTATGCTACTCACGATGATCATTCAATGTGTAGTGGCGGTCTACAAAATAAAATAAAATAAAACAAATCAAATAATTAATGCAGCAGACATCGCAAATGAAAGAATTATAATCGCACTATCTCATACTGCGTTTAAACGCGGGGTTCCAACGTATCCAGAGTGTGAATCCAAAGCTTCTCTCCGAAGGAGAAGCCTTTGATATCTCCCCTCCTGGTAGTTTGACCTGTCCAGGACCTGAAATCTAGTTGTGCAATTGTATGTCTATATTTTCAAAATGGTAAGGTAGCGGTAATAAAGGTTTTTGTTCTTATTGTGGACTTGTGTTTGCACACTCTGTCCCTGATCGCTTGTACAGTCTCGCCACATATAACAAGCCACAGGGCATTTAATGACGTAGACAACGCTCGAGGAATCACAGGTAAAGAATCCAGTTATATTGTAGGCTTTGCCTGTGTGGGTGAAACACCTGTGAACCTTTAATGATGTGCGAGCACTGTAGGCATGCAGGCACGGGAATGTGCCCATTTTCGACTCGCTAACCTTGCCTGTCTCAGCAGTGTTTTTCACTTCCCAAATCAGCATGGATCAATCGGTCCCGTAATGGAATTCCTTATTGCAAATGAGAGGTGGGTGTTTAAACTCCTCTATGGAGGATATGCCTTCCTTAACAGGTGCCAATGTTTACGGATTATATTATCGAAACCTGTATTGTGAGGGTGAAATTTGTGAATGAATGCTATCCTCTGGGTGTTTTTCTCTGGGCAATGTTCATGTGTAGAACTGTTCAGATCTAATCTTGCATTGTTTAACATTGCCTCCGGATATCCCTCTCCTTAAATCTGTTTGTCATCTCTTCCATTCTCGATGTCAACCTGATTTGTCAGTGACTATCCGCTGGACCCTTTGAAATTGAGATCTGGGTATAGCCTTTTAGAGAAGGTGGATGGGCACTTGTAAAAGAGAACACTATTCCTGTCAGTCTCTCGGTATAAATCAGTGGTCAACTCTTCATTTTTATTATTACTGTAGCTAAAACTGACACTTTCCTTACTGCAGACATGGTAAACTTGAGGCCATCACACGCTGCGTTCAAATCGCTGAAGAAGCTCACCAGGGTTTCATGGCCCGCCATACGCAAAATGTCGTCGATAAATCTTTTCCAAATTAAGATGTTAAATAATTTTCATTGTTGTATACAAAGGAGTTTTCGAAAAATGACATAAATATATTTGCGTGAGGGCGGGCCACATTCTCTATCGCGGTATCGCGTTGCTGACCATAATAGGTGTCTTCAAACAAAAATAATTCTCATACAGAACCAACTTCAATAACTCCAAAGAATTCTCTTTGACATGTTGTGTATTCACTGGTTTGTAATAAATCATAGCCGCTGATATCTCTTTGGCGTATCAATAGATGTATATAGACTTGTCACGTCTATGGTCACTAGCCAGCTTTCACAGGAACCCTTTCTATCTCCTGATCACGCCAAGGAAATCAGATGTATCCAACAAAAGACCTGGTGTCTTTTACCAGTGGTGTCAAGCCTGCTCTAACACAATTGATAATGGTGATAAGTGAGTCCACCGACGCCATGATGCGGCGATATCAGCAGTCTGATGCACTTTGGGAAGTACATAAAATACGGTGTAGTTCCGTAACTAATCAAAAACTTCTGTAGTCTTTCATCAACACTCAAACAGGCAAAACAGCATCACTTCTGCAATTCTTCTCTCTAATCGATATTATAGGGTTTCCTTTAGTATTCTGTAGGTTTCTGTGTCCGACAACTGTCGCATTATTTCTTTCACATAGTTCTTTTTATCCATTACTCGATGGAACCCCCTTATCGGCGGGTTTGATCAAACCCGCCGATAAGGGGGTTCCATCGTAGTAATGGATAAAAAGAACTATGTGAAAGAAATAATGCGACAATTGTCGGACACAGAAACCTACAGAATACTAAAGGGAAACCCTATAATATCGATTAGAGAGAAAATTGTAGAAGTGGTGCGTCGTTTTGCCTGTTTGGGGGTGATTGATGAAAGACTACAGAAGTTTTTGATTAGTTATGAGCCAATTACACCGGTATTTTATGTACTTCCCAAAGTGCATAAAACACTTGTGGATCCACCGGGCCGCCCCATCGTGGCGTCGGTGGACTCAATTTTATCACCATTATCAATTGTGTTAGAAAAGGCTTTGACACCACTGGTAAAAGACACCAGGTCTTTTTGTTGGATACATCTGATTTCCTTGGCGTGATCAAGGAGATAGAAAGGGTTCCTGTGGAAAGCTGGCTTGTAACCATAGACGTGACAAGTCTATATACATCTATTGATCACGCCTAAAGGGATATCAGCGGTTACGGATTTATTACAAACCAGTGAATACACAACATATCAAAGAGAATTCCTTTGGAATTATTGAAATTGGTTCTGTATGAGAATTATTTTTTGTTTGAAGACACCTATTATGGTCAGCAACGCGGTACCGCGATGGGAAGTAATGTGGCCCCGCCCTACGCAAATATATTTATGTCATTTTTCGAAAACTCCTTTGTATACAACAATGAAAATTATGTTAACATCTTAATTTGGAAAAGATTTATCGACGACATTTTTTGCGTATGGGCGGGGCCACATGAAACCCTGGTGAGCTTCTTCAACGATTTGAACGCAGCGTGTGATGGCCTCAAGTTTACCATGTCCTGCAGTAAGGAAAGTGTCAGTTTTTTAGATACAGTAATAATAAAAAATGAAGAGTTGACCACTGATTTATACCGGAAAGAGACTGACAGGAATAGTGTTCTCTTTTTTACAAGTGCCCATCCACCTTCTCTTAAAAAGGCTATACCCAGATCTCAATTTCAAAGGGTCCAGCGGATAGTCACTGACAAATCCAGGTTGACATCGAGAATGGAAGAGATGACAAACAGATTTAAGGAGAGGGGATATCCGGAGGCAATATTAAACAATGCAAAATTAGATCTGAACAGTTCTACACATAGAACATTGCCCAGAGAAAAAAACACCCAGAGGATAGCATTCATTCACAAATTTCACCCTCACAATACAGGTTTCGATAATATAATCCGTAAACATTGGCACCTGTTAAGGAAGGCATATCCCTCCATAGAGGAGTTTAAACACCCACCTCTCATTTGCAATAAAAAGAATTCCAATTACAGGGACCGATTGATACATGCTGATTTGGGAAGTGAAAAAACACTGCTGAGACAGGCAAGGTTAGCGAGTCGAAAAATGGGCACATTCCCGTGCCTGCATTGCCTACAGTGCTCGCACATCATTAAAGGTTCACAGGTGTTTCACCCACATACAGGCAAAGCCTACAATATAACTGGATTCTTTACCTGTGATTCCTCGAACGTTGTCTACGTCATTAAATGCCCCTGTGGCTTGTTATATGTGGGCGAGACTGTACAAACGATCAGGGACAGAGTGTGCAAACACAAGTCCACAATAAGAACAAAAAACCTTTTATTACCGCTACCTTACCATTTTGAAAAATATAAACATACAATTGCACAACTTAGATTTCAGGTCCTGGAACAGGTCAAACTACCCAGGAGGGGGAGATATCAAAGGCTTCTCCTTCGGAGAGAAGCTTTTGGATTCACACTCTGGATACGTTAGAACCTCGCGGTTTAAACCGCGAGTATGAGATAGTGCGATTATAATTCTCTTTCATTTGCGATGTCTGCTGCATTAATTATTTGATTTGTTTTATTTTATTTTATTTTGTAGACCGCCACTACACATTGAATGATCATCGTGGTAACGTACAATAATCATGTGTTCAATCATTTGTTTAATCATTTGTCTGATCGCTTGTTCATCCAATTGTATTCGCTGATGCGGCTTGAGCGTCTGACGTCATACAGATGAGTCGGTCTATTTAAGTTGTATGTTTTGTTACCCCGTGACCTGCTGATGAAGGCTTAGCGCCGCAACGCGTCTGGGGATAATCCTTACTATATTTGTTATATGCAAATAAAGAAGCAAGATTGAAAAACATTCACGCTACTGAAGTCCTGTCTGCCATGGTACTCCACAGCAGTGTACTTTACCTGCGCTGCGGCTGCCGGGCGCTCCTTCATGACTTCACAGGTCCCTGCGGCGCATAGATCAATGCGCCGCCCGGACCTGTGGCGTCAAGAAGGAGCGCCCCCGGGCCGCAGCGCAGGTAAGTACACTGATGCGGAGTACTTACCATGGCAGCCAGGATTTCAGTAGCGTCCTGGCTGCCATGGTAACCAATCGGAGCCCCAGCTTACACTAGGGCCCCGATCGGAACTGCTGCTGCGCATGCGCAGAGCTAAACATCGGATCCGGCGATGCGCCGAAATGACGTTGAGCTTTATTCCGGATCCAGATTAATGCACTTCAATGGGCATTAATTCCGGATCCGGCGTAACAGCAAGTCTTCCGGATTTTTGGACGGAGACAAATCCGCAGCATGCTGCGGTTTTGTCAACGTCTAAAAAACGTTCACATACTGCACTGAAGACATCCTGATGCATCCTGAACGGATTTCTCTCCATTCAGAATGCATTAGGATAATCCTGATTAGTTTCTTTCCAGCGTAGATACCCGACGACGGATCTCTACGCCGGAAAGTAAAAACGCAAGTGTGAAAGCACCCTAAGAGAGTTTGGTATAGCATCACAGCCAGGGAGGAGACTCCCACTGAGGAGAGCTCATTTCTTCTCTTCTTGTACCAATACTGCTAATTAGCATATTTTGCGTCAGAACACAGCTGGGGACTGGGATCTGGAAAAAAAGCAATGGCATCTGCTGGAACCTACAGAGAAAATATACAATGGAAGAGATCACTCTATATCAGCAGATGGAAGAACTAATTGTTCTCACCCCCCTAGATTCTCGATTTTTAAAAACTTGGAGTCCATGGGACTCTTTTCGTTCCTTGGAGACGTTTCGTTCTTGCAGTTGTGAGTTAACCTTTCCTCTGGATAGATCATCAGCATCTGATCGGCAGGGGTCCCACACCCGGGACCCCCGCCGATCAGCTGTTTGAGAAGGCAGCGGCGCTCCACTGTTTACCGCCGGCCCAGTGACCTCACAACTAGTATCAATTGGCCTGGGCGGGGCTAAGCTCCATTGAAGTGAACAGACCTTAGCCGCACTCAGGCCAGTTGATACTAGTCGTGACGTCACTGGGCCGGCAGTAAACAGTGAGAAGGCCGCGTCGATACCTTCTCAAACAGCTGATTGGCGGGGGTCCTGGGTGTCGGACCCCTGCCGATCAGTTGCTGATGATCTATCCAGAGGATAGATCATCAGTTTAAACAAAGTTCATAACCCCTTTAAGCCTAAGGGCTCATGAACACTGCCGTATGGATTTTGCAGTGCACAAAACACGGATCTGCAAAAAATGCAGATGACGTCCGTGTGACATCTGGATTGCATCTGTTTTTTTTTCCAGATCCATTGTAACGATGCCTATCCTCGTCTGCAAAACTGACAAGGATAGGACATGTTCTATCTTTTTTGTGGAACGGCCATACAACATACGGAAATGGAATGCACACAGTCATTTCCGTTTTTTTGCGGACCCATTGAAGTGAATGGTTCCTCATACAGGCTGCAAAAAAAAAAAGAATGGACACGAAAAAAAAATATGTTCGTGTGCATGAGCCCTAATTCACACATAAGTGTTGGGTCAGTAATTGACATCAGTGATTGTCAGCCAAAGGCTTTTACACGAACGTATTAGCAATCCTTTTATGGGCCGGATGTTATGTAATGGAATCCACTGTTAATGAATAGGGCTATTCACATGGACGTATCATTTCCGTCAGTATTTGTATAATGTCTAAGTTTTGTGGGAATATGTTTCCAAATACACCCATTATAGTCTATGAGAATGCATCAAAAATGCAGAGAGATAAGAATCCGCATATAAATCCTAATAAAATACTGAAGAAATACTGATGGTATATCATTTAGAATCCGTGCGTAACCCAGAGACAGAATACGGATGCATTTAAATACGCTTGTGTGAAAGCTGCCAAAACCAGGATTAAAGCCTACACAGAGATTAGGTATTAGGCTTCTTTCACATGACCGTATGTCCTACGAGACATACGGTCTGTGAGCGGCCATATGTCCCGGAGCGGCATTGAACGTGCCCGCTGGGCTATTGTCCCGCACTCAAAAGATCATATGAGTGCAGGACAATAGCCCCGTGGGTGGCTCGACATGCACAGCATCATTGTAATGTATGATGCTGTGTGCTCCCATGCGCACAATCAATGCCGCTCCGGGACATATGGCCTGCTCACAGATCGTATGTCTCGGAGGGCATACAGTCGTGTGCAAGGTCCCTAAGCGAAAGATCTGGACCTGTTCTGTGTTTAGAGCCCCACCTGGTTCTGGAAATCACTGACCAAACATGGAGGGCCAGATTCATCATTAGGTAAAGTCACTTTAATGGAGTGAAAAAGTAAAAAAAAATATGCGCAATTTCACTCCAGAAGGGACCATGCTTATCTTATGCGTCCTGTGGGCGGCCGGGTTATTCCTCATTGACGCATCGGCGCGTCATCTCACAAGAGGCGAGATTTCCTGTGAACGCGCGCTCACAGGAATCGCGTCGGGAGGAAGGTAAACTACAGCCTGCCAGCGCTGATCATGCGCTGGCAGGCTGTAGTAGTTAAAAAAATCGCATATCAGACGCTGTTTTGTTAACAGCATCTGATATGGCTGCTGCCTGCTCCTCTGGTGGTCCCTTTTGCTTGGGACCACCAGAGGAAACATATGTAAGTGCACCAATCACCACACAGACCCCCCCATCAACCCCCCCATCACTGATTAACCCCCGATTAACCTCTGATCACCCCATGTCACCCCCTGTCACTAATTACCCCCCTGTTACGCTCATTCAGACGTCCGTATGTGTTTTGCGGATCCACGGATCCGCAAAACACGGACACCGGCAATGTGCTTTCTGCATTTTGCGGATCCGCACATTGCCAGAACTATATAGAAAATTCCTTTTCTTGTCCGCAGTTGCGGACAAGAATAGGACATGCCCTATCTTTTGCGGAGCTGCGGCCGGATGTTTTTGGGGCCGAAACCCGGAAGTTCGCGGCAGCAGCTCCGCAAATGCTGATGCGGCGAGCACATAGTGTGCCCTCCGCATCACCGCCGGCCCCATTCACACTGAATGGGTCCGCATCTATTCCTCAGAATTGAAGAATAGATGCGGACATTTTTGCGGACGTGTGAATGGGGCCTTACTACTTTTTTTTTTTGCACATTTTTTGGCAGAGATTTTTTCATCCACATTGATTGATGCGAATGAAGAAATCTGTGCCGTTCATTTTTTTTTTTAGCCCAGAGGCTAAACGAAAAAAAAAAATCTCATTACCCGTATGCTCAATATAAGGAGAAAAGCAGAAACTCCTCATGCTGGCCATACATTTAATGATTGAGGAGACCCTAAAATGCCAGGGCAGTACAAACACCCCACAAATGACCCCATTTTGGAAAGAAGACACCCCAAGGTATTCCGTACTGGGTATGGTGAGTTCATGTAAAAAATTTTTTTTTGCCACAAGTTAGTGGAATATGAGACTTTGTAAGAAAAAAAAATATGTTTATTTCCGCTAACTTGTGCCAAAAAAAAAATCTTCCATGAACTCGCCATGCCACTCACGGAATACCTTGGGGTGTCTTCTTTCCAAAATGGGGTCACATGTGGGGTATTTATACTGCCCTGGCATTTTAGGGGTCCTAAAGCGTGAGAAGAAGTCTGGAATCCAAATGCGTAAAAATGCTCTTCTAAAAGGTACTCCTTGGGATTTGGGCACCTTTGCGCACCCAGGCTGCAAAAAAGTGGCACACATGTGGTATCGCCGTACTCAGGAGAAGTAGGGCAATTTGTTTTGGGGTGTATTTTTACATATACCCATGCTGGGTGAGAGAAATATCTCTGTAAAAAATTTACAAAGTTGTCATTTACAGAGATATTTCTCTCACCCAGCATGGGTATATATAAAAATACACCCCAAAACACATTGCCCTACTTCTCCTGAGTATGGCGATACCACATGAGTGACACTTTTTTGCAGCCTAGGTGCGTAACGGGGCTTAAAGTCCAACGAGTACCTTTTAAAGGGTTGCTCACAATTTAGCCCATGCCCAAAATGCCAGAACAGTAAACACACCCCACAAATGACCCCATTTCGGAAAGTAGACACCCCAAGGTATTCACTGAGGGGCATAGTGAGTCCGTGGAAGATTTAATTTTTTTTTTGCCAGAAGTTAGCAGAAATGGAAACTTTATTTTTATTTTTTTTCCTCAGAAAGTGTCATTTTCCGCTAACTTGTGAAAAAAAATTAAATGATACATGAACTCACCATGCCCCTCCGCGAATACTTTGGGGTGTCTTCTTTCTAAAATGGTGTCATTTGGGGGGTATTTATACTATCCTGGCATTCTAGCGCCTCAAGAAACATGACAGGCGCTCAGAAAGTCAGAGCTGCTTCAAAATGCGGAAAATCACTTTTTTGCACCATAGTTTGTAAACGCTATAACTTTTACCCAAACCAATAAATATACACTTATTGGATTTTTTTTTTTATCAAAGACATGTAGAACAATACATTTAGAGAAAAATTTATACAGAAATGTACTTTTTTTAAAAAAAAATTACAACAGAAAGTGAAAAATGTCATTTTTTTGCAAAGATTTCGGTCATTTTTGATTAATATCAAAAAAAGTTAAAATTTTAGCAACAATGAAATACCACCAAATGAAAGCTCTATTAGTGAGAAGAAAAGGAGGTAAAATTCATTTGGGTGGTAAGTTGTATGACGGAGCAATAAACGGTGAAATTAGTGTAGTGCAGAATTGTAAAAAGTGGTCTGGTCATTAAGGGTGTTTAAGCTAGGGGGCTGAAGTGGTTAATAAAACACGCAACTTTTTTGTAAAGACATGCGACTTTTGTAATGCCGCTTACTGAAGGATAAACTGCTACCATCAAACCACATCTATCACAGTATTAAAGGACCATTAATAAATCTGACTATCCTAAAGTGACTTTGGGCATATGTAAAAGTGGAGTAAGATGTAAGTGTAATGATAAATCTGGCCCTGAGTGCCTGAAAAAAGCATGAGTCTTGCAGTTATATGGATGCTAAGATGTGTCTGCATTACAGCTCTCTGAATGCAGCCGTCATGTATATAGCACTGCTACAAGCACCAACCATATACAGTAACTGCAGCATATATAACTAGAGCCACCCAACCCTGTGCCTGACTCCTCCCATGTAGATCACATGACTGTGACATCATGAAAGGTCCTGCAGTCACTGGGAATCAGTGGTCCGGGTAAGTGTTCCTTGTTCTCATTGTAAATATATACTGTGCTTATTGGGTAGATATGGTAATAGATGTGAATGAAGTATGTGTAGTATATAGTACAGAGAATATACCTATCTATACCATAAAATGTAGGTGTGTGCATATATAGTACAGGGGTGTATGTAGTGCTAGTATTTACATATTTAATATATGGGATCTATAGTGTGTGCATACAAAGTACAAGGTGGTGTTTAATATTAGGAATTTATATATCTGTGTGTCTGTGTATTATATACACAGTATATGTCCATTGTAAGTATATACAGTGCAGGGATGCATACAATGTGAATATCTAGTAACATATAAATATAAACAGGGCTATATAAAATGTTAGTAATTTATGCATCGGTATTTACTGTAGATATAATATACATTATCTATGGGCAGGGCTGTGGAGTCAGTTTTGGGTGGAGAGGTAAAATGAATTAAACATCAGACATTTATGAAGGAGTCAGAATTTTGGCTTGTGGGTGTATATAGGAATGTAAAAATATACGCTTTTGCATTGCAAATTTTGAACATTTTCTAGGAGAAGGGAACTAACTAAGAGGGGTTGTAAAACATTATATTTTTGATGTAAAATATTTTTTATAAAGTATTGCGGCCACAAGGTGGTATAAGGTAAATTGTCCAGCAAAAATTACTGCGGACCCAAAGGTCCATCTGAACAAGGGTATACTCAACTAACAGCATTTACATTGCAGACCACATGACCTGATAAGATGTAACAAACCTAGTGCAAAGCAAAAAGCAGAGTTGCCCATAGTAGCCAATCGGTGCGCTGCTTTTATATTCCAAAGGACCTTCACCCTAGGTACACACCTAAGCGTTTTACAGCGCGTTCAAACGCGCTGTAAAACGCACAACATGTGAAAAGCCATGCTTCCCTATGATCATGGTTCACATTTGGGCGTTTTACAGCGCGTTTGAACGCGCTGTAAAACGCCCCACGCCCAAACAAGTACATGAGCTTCTTTGGGGCGTTTTAACGCGCCTATGGACAATGATGCCCTAGGGGAGAATCACTGAATCGCGCGTATGACGCACGTTTCTTAGTTACAAAAACGGGCATCCAAAAACACGCGTAAAACGCGCGTCATACGCACGATTCAGAAACGCCTAGGTGTGTTCCCAGCCTCAAAAATGAGAGATGGAATATGATCGGTTTTCATCAGCAACTACACCACTTTACCTTTGCATCCGTTTGACATACTTGTCAGTGAAAATCAGGATGTGGCCCCATTGAAGTCTATGGGTCTGCAAAAATGCGGAGTACATGCTAAACTGTCCGCAAAATAAAAACGGATCTGCATTTTTGTGGACAGTATACAGTCGTCTGAATGAGCCCTTAAGCTATTAAAAGTATGTGAATTCACAAGTGATCAGAAAACCATATAATAAACATATTAAATAACATGACAACCTTTCATACTAGTTAATTTTCTAAATTCAAAGCCAGCTGAAAATAAGCATCCGATGAGAAGAAGGAGAAATGAGGAGTTGGAGCCGCGTCACCAGTGGAATGGAACAGAATCATCTTTTAAGATGAAAGCTTCATTGGTGACAATGAATTTCGGCACTGAACTAGTGCTTTCATCAGGCCATAATAAAAAATAATTGGGTGTAGATTTTAGTGTCTCCCCTCCTTAAAGAGGACCTTTCATGGAATTTTTTTGTTTAATTAAGTACCATGCTGCCATCCTTCTTTTTTTTTTCAAATACCAATCGCATGACCCGCTGTGCCCCCCTGCAGTTTTCGTGCATTGATACACGGAGGAGGAGACGCCAGGGTTTCTCAGTGGGTATCTCCTCCCTGGCTATGCCACGGTCCAATCACAGCAGAGCGTGTCACAGCCAGGGAGAAAGTGAGCTGTTTTTTCTCCCTCACTGTGACGCGCTTCGCTGCGATTAGACCGAGGTACAGCTGGATGATCTCCTGTTTATATAGGGTGATCACTGGACAGAATGAGTTTAAAAAAAAAAAAAAAAAAAGAGGGCCATCGAACATAGATTATGTCATTGCAAATATGTCTCAGAAAACTATGGCTTGTTTGGTGGGGTGCTCTGTTTTTGGGCAGTTTGTACAAGTTATAATGCATGTGTTCTTCTATAAGATTGGTGGGATATTATAATTCATATAGGATGTTTCTCCAAGTGTTATTTCACTCTATTTCTTCGCCCTTCAGCTTTCTAAAGCCAAAAATAGATATTTTTCTGATTGAAGGATGGACAAAGACCAAAAACACATGGCTGAGAGAATATTAAACCTCACCCTAGAGATCATCTACCTGCTGACTGGAGAGGTGAGGGCTTCTGGAAATTATGTTATACATAATGTCTTGTATCTCTAGATCAGGGGTGCACAATCTTTTCTGGTTGGGGGCCACATTGTCAGCCTGAACCAATTCCAAGGGCCGAAAATAAAACTTAAAGGGGTATTACCACAGGAGTGTGGAATTCCTATCGCCCGACACCCGGGACATGCAGTTTCGGGCGCCGGGCAGGTAGTTTGTTCAGGGGCTTAGCCCTGCTTCAGGCAACTTGCAGGGCTTGTTTCCCAAGTACCGCACTGACTCCCTCTCCCCTCGGTATCTGCTCTCCCCTGTATTTGTTCTCCGAGTTCTGCACTTCTTCCTTTCTGATGTTGGGGGCGGAGACTTCTAGTCCCTGGTGCCACAGCCCCTCCCACACGTCCCCGCCCCCACCTCGGCCTCAGATGCTCATCACTTAGTGTCCAGGAGGCCTCTGACAGATGAGCGCTCCAGAATGATTTTTGCAGTAAGTCTGATGTACTGCTCTCCGGGTCCGCCATGACAGCGGCACAGGCGCGTGAATCGAGCTTGGCGGAAGCTCTGCAGGAACAGTGGTGCGGTCATATGTTGGTTGGTAATGGTTGGGTCCTGCGCTAGTGCAGATTGTGGAGTCAGTTGCATAGCTCAGGAACCTAAACATTGATGATGAGGGTAACCAATGGTTGCTAATGGCAACTGCAGCGTGTATTATACTCCAAGCTGTTCATAGACATTAATGGAGCAAATCCTGCCAAGTATGATCTTCTGATAGAGGAACAGTGTGGGCATATTCATAGGCAAGGTGATATGGTGGCCAGAGCCAACCTTAAAAAGACACCGCCCCTTTAAAACTTACCAGTGGTGGTGCCAGTCCAGTAGGCTCAGTCCTTTGCCCCCATACAGTATAACGTCTCCTTGTGGCTCCCGCCCCATACAGTATAACGTCTCCTTGTGGCTCCCGCCCCATACAGTATAACGTCCCCTTGTGGCCCCTGCCCCCATACAGTATAACGTCTCCTTGTGGCCCCATACATTATAACGTCTCCTTGTGCCCCCATACAGTATAACGTCTCCTTGTGGCTCCCGCCCCCATACAGTATAACGTCTCCTTGTGGCCCCATACAGTATAATGTCTCCTTGGGGCTGTCCCCATACAGTATAACGTCTCCTTGTGCCCCCATACAGTATAACGTCTCCTTGTGGCCTCCCCCATACAGTATAACGTCTCCTTGTGGCTGCCCCCATACAGTATAACGTCTCTTTGTGGCCCCCTTACAGTATAACGTCTCCTTGTGGCCCCCATACAGTATAACGTCTCCTTGTGACTCCCGCCCCCATACAGTATAATGTCTCCTTGTGGCTGCCCCCATACAGTATAACATCTTCTTGTGGCCCCCCATAGAGTATAACATCTTCTTGTGGCCCCCCATACAGTATAACGTCTTCTTGTGGCCCCCCATACAGTATAACGTCTTCTTGTGGCCCCCCGTACATTTTGGGCCTGTCTTCTCAGTTGCTATCAATAAATACCTTATTTAAATATGGTTTTGATTTAAAATTATTTTTTGTATCAGGACAAGTAGATCGAGCCCCCACTTTAGTCCTTCGACAAGTAGTTTTTTTTTAAATTTCCACACCCCTGTACCAACTGATATACTGTATTTTTGGCATATTGAACATACAGTATATACTATAAATGCCTGGTTACAGTTCTAGGACTCCCATCTAATAGGAGAATACATGAAAGATACATGTAAGAAGCCGTAAGACATAGACCTAGATGTCTTTTACCAGATGTGGCCCCCGGACCGCAGGTTGTGCACCCCTGCTCTAGATAAACCAAGGACATAACTGGAGAGGTGAAGGGAATGTATACAGTGATATTATTTTCTATGTCCATGCACAGGATTATATAGTAGTGAAGAATGTAACCGAAGAGGGTGAAGAATGGAGCAGGAACCAGGATCCTATCATGATGTCTCCACCTCCTTTATTGATGCATAAGAGAAACAGCTATCGGGATATCCTGGACCTCACCCGCAAGATCACTGAGCTGCTGACTGGAGAGGTGAGCATCTCTGGGAGAGTGATTTTTTTTTTTGTTGTGTGCGTGTGGAGATAGTTAAAAAGCTTTTCCTATCTGAGCCATTCATGGCTGAGATTAGAATATCCGTCTTATGTGGCGGCCAGGAGGCCGGAGTTATGGAAACAGGTAAGCAGGCTCTGCTACACGGTTTACTCCACCCACCCTGTCCACTACATCAGGCAGGTATTCATGAATGGCTGAGATAGAAAAAGCTTTTAAAAGTTTAAATGCACACCGTCTAGATTATAGGACCAGTGCAGTGTAACTAAAACTATTGGTCCCATTCACTGTGTCTCTTATCCTAAGGGTCCATTCACACGTCCGTGTGTGTTTTGCGGATCCACGGATCCGCAAAACACGGACATCGGCGATGTGCGTTCCGCAATTTGCGGACCGCACATCTCCGGCACTCTCATAGAAAATGTATTTTCTTGTCCGCAATTGCGGACAAGAATAGGACATGTTCTATTTTTTTCGGGAACGCGATTGCGGACCCGGAAGTGAGAATCCGCAATTGCAGACCCGGCCGGGACATCGTCTGTCCTCATTGAAATTAATGGGTCCGCAATTCCGTTCCGCAAATGCGGAACACAATTGTGGACGTGTGAATGGACCCTAAAAGGGTGGGCCAAGATTAGGAAAAGTGTTGCATCTGTCCACAGAATGTGTTTGGTATTGCAGCTGAGCCTCATTCACTTCAGAGCTTAGCTGCAATACCAGACATCATAGCCCATAGACAGGTGTGGTTAATAGGAAATTATAAAATGCAGGGTTTTTTGCGATATTTTTCTTCACTTGTATTACCTTTTTTTTGGACTCATAGTTAAATTTTTTTTCAAGGGCTTTTCATGCCCTGGGTGTGGTGTTTTTCAGGCATTTCCTATAGACTTCTCTAAAAGTAAAAGAAAGGAATGTCAAAATGTATGGCAAAAAAAATCACTTGTAAAAAAATAAATAAATAACCTTTTTTGTTACAAGTGATTTTTTTTGGTCATACATTTTGACATTCCTTTCTAAGTCCAAAGACACGAAAAAGACTGTCCCAGATTTAAGAATGTGTCTGCACCTAGAATCTGTCTAAAAAGTGGTGCAACTTAGCACAAATAGGGTTTCTACACTTTGACTTGCTCGAAAAAGGTGTGCAGCTTGGTAGAAGGGGAGAAGCTTCACAGGGAAGGGGCATGACCTAGGATTTGACATTCTGCACCATCAGTCTCTGATTAAGCCAATACAGTGGTTGGCAAAGAGTTTTAAAAAAAAGTCTTCATACCTGCACCAGGTTTACCATCCAGCCTGGGCCAGTATGATAAATCTGGTGCAGATCTAGACAGTCTGTCTAAGCTTAAGTCATCTACAGGCTTAGTAAATCTCAGCCTATGTTTGAAGGAAGCCTTAAAGGGGTATTGTATTATAAGACGTTATCCCCTATCCACAGGATAGGGAATAAACTACTAGATCGGATGTAGTCTAGCTGTCAGTACTAGCTGACACAGTCAACTGAATGGAGTAGCTGGTCGAGCATGCACCCTGCAGTAGAGACTGTTCTCATTATTGTGGGGGTCCCAGTGGTCATATCTCCACTTATCTGATAGTTTTCCCCGATCCTGTGGATAGAGGATTACTTCCTATAATCCCTTTAAACTGTAATTCAGAAGTTGATTGCATTATCAGTACATTTGTAGATCAGTAGTATATACAGTATATGACCTAAGAAAACAGTGTGAAATAAGCCAGTAAACTATGGGTGCCCTTTTTCCCATTCTGTAATGTTTCAGATTTCCATAAGATGTCTGGATGTCACTGTCTATTTCTCTATGGAAGAGTGGGAGTATTTACAAGAACACAGGGATCTGTACAAGGATATTATGATGGAGAATCACCTTGCTTCACCAGGTAAGAAGAAACCTTCCTTGTTCTTAAAATACTGTGTACCTTCAGTTCTGATATGCGGCCCACAGGGACATCGGACATGGAGAGATGGTACTGCTCCTTGGGTGGTACAGTTTCCATGGCAGTTGTACAATGCTCTGAAAGTACTGTGCATGAGTCCTGTTATTTTGCAGAGGACCAGTGCGTAACACTTGTTGGGTGTCTCATAGATGCTTAAAGGGGTTATGCCATGATTGATGTAGAAAATTAAAATCAGAAATCATATAATGGCAATACCTTTCTAACAAAGCTAGAACCAGCCTTTACCGCAAAGAGCAAGTATGCTCTCTGATTGGTGAAAGGGGTTTATAACATGCACAGAAGTCCATGTTATCCTCCTCCTGGGGACAGGTACAGCTACACAGGGAGAGACAAGCTATGTATCTTCACTGTGCAGCCTGTCACTACATCCCCCACTGGCCCTCCTCTCCTCCTTGGCTGGCTCACATCTCGGCTGGCTGAAGAGAGGAAGGGCTGCTTTCTTCTGGCATATCTCAGGCTGAGTAACATTCTGGTTTTGTTTTAAAGCTGACAGTCTCACCCTTAAAACAAGACCAATATTGCACCACTAGATGTGATAAATCATGAGTTAGAACACTTAGAACTCAGATTGGGAATTAAAGCTGCAGATATATGCAACTTTTACTGAGACTCTTTACGAAGAGCTCTAACTCTGATTTATCGCAGCTAGTCCTGTGATCTTGGGCTTGTTTTAAGGCTTAGATTGTCAGTTTTTTTTAAACAGCCTGAGATCCAGGTATCAGTTGCAAGGAAATGCCTTCTTTGGTTACCGAATTGCCACCCTGCATATGACATAGGACATGACATCCCTTAGGAAAAGGGTTAATTAGTTTGCCTCCAGATGTATCACAGTCAGGGACATTTATCAAGTCCTATATGCCCCAATTGTGGTGTAAAAAAGTCACACATTATGGCGCACGGCATATGTGCACCATAATTTGCAACTTTTTGATCTTTTCGGCACTGTGTGGCTTATGGAAAGGGAGTGTGGCTTTGCGCCGCAACCGCATTTGCTATAACTTTTGCCTGTAGCTGGCATAGACTTCACATTTCTACCGCATGGCAGGGCAGAGATGTGCCTGATATGTTAAGAGGCTTATGCCATCTCACGCCAGCACAGAGAGATCCATCCGCCTGTCCTGATATATCTCCCCCACTGACTTTTTCTTAAAAGTGGCAATCTCACTCCTATAGGGGGGTAGCATTGAAAAATAGAGTAGCATTTCTAGACCGAAGTGTGCCAAGTGTAACAAGCAACGTTTGATATATTTTGACCCATGCAAAAACTGACTTCAAATATTACCCTCATGATATATCCCCTCCATATTTTCAGTCACTATAGGTGTGTCTTTTACAGATGATTCCAGTAAGGAAGAAACGCCGCATATATCTCCCAATCTATATTCTGAGGTTTATCCAGAGGGAAATCAGAAACTCTCAAAGCTTGATCAGGTAGATGGAATTACCAAATACTGTCTATGATACGGTGTTAGATCTCAGGTCAGTAAAGGGTCTTGTCGGCCTCCTGATATTGATAACTTACCCACAGGACAGTACCTATCCGATCAGTTCAGTTCTGGTCTAGTATCTGTGCTAGTTTACTGCAGCTCGGCTCCTATTCACTTCCAGGACCAGCTATTGCACTTTAAAATTAGCTGAAGTCTGGAAAATCATTTTATTTATAATATTATTCTGTTTTTATATATATTTATATATAATACTCGGTGTAAAAATATACTGCTGCCATCAAATAGTTTATAATAGTTGGTCAGTTACTGTTTTATTTTTCCTTTTTTTCATCTTCTTAGTTTATTTGTTGCATATAATGTATTTGTTCCATATATGGTAAATTAGGTTGCAAATGTGAGCGATATAAAACCTGAAGATATAACAGAACAGGAAGAGAGATGTGCGGCTGTGACCCAGATGTGCAAGGAGGAAGAAATATCTGCAGAATTTGTCATCGGTGAGTGATAAGCATTAAAGGGAATCAGAAAATCACATTGTTGAATCCTTTCACTGTGACGTGCATATGTAAATGCCATGAAGCCCAGAATATCAGCTATCATCCAGTGATCCTATTAGAGCTAATATTCTGGGCAGAACAGTCCTAATAGGGAGCTTTAGTTAGTGTGATCTCTCACTGTGTTTTCACCCCCTTACCCAATTAAAGAGGATATGTGACACTGGTCACTTTTCAGCTTCTGTTATGTACAATATGTTGGGCCAAGCCTAACAGTGATCTCATTTTCAGAGGGCAACATTTTAACCCCTTAGTGACCAAGCATTTTTTTTTCTTCTTTCATCGTCGCGTTCCAAGAGCTATAACTTTTTATTTTTACATCTATATAGCTGTATGAGGGCTTGTTTTTTGCAGGACAAGTTGTAGTTTTTAATGCCGCCATTTTGGGGTACACATAACTTTCTGATCAGCTTTTATTAACTCTTTCTGGGAGGAGTTTGTAAAAACGGCAATACTGCCACTGCGTTTTTACATTATAAATTTTTCGGCGTTCATTTTTCGATATCAATCACATCTTTATTCAATAGGTCAGTACGATTACCGTGATACGAAATATATAAAAAATTTTTGCAATAAAACCCCCTTTTTTAAAGAAAAAATATGTTTTGCATTGCCGCTTCCCAAGACCCATAACTTTTTTCTTTTTCTTTCTATGGAGTTTGAGGGCTTGATTTTTGCGGGACGACTTGTATTTTTCATTGGTATCATTTTGGAGTAAATGGTGCTTTTTGATCACTTGTTATTACGTTTTTTCGGTGGCTACTTGTTCACTGTAGGGGATAATTTATGTGATATTTATGTATTCCGGGTCGTTACAATAACAAACATATGGAGGAGATTTTTTTGTTGCATTTTTTTTTTCATTGAAAAGCGAATTTGGACTTTGTTTTCCATCTTGCATAACGGGACCCAGACACATCCGTTATGCTTTCCCATAGACTTGTATTCTAACAGAAAGCAAACGGAATGCCTTTTAAAGGCTTCCGTTTTGCATTCTGTAAGGGCATTCCGTTATTTTCCGTTATAACCATGTTATAACGGAAAGCAATAACGGAATGCATAACGCTAGTGTGAACCCACCCTAAATGTGTTTTTTATTTTGTTTTTCAACCACTTAATAGTCTCACAAGTGGACTATAACAGACAGTATTTTGATTGCTTTTCAAATGCAATGTGCACTATCCCTATAGTGCATTGCATTTTAATGGAAATGCTATTCTAAAATTGACCAGCAGGCTGCGCCAGAGAGGTGCAGCCTGCTGAAAATTACTCAAGGCTGGTCTGGGGCCTACATCAGACCCCAGGCAGCCTTGACACACTTGCATTTGCGGGGTGCTGATGGGAGACAGAGGGAGTCCGCCCCTCTGTCAGCACTTTACATGTGGCCGGCGCCATTGACCGCGGCATGTAAAGTTTTAAACAGCCCGGATCAGCACTCCGTAAACCTGGAGGCAGGTAATATAGGAGCACTCCATTGACAGTAGGGGATGGAAACGGCTCACCACTGTCAGCACAGTGACCTCTGCTTAAGTTAATGGCATTGTCTCACTTCAGCAAATTGCATTGATCATGTAGAAAAAGTTAAAGGATAACTGTCACATTTAGACCCTAATTTCAATTTTCATATATGTAGTTACTAAAAACATGATATTCCTGAATCAATAACTTTTAGCCTAAGGCCTTATTCACACATCCGCAATGTTCGTCCGCACTCGTTCCGCAAATCTGCGGAACAGGTGCGGACCCATTCATTTTGAATAGGGACTTGAATGATTGCGAGAGCACACACTGTAATCTCCGCATCCGCATTTGCGGAGCGTGCCGCCGATCTTCCGGCTGGCAACTCCGCAATAATATAGAGCATGTCCTATTCTTGCCCGCAATTGCGGACAAGTATAGGCATCTCTATGGGGCTGGCAGCAAGGTGTGATGCTGATCCGCAACACACTACGGACGTGTGAATGGGGCCTTACTTACCCTATATTTAATAAGATTCAGCCCTTCGCAACCAGTCTGCAGAAAACTGCAATTTCACTATTCTGTTAAGATGGCTGCCGCTGCCCTCACCCTGAGGCTAATCCAGCCTGCCCTCACTACCCACAATGCATTGAGCTCTTCTCATGCACTAGCTTCTGCACCTCAACCAATCGTTGCTCTCCCCACTTAAACTCGCCTCCTCCTCCTTATATCACATACACTTTAGGAAGTGGCTAGATTGTGGAGCTTCAATTTAGCTTTGACAAATAAAACTAATGGTAAGCAATTATTTATTATATAATAGCGCTACCTTACACTATTTATTTTCTTTATTATTTATGTTATATGTTTGTGGTGGTCAAGCATGGTTGTATCCCCTACACACTCCAGCAGCACGCTCAGCTTTTGCTGCACACGATTTGCCTTTACAGTGTTTCTATGTAAAAACCACTACAGGCAGTGTGTCTCTATTAACCCCCCCAAGTGTCATCCACAGATTCCCCCCAAGTGTCATCCACAGTTCCCCCCCAAGTGTTATCCACAGTTCCCCCAAGTGTCATCCACAGATCCCCCCCAAGTGTTATCCACAGTTCCCCCCCAAGTGTCATCCTCAGATCCCCCTCCCAAGTGTCATCCTCAGATCCCCCTCCCAAGTGTCATCCTCAGATCCCCCTCCCAAGTGTCATCCTCAGATCCCCCTCCCAAGTGTCATCCTCAGATCCCCCTCCCAAGTGTCATCCTCAGATCCCCTCCCAAGTGTCATCCTCAGATCCCCTCCCAAGTGTCATCCTCAGATCCCCCTCCCAAGTGTCATCCTCAGATCCCCCTCCCAAGTGTCATCCTCAGATCCCCCTCCCAAGTGTCATCCTCAGATCCCCTCCCAAGTGTCATCCTCAGATCCCCCTCCCAAGTGTCATCCTCAGATCCCCCTCCCAAGTGTCATCCTCAGATCCCCCTCCCAAGTGTCATCCTCAGATCCCCTCCCAAGTGTCATCCTCAGATCCCCCTCCCAAGTGTCATCCTCAGATCCCCCTCCCAAGTGTCATCCTCAGATCCCCCTCCCAAGTGTCATCCTCAGATCCCCTCCCAAGTGTCATCCTCAGATCCCCCTCCCAAGTGTCATCCTCAGATCCCCCTCCCAAGTGTCATCCTCAGATCCCCCTCCCAAGTGTCATCCTCAGATCCCCTCCCAAGTGTCATCCTCAGATCCCCCTCCCAAGTGTCATCCTCAGATCCCCCTCCCAAGTGTCATCCTCAGATCCCCCTCCCAAGTGTCATCCTCAGATCCCCTCCCAAGTGTCATCCTCAGATCCCCCTCCCAAGTGTCATCCTCAGATCCCCCTCCCAAGTGTCATCCTCAGATCCCCCTCCCAAGTGTCATCCTCAGATCCCCCTCCCAAGTGTCATCCTCAGATCCCCCTCCCAAGTGTCATCCTCAGATCCCCCTCCCAAGTGTCATCCTCAGATCCCCCTCCCAAGTGTCATCCTCAGACTCCCCTCCCAAGTGTCATCCTCAGATCCCCCAAGTGTCATCCTCAGATCCCCCAAGTGTCATCCACAGATTCCCCCCAAGTGTCATCCACAGATTCCCCCAAGTGTCATCCACAGATTCCCCCAAGTGTCATCCACAGATTCCCCCAAGTGTCATCCACAGATTCCCCCAAGTGTCATCCACAGATTCCCCCAAGTGTCATCCACAGATCCCCCTCCCCCTCAAGTGTCATCCACCAAACCTCCCCGCCCAGAGTCGCCTCCTAGCTAATTTATTCACTGCTCTTGCCTCACACTCAGTTCACACTTTCACGTAAAACGCCGCGTTCGAACGCGCAAAAAAACGCACAACAGTACAGGAACCATGCATTCCAATGGGGGTGGTTCACACTTGCGCGTTATTATGCGCGTTCGAATGCGCCTAAAAACGTCCGACGCATAAGCAAGTATGTTCGCGTTAATTCGGGCGTTTTTCGAGCGTTTGGTGCCAATATACTTCAATGGGAAACGCTATACGCGTGTTGTTCGGGCGTTTGTGCAGCGTAAAACGCGCCTGTGGACGCGCGTTTTTCAAAGTTTGCAACATACTGGATCAGCCACCATGGAATGTCACACCTCTAAAGCACTCAGATTGGCCAAACTATATCATTGGTCATTGGCCAACTATGCAGTCAATCATATAAACGCGCGTCAAACGCGCCTACACTATTTACCAAAACGCTAGAAAAAAAGCCGCGTTAACGCCCTTCTTGAACGCTCAGAAAATGCTAGGCTTCAAAACGCTCAGGTCTGAACCCAGTGTCAGTGTAATTGTAGAGAAGCGCCGTAATCCCACACTCAAGCGAGGTGCGCTGGAAGACGGCGCATGCGCACTTCGCTGGGTGATGCCTTTGTCAGTGCGAGATTACGGCGCTTCTCTACTGAGGAAAGTGAAGTGAATAAATTATCTAGGAGGCGGCGCTGCGGCCCTGGCTGTCAGTTTCCAGGCTAGTAATATGAGCACGCACAGCCTGCTTGTGCGCCCTCCGTCTTCCCTCAGAGGAAACTGGGAGACGGAGGATGCCTAGCAACCATTTTTTAAACAAATTTAAAAATAGGCAGGACAGGGAAGTAAAATTTGGAATTTAGGGGTAATTTAATACACAGTGAAATTTTAAAACATGGCCACCAAGGTGATATTAATCACCAAAATCAAATACTACAAAAAAAAAGCGACAGTTATCCTTTAATACAAGGCACTTACTAATGTATTATGATTGTCCATATTCCCTTCTTTGCTTTGATTCACTCTTCCATTACATTATACATTGCTCGTACCCAAGGTTTATGGCCACCGCTGCAGTGCAAATACGAGGTGGCCGACGCTTAACACATAGGGCCATATTTATCATTAGCTAAAGTCACTTTAATGGAGTGAAAAAGTCGCAAAAAAATGCGCAATCGGTAAAATTGCGCATTTGTTTGCGACTTTTTCAAGCTCTGCACTAAGCTCTCCAGTTTTGTGAAAGTGGGCGTGTTGTCTTATGTAAATTAATCTCTAGACAGATTTACTATTGCAACCATTTAAAAAGTCGCAAAAAAGTCGCAAAAAAATGTGCAATTTCACTCCAGGGGGGACCATGCTTATCTTATGCGACTTTTTAATAGAACATGCGACTTTTTTGTAAAGACGTGCGACTTTTGTAAAGCCGCTTACTGAAGGATAAACTGCTACCGTCAATACACATTTATCACAGTATTAAGGCCCCTTTCACACGGGCGAGTTTTCCGCGCGGGTGCAATGCGTGAGGAGGACGCATTGCACCCGCACTGAATCCGGACCCATTCATTTCTATGGGGCTGTGCACATGAGCGGTGATTTTCACGCATCACTTCTGCGTTGCGTGAAAATCGCAGCATGTTCTATATTCTGCGTTTTCACGCAACGCAGGCCCCATAGAAGTGAATGGGGATGCGGAAAATCGCAAGCATCCGCAACCAAGTGCGGATGCGTTGCGATTTTCCCGCATTGTTGCTTAGCAACGGGACTCAATCTCTATTATTTCCCTTATAACATGGTTATAAGGGAAATAATAGCATTCTTAATAAAGAATGCATTATTAAATGATGAGGAAGGGTTAAAAATAATAAAAGTTAACTTACCTTAGCCACTTGATCGCGTAGTCGCGATCTGTCCTCTCTTTCCTGCAGCATCGATGATCTAAAGGACCTGTGATGACGTCACATCACATGGCCCAATCACCTGCTCCATCACTATGGTGATGGAGCATGTGATTGGTCCATGTGACCATGTGACATCATCCAAGGTCCTTAATCACTATCCTCAGGCTGTGGATAGTGCTTATGACCTTGGATGATGTCACATGAATCACATGGCTCATCACCTGCTCCATCACCATAGTGATGGAGCAGGTGATTGGGCCATGTGATGCTGTGACATCATTACAGGTCCTTTACATCTTTCAAGCTAACGGAGAGGAGGCCGGGCTTCGCGATCAAATGGACCAGGTAAGTTATGATTAGTTTATTATTTTTAACCCATTCTGCACCGGGTTCAACATTAGGGAGATGGCCAAGGGTATTATTTTACATTATAACTATGTTATAATGTGAAATAATACCAGCGGGACAATTTCTGACCCAAACATGCACTTCTGTGAAGAAGTGCAGGTTCGGGTCTGGGTACCAAAAGTGCCGATTTTTCTCCCGCGCGTGCAAAACGCATGACAGCGCTTTGCACTCGCAGGGAAAAATCGCGGCAATTCCCGCAACGCACCCGCACTGTTTGACGGAGTGCACCCGCAACGCCCGTCTGAAAGAGGCCTAAAGGACCATTAATAAATCTGACTAACTAAAATTGACTTTGGGCAGATGTAAAAGTGGAGTAAGATGTAAGTGTAATGATAAATCTGGCCCATAGTGTGCAAGCAGAGCCACCACTGCTGGATTGCAGGGTAGTCGTAACCATGGAAACAAGCAGTGTATAATGGGATGGAAAATGAATCAAACCAGTAAAGGAGACAATGTGAACAACCACAATACATTAGTAAGTGCCGTGTATTAACTTTATCTACATGATAAATGCTATTTGCTGAAATAAGACAAACAGCAAAATCACGATTTTCTCTTAAGTCAATGATTGATATTTTTTTTTTCTAAATATTAAAAGGAATTCCATATTCTCCTAAATGGCCTTCACATTAAACTTTTACCGTTGATTTACTTTAATATGAAGTTATTGTCCAAAATAGTAGTGAACAGATTGGCATACTTGTTCCCAAGTCTTATACGCACATCACAAATTAGTTTTGACCGGAAAGGGGGCGGTACAAGACATGCTCCCTGTCACCTCTGTTATTTGCCGTAATATGGGATTGGAGCCTCTTGCTCAGGTTTGGGGTAGCAGTCATATAATCACATTTTTTGCTGATGTTGTGCCTTTATTCATGAGTGATCTCCAGGCTCATTTGTCAAAGGTGCTATATTTTATTAAGGTAATCACATTAATGTAGCGAGAAGCTAAATTTTGAAAACAGGCTGACCTAATTATCTCTGATTTATTTGGGAATAATAATAGGTAAAATACCACATAATCTGTATATTTTAAATTACCCTCTCCATATATTCTGAGCTAAATAGTTGCCAACATCCACCCCTTTTCATTTTTAGGCAGGTATCATTTAATTAAAATAATCACCTTTTGTTATTATATCTTCTTTAAACAATTCCAGTCCTGCTTAAAAATATAGATATTAGGTCCTAAACACATTGGCCTAGATTTACTAATCCTAAAGATGGTGTGAGCTTAGGCTGTCTAGACCTGTACCAGATTCATCACAGTGTCTTAGGCTGGAAAAATATGGTGCAAGGATAAACAATTTTCTCCTACTCTATACCCTTTATTGGTTGGCTTTACTTTAACGCCAGAATTGTGGTACATCTTAGGCCCCACTTTCTTTCTGTAAAGCCCCACCCTCTTGTTGAGGATGTTGGAAAAAATGTAGAAACTCAATTTGTGCCACTTTTTATACAGGTAATTGGTGCAGAAACATTAGTAAATCTGGGCCATTGATCAAATTTATTTGGGCAGCTAAAAGGCCTTAGGTAGTTCTAG
Source organism: Bufotes viridis (assembly GCA_033119425.1). Taxonomy (NCBI): domain Eukaryota; kingdom Metazoa; phylum Chordata; class Amphibia; order Anura; family Bufonidae; genus Bufotes; species Bufotes viridis. The sequence continues at coordinate 116,075,863 of CM065594.1, forward strand.
AGAAGCTTATTATTGGAAGCCCAGATGGTGGGCCAAATATCAGAGTCTATAATGTGGCTTGCCTACTTAGACTTTAAGGCCCCTTTCACATTCACTTCAATGGGGCTGTGTACATGAGCAATGATTTTCGCGCATCACTTGTTGCGTGAAAATCGCAGCAAGCTCTATATTGTGCGTTTTTCACGCAACGCAGGCCCCATAGAAGTGAATGGGGCTGCGTGAAAATCGCAAGCATCCGCAAGCAAGTGCGGATGCAGTGTGATTTTCACGCATTGTTGCTAGGAGATGATCGGGATGTGGACCCAATCTTTATTATTTTCCCTTATAACATGTTTATAAGGGAAAATAATAGCATTCTTGATACAGAATGCTAAGTAAAATAGTGATGGACAAGTTAAAAAAAAATAAAAAAACATAAACTCACCTCATCCACTTGATCGCGCAGCCCGGCTCGTCGTCTTTCTTCTTCTTTGAGGACCTGGAAGGAAAAGGACCTTTGGTGACGTCATCACGCTCACCACGAGGTGAGCACGGTGATGTCAGCGCAGGTCCTGCTGAATGAAGATAGAAGGTTATAAGCAAAAATAATAAAATCTACAGAATACTGAACCTGAACGTCTGTGAAGAAGTCCGGGTTCGGGTCTGGGTACCAAACATATCGATTTTTCTCACGCGCATGCAAAATGCATTAAAACGCTGTGCACTTGTGTGAAAGAGGCCTAACTGGAAGAACTCCCCTTCTCATTACTCAACTCCCTTATTAGAAAAAGAATAGGCATCCTCATGGGTCAAAATTTTCTACTGCACACACTGCTTTGCAAATTATATAAAAGTATTAAACATTCAGCTGGGTTAAGGGGGTATTTTAAACTTCCCTTCTTTTTATCTAAACATATGCACTTTGGGGAAATTTGGAGCCCCCAGCTGAGATAAATCATAAATTCTTGAGGGAATGGGAAGCTGGCTTTCCTTTCAGGAAACTCCATGAACACCCAGTTTGGTTTTCCTTCAGATGTCTACTTTTTTTTAGTGGAAAAAATAGTCCTGCATTCTGTCCGCTCTTTTTCACAGAATCTGTTATGGAGGCCTATCTTTTGCTTGCTAATTCTGAAAAGTCCTGAGAAGCAAAAGTAGTGACAAATTATGGCGCAAATATGGCATGTGCTATGAAAATTCTTTATTAAAGAGGCTCTGTCACCAGGATTAACCCTATTAAGCCAGACATACTGCCTTAGGGCTCATCAGGCTGATTAAAACAATACTTTTCTTTTGTCTGTACAACAAATAGCTGCAGCGATATCTGTGTTTTTATTCATATGCAAATTATCAATTGGAGCACCAGGAGGCAGGGCTGTATCGTCTGAGAACTGCTATGTAACACCTCCTGTGCTCTGCACACTCCCCCTCCCATTGATTGACAGGGCTAGACATGCTGAGGGCAGAGCTCTGTAATATATGATCATACAGACACCAGTAATGTGTTAGCTTATAAGCATAGAAAAAACTGATACATCTATGTGGTAATGCTAAAGCTTAGTGGTATAGTGGTTTACCATGTATGTAGAGATCATTGGGTCAAGTTTTTAGAAGAAATGTGAATTATTTTTTAGTTTTTTTCTCTCTTATTCAATACCATATTAAAATGCTATACTTTGATAAATAGGTTAAAATAACATATAATCATATAATAATAAAAAGGCCTTACTATATTGAGAATAGTGTTTGTTCCCTTACGTCCTACCAGCAGCACAGATGGGGTTAATTCCCCCCGTGAGCTGGTAGGACCGGCGGAATTTTAATGAGCCCTAATTAAGAATTAAAGAACTGACCCTTTAAAAGAAGGGGGCCACCTTTTTTTATGAGGGGTCCTGTTCTCTGTATTATGCTTTGCATATTCCCTTTCTCCCTTTGGTTGGTTTCTGCTGACCTTAGGATCCCTGAGAGGTTTTCTCCTCTCTTTTATTATTCCCTATGGGTGCCCCTTGTTATTAGGGAGGTTGTTCCTCCTTGTTACCTCCGATCCTGAGCGCCGTCACTCCGTCCGTCCGGCGTCTGTGCTGCAGCGGCATCAGCGTTCGCTGGGGCCGCTCTGCGAGCGGCTCAGGCGCTCTCAGTGACGTCACCGGCTCGCCGCTTCCCCCTAGTGGCGGGCCGGGAGCTGCATCACCGGGAGCTCCATCATTCTCTGCTGCTGGGAGCAGTAATTTTTTACTATAAGTTCCACCAGGGGCCCTATTGTTTAGGGGTTTTAATATTACAGATATATATAATAATTAAGTTGGAAAATTTTTTCTCAGGCTCATTTGTCAGCTGATCTTTCTCTGGTTACGTGCTTTTCTAGTTAGCTCCAGAGTCCCTTGGTTCCTGCGTTTTGTCTCCAAGCGTTGGTTCTGCTTTGCCTTTTTTCAATCAAGCTTTCTCATTCTTGATCCTGGTGGGCTGACGTTCTCATTTTCGGTTGTTGCTTGCCTTAACAACTTTTATTGAGTGTTTTCTATTTCAGATGGCTTCTCCTCGGGAGGTTGATCCGCAACGCAAGGCGTGTGCGAAGAGGCGCCATCTGGCGTGTTTCGAGTGTAATACGCCCTTAGAAGATTCCTGCCCCTATTCCAGATGCGAATCCTGCAGACGTCCTCAGGAAACTCCGGAACCGTCAGTACAGGATATGTACTATTGGGTCAAGAACCATGTTGACGATTCCATTAAGGGGGTCGTTAATCTTCTGGATGAGAGGCTTCCGGGCGCCAAGCCGCCCTCTCAGGTCCCTATGGAGGTGACGGCACCATCGGATAGGCCCGCGGCAATTTCTGTGGATTCGTCTTCGGATGAAGAAGACCTATCATCATGTTTTTTTCCACCAGAGAAGACGCAGAAATTGCTGAAGTCCATCAGGTCGGGGGACCATGATGTTGACCCGGGGGAGCCCTCCGATCCAGCTTCCAGGGCACAGCGTGTCTTTAAAGCGGATGATACCCTCCAGGCTATGATGCAGATGGAGTGGGAAAAACCAGAGAAGGCTCCGGTTGTAACCAAGAAATTTAAGACCATGTTCCCGATGGCCAAACCTTTGATGGAGTCGTGGGGCTCCGTACCAAAGGTGGACATGGCAATCGCGAAGCTTTCTAAGCGCACTTTGGTCCCGGCAGATGACGGCTCCAGTCTGCAAGATCCTCTGGACAGGAGAGCTGAAGGTACTCTCAGGCGAAGTTATTCCGCCGCGGCAGCTTCCGCTTCTACTGCCATCGCTGCGGCCGAAGTTTCCTCATTCCTCCGTTCCCGTTTGGATGTGGACCAAAGTGTTTCGCGAGATGACATCCTGACGTCATTCAAGGCGGCTAACCTTGCCATCGACTTCCTCTGCGACACGGCACAGGTTCAATTGAAGTTGGCGGCCAAATCTATGGCCTTAGTCTCAGCTGCCCGCAGGCCCTTGTGGCTGAAACCTTGGATTGCTGATAATGCGTCCAAGTATAACCTGTGTGCGCTTCCCTTCGAGCCGGACCGTCTTTTTGGTTCCGAGCTCGATAAACTTATGGAGGGCCTTTCGGATAAGAAAGGCAAGTCTCTCCCTCAACAGCCCTTTCGGGGGAAAGGCAAACAAGACCGTGCGGGGAAGTCGGGTCAGGCCAAATCTAGATTCTGGGGGGCTCAGCGGAAGAATCCGAAACGCCCCCGCAGAGGTGGGAAGGAGGGCAAGCCCTCCTGACTATGGGCCTCTTCGAGGCTCTCGGTTGACCCCCGCTGCCCCTGCCGTTACTCCTCTAGACTTTCCCATTCCTTTTCCTCAGGTTCCTGTGGGGGGTCGTCTAACTTACTTCAAGGAAGTCTGGGACCAATTAATTCCGGATCCCTGGGTTCTAAACGTTGTCACCCATGGGTATTGCATAGACCTCTCGTCTCCCCCAGAAAGGTTTTTAGTCATTTAGCGGCTGCAAGCGCAAAGACAGCAACTCCTAGAGGCATATATCCAGGAATATATTTCCAAGGGGGCCCTGGAGGAGGTTCCGGCAGGGGAGCGGGGCTTAGGGATCTATTCCCCAGTTTTTCTGGTCCCCCAAAAAACCGGAGATCTCCGGATGATTATCGATCTGAGATTTTTCAATCGATACATAAAAAGGTCAAGGTTTCGCATGGAAACCGTGAGGTCAGTCTCCCACATTCTCAGACCAGGCGATGTGATGGCGACTTTGGATCTCAAGGCACATCTGCACATTCCGATTCACCCGGCCTCTCGCAGGTACCTCAGAATCGCGGTCGTGATGTCGGGGTCTCTGAGGCACTTATAGTTTGCTGCACTCCCCTTTGGCATCTCTTCCGCACCCATTACCTTCACAAAGGTCGTGGTGGCCGTTGTGGCAGCCTTGAGGCTACAGGGACTGACCATTATCCCTTATCTGGACGACTGGCTTCTTTTAGCTTCTTCAGCTCCAGTACTTACCCAACATCTTCATTTAGCCGTTTCCTTCCTGCTCCGCCTAGGGTGGATGGTCAACTGGCAGAAGTCCAATGTGAGCCCTTCAACTTCTATAACTTTTCTGGGCTTCATAGTCGACTCCATGGAGATGTCCCTCCGGTTGACTCCAGAGAGGGAAACTCGGATACAGGACCTAGCAAAATTCCTGTTTATCCCTCGACGTGTCTCGTTTCGGACCTTGATGAGGATGTCAGCAGCCGCAGATGCGGTTCCTTGGGCTTTGTGGCACCTCCGTCCCTTACAAACGGAGGTGCTAACCAATTGGGACGGCAGCCCTGCGGGCCTAGACTCCCTGTCTTGTCAAACCAGAACCTCTCTAAGGTGGTGGTTCCACCTTCCAGCAGGCAAGTCTATGATCCAGCCAGACTGGATCATATTGAATACGGATGCGTCCCAAGTAGGTTGGGGCGCTCATTTACAAGACCTTCCGGTCCATGGATCTTGGTCTCCTCAGGAGCGGCTACTTTCCTCCAATCTCCGCGAGATTCGAGCCATCCGGCTAGCTCTCCTCCACTTCGCCCCGCGGATCCGGGGCAAAGCAGTGAAGATACAGTCGGACAACATGACCGCAGTGTTGTATATAAACAAACAGGGAGGCACGAGATCACTCCCCCTCCTCTCGGAGATAGGGGTAATTCTCCGGTGGGCAGAAGCAAATCTTTCCCATCTCTCTGCCATTCATATTCGAGGGTCCCTCAATATGATAGCGGACCGCCTAAGTCGAGGACTCCCGACGATGGAATGGACCTTACATCCGGAGATCTTCAGGCAGATAGTTGCCAGATGGGGGTTGCCAGATGTGGATCTGATGGCAATGAGATACAACGCCAAGGTACAGATTTTTTGCTCCCTCTATCGAGAGGACAACCCTCTGGCGATAGATGCTCTGTCAATACCGTGGAGGTTCAGGCTGGCTTACATCTTCCCTCCTTTTTCCATGATAAAGAGGGTATTGATGAAAATCCGTCAGGATCAGGCTTCGGTGATAGCCATCATCCCATTCTGGCCCAAGAGATCCTGGTTTACCCAACTCATGCAGATGAGTCAGGGACAATATTGGAGGCTCCCCCCAGAGCAGACCCTGGTGTCGTGGGACACACATCTCTGCCAAGATCTGCACCGATTCAATCTGACAGCCTGGAGGTTGATCAGTCCCTTCTCGGGGTAGAAGGGCTCTCTTAGTCGGTCCTGAGAACCCTGTCTCATTCCAGAGCGGAATCCACGAACAAGGCATATGCAAGGATAATGAAGATCTTTTCGGCCTGGTGCACTACTAGACAGGTGGCGTATGCAGATCCGCCCCTTTCATCAATTCTTCAGTTCCTGCAGGATGGATTGGATAAGGGCCTTGCCCCTTCTACATTGAGAGTCCAGGTTGCAGCCATCTCAGCGTGTCTCAACAAACCTTTTTCTCGGGACCCACTCATTAAGCGCTTCCTTAAAGGGACCGAAAGACTAAAGCCTACAGTGCTCAAACCCATTCCGCAATGGGATCTATCAGCAGTTCTGAAGGGGTTGTCATCTCACCCCTTTGAACTCTTGGAAGAAGTGGATTTGAGATTTCTCACCCTAAAAGTGGTGTTCTTGCTGGCAATAACCTCTGTAAAGAGAGTTTCAGAGCTTCAAGCTTTTTCAGCTCATCATCCTTACACGTCTTTTTTTCAGGACCGTGTTCTCCTCAGGTTTTTGCCATACTTCAGACCCGAAGGTCCCTTCTTTCCAGAACATTAACCAGGTAATATCCTTACCAGTATTGTTCTCTGCTACTTCCTCTTCTTCTGTTTTGGTCCGGCATCCGCTGGACATATCGAGATGTCTCCAAATCTATGTGGATAGATCTAAGGAGTTCAGGATAGATGAGAACCTCTTCATCCTGTTTGCCGGTAAGTCAAAAGGCCGTAAAGCGTCTAAAGCTACTATTAGTCGCTGGATTAAGGAGGCTATTAGGGAATCCTTTGTTTCCCTGGGTCTTGATCCCCCGGGCTTCGTGAAAGCTCACTCCACTCGTGCTGTGGCGACATCCTTTGCTGAAAGATGTGCCTTTCCTCTGGAGACAATCTATGGTTCAGCCTCTTGGAGCTCGGAGTCTACTTTTTACCCATTATAGGGTGGACTCTAGAGTTTCTGATTTTTCGCCTTTGGGCAGACCATTTTGAATTCTGCCAGGCAGGAGGGCCCTCCCTAGGGGTCTTATCTTGCTATCTCCCCATCTGTGCTGCTGGTAGGACGTAAGGGAATCGTTAATTTCTAACGATAATTTGTTTTCCCCTTAGTCCTAACAGCAGCACACAAATATCCCTCCCTATTGTACTATCTTGTTACAAACACGGTGGGCTGGGGGGTGGCCCCTTCTTTTAAGGGGTCAGTTCTTTAATTCTTAATTAGGGCTCATTAAAATTCCACCGGTCCTACCAGCTCACGGGGGGAATTAACCCCATCTGTGCTGCTGTTAGGACTAAGGGAAAACAAATTATCGTTAGAAATTAACGATTTGTTTTTGGGCTTAAATCTATTACTGGTTTATTCACAGACACAATACACGATTATATAGAAACCAGTAAGATTTATTAGCTTTCTAAAAACAAACCAAAAAAACAAAAACAATATTCTCAATATGATAAGGACATAGACAATATGGAATAAATGTGGAAGAAAAAAAGAAAAGACGACTAAAGAAAAGATTCAAACCTGGGATCTCTGCATCCAAAACCAATCATTTAGCCACCAAGCTATAACATTGCCTCATAGAGATCTAGGTTTTTTCTATGCTTATGAACTAACACACATTACTGGTGTCTTTATGATCATATATTGTGCTTGTGAATAAAACAGTAATATGTAGATTAGCTTTCTGCGCATATCTCAATGTGGTGAAGCTATAATGTATAGCCCTGTCAATCAATCGGAGGGGGGAGGGTGTAGAGCACAGGGGGTTTTACAAAGCAGTGCTAAGAGGATTCAGCCCCTCCTCCAAGTGCTTGAAATTCTCATTTGCATATTAATAAAAACGCAGATATCTTTGCAGCTATTTATACGAAGGGCACTGTTTTAATCAGCATAATGAGCCCTACCAGCCAGTATGTCTGGTTTAATAGGGTTGATCCTGGTGACAGAGCCTCTTTTAATCTGCCTGAGTATTTTTTTTTATGACAGACTAATATCTGTTTCTATTTACAGCAGATCAATCCACCCAAGATTTTGTGCAAAGTGTCCCGAATGTCCTTTTATCTCCAGATTTTGAAGTACAAAATAACAATATCAAAGAAGACAATCATAGAGAACATTCCTCAGCACTTCTCACCGCAAACATGCTGTTTGTCCTTCACAGTAGAGATCTGTCTACTGATCCCACCAATCACAAGGAACATTCTTCTGGTCAATCACAGATTATTAAACAAAATGCAGGTGATACAGGGGGTAAACTATTTCCATATTCTGAAAGTAATCATCTTTTCAAAATGAAATCCAATATTTCTATGCACAAAATAATTCATAGATATGAGAATCATAAAGGGCCCAGAGGGGAAAAGCCATTTTCTTGTCCAGAATGTCAAAAACGTTTTTCTCATAAATCCCATCTTATTATACATCAGAGAAGTCACAAAGGAGAGAAGCCTTTTTCATGTTCAGAATGTGGGAAAAATTTTACCAGGAAAGCAAATCTTGTTGAACATCAGAAAATTCACACAGGAGAGAAGCCATTTTCATGTTCTGAATGTAAGAAATGTTTTATCCAAAAATCAGATGCTGTTAAACATCAGAAATCTCACACAGGGGAGAAGCCATTTTTGTGTCCAGAATGTGGGAAATGTTTTGGCCAAAAGTCAAATCTTATTAAACATCAGAAAACTCACACAGGGGAGAAGCCATTTTCATGTTCTGAGTGTGGAAAAGGTTTCACCAGAAAATCAAATCTTACTGAACATCAAAGAACTCACACCGGAGAGAAGTCGTATCCATGTCCAGAATGTGGACAATGTTTTATCCAGAGATGGGATGCTATTAAACATCAGAAAGTTCACACAGGAGTAAAGCCATTTTCATGTCAAGAATGTGAGAGCAGTTTTTACCATAAATCACAACTAATTATACATCAGAGAACTCACACAGGGGAGAAGCCATATTCATGCTCAGAATGTGAAAAATGTTTTACCAGGAGATCAAGTCTTATTGAACATCAGAGAATTCACACCGGAAAGAAACCATTTTCTTGTTCTGAGTGTGATAAATCTTTTATGCACAAATCAGTTGCTGTTAAACATCAGAAATCTCACACAGGGGAAAAACCATTTTTGTGTTCAGACTGTGGGAAAAGTTTTTTCCAGAAGTCATATCTTGTTAAACATCAGAGAACTCACACAGGGGAGAAGCCATTTTCGTGTTCTGAGTGTGGAAAATCTTTCACCAGGAAAGCTAATCTTGTTGACCATCTGAGAACTCACACAGGGGAGAAACCATTTTCTTGTTCAGAGTGTGGAAAATGTTTTCGTCAGAAGTCTGATGCTGTTCATCATCAGTTAATCCACTCGGGAGTGAAACCATATTCATGTTCAGAATGTGGGAATTGCTATAAGTATAGAGCAGCACTTGCTAAGCATAAGAAGCAGAGCCATTTAAATATTCAGACTGTAAATGCTTTATCTCAAATGTAGTGCTCTGGGGGAAAAAAAAATCTAAAATTATTAGTTCTTTTCTTTTTGTTTACCACAAGTTCTTCAGCAAAATTGCAGAGACTGTTTGTAACCCAGTGTCTATTACATACCCCACCAAATTGAAGGTTACAAAGCTGAGCTACCAACTAGAACTTGAGTTTTCCTGCACAGATCCATGCCACAATCCAACATGTCTTCCTGTTCCCTCCTGCTTTTTATCAAGGTCATGAAAACATGCCACCCTGCACAGGCCCACCCCAAAGCACAATTCTACACATCACGTCTAAACCTTCAGTGCACTCACCACTATAACCTCTTTAAATTCTGCTAACATACCTCTCCTGTGCCTCAGTATTACCTTTCTGTTCTGACCCCTTAACATGTTCTAACATGTTCAGTCAGCTGGAATCATAGACACAAGAGTAGATCAGTATGTTTTTTTGTCTTTACATGCTTCCTTCTTTCTGGATCTACTTATTGCTTTGGCTTAAAACGCTGCATCAAAACCTGTTACAAAATGAAATATGTGACTTGAGGCTTGGGCTGGAAACACACATGCAGGTTTTATGTAATTTGAGGGCTAGTTTGATGGAGTTTTTGGGCCAAGGCCAAAAATGGATCCAGCAGGAAGAAAAAGTTCTCCCTTTATATTTCCCATTGTGTTGCACTCCGTTCCTGGTTTGGGATAAATAAAAAAAGGTACAACCAGAACTACTCCAAAAACCACACATTCTGCATGTATGATTCCAGCTTAATAGGGAAGAACTGTAGGATACCTACCTTGTTGCATAGAGCCCATAAAAGTGTGCATTTTTCTCTCTCATCAGCTGGCTGTGTACATCTTCGGGGGCAATATTTTTTTAATGATTGCATTTTTCTTATTTTGGGCTAAAAATCCTTTTCCTCCATTGGTCTTTATTAAAAATATTGAGCTAGCTATTCCCAGAGAACCCCTTTAAGGCCATGCTGGCATAAAACAAACAAAAAAAAAGTCTCTTTGCCTAGTTTTATTTTGAACCCCAGTACAAAGAACCTGTCATCTCCGTGCACTGCCAAGGGGGTGTGATTCTCAATGGGGAGTGAATCAGACCAGTAATGCTGTTCAGTCAGCATGGACAGCGTCTTAGTTGTAGCTCATTCTTGGTTGAGAATCTCACCACCTTTACAGTACATGGCCTGAATATGTTATAGCTGAGAGTTTCAAGACCGTTTGTTCCGGGAAGGGGGACTTAAAGTGACATGAGCGTTCGACAATATTTTAATTAATCAATAGTACAGTGTGTGTACATAAGGAATAACACTTTCTGGCCATTATATCATTTGCATCTTGCATTTCTTAGCAGTTTTCCTCTGTGCTTGCTGAATATTTGGTTTGCAACTCTCTTGTACATGGTGGGTGGAGACTAGCTGCCATCAACTGCACACATAGGGTAGAGGAAAATATTCTTCCTGACTGTCTCAAAGTCACTCAAAAGCAGCCTCAGGATAATGGAGGACATTACAGAGAAGTACTGACCTGTATTTTTGTGAATGAAGCACTTGATGAGCTATAAGTTTTCTATGCAGCTGTGCAGTCCTGTTTGTCTACTCTGTTTCTTCTCACTCCTCCCCCTCCCCATAGACTTGCATTGACATGTGTAATATGATACTCCTGCAGAGATGATCCTGTCCCGGACAGGGAAAGGTATTTTTCAAAATAAAAAACTATTAGCAGGGAGGAGGGTGGAGCTGCTACACAGTTGATAGCAGGAGAACTGGACATTTCACATATTATAGAATTTCTATTGATTTATGCAAAGCTATGTGAAAGGTCAGCGACCATTTAAAAATAAAAAAATTAAAACAATCACAAAAACACTAGTGTCTGTGGAGCGGTGGCTACAGCTGGGTGATGGCGGGTGGTGATATTAGAGGACTGGACAGGTTTTCATTAGGCTAATTGGTCTAACATAGTAACATAGTATATAAGACCGAAAATAGACATTTGTCCATTCAGTTCGGCCTGTTTCCTACAAGTTGATCCAGAGGAAGGCAAAAAACCCCTGTGAGGCAGAAGCCAATTTTCCCCACTTAAGGGGGAAAAAATTCCTTCCCGACTCCAATCAGGCAATCAGAATAACTCCCTGGATCAACGACCCATCACTAGTAGCTATAGCCTGTAATATTATTACACTCCAGAAATACATTCAGGCCCATTCTTGAATTCCTTTATTGTACTCACTATCACCACCTCCTCAGGCAGAGAGTTCCATAGTCTCACTGCTCTTACCGTAAATAATCCTCTTCTATGTTTGTGTACAAACCTTCTTTCCTCCAGACGCAGAGGATGTCCCCTCCTCACAGTCATGGTCCTGGGGATAAATAAATGATGGGAGAGATCTCTGTACTGACCCCTGATATATTTATACATAGATATTAGATCTCCCCTCAGTCGTCTTTTTTCTAAGGTGAATAACCCTAATTTTGATAACCTTTCAGGGTACTGTAGTTGCCCCATTCCAATTATTACTTTAGTTGCCCTCCTCTGAACCCTCTCCAGCTCTGCTATGTCTGCCATGTTCACAGGAGCCCAGAACTGTACACAGTACTCCATGTGTGGTCTGACTAGAGATTTGTGAAGTGGTAGGACTATGTTCTCATCACGGGCATCTATGCCCCTTTTGATGCAACCCAATATCTTATTGGCCTTGACAGTAGCTGCCTGACACTGGTTTTTGCAGCTTAGTTTGCTGTTTATTACAATTCCTAGATCCTTTTCCATGTCAGTGTTACCGAGTGTTTTACCATTTAGTATGTACGGGTGACTTGCATTATTCCTTCCCATGTGCATAACTTTACATTTGTCAGTGTTAAACCTCATCTGCCATTTCTCTGCCCAAGCCTCCAATCTATCCAGATCCCTCTGTAGGAGAAAACTGTCCTCTTCAGTGTTAATTACTTTACACAGTTTAGTGTCATCTGCAAAAATTTATATTTTACTGTGCAGGCCTTCTACAAGATCATTAATAAATATATTGAAGAGAATAGGGCCCAATACTGACCCTTGAGGTACCCCACTAGTGACAGTGACCCAATCTGAGTGTGTACCATTAATAACCACCCTGTTTTCTGTAACTGAGCCAGTTACTTACCCACTTACAGACATTTTCTCCCAGTCCGAGCATCCTCATTTTATATACCAACCTTTTATGAGGTACAGTGTCAAATGCTTTGGAGAAGTCCAGATATATGACATCCATTGATTCGCCGCTGTCAAGTCTAGAACTTACCTCCTCATAGAAACTGATTAAATTAGTTTGGCATGACAGATCCCTCATGAAGTCATGCTGATATGGCGTTATTTGCTTATTTTCATTGAGATACTCCAAGATAGCAAGTCTAGTTGGGCAAATACAATAAATACTGATAAATATGTGTTTAAGTTTGTTTTAGCTGTCTTCTTCAAGAAACCCAACCTTATGCAGCCACATATCTGCATAGTGGGTACCAGCCTTTATAAAATATTAGTAGATAGTTTAAAAACTTCAAATTTCTACAAGTAAGCCTTAACCAGGGTCCTAGGAAATGTTTCTAAATCACAATCATTCTTTGCCTTGCCATGTCTCTCTGTCTTCACCTGAGCTTTTTTTTTTTTTAACAAATCCACATCGCTCTCATGGAGAAAGGAGAGGAAAGAGGAAAAAATAAATAAAGTAAAACCTATACAGTAAGGTTATGTCTTTCCATCCATTTAAACCAGATCTGTGCAAATTTACCATATTTTTTTTTTTTAGGGTTTACAACTTTTTCAGAAATTTACTGTATTTCGCACACCATAAGACACAACTTATCAGAGCTCAGATCACACCCCCATCAGACAGACCCCCATTCATTATCAGACCCCAGATCAGAACCGGATTCCTCGTCGTCAGACCCCAAATGAGAGATAAAATAAAGAACTGACAAAAAGAGGTCACTAGAGGGTGAAACCCATGGGGATTTTGACAAAAACTGAATGAGACGGTTGATAACCCAAAAGTAGTCCCTGTACAGGGTCACCCTTATTGAGATAAAATGTAACTTTTACTATTTATGCTAACAGCGAATACAAGTATGAACCATTAAAAATATCGGGTTACCACTGTCACTTTATTATATTATGGTGTACATATAATGTCTATCATCTGATAGGATATTGGAGTGAGGTGTTGGCTTAAAGTGCACATGAAATTCTGGGGGGGGGGGTTGATCCACCTGTATTTCAGGGTGATACCCATATAGATTACTCAATACGTCCCAGGTCTGGTGGGCTCTGTGTGGTCTGGCTGCAGGCTACCTATTGGACACTTCCGAAGTAGCAGTACTCGATTTTGTAAATACTCCCTTTAATGGGCAGTCCTGCATAGGTGTGTAGAGAGACCTCTTCCACTCCTATGATCTCCCCTTGCTCCTGTCCTACACCCCTAAACAGGAGAAGGGGGAAAATGCACGTAAGTTCACTTGCAATTGCTTTCGGGAGGTAGGTGTGGACAGTGACCTCTTCCACTCCTGAGATCTCCCCTTAGGCCTCTTGCACACAACCGTATGCCCTCCGAGACATACGGTCTGTGAGCGGGCCATATGTCCAGGAGCGGCATTGATCGTGCGCACAGGAGCGCACAGCATCTTAGATTACAATAATGCTGTGCACGTCGGGCCGCCCACGGGACTATTGTCCCGCACTCATATGATCATCTCGGAGGGCATACAGGGTCGTGTGCAAGAGGCCTTACTCCTTTCTTACACCCCTAAGCAGGGAAAGGGGGAGAAGGTACGTTCAGATCACATATACACACTCCTATCAGAACCTAGGTGTGGAGAGAGACGTCTTCCACTGCTGGAGTCTCCTCTTCCTCCTTTCTTACACCCCTAAGCGGAAGAAGGAGAGAGGGTGAGAATGTATGTTTAGATCACACATACACACTCCTATCAGAACCTAGGTGTGGAGAGAGACCTCCTCCACTGCTGGAGTCTCCTCTTGCTCCTTTCTTACACCCCTAAGTGGGAGAAGGAGAGAGGTGGAGAAGGTACGTTCAGATCACATATACACACTCCTATCAGAACCTAGGTGTGGAGAGAGACCTCCTCCACTGCTGGAGTCTCCTCTTGCTCCTTTCTTACACCCCTAAGCGGGAGAAGGAGAGAGGGGGATAAGGTACGTTCAGATCACGCATACACACTCCTATCAGAACCTAGGTGTGGAGAGAGACCTCTTCCACTGCTGGAGTCTCCTCTTGCTCTTTTCATACACCTCTAAGCAGGGGGAAAAGAAGTGGGAGAAAGCACACTAGAGTTGCCCACACACACACTTTTATCAGGACATAGATTCAGTAGGTCTGTTAGTTAGCAAGCACTATCCCATGCCAAAGGTGAAATAGCAGTTTCCTGCCTAAAATAAGATGCTTGTGAGCAAACCCTCCCTATATACAGTATTTCACCAACACAAGCTTCATCAGGGGAGTTTGGGTTGTGCTAAGGGAAAGCTCCAGGACCTGCTACATTTTATTGTAATCCCGCACCCGCCTTTTGTTTTCCTAGACAATAGTGAAGCCCCCCCAGGGCTAGGGAACCAATCTGGTCCTCGTATGACATCACTAAGCGGGCAGATCACCTGGGCCTTGTTGTAGGACTTGGTTATGCCACCACTCATATTTTTACTCCAATGTCAAAGAGCTGATCACTCTGACATCATTAGGGGGGAGTGTTGTTCTGACATCATTAAAGGGAGTGCAGCTCTAACATCTTTAGGGGAGTGGCTTCTTGCTGGCAAGTTTACTCCCTGCCCCCCCCCCCCCCAAGGCCAGGGAACCAATCTGGTTCTTATGTGACATTGGGCAGGCAGAACACCTGGGCCTCTATTTCTCTATTTGCTGTGATTGAGTATGTCACCACCCATATTTTCAATCCAATGTCAAAGGGCTGGTCGCTCTGACATCATTAGGGGAGTGCGCTCTGACATTCATGGAGTGCATTCATGCCAGCAAATACTACTCCCCAACCCCAGCAAGGGCCAGTGAACCAATCTGGTTCCTATGTGACATCACTGGACGAGCCGAACACCTGGGCCTTTAGTTCTGTATTTGTTGTAGGACTTGGGTATACAACTAGGGATGAGTGAATCGACTTTGAATGAAACATCCAAAGTTGATTCGCATAAGACTTCGTTTCAATACTGTACAGAGAGCTCGCTCCGTACAGTATTGAAACAAAGTTTTATGCGAATCGACTTCGGATGTTTCATCCGAAATCGATTCGCTCATCCCTTTATACAACCACCCGTATTTTCAATCCAATGTCAAAAGACTGGTGACTCTGACGTCAAAAGGGGAGTGTCATCCTGGCTCCAAGGATGTGGATCAGAGAACCTCACAGCCAGGGGGGCACACGGTGAAGCAAGGAGCATATGAAGCCCCATCTCCAATCACTAAAGCTCCCTAGATGATATTTGGTTAAACCCCTTGTTTCCAGAGGAGGGGCATGCCGTGAACAGTGAGGAGGCGCAATATTAGTGATGCTCGCTGTGGGCATGTCATGTGTGACATCTCCTTATTGGGAAGGGGGCGTCACACCAGAAGCGGGCACGTGACCTAGCTATCATGTGATGTCAAAGCAACACTCCCCCTAATGATGTCAGAGCAACACTCCCCCTAATGATGTCAGAGCAACACTCCCTAATGATGTCAGAGCGACACTCCCCCTAATGATGTCAGAGTGATCAGTTCTTTGACATTGGACTAAAAATATGGGTGGTGGCATACCCAAGTCCTACAACAAATAGAGAACTAGAGGCCCAGGCGATCTGCCCACCCAGTGAGGTCATGCGAGGATCAGACTGGTCCCCTGGCCCTGAGGAGCCTTATTATTGGCTGGAAAAACAAAGGCGGGTGCAGGATTACAAAAAAATGTGGCAGGTCCTGGAGTTTCACCTTAGCACAACCCAAACTTCCATGATGAAGTTGGTGTGCTGGTGAAACATGTAGGGAGGGTTTGCTCATGGCCATCTTATTTTAGACAGGGAGCAGCTATTCTACCTTTGCACGGGCTAGTGCATGCTAAGTAACAGACCAACAGAATCTACCTCCTAGTAGACGTGTGTGTGGGCAACTTTAGTGCTTTCTCCCCCTTCTCTTTCCCCCACTTAGGGGTGTAAGAAATGAGCAAGGGGAGACTACCGCAGTGGAAGAGGTCTCTCTCAACCCAGGTTCTGGTATCAACACCCAGGTTCTGGTAGGAGTGTGTATGTGGGTTCTAAACATACAGTACCTTCTTCCCCTCTCTCCTTCCCCTGCTTAGGGGTGTAAGAAAGAAGTAAGGGGAGATCTCAGGAGTGGAAAAGGTCACTCTCCACACCTACCTCCCGATACCAGTTGCATGTGACCTTACGTGCATTCTCCTGTTTAGGGGTGTAAAAAAGGAGCAAGGGGAGATCATTGGAGTGGAAGATGTCTCTCTCCACACCTATGTATGACTGCTCATTAAAGCTATTTGCAAAATCGAATACTCTTCTGCTATTTCGGAAGAATCCAATAGGTAGCCTGCAGCCGAACCACACAGAGACCACTAGACCTGGGATCTATTGGGTGATCTAGATAGGTATAGATTCACCCTAAAATACCAGTGGATCAACCTCCCACAGAATTTCATGTGCACTTTGAGCACCTCACTCAAATATCCTATCAGATGAGAGACAGTAAAATTTACATTTTATCTCAATAAGGATGACCCTGTACAGGGACTATTTTTGAAAAAACCCCTTTCATTTATAAAATAAATACAGTTGCATTTCCTGCTCTCGAAGGCGCTGCCTTCCAATGCGCTCTTCTTGCACTCACCACTCCCTAGTCTTGTGCCAGTGCACAGCACAGTACACAGTTCTTACAGAAGAGGACCTGGGAGTGGTAAGTAAAGCCAGCACATGGAGTGCTGCATTCACCGCTCCTCAGTCCTTCTGTGTTCTAGTGAGTGCCTCTATAATGGAAGCGCTCACAAGTATTCGCTTCATAAGCTTGCACTGCCAAACCCCCCCCCCCCCCCCCCCCCCCCAGTTTTGGGGAAAAAAAGTCTTATGGAGCAGTAAATAATTTATCTACAATGGGATAGAAGGCTCTATCCAGCGACATTCAAACCAGCAGAAGCACAATTGTCACTATCATGATACAAATAGCAGTATCAACGTATTTAGTACTTCTTAATCCCTTCTTATTACCTAGCACAATTGGGTTGTAAGGTATAGCCAATAAAAACTCTGGGTTGTCAAATTTGCCTGGTCAGTTAGGCATTTAGGACACTGTGAAGAGGTTCTTAACCCCATTTTATACAATCTGTAGGAATAATAGTGGAGCTTATTATCAATTATTAATAATAAACCATTGAGTTTTTAAATGTTGAATTAAGAGACATATCCAGATTATGTCAAATCAATTCCGATTAGGCTACTTTCACACTAGCGTTTTTTGAGTATTCGTCATGGATCTGCAAAAATGTTTCCATTACAATAATACAACCGCATGCATCCGTCGTAAATGGATCCGTATTATGTCTTATATAGCCAAGACGGATTTGTCATGAACACCATTGAAAGTTAATGGGGGGCGGATCCGTTTTCTATTGTGCCATTGTGTCAGAGAAAACTGATCCGTCCCCATTGACTTACATTGTGTGTCAGAACGGATCCGTCTTGCACCACACCACATCGCGGACAGAAAAATGCTGCTTGCCGCGATGGGAGCGCAACCAAACAGAACTGAATGCATTTTAGTGTGTTCCGTTTTCGTTCAGTTTTGCCCCCATTGACAATGAATAGGGACCAAACTGAAGCGTTTTCTTCCGCTATTGAGATCCTATGACGGATCTCAATAGCGGAATTGAAAACTCTAGTGTGAAAGTAGCCTTACTTTACTTCCTAGTTACTGACATGATTCTGCCATTTCTTTCTTGATGTCCATAGGTTATTCCAAATATCTATTCTTAACAAGAAATCGTATATTGTAAAGATCAGTTCTTTAGTCTCTCCATTTGATTTTATGGTTATAAGTTTCAAGTCGCTTGCCATAAAGTCATTACAGTATTTAACCCCTCCTACCCTGGAGGGTTTTTTGTTATTGTAATTCTAAAATGAGGGAAGGCTCAATTACCCAGTGGGATGGATACGGTGCACTAGTCGTGACGGAGCTCTCAGTCACTTTGAAAATAATATCTTTATGACAGGCACTCAACACCTAGTGTCATCACAGAATAAAATATATTTATTTGTTCTCACAAAAAATATACAAATGCACATGTAATAGCACAATTAAAATAAATTAAAATAGATCAACAAGCTGTCTGGGTTAAAAGTGGTTAGTTAATTCACTTATTATCCCACAGATCGCCACACATTAAGATTCGCTCCTTATTTTCTACCGGATAGAATACGGCGGTCTCAAACTCAAGCGATACACACCTGTCACCATGTATCGTTATATGTAGCGGTATATATACATAGTACCATGATACTTAGCATGCAGCAACTATCCGGTGCGTGATTTCCGCAAACTCCCATGCATTACTCTATACTTTGCAGCAATGGATCAAATCAATTTAGCTACTTTGAATCTTCTATATATCTCTTATGTCCTCTTATATATCCATCCAATGGAGTCTCTGGTCTCCTATTCATACAGTTATCTTACGGTAAAATCATCTCAATGTTCACTTTTAATGAACTCCAAGTATGATAAAGTGATCCCAATTCAATTGGTCAATATCGTTGTTCTAGTACTCACTGTTTGTAGAGCTGATGCACGGGTCAGGGCTCCCAGTGGCGTCCCACTTGTTATGCGGAGCAATACCTGCCTCTTACTTACATACAGTTGTCTACGGTGGTACTCTATTCCAGATTGCACTTGTTTGGTGTTTTCCTTCAGTCATTCATATGTACCTGTGTATCTTTGCACTGTCCCACGTGACCTATCAAGACCCGCCGGATCCGAGCGGCCTCGATGCTACAGGTGCAGCACTCCAAGGTAGTCGGTCAAAGATAATGATTGCCACTCCTATTGTAACAATTTCCTTATTAATTCTGCTAGCAGATGTTGAAAAGTTCTTATTTATCATAGGTGTCTCAAGGCTGAATATAAACCCAGACGCGTTTAGAGGTCTGAATAGTGGCTGACCTCTTTGTCAGTGGTATCTCAGCCTCAAAGAGACACCTCCTTTTTATACCGTATTCCCGTATTAGTCCTATGATTTTAGTGAATGGCGGAGAATTAGATTTTTTCCATTAGTTAGCTATTTTTAATCTGACAGCAATTATTATATGAGTGATCACTGTTCTGATCTCATATGGGAAGGAATCTAAGTCTACTGACAAAAAAGCTTGTTGTGCTGAGAGAGATATTTTAATTCCACAGACCTGTGTCAATAGGTTATTGATAGCTGACCAAAGAGCCTTAATCTCTCTACAGTTTCACCATAAATGAATCATGTTTGCCTTGTATGTTTTAGGGTATATGCCTTGGATGTTTCAGGTGTATATGTTATTTAGCCTAGACGGTGTAAGATACCACTAGAGATGGCCCGAACTATCCGCCGGCGAACAGTTCCCGGCGAACATAGCTTGTTCGCGTTCGCCGCAGCGGGCGAACACATGCGATGTTCGGTCCGCCCCCTATACATCATCATTGAGCAAACTTTGACCCTGTACCTCACAGTCAGCAGACACATTCCAGCCAATCAGCAGCATACCCTCCCTCCCAGACCGTCCCATCTCCTGAACAGCATCCATTTTAGATTCATTCGGAATTTGCAGTCTTAGTGAGAGGAGGGAGAGTGTAGTTTCTGCTGATTTAATAGGGAAATCGATAGCTAGGCTAGTGAATTCAGTGTCCACTCCAGTCCTGAAAGACTCATCTGATCTCTGCTGTAAGGACAGCGTCCTGACAGCACCCCAAAAAGCCCTTTTTAGGGCTGCAACATTAGTCTGCTTTTTTTTTTCCTTTATATACATATTGCAGTTGCCTGGCCTGCCTGTGTGTGAGGAGCTGCAGGCCCACAGACTGTAGTGTGCCCACTGCCAGTGCCCACCCCTGTCATCCCATGTGGCACAGGACTTTGTATCAAAAAAAGGCATTTAATTTTACACTTTAATCTAAGGTTAGTTGCCTGCCAGTGTGTGTCAGGCTGACTTCCACTGACTGTAGTGTGCGCACTGCCAGTGCCCACCACTCATACCGGCTGGCACAGGACTTTGCATAAAAAAGGCATTTAATTTTTACACTTTAGTGTAATTTCAGTTGCTTGCCTGCTGCCAGTGTGTGTCAGGCCCACTTCCACTGACTGTAGTGTGCCCACTGCCAGTGCCAACCACTGATACCGGGTGGCACAGTAGCTTGCCGATAAATAAGGCATTTCATTTTTACACAGTAGTCTAAATTCAGTTGCGTGCCTTCTGCCAGTGTGTGTCAGGCCCACTTCCACTGACTGTAGTGTGCCCACTGCCAGTGCCAACCACTGATACCGGGTGGCACAGTAGCTTGCCGATAAATAAGGCATTTCATTTTTAGACAGTAGTCTAAATTCAGTTGCTTGCCTGCTGCCAGTGTGTGTCAGGCCCACTTCCACTGACTGTAGCGTGCCCACTGCCAGTGCCAACCACTGATACCGGGTGGCACAGTAGCTTGCCGATAAATAAGGCATTTATTTTTAGACAGTAGTCTAAATTCAGTTGCTTGCCTGCTGCCAGTGTGTGTCAGGCCCACTTCCACTGACTGTAGTGTGCCAACTGCCAGTGCCAACCACTGATACCGGGTGGCACAGTAGCTTGCCGATAAATAAGGCATTTAATTTTTAGACAGTAGTCTAAATTCAGATGCTTGCCTGCTGCCAGTGTGGGTCAGGCCCACTTCCACTGACTGTAGTGTGCCCACTGCCTGTGCCCACCCCTGTCATCCCGTGTGGCACAGGACTTTGTATCAAAAAAAGGCATTTAATTTTACACTTTAATCTAAGGTTAGTTGCCTGCCAGTGTGTGTCAGGCTGACTTCCACTGACTGTAGTGTGCCCACTGCCAGTGCCCACCACTCATACTGGCTGGCACAGGACTTTGCATAAAAAAGGCATTTAATTTTTACACTTTAGTGTAATTTCAGTTGCTTGCCTGCTGCCAGTGTGTGTCAGGCCCACTTCCACTGACTGTAGTGTGCCCACTGCCAGTGCCAACCACTGATACTGGGTGGCACAGTAGCTTGCCGATAAATAAGGCATTTAATTTTTAGACAGTAGTCTAAATTCAGTTGCCTGCCTGCTGCCAGGTGTGTCAGGCCCACTTCCACTGACTGTAGTGTGCCCACTGCCAGTGCCAACCATTGATACCGGGTGGCACAGTAGCTTGCCGATAAATAAGGCATTTAATTTTTAGACAGTAGTCTAAATTCAGTTGCTTGCCTGCTGCCAGTGTGTGTCAGGCCCACTTCCACTGACCGTAGTGTGCCCACTGCCAGTGCCAACCACTGATACCGGGTGGCACAGTAGCTTGCCGATAAATAAGGCATTTAATTTTTAGACAGTAGTCTAAATTCAGTTGCTTGCCTGCTGCCAGTGTGTGTCAGGCCCACTTCCACTGACTGTAGTGTGCCCACTGCCAGTGCCAACCACTGATACCGGGTGGCACAGTAGCTTGCCGATAAATAAGGCATTTAATTTTTAGACAGTAGTCTAAATTCAGTTGCTTGCCTGCTGCCAGTGTGTGTCAGGCCCACTTCCACTGACTGTAGTGTGCCAACTAAATAAATAAGTACCTAGCACGCGTAGTACCACTTATCTAAAAAAAAATGACAGGCAGAGGCAGGCCACCCCGCAGGGAATAATGCCTAGTGTTCAGAGGCCACGTACCCTGAACCCGAAAAATTCTGAGGACATAGTTGACTGGCTTAGACAGGACACCCAATCTTCAACAGCTTCCGCTAAGAACCTTGACGCACCATCCTCCTCCAGCTCAGCTTTGGTCACCTGCTCTCAAGTTACCAGGCTCCCGCCCGCCGCCACCACCACCACTACTACCACAGCCACCATAGCCGCTTCACTTGATCCTTCAGAGGAGTTATTTACACATCAGTTGGATGCAATTAGTGATGCGCAACCATTATTGCCAGATGATGTAGATTACAGGGATATGTCTCAGTCAGGCAGGATTACACACATGGACGTACAGTGTGATGATGATGATGTTGTACCCGCTGCTGCTTCCTTTGCTGAGGTGTCAGATACAAGTGAAGCGGTTGATAATGACGATGTGTCCACGGATGCCACGTGGGTGCCTGCTCGAAGAGAAGAAGAGGGGGAAAGTTCAGAAGGGGAGACAGAGAGAATGAGGAGACGAGTTAGGAGCAGGGGGAGGTCGTCGCAAGGAGTTAGTGGCACAGACAGACAGCATGTATCGGCACCTGGGGTCAGCCAGACAGCACGTCAGTCAACGCATGCTGTTGCCACCACCAGAATGCCGTCATTGCAAAGCTCAGCAGTGTGGCATTTTTTTTGTGTGTCTGCCTCTGATAACAGCAATGCCATTTGCAACCTGTGCCAAAAGAAACGGAGTCGTGGGAAGTCCAACACCCACCTTGGTACAACTGCTTTGCGAAGGCACATGATCTCACATCACAAACGCCTATGGGATCAACACATGAGTACAAGCAGCACACAAACTCAAAGCCACCATGCTCCTCCTGGTCCAGCATCTTCAGCCACATCAACCACTGCTGTCCTCCCTGCCCCCTCTCAACCAACCGCCACTCCTCCTCTCACCTTCAGCAGTTCCTGCTCATCTGCCCACAGTCAGGTGTCTGTCAAGGACATGTTTGAGTGTAAAAAGCCAATGTCACAGAATCACCCCCTTGCCCGGCGACTGACAGCTGGCTTGACGGAACTCTTAGCCCGCCAGCTGTTACCATACCAGCTGGTGGAGTCTGAAGACTTCAAAAAATTTGTCGCTATTGGGACACCACAGTGGAAGGTACCCGGACAAAAAATTCAAAAAAGGCAATCCCAAACCTCTACCATGTCATTGAAAAGGAAGTCATGGCATCTCTGGCATACAATGTTGGGGCAAGGGTCCATCTGACCACTGATACCTGGTCTGCAAAGCACGGTCAGGGCAGGTATATCACGTACACTGCGCATTGGGTCAACCTGCTGACGGCTGACAAGCATGGAATGCGTGGCTCCGCAGCGGAGTTGGTGACACCACCACGACTTGCAGGCAGACCTACTGCCACCTCCTCTACTCCTACTCCATCCTCTTCGATATCCTCCTCGGCTGAGTCCTCTTCTGCTGCGGCGTCTGGCTGCACATCAACTGAATCCCCTCAGCTCCCCAGGGGTTAATCCGCATCCCGGATACGGCAGTGTCACGCTGTCTTGGGGTTGACTTGCCTGAAAGCAGAGAGCCACACAGGACCAGCACTCCTGTCCGCCCTGAACGCACAGGTGGATCAGTGGTTGACCCCGCACCAACTGGAGATCGGCAAAGTGGTGTGTGACAATGGAACAAATTTGTTGTCGGCATTGAATTTGGGCAAGTTGTCACATGTTGCCGTGCATGGCACGTGTTGAATCTCATCGTACAACGTTTTGTGTCTAAGTACCCAGGCTTACAGGACGTCCTCAAGCAGGCCAGGAAGGTGTGTGGCCATCTCAGGCATACTTTTCCAATATTCAGCGGCGAAACAACATGCCAGTGAGGCGCTTGATATGCGACAGCCCGACACATTAGAATTCAACACTCCTAATGTTCGACCGCCTGCTCCAACAAGAAAAAGCTGTCAACGAGTATTTGTATGACCGGGGTGCTAGGACAGCCTCTGCGGAGCTCGGAATTTTTTTGCCACGTTACTGGACACTCATGCGCAATGCCTGTAGGCTCATGCGTCCTTTTGAGGAGGTGACAAACCTAGTCAGTCGCACCGAAGGCACCATCAGCGACCTCATCCCATTTGTTTTCTTCCTGGAGCGTGCCCTGCGAAGAGTGCAGGATCAGGCTGTAGATGAGCGTGAAGAGGAAGAGTTGTGGTCACCATCACCACCAGAAACAGCCTTGTCATCATCGCTTGCCGGACCTGCGGCAACGCTGGAAGAGGAGTATGAGGAAGAGGAGTCAGAGGAGGAATGTGGCGGCTTTGAGGAGGAGGAAGACCAACCACAGCAGGCACCCCAGGGTGCTCGTTGTTGTCACCTATCTGGTACCCATGGTGTTGTACGTGGCTGGGGGGAAGAACAGACCGTCAATGACATCAGTGAGGACGAGGAACGGGAAATGAGTAGCTCTGCATCCAACCTTGTTCAAATAGGGTCTTTCATGCTGTCATGTCTGTTGAGGGACCCACGTATAAAAAGGATGAAGGAGAACGACCTGTACTGGGTGGCCATGCTACTAGACCCCCGGTATAAGCAGAAAGTGGCAGAAATGTTACCAAATTACCGAAAGTCGGAAAGGATGCAGCAGTTCAAAACCAAACTAAAAAATATGCTTTACACAGCTTATAAGGGGGATGTCACAGCACAATGGGAATCTAACAGGGGAAGAGGTGAGTGTAATCCTCCTCCTACCACGGTGGCAAGGACTGGACGATTTACAGATGTGTTGTTGATGGAGGACATGCAGAGCTTTTTCAGTCCTACTCATCGCCACAGCCCTTTGGGATCCAGCCTTAGAGAACGACTCGACCGACAGGTAGCAGACTACCTCGCCTTAACAGCAGATATCGACACTCTGAGGAGCAATGAACCCCTTCACTACTGGGTGTGCAGGCTTGACCTGTGGCCTGAGCTATCCCAGTTCAGGGTAGGACTTCTGGCCTGCCCTGCTTTAAGTGTCCTGTCAGAAAGGACCTTCAGTGCACCAGGAGGCATTGTCACTGACAAGAGAAGTTGCCTCGGTCAAAAAAGTGTTGATTACCTCACCTTCATAAAGATGAATGAGGCATGGATCGAAGGGACTGACAGTGGGGGATACGTTTGACTAGCAAAAGGCCTGATTACATGCCTTGGCCTCAAAATGGTCCCCACGCTGCTGTATTTAATGTCTGCATACCGGATGACTTTCGTGAATTCTCCACCACCAACTAGGGTTCAAGCCGCAATGTTTTAGTCACTTTTCTGCCTGGAAATCATCAATTTTTCCGGCCGCTACTACAACGCCATTATTTTTCAGGCATGTGTACATGCCTAATTTTTCTGTCCTATGCCAGCACTGTGGCTGCAAAAACAAAACAAAAAAGGCACATACAAGTGTCAAATCCCCTTTGTGATCGTTACCTTGTTGTGGTGAAGGGGCTTGCGTATCACACTGAAGCAATCATGACCTCTATGAGTGTGTTGGCAATGTTGCCACACCCCAGATGATAAGGCCGTTGCTTCTTTATGGTCAGACCAAAAGCAATCGGACGGCTGGATAATATTTCATAGAAAAAACATTAATTTACCTTTTTTTTTATATATGTTGTATGGATTTTTAATACATAAAATAAAAAATCATAATAAAGTCTCTTAATAGTTTATTAGAAATGATGCAGACAATTAAAAAAATCCCCATCAATACCAAGCAAGTACAGAGCTCAGAACTAAATTAATTCATGATGTCGTAATGGTTCGCTAATTCGACAATGGTTAATCAATTCGACTGGATAGGGCACGTAACAGGGATTAAACTGATAGGAATGGTACTAGTTAAGACACCACTCATATAGGGTGTCACAGCACATTGCTCTGTGCACGCGCAGTGCCCCAATTTGGGAGTATGAGGACCGACCAAGTTGCTTTTTCCATCTCCCGGTTCCTGAAATCAATTCAGTTTGGTGTATGAGAGTTTGGTCTGTCACTGTAAAGGCAGTCGAAGGTACCCGGCCTAAAATTTTTTTCACAAAAGGCAATCCCTGATATGGGATGTAACAGGGATTAAACTGATGAGAATAGTACTACAGAAAATACCACTCATTTCGGGTGTGACAGTAAATTGCATGGCGCAGACGCAGTGACCGTGGATTAAAATAGAGTGGAGGGAGCCAGCGTTTTTTTAACCATCTCACCATTCGAAAAATCTATTCAATAAATGGCCCCCAGATTGGGGACGTTAGAGGGATTAAACTGATGAGAATAGTTCTACAGAAAATACCACTCATATCGGGTGTGACAGTAAATTGCACGGCGCAGACGCAGTGACCGTGGATTAAAACAGAGTGGAGGGAGCCAGCGTTTTTTTAACCATCTCCCTGTTCGAAAAATCTATTCAATAAATGGCCCCCAGATTGGGGACGTTAGAGGGATTAAATTGATGAGAATAGTACTACAGAAAATACCACTCATATCGGGTGTGACAGTAAATTGCACTGCCGCAGACGCAGTCACCGTGGATTAAAACAGAGTGGAGGGAGCCAGCGTTTTTTTAACCATCTCACCGTTCAAAAAATCTATTCAATAAATGGCCCCCAGATTGGGGATGTTAGAGGGATTAAACTGATGAGAATAGTACTACAGAAAATACCACTCATATTGGGTGTGACAGTAAATTGCACGGCGCAGGCGCAGTCACCGTGGATAAAAACAAAGGGGAGGAAGCCAGCGTTTTTTTAACCATCTCCCCGTTCGAAAAATCAATTCAATTCATCTTTCGGGGACCCTTGGTGTTGTACGTGGCTGGGTGGAGGAAGAAACCTTCAATGACATCACCGGGACGTGGCTAGCTTGGTATCCAACCTTGTGCAAATGGGGAGTTTGCGGTTGTGCAAATGAACTGTTTGCGGTTGTTTGCGGTGCATTAAAGGGGAGTTTGGTCTGTCAATGTCTGTAAAGTGGGCGTAACCCTTACACTACCTGATCGATACAACATCATACCTGATCGTATACACACACTGGATGTTTTAAAGCATGTTATTCCAAACAATTTAGGAATGTTAGTTGATTTATGCCCTTTATGGATTAAAACCCGACTCTGCGTCCACTACGTAATTTTCCATGGGAGTTTTGCCATAGATCCCCCTCCGGCATGCCACAGTCCAGGTGTTAGACCCCTTGAAACAACTTTCCCATCACTATTGTGGCCAGAAAGAGTCCCTGTGGGTTTCAAAATTCGCCTGCCAATTGAAGTCTATGGCGGTTCGCCTGTTCGCGAACATTTGCGGAAGTTCGCTGTTCGCGACATCACTAGATACCACCTATATAAAATCTTATATGAGTTTTCTAGGTGATTCATACACTTAGATAATCCGGATGTAATTGAGAAGGATGCCTGCCTTTCAGATCTTTTTCCCATTAGTGACAATATACAACTAGGGGGTCGTCAATAGCTTCTAACATATAGTCATATAATAGGGATAATGCCCTGAGATGATGAGAAGGGTTATGTAGCAAATAAGAGAGTTTAGAAGCATCGGGCAGTGGACACATTTTCTTAGATAACAGGTGTCTTATCTGCAGATACTTATAAAATTCCTTATTGGGTATACTATACTGATCTCTGATTATATTAAAGGGTAATAAATCAGCATTTTCAAATAAATGCCCTATATACTTAACCCCTTAAGGACTCAGCCCTATTTCACCCTAAGGACTCGGCCATTTTTTGCAAATCTGACCAGTGCAAATCTGACCATATTGTACTTCATGACAGTGGTAAAATGAAGTCGAAAAATTTCATTTTTATTTATAAAAAAATACAAAATTTACCAAAAATTTTGAAAAAATTGCAAGTTTCAATTTCTCTACTTCTATAATACATCGTAATACCACCAAAAAAAGTTATTGATTTACATTCCCCATATGTCTACTTCATGTATCGATCATTTTGGGAATGCTATTTAATTTTTTGGGGACGTTACAAGGCTTAGAAGTTTAGAAGCAAATCTTGACATTTTTAAGAAATTTTCAAAAACCCACTTTTTAGGGACCAGTTCAGGTCTGAAGTCACTTTGTGAGGCTTACATAATAGAAACCACTCAAAAATTACCCCATTCTAGAAACTACATCCCTCAAGGTATTCAAAACTGATTTTACAAACGTAATTAACCCTTTAGGTTTTCCACAAGAGTTAATGGCAAATGGAGATAAAATTTCAGAATTTCCAGTAACAAAGCAAGGGTTAACAGCCAAACAAATCTTAATATTTATTCCCCCGATTCTGTAGTTTGCACGAACACCCAATATGTGGTCGTAAACTGCTGTATGGCCAAACTGCAGGGCGCAGAAGGAAAGGAACGCCATATGGTTTTTGGAAGGTGGATTTTGCTGGACTGTTTTTTTGACACCATGTCCCATTTGAAGCCCCCCGATGCACCTCTAGAGTAAAAACTCCATAAAAGTGACTTTATCTAAGAAACTGCACCCCTCAAGGTATTGAAAACCAGTTTTACAAACTTTGTTAACCCTTTAGGTGTTCCTCAAGAGATATTGGCAAATGGAGATGAAATTTCTGAATTTCTATTTTTTGTTACCTTGTCTCAAAAAAAGTGTAATATAGAGCAACCAAAAATCATATTTAAACTAAAATAGTACCAACAAAACTGACACCTTATCCCGTAGTTTCCAAAATAGGGTTATTTTTTTGGAGTTTCTACTGTAGGGGTACATCAGGGGGGCTTCAAATGGGACATAGTGTCAAAAAACCAGTCAAGCAAAATCTGCCTTCCAAAAACCATATGGCGTTCCCTTCCTTCTGTGCCCTGCCGTTTCGCCATACAGCAGTTTATGACCACATATGGGGTGTTTGTGCAAACAAGAGAATCAGGGCAATAAATATTGAGTTTTGTTTGGCTGTTAACCCTTGCTTTGTTACTGGAAAAATGGATTAAAATGGAAAATTTTCCAAAAAATCGAAATTCTGAAATTTTATCTCCATTTGCCATTAACTCTTGTGGAAAACCTAAAGGGTTAATTACGTTTGTGAAATCAGTTTTGAATACCTTGAGGGGTGTAGTTTCTAGAATGGGGTAATTTTTGGGTGGTTTCTATTATGTAAGCCTCACAAAGTGTTTACAGACCTACTGGTCTCTAAAAAGTGGGTTTTTAAAAATTTCTTAAAAATTTCAGGATTTGCTTCTAAACTTCTAAGCCTTGTAACGTCCCCAAAAAATTAAATAGCATTCCCAAAATGATCGATACATGAAGTAGACATATGGGGAATGTAAATCAATAACTTTTTTGGCGGTATTACGATGTATTATAGAAGTAGAGACTGTCTTATGTAGGGGCTCATTTTTTGTGGGATGAGATGGCGGCTTGATTGGCACTATCTTGGGGTGCATATGACATTTTCGTCACTTGCTATTACACTTTTTGTGATGTAAGGTGACAAAAATGGCTTTTGACACCATATTTATTTTTTTTGATGTGTTCAGCTGAGGGGTTAGGTCATGTGT
This sequence comes from Bufotes viridis, assembly GCA_033119425.1. NCBI lineage: Eukaryota > Metazoa > Chordata > Amphibia > Anura > Bufonidae > Bufotes > Bufotes viridis. The sequence goes on from CM065594.1 coordinate 116,105,388, forward strand.
TATTTTTATAGAGCAGGTTGTGACGGAAGCGGCAATACCTAATATGTATACTTTTTATTTATTTATATAAGTTTTACACAATAATATCATTTTTTAAAACAAAAAAAAATCATGTTTTAGTGTCTCCATAGTTTGAGAGCCATATTTTGGGCGATTGTTCTATGTAGGGGCTCATTTTTTGCGGGATGAGGTGACGGTTAGATTGGCACTATTTGGGGGGTCATATGACTTTTTGATTGCTTGCTATTACACTTTTTGTGACGTAAAGTGACAAAAAAATGGCTATTTGACAAAGTTTTTATTTAATTTTTTTTACAGTTTTTACTTGAGGGGTTAGGTCAGGTGATATTTTTATAGAACAGATTCTTACGGACGTGGAGATACCCAATATGTCTACTTTTATTTATTTTTTACATTTAACACTAAAAAGCATTTTTGAAACAAAAAAAATCATGTTTTAGTCTGAGAAGCATAGTTTTTTTATTTTTCGGCTAATTGTTTTTAGGTAGGGGCTCATTTTTTGCGGGATGAGATGGCGCTTTGATTGGTACTATTTTGGGAGGCTTACGCCTTTTTGATCGCTTTGTATTACACTTGATGGATAGACACTCTGATAGATCCACTAGACACCAGGGAATATTACAGAGGAGGCGGGTGGGGGATCGCAATCGCGATCCCGCCTGCCTCCCGCAACCCCCCCCCCCCCCCAATGAACACTTTGGTGGCATTAACTCTCTGATCCCCATGGTCACAGTCTGTTCTCCTCCTCACCTTTCCATAGAAATCAAAGCTTCGCAAATATGCAGGCTCTATAATATCTTACAATAGAGGGGCACCCGAGCCCCCCTTTGGAGATAGGTAAGTATAGCATTTTGGCTTGAACTCTTGGGTGTTTGTCCATCCATATATATTTAGATATGATAGATTGCAGTTCCCTTAATACTTTTATAGGAAAGGGGTGATTCTACCTGTCCAAGAGATCTCATGTTATTTAATTCGAATTAGCTCCATTTTCATTTTCTCCCTTAGCGGCGTATAGTTGGTTGAGAGGAGGTTTGCGGTAGACGGTGTAAGTTTTATACCCAAGTTGGTGATATATTGGTTATCCCACTGAAAGGGGTACATAGTTCTTAGTCGGGCAGTTACTAATTGATTTAATCCCAAATTTAAGACATGGCATTTAGTGATGATTAATTTATAATCCGAAATTGATGTAAATCTCTCTAACACTAGCATAGCTACTGATAAGGAATTAAGGGGATTTGTGAGCTCTAGTATTATGTCATCAGCAAACAACCCGATTTTAGGGTTATGTTCACCAACACTAATTCCAGATATTAATGGATGCGTTTTGAAAGGTTATCAAAATTAGGGTTATTCACTTTAGAAAAAAGACGACTGAGGGGAGATCTAATAACTATGTATAAATATATCAGGGGTCAGTACAGAGATCTGTCCCATCATCTATTTATCCCCAGGACTGTGACTGTGACGAGGGGACATCCTCTGCAACTGGAGGAAAGAAGGTTTGTACACAAACATAGAAAATGATTCTTCACGGTAAGAGCAGTGAGACTATGGAACTCTCTGCCTGAGGAGGTGGTGATGGTGAGTATAATAAAGGAATTTAAGAGGGAACTGGATGTATTTCTGGAGTGTAATAATATTACAGGCTATAGCTACTAGAGAGGGGTCGTTGCTCCAGGGAGTTATTCTTATTGCCTGATTGGAGTCGGGAAGGAATTTTTTTCCCCTTAAGTGGGGAAAATTAGCTTCTGCCTCACAGGGTTTTTTTTGCCTTCTTCCGGATCAACTTGTAGGAAACAGGCCGAACTGGATGGACAAATGTCTTTTTACGGTCTTATATACTATGTTACTATGTTCTGATTTTTTCAGCAAGCGGTTCTGTAACAATTGCAAAAATTATAGGCGATAAAGGGCACCCTTGTCTTGTGCCGTTACTTATTAAGAACCTGTCAGACATCTTTCCAAAGATGTATACAGATGCTGAGGTTTGGGAGTACAGAAGCTTGATTGCATTTAAAATGCTACCATTAAACCCATACTTAGAAAGCATCTCAAACAAATATCCCCAGTGTACGTGATCGAGTACCTTCTCCACATCCAGTGATATCAGCAGAGAAGGCATCCGACCAGTCTCCGCCAGATCAATTATTCTCCTGGTTCCGTCTGTAGTTTGCCTAGACTTAATGAAGCCAACTTGGTCTTTATTAATAAGATTGGGGACAATATGAGAGATTCTGTTAGCTAAAATCATGGAGTATATTTTAAGATCTGAGTTTAATAACTAAATGGGCATAAAATTGCTCGGTAGGTCCAGAGATTTACCTGGTTTGGGGAGAGGAATGATCGTCACTTGTTTTCACAAGGGATTTCCCCTGTATTCAAGATCTGCTGAAAAGTTCTTAGTATATGAGGGGCTAGGATGTTCTAGCATGTTTTAAAGTACTAATTGGACAGACCGTCAGGTCTGGGGGATTTATTATATTTTGCCATTTTTATCACTATTAATATTTCCTGTAGTTCTATGGGTTTATTTAAATTTATTAATTGTTCCTTTGCTATTTCTGGAAGTGAATTCTCTTTCAGAAAAGTCTTGATCCCATCACCAGTTGGTTGTGGGGTGTAGGGATCATCCTTCAGATTATAAAGTGAGGAGTAGTAGGAAGCAAAGACATTGGCTATGTCTCTGGGGTTTTGTTGCTTGTTGTGTTGGTCATCGTACACATAGTGTACTTTCTGTCTGGCAGCCCTAGCTTTTATCTTATTAGCGAGAATAGATCCTGCTCGGTTCCCCTGCCAGTAGAAGCGTGTTTTCGCTTTTCTCAAGTAGTGTTGATGTTTGTGTTGATATAATTGATATAGCTCATATCTTAAGTTCTGGGGTTGTTTATATGTTATGGGCGACAGTTTAAGCTTGTGTGATTGTTCCAGGTTTGCTATGGCGAAGCCTATATTTTTTGTTATGAGCAGGAGACATCTGCAGTGCAGTTGAAGGAAAAATATTTCTGTAAATTCTCCTGTATTTGTTTTTTGTAGTCAGGATGCGTTAATGCGTAATCATTCATTCTCCAGGGTGAATAAGGGTAATTATTAAAGTCTTCTGAAATTTGGCATGACACTGGTGCATGGTCCGATCATATTATTGAACCAATGCTAGCCATTTTAATATTTTGCATTAACTATTTATCTACTATAATAAGGTCAATTCTTGAATGTTTTATGTGGATGGGAATAGAATGTGTAGTCACGCTCGGAGGCATGTAGCACTCTCCACGTATCGTACAGATCTTCTGATAGAAGAAGTTGTGTAAATGGGGATGAGTGACTGGAATCTAGATAGGAGGATTTATCCATAATGGGTGACGGGGATAAATAAAATCTCCGCAAATGAGCAATGACCCCTGTTTTATGCTGGATATCTTTAATAATAAATCTTTAATGAAAGGAAGTTGTTGATGATTAGGGGCATATATGGTGACTAATGTATATATTTTATTATTAATATTACATATGAGAATAATATAACTTCCATCTTGGTCCGTTATTTCTTTAATGAGCTGAAAAGCTAAGTTATTTTTAATTGCTATTGCTACCCCTTTTTTCTTCCCTGTGGCTGGAACGGTAAAAATATTAGTGAAGTTCCTATGATACAACCTAAAAGTGTCCTCTTTATTTAAGTGGGTCTCTTGGGCACATATTATGTCAGATTTTAATAGTTTTGCTTCCTTCCAGAACATTGATCTTTTAAAAGGTCTATTAAGGCCTTTAGTATTGATACTAGAGATAGTAAAAACCATATTAGTATCCTAAATACAAAGGTTTAGAAATATAAATGTCACCGTTGAGGAAAAAGAAAACAAAAGAAAAGAAAAAATACAATAGGGTTAAGAAGAAAAGAAAGCGGTGGATATACTACCTCTAAACCACTAACTGTAACAGATTAAACTGTAATTATAACAGTAGAATAGGTAAGAGTCCGGTTCTAAGTGAACCTACTGGATCCTCTATTTATCCAGTATATTACAGGGAGGAGATCAAAGAAGTTAGTCGCTCCTTCGCTGCTCCGGGTACCTGAAACTATAAAGGGTTAACTCATAAGACCCCAGGTGACTGCAGCTTGAGAGAGTCCCCATGATTTATGTCTATTCTTTAGAAAGCTTCGGCGGTCTCTTCTTTAGTGGAGAGCTTGTATCTTCATCCAGAGTTACCAGCGACCATTTTTGCAGTAGTGTCATCGCTTCTCTCGGCGATGTCAGGGCATGGGTTATGTTATTTTTGGAGACAATCAATTTGACTGGATATCCCCACTTGTAGGTAATGTTGTTGTCCCTCAAGACTTTGGTGGCTGTAGAGAATTCCCTCCGTCTGTTTAAAGTGGTAGCGGATAGGTCTGAAAACACCAAGATGTTTTGGAAGCGCTCCTGGAGATCTTGCTCTGTTATAACGGCTCTTGTGATTTTCTCCTTAAAATGAAAAAAATGAGGTCTTGCGATAACGTCTCTAGTGGCTGAGTTTGGTGCACTTTTAGGCCTAGGTATGTGATGCGCTCTGTCTATAAGCAGATCTCTTTGTTCTGCTGATGGGATGAGCGCTACAAAGAAATCTGTTAGGAAATCCTGCAAAGGGTCCACATTAATACTTTTGGGAACCCCCCTGAAACTCAAGTTGTTACGTCTTGAGCGGTCTTCCAAGTCCGCTAGCTTGAGTTTAAGTGCTGAAATATCCTCTTCTACCTCATTGTGCGCATCCACTAATTGATTGTGTGCAGTTGTGAATTCCTCCATTTTATTTTCAATATGGGAGTTTCTGTCCCCAATTTGTGCTATATCTTTTTGCAATGCTGAGAAGGCAGTGGTGATATCTTTATGTATTGACTGTTTTAGCTCAGATAAGAGGCTTCTCAGTGTAAATTCTGTGACTGGAGGGCTATTCCTTCCTCTGCTGGGGGAAGGCTGTGACTGTGCCTCATGTTTACATTCAAAGGAGCCTCTCATTGAAGGAGCTGTTTGCTCTTTATTGTGGGGCTGTTCTTGGTTTCCACTAAGGAATCGCTGTTTGCTGGCTGGGGAACTATGCAGTGAGGAGGGCAGGAAGGATTCAGAGTGCTCTGAGTGTGCGCCGTCTCTCTCGGCGCTTCTGTGATGAGAACTGCAGGCACCATCTTGATTTTTGCCCGAGGCCGGGACAAAGATCTCAATCTTTGCTGGCGCTGCATCTTTTTTCTTAGTGCGGCCCATAGTGAGGAGGTGAGTGCTTGGGACAACCGTGGAGCGCGTTAAGACGCAATTTAAGGGGTCCAGAAGTGCTGTGTGCCGTTTTATGTATCAGTACCTGCTGGAGCGTTTTCTTTGAGTGTCCTCCTAGCTCCACATCCGGAGAGTATAACCAAGGTTGAACACACTTGTGTAAGTGTGGCCACAAGGGGGTTCTGGTCGCACCTCTAATTAATTATCTAAACCCAATGGTGGACTAGTCTTAAAACTTAACTTTTAATGTGACTCTAATAGATTAGTCTCAAAAAATTATATATGTGTATGTGCAAGGTGAGTATCTCATACACGAGCTGGTCACCTAGCACCTGGCAGATCTGACTTCTCAGGTCTAGACCAGTGGCCAGCACGTGACAATTCCAATCTAAAATATGATAGCAACGCTATCAGTATATAACATTTCCAGCAGCTATAGGACTGGTCACCAGTTGCCCACGAGTAGCGATTGGTGGGGAAGATGCACACTTGTTGTTGATACATTTGTGACACCTACCATATATACAAAACTGGTGAGCCTATAAGACAACAACACCGTTTCCGACTCTCACACCTGCATGCGGTAAGGTATTATTTACATGCAGTTATGGTATGTTGGCTTATAGGCCCACCAGTTTTGTATATATGGTAGGTGTCACAAATGTATCAACAACAAGTGTGCATCTTCCCCACCAATCACTACTCATGGGCAACTGGTGACCGGTAATTACCGGATACGTCCAACATTTCCATATCCTATAGCTGCTGGAAATGTTATATACTGATAGCGTTGCTATCATATTTTAGATTGGAATTGTCACGTGCTGGCCACTGGTCTAGACCTGAGAAGTCATATCTGCCAGGTGCTAGGTGACCAGCTCGTGTATGAGATACTCACCTTGCACATACACATATATAATTTTTTGAGACTAATCTATTAGAGTCACATTAAAAGTTAAGTTCTAAGACTAGTCCACCATTGGGTTTAGATAGCTCCACATCCGGCCACGCCCCGTAATTACATTTTTTTTTTAAGTTCGTAATTATGTCAAATTTCTATTATTACATTTTTCTATATAAAAAATAAAGTTAAAGGAAACCTGTCATCAAGTTTATGCTGCACATACTAACGGCTTCATAAAGTAGAGACAGGTGAGTTGATTTCAGCGGTCTGTCATTTGTAAGTTAAAAGTAAGTGGTTGCCAAGAACCAACATCACAATCATTGCAGACTGGGCCTGGAAAAGAGTCACGGCCACCTGAGAAGAGTCATGGTTATTCTGCTCTCCCTGCTGATGATTGTCAGTCTTCTACCTAGTTTTCTCCCTTTCTGTCTAGGAGAGAACTGCCAATCATCATCAGATGGGTGAGAGTGCAGGAGATTATGAATAACCATGACTCTTTTCAAGGCCTGGGCTGCAATGATTATGATGCTGGTTCTTGGCAACCATTTACTTTTAGCTCATAAATGAAACACCTCTGAAATCAGCATTTCTGTCACTATTTTATGCTGCCCACAGTGAGGTCAGCATAAAGTTGATAACAGGTTCCCTTTAATGAACTGTACTGTTGAAGAACAACCTAAAAATTGATGAATTAAAAATAAAACATTTTAATATGTATTGGTTGTGGCGAAGTTCCTGAAGCGCGCAATTTGTTGTTTTTTTATCTCGTCTTTGTTAGGACGCTCAATATTTGCCAAATTTGGTGGTAGACTAGGTTTCTAGAAGTCTATTCGGAGGTTAGTTTGTGGCTGACAAACTTCAATACTTTTACAGATATATCTTCGAGGTAATTTACATCCATCCTTTGGTAAACATCTTTGACCAACCACCTGTTTTTACTTTTAGGAACAAACAGCTTTGTTTCTATGGTGCTCTTTGGTTCTGTATTACTTTTTGGACATTTCACAATGGCCAAATCTCTTCCAATATTATTAATATGTGTGAGAGCTGCCAACTTGGTTCTCGCGTCCATTGCATCAATTATGAAGTGTATCCTCTTGGTCCGATATTTTAAGACTAAACTATGAAAGCTTTCTAGTTTTCCTGCGTGACAGTTTGTGACAAGATGTTTTAATTTGTCTAGAAGTATTTGGTTACACTATTTTTTTATGGTTAGAAGCGGTTGAATTTCTGGATTTAACCAAAGAACATTATCTTCTTGTTTATCACTGGTCAATGGACTGTGGCTGCATCGGTTATATATTTCGCGTTCTCATTCATGGATATCTGTTATATGATGTAGCAGAGAGAGCCATCTTTCTTTCAAACTTTGTACACTATCACAGCAAGCTTGGATTGACCACCAAAATTGAAAACTATATATATATATATATATATATATATATATATATATATATATATATATATATATATATATATATATATATACTATATATATATATATATATATATATATATATATAGTATATTAGATTCAAATATAGTGAATTTATAGCATTGGTAATACTTACCTTTTATTTTTATAGAGGACCCATCAATAGATTTTGAAAATGTACTGACGAGATACTTACATTCTGTGGAATATTGACATTTCACTTTCAGGATTAGATTATCCAAGCAACTTTTAAATACTATGAATTTCCTGTCTTGAACTATTTCATCCTCAGTTACTTCTCTCATGTTGGGTGCCTTTGGAGGCTCGTTGGGATACAGGATTGAGGCGAATTTAGTATTTTTTTGACTTGTTTTCCTCGGCAATGGTTTTTACCATTTGGTCTAAGTTGGCAGAATTTTGACTAGTTTGTAGAAGCCATTGTTTAATTCGATCGGGATCAGTCTGGATCTGATGCAAACAAATATTTTCATTTTGATCTTTCTGTCTTGTCTTGCTAAGACAATTTTTTATTACACAAGAAGGCATTGTTGTTCTCTAGAAGAAAAAATAAAAAAAATGAGTGTGAAATTTCTTTTATGGTACCTACTATAATACTTTTTCTTAATATTTATATATGTGTATAAGTCTATAGCTTGAGATTATTACAAGCGTGTTGACAAAACCATATCAATATAAATACTAGATTAATTACTAGAATTTCAATCTTATAGCTAGATTGAGTGATGTGTGCTAGGGCCGTAATAACACCTACACAATGTATTGGATGGTTATTCAATGTGTCATTTAGCGCAGTTAATGTAGTCTACTGATGTTGGTCTTTTCTGTAATAAATGGGATTATTTATAGCATCATTTAGTATCTTGATGCCCAGCGGTGCGACCCTGCGTATACTTCTATCGTACTATATACCAGGAACTGTACTACTCCATCTAATTATGTACAGAAATGAGATAAAATAACATACATGGCCAGGGGGCACAGGTAAACTAGGTCCCTATATGTGGTGTTAATTTCACAAAATGAGTAAGGGTCGGACATCAAATTTTGGTATAAAATATGATTATTATCCTGCATGCAGTTATGCAGTAAACTAATTTAAAGGATTAATATAAATAATAATTTTAATATACTTACCTATCTCTAGTATAAACAAACCCAAAAATATCCTGAATTAGCTGTAAAATAGTTAACTTAATTTAAATATATTTTATATTATGCATTTATAGAAAGAAAAAAAAATTCTGTTAAAGGTGGGCAACAAGTAAAAAAATAAGACCAACACAGTAATAATGCCTACCACACTTGTCCATAATGTCACTTATGTAGACCAACTGCAGAAATATTTAAAATTTTAAAATAAACTTAGAAAGCAAGTTGAAGGTGCACCTCTTGTTGATGTCCTTATAATATGCTTCAGGCTTAGCTGCACTAAACATTATCAAATTAACAAGCACCAACTGATGGGTCATTATTTATAATGGTAACCTTTCAGAAATTGTATACAGATTTATATACGGATAACAAAAAGTATTGACAGAATCGCTAATAAAAGGGAACCTGTCATAAACTTTATGCTGCCCATAATAACGGCTGCATAAAGTACAGACTGGTTAAATATATAGGTTATATAGGTTAAAATTAAGTGGTTGCCGAAAACCAGCGACACAATTAGGGATGCTCAAATGGACTTCGGATTAAATATCCGAAGTCAATTCAAATAAACCTTCTGGTTCGGGAAATGTTTTTTTACAGCAGAAATGAATTCATGAAGAAATAAGTTAGGGTCATCGGATCCAATACATTCTAAAACAGTACAGAGCTCCTGCTTCGCACAGTTTTAGAACAAAGTTCTATGTGAATCGACTCCTGATGTTTCATCCGAAGTCCGTTCGCTCGTCCATAGTCACAATTAGGGATGAGCGAATCGACTTTGGATGAAACATCTGAAGTCGATTCGCATAAAACTTCGGTTCAATACTGTATGGAGCAAGCGCTCCGTACAGTATTAGAATGTATTGGCTCAAATTAGCCAAAGTTATTACTTGCGAAGTCTCGCTGTCATGGCCTATGTTGTGTACGCCATGACACGGTTTCCGCACATGCTTTTGCCTGTGGCAACGTGTTGTTGTAGCATGCGGGGACTCTGTCACGGCCTCTGTTGTGTGCGCTGTGACACGGTTGCCGCGCATGCTGGTTGCCTGGGGCAACGCGTGGTTGTTTATGCATGTGTGGGCGCTTTTCCTTTAAGGCTATTTCCCTTCCCTTTTGGTGAGCACGGGGTTTGATTCGCTCATCCCTAGTCACAATCATTGCAGACTTGGCCTGGAAAAGAGTCATGGTTATTCATGAATTCCTGCCCACCTGCTGATGATTGACAGTCTTCTACTTAGTTTTCTCCCTTTCTCTCTAGGAGAGAACTGCCAATTATCAGAAGATGAGCGGGAAGAACAGGAGATTAGGAATAACCATGACTCTTCTCAGGTAGATTTGACTCTTTTCAAGGCCTGAGCTGCAATGATTATGATGCTGGTTCTTGGCAAACGCTTACTTTTAGCTTATGAATGACACACCGCTGAAATCAGCATTTCTTTCAGTACTTTATGCTGCCCACAGTGAGCTCAGCATGTGAGGTTTTAGAAGAATGCTATCATATAAATGGAAAATAAAGCGCACTGCATAAACTTACCTTAGGTGTTATAAAAAGATCAACATTATGATTTCATTCACCGGATGTTTAAATTGGCTGTTTTATGAAGCTCTGCAAACAATCAACTAATTGAATATAAACCAATATTTTAAAAATAAATAAAAGTTTGCAGGCAGTATATGGGGTTCGAACAGAGGTCGCAATAATGCCCGTACAAGCGCCATAGATGCCTGTCCATGCAATTTTACTCCCTGAAAAAAGTCTAAGGCGTACTTCACATTCATCAGCGCTGTGAAGGGCATGGGCAGCGCAGTGATGCTGCCTGTGCCTGAAATAACCAATAGCAAAGCTCTGTACCGCAAGGAGCTTTGCTATTGGTTAGTTTGGGCGGGTGTGAGAGATATTGTGTCCTGCAGCAGGAAAAGAGGTGGGAGCTTGAAGGAGGAGGGGTCGGCTCCCGGGGTTTCTATAATCAGGAGAGCGGGCAGAGCGCAGCGCAAAGATCTCAGCAAAAATAGCGGCAGAGATGCTGAATATGACTCCACAGTGGTGGAAAACAGCCCTGGACATCCAGGTGACAGCAGTGTGTAATGCAGTTTGTGATCAGCACACACTGCACTACATATATCACACACTGTGCCACCTACACCGTACACTGCACTACACATATCACCACATACTGCATCACCTGCACCATACACATCACACACTGCACCACATGCACCATACACTGCACTACACACATCACCATACACTGCACTACACACATCACCACATGCACCATATACTGCACCACCTGCACCATACACTGCACTACACACAGCACCACATGCACCATACACTGCACTAAACACATCACCATACACTGCACTACACACATCACCACATGCACCATATACTGCACCACCTGCACCATACACTGCACTACACACAGCACCACATGCACCATACACTGCACTATACACATCACCATACACTGCACTACACACATCACCACATGCACCATATACTGCACCACCTGCACCATACACTGCACTACACTACACTACACACATCACCACATGCATCATATACTGCACCACCTGCACCATACACTGCACTACACACATCACACACAGCACTACATGCACCATACACTACACTGCACCACATGCACCATATACTGCACCACATACACATCATACACTGCTCCATGCACCATATACTGCACCACCCGCACCATACACTGCACTACACTCATCACACACTGCACCACATGTACCATATACACCTCACACTGATGTGGTGAATGCAGGTAGGCTATTATAGCCAAGTGGTTTAGTACAGAGAAGATCCGCCATAGTGGACTGTACTTTATCACTTTGTTATACTTGCATGATGTTATTTACACCAGTAACATTTCCCCTGCATAAATCCCCACCTCTTAGGCCACGTTCACACCAGCACTATTTAATTATTTTGTTCTGCTCCGTTAGATGAGCAGAGCAACATAAATAACGGAAGTGCTAGATCGGGCATCCATCACAGTAAAGTTTTATTATATTTATTTTTTTTCAGGACTCTGCAGGATGGAAAAGCGCAGTGTACCACTTTTTTCCATCCTGCAAAGTTAAGCAAAATAACATGTAGGCTAACGTATCTTTTTTTTACAGTGGAACTCTATGTTGACGGATGCCACAGTATGGCATCTGTCTGAGGCGTCTGTTAACATATATACATTTTTTGTGTACATTGAATTTATGAAAAAAAAACATGTGAACCTGGCCTGACAGTCAAGAAGCTGAACAGACTCCGCCGAATAAGCGGAGAGACGGATCCCTTCTTGCAATGCATTTGTAAGACGGATCCGTAGCCGGATCTGTCTTCAAATGCTTTCCGTTTGCGTGCAGATTACCGGATCCGGCAGGCAGTTCTGGTGACAGAACTGCTTGCCGGATCACTCTGCTGCAAGTGTGAAAGTATCCTTACATATAGATGATAATGCAGAGGACTTGATCCCGTGCTGAGCCACGCCCCCTGCACTGATCACATGACAGTGACGTCACCTCAGGTCCTTCGGCTGTTCAACAGTTCGGGTTGGTGGCAGCCGTCCCGTATGGATTCCATATGCCGCTATAGTGGAATCCATAACGGGATGCGCGACTTACCACAACCTGAACGTCGAACACCAGACTTTTTTTTAATGTTTGCTCATCTCTAGTCGTGATGTCACGTGGCCTGTGGTAAATAGTGAAAAGGCCTTGGCGCTACTGCCTTGACAAACAGTTGATCGGCGGGGTCGGACCCCTGCTGATCAGATGCTGATGATTTATCAGAGGACTGCAGAATCCCTTTAACCTCTGAGTCCTTTAGCAGCAGCCCTTACTGTAGCCTGACTATCCCACCCATGTGACTGATCACATGATCATGACATCATCAAAGGTCCTTAAGCACCTTTAGCCTTAGCATTGCCTGTAGCCTTACTCCTCCCAGACATGTGACTGATCACATGACCATTACATCATGAAGGTCCTGTAGCTCCAGGAGTCTGGAGCCCCAGTCGACTCCACCCACACATGTGACTGATCACATGATCATGATATGAGGTCCTTTAGCTCGCTATCGTCTACTGATATATTAGTAATAGGTGAGTGTCACCTTATCTGTATTCATTATTATGTCCTGGGATTATTGTGTATGTAGACTGCAGGGTTGTAGATAATGTTAGTATATTAAATATTACAATATTGGATATGTACTATAGGTGCGTGCTATATACAGTGTATACCTATAGTGTATGTATATATAATACAGGGCTGTATATAAACATAGGAAGATTGATGGCAGAAGATCATGTGGTCTGCATTTATATTATTCCCTTCTCATTTTTCCTAGGATATGTAGAATATGATAATAAGATTTTTTTTTATATGTTTCTGTGTGTATATATATATATATATATATATATATATAGATAATTTTTTTTCTGTCAGTGTAACTGTGCGAAGGCATGTTTTTTTGCAAGAAGTGATGAATTTTGATTAAATATAATTTATAAATTTTTAATATTATTTTTGTTTGTGGTGTGTGCTAATAAGGGTACTTTCACACTTGCGTTGGTGCGGATCCGTCTGTTTATTTGCACAGAAGGATCCGCACCTCTAATGCAAACGTTTGTATCGGTTCAGAACGGATCTGTTTGCATTAGGTTTAAAGAAAAATGACAAAGTCCAAAACTGATCCGTTTTGAATTACATTGAAAGTCAATGGGGAACGGATTCGTTTTCAAATGCACCATATTGTGTCATTAAAAACAGATCCGTCCCCATTGACTTACATTGTAAAAGAAAATTGATCCGTTAGGCTCCGCCTCTTCAGACGGACACCAAAATGCTGCATGCTGCGTTTTGGTGTCCGCCTCCAAAACGGAATAGAGGCGGAACGGAGCCTAACTGATGCATTCTGAACGGATCCTTATCCATTCAGAATGCATTGGGGCTGAACTGATCCGTTTTGGACCGTTTGTGAGAGCCTTGAAACGGATCTCACAAACGGAATCCAAAACGCTACTGTGAAAGTACCCTAACACAGCAGTTCTGCAGTGTACGTGGTTTAGTTTCTTGGGTTTAAGTTATAGTGCGCAATTAATGACAGGTTAACTTTATTCTGCAGGTCAGTATTATTATGGCGATACCAAATTTTGATCTTTTTTTATTCCTTTTTTGATTGTTAAGTTGATTACAAAACAGCAATTCTGGTATTGGTTTTAGCTTCTTGTTTTTTAGTTCTTTTAGGCCATTTACCATGAAGTTAAATAACATGATAATTTTATAGCTTGGTTCATTATGGATGCAGTGATGGCAATTATGTATTTCTATTTTTATTTTTTTTACTGGGGAAAAGGGGGCTTCATTTTATTTTTTTTTCTTTACGTTTTTTTGTCCCTCTGGTCCCCACCGCTCCTGGAGCAATGTACATAAATCATGTGCTCATCACTAGTCTCAGCAATCAGGTGCTGTTGTACATGCCATCTTCACGGCTGAAGCCAGTAATTGACTTCAGTGGTCATGTTAATGATGTGTGCGATGTCAACAGGACTAATGGAGACCACCACAGTGTTATCAGTGGGGAACTTAAAAAGTAAATAATGGTTATTTTATACAAATTCCTGCTCTATGGTAACTTTCTTAAAGGGAACCTGTCACCAGGATTTAGTGTATAGAGCTGGGGACATGGGCTGCTAGATGGTCGCTAGCACATCCGCAGTACCCAGTCCCCTTAGCTCTATGTGCCTTCATTGCGTCAAAAAAAGGATTTTTGTGATATGTAAATTACCCTGATATGAGTCCTGTGTCCGGAGATGAGTCAAACTTCCTGAGCGCAGCACCGCCCCGCGTCCTCGGAATCTCCTCCTTACCGGCCGACGTCACATAGCTGGAGCGCCGAAATCTCGCGATGCGCGAGCTAGCGCATGCTTAGTTTGTTCCCTGTGCTGATGCCAGCACAGGATAGGAACATGATGCCGACACTGCGCATGCGCTAGCTCGCGCATCGCGAGATTCGGCGCTCCAGCTATGTGACGTCGGCCAGTAGGAGGAGATTCCGAGCGGGGCGGTGCTGCGCTCAGGAAGTTTGACTCATCTCCGACACAGGACTCATATCAGGGTAATTTCATATCACAAAAATCCACGCATGGCACATGAGCTACATAAACTGGGACTGCGAGTGCTAGCGGATGTGCTAGCAGCCCATGTCCCCAGCTCTATACACAAAATCCTGGTGACAGGTTCCCTTTAAATCACAGACAACCACTTTAATTGACCAGCTCAGCATGGTCATACTGTTCATACTTTAGCACTGATATTTGGCTACTGTATAACAGACCTATTAGCTATTGTATAGTATAGTTATTTGTACACTCTATCGTAGGGCATTATATGGGATGCCGTATAAGTCACTTGCACCGTGCCATTATTCATGCATTGTCTGATCTACCATAGATATGTTCTTGTGTGAGTTTCCCTTATAACTTCCAGTCAGTTGCAAAGTATGCTTCCTATAATATGTTTCTCCAAGTGTCATCTTGGTTCCTCTCACTTTCCGTTTGGTTCCTTTAAGGAAGCAGATAGAACTTTTACAGACTGGCCTACCAAGGATGGAAAAGGACAGAAAACAGATGACTGAGAGAATATTAAACCTCACCCTAGAGATCATCTACCTGCTGACTGGGGAGGTAAAATGTTCTAGAAAAATGTCATATGTCATTTCTTGTATCTCTTAACCACCTCCCGACCGCCTAACGCAGGGATGCGTCCGTGGATACGCAAAACACGGACACCGGCAATGTGCTTTCCGCATTTTGCGGATCCGCACATTGCCAGAAGTATATAGAAAATGCCTTTTCTTGTCTGCAATTGCGGACAAGAATAGGACATGCTCTATCTTTTGTGGAGCTGCGGCCGGATGTTTCGGGGCCGAAACCCGGAAGTTCGCGGCCGCAGCTCTCCGCATCACCGCCGGCCCTATTCAGACTGAATGGGTCCGCATCTATTCCACAGAATTGCGGAATAGATGCGGACATTTTTGCGGACGTGTGAATGGAGTCTTACTTTGCAAGCACTCCTATGTCCTTTCCCCTCTTTTTTTTTTTTTGCACATTTTCGGGCAGAGATTTTTTCATCCACATTGATCGATGCGAATGAAGAAATCTGTGCCGTTCATTTCTTTCTTTCAGCCCAGAGGCTGAACGGAAAAAAGAATCTCATTACCCGTATGCTCAATATAAGGAGAATCGCAGAAACTCCTAATGCTGGCCATACATGTAATGATTGCGGAGACCCTAAAATGCCAGGGCAGTATAAATACCCCACATGTGACCCCATTTTGGAAAGAAGACACCCCAAGGAATTCCGTGAGGGGCATGGCGAGTTCATAGATTTTTTTTTTTGGGCACAAGTTAGCGGTAATTAACTTTTTTTTTTTTTCTTCTTACAAAGTCTCATATTCCACTAACTTGTGACCAAAAATAAAATTTTACATGAACTTACCATACCCCTCACAGAATACCTTGGGGTGTCTTCTTTCTAAAATGGGGTCACTTGTGGGGTGTTTATACTGCCCTGGCATTTTAGGGGCCCCTAATGCGTGAGAAGTAGTTTGGAATCCAAATGCGTAAAAATGCCCTGTGAAATCCTAAAGGTACTCATTGGAATTTGGGCCCCTTTGCGCATCTTGGCTGCAAAAGTGTCATGTGGTATCGCCGTACTCAGGAGAAGTAGGAATGTGTTTGGGTGTATTTACATATACCCATGCTGGTGTGAAATATCTCTGTAAATGACAACTTTTTAATTTTTTTTATACAAAGTTGTCAATTTACAGAGATATTTCTCTCACCCAGCATGGGTATATGTAAAAATACACCCCAAAACACATTGCCCTACCTCTTCTGAGTTCGGCGATACCACATGTGTGCCACTTTTTTGCAGCCTAGGTGCGTAAAGGGGCGTAAAGTCCAACGAGTACCTTTAGGCTTTACAGGGTTGCTCACAATTTAGCCCCACCCAAAATGCCAGAACAGTAAACACACCCCACAAATGACCCCATTTCTGAAAGTAGACACCCCAAGATATTCACTGATATTCATAGTGAGTCTGTGGGAGATTTTTTATTTTTTTTGCCAGAAATAGTTTTTCCTCAGAAAGTGTCATTTTCCGCTGTGAAAAAAAATGAAATCATACATGAACTCACCATGCCCCTCCGCGAATACTTTGGGGTGTCTTCTTTCCAAAATGGCATCATTTGGGGGTATTTATACTATCCTGGCATTCTAGCACCTGAAGAAACATGACAGGTGCTCAGAAAGTCAGAGCTGCTTCAAAATGCGGATATTCACTTTTTTGCACCATAGTTTGTAAACACTATCATTTTTACCCAAACCAATAAATATACACTTATTGCATTTTTTTTTATCACAGATATGTAGAACAATAAATTTAGAGAAAAATGTATATAGAAATGTAGTTTTTTTAATAAAATTTTACAACAGAAAGTGAAAAATGACATTTTTTTAAAAAATGTAGGTAATTTTTTATTAATATCAAAAAAAGTTTTAATGTCAGCAACAATGAAATACCACCAAATGAAAGCTCTATTAGTGAGAAGAAAAGGAGGTAAAATTCATTTGGGTGGTAAGTTGTATGACCGAGCAATAAACGGTGAAAGTAGTGTAGTGCAGAATTGTAAAAAGTTGTCTGGTCATTAAGGGTGTTTAAAGAGGACCTTTAACCAGTTTAAAAACGAAAAACTAACTATATCTGTGGGCAGAGTGGCGCCCAGCGGTCCCCCTGCACTTACTAGTATCTCTGGGCGCCGCTCCGTTCGCCCGGTATAGGCTCCAGTGTCTGCAGCTCCCTCTGTTGTACTGGTGGAGTTTTTGTATTAGGCTTGTCCCTTGCTACAGCGCTGGCCAATCGCAGCGCACAGCTCATAGCCTGGGAGTCCCAGGCTATGAGCTGTGCGCTGCGATTGGCCATTCTTACTAGTAAGTGCAGGGGGACCCCTGGGCGCCGCTCTGCCCACAGATATAGTTAGTTTTTAGTTTTTAAACTAGTGAAAGGTCCTCTTTAAGCTAGGGGGCTGAAGTGGTTAATAAAGCAAGGACAAGACTGGAGAGGAATGTATAAAAGTGATATCAGTGTTTCTATCTCCATGCACAGGATTATGTAACAGTGATGAAGATAACTGAGGAGGGTGAAGGATGCAGTAGGAATCGGGATCCTATCATGGTGCCTCCACCTCATTCACTGATACATGAGACAAACAACTATCAGGAGATCCTGAACCTGACCAGTAAGATCACTGAGCTGCTGACTGGAGAGGTGAGCGCTGCTGGGAGGTGTCTGGATGATAACTGTAGCTGTTTGTGAAGGAAGATAAAGAAAGCCTGTCGGCGTGTTCTTGCTGTCCTAACCCCAGACAATATGATTAATACACAAATTGGGAGACACTGGTCAATCAGGTATAGTCAGTTATGAGAGGGTTAAAACTTTAGATTAGACATTTTTAGGAATGTATACAAATGAAAACATGTTTTTATTGTTATTGTTACACAAACCGCTGTGTCGTTTAAGTTTTTAACCCTTTCCTGACCAGCGCCTGTACTAGTACAATGCTGGCTGTGTCTTTAAAGATGTTTCATACAGCAGACACCCATGGCTAATGTCCGCAAACGGCGGTATTGCTGGTACCAGACATTTTACACTTCAGATGCCGTGGTCAATCCTCACCACAGCATCTAAGCTCTGTAAATACTGAAAGCACGCATTTCCGGTAGTGCTCCAGCTCTCCCGTGCGGCGATCAGAGGAGCCGGAGCTTGTGTGCAGCAGCCCCTGTCATAGTGAATGACAGAAGGCTGCTGCTTAGTATTTCCTATGGAGCCCTGTCACGGACGTACCGAGACATACGGACGTTCCCGCGACAGGTGGCAGGAGATCGGTGAGACTGACAACACGTGATTTGATCTGACATGTTTTCATTTTGGATCAAATGACGTCTGTGTTCTTTCTGGTGCTTGCCACACCTTGTTTCCCCAGGTGTGGCTATTGTGGTCATTTTACCTTCTCCATTTATTGTTGTTTCTCCCACTATGCTTTGCAGTTTATAACGTCAGTTGGACTTGTGGTTAGCTTGTGTTTGGTTCTTGGCTGAGTTCCTGGTGCTACCAAAGCTTTATTGAAGATAAGTGTTTCCTTTTCCTTTTGTATTTTGTTTATATATATGTGTGTGTGTGTGTTGCCTTTCCCTGTTGTTTGTCATTAGGCCTGAGGGAGACTCCTGTTTGTCCTTTCCCTTGGAGGAACAGGTAGACTCAGTCCTGACATTAGTTCCAGGGTCCTATAGGGTGAGATAGGATTCTAGGTATACAGTGTATGAACTTGCCTACCTTCGGGGCCTGTTCATACTGGTAGTCTGTCAGGACTGGAGATAGGGTTTTCTCTAGGCGGTGTCCATATTCCTTCCCTAGTTTCCAGGCATTATTCCGGTATCCCCTTTCCCTCCTATGCTCGGTGTGGTGTTTTCCTCCCACACACGAGACAAGCCCTTGCCTGTAATAGAGCTCCATAGGAAACAAGTAATTTTCTCATAGACTTCAATGCTAATATATTGAAGTCTATGAGAGTAGCAATCTAATGATTTCTTGTTATAGAACCCTGAGGGAACTATAAAAAAGGTGTAAAAATATACGGTATATTAAACTTTTAAAAATAAAAAAATATGAAAAACATAATTAAAATCAACCCTTTCCCCAAAATAAAAGAACTAAGAAAAAAAAAATACACATCATGGGTATCACGATGTGCGAAAATGCCCATACTATAAACATACAAAACTATCTTCCCCATACGGCAAACGGTGAAATTGAAAAAAAAGAGACAAAATGTCCCAAAAATGCTCGCTTGGAAAAAAATCTGGCAACCGGGCAGGCCAAGGAAGTGTTGCAATCTGGGGGAGTCATTCCTGGGAAACCCTTGCTGTGTGTGGGAGAGCATTATCCTAAAAAATGACAGCTGAAAGCCCTGCCATGAGAGGTAACAGAAGTGGCCGCAGGTCATCCTGCACATATGGATGAGCTGTTAGTGTTCCTCGTATCAGGGGTTGACCAACAGTCGTATGTGATGGCTCGTATGTGATCACCACAGCAGTTGGGGCAGTGTGTCACTCCACAGCAAAGGCAAAATTGAAGCTCTCAACTTGAGGCCTCCATACTCGAACACGACTGTTGTGGGATCCCTAACAGCAGGGGCGGATTGGCCATACACCATACAGGGAAATTTTCCAGTGGGCTGATGCCCAGGGGGCCACCCAAGCTCTCCTTTCTGCTGCTGGCAGGATACAAAATGAGCTCTCATCGGTAATTAAAGCTGTGAGAATCTGTTACTCATGTACAAGGCCGGGAACCGCACATACCCTCCTGAATTCAACTGCTGTGGTCTGCATCTCACCTCTTAAGCCCCCTGCTCCATATAATTAGAGAGAACTGGAGGAGGAAGACAGAAAATAGCATCTATTGATGGCCACCACAGAAGGACAGCTTTTGGGGCAGTATATGGTGCTGCACTGTGTAGGGTGGCCATTGAGGCCACCCTCAAAATACTGCCTTAAAAACACTGCTCCCTGGCCCTGCTAAACCACGTCCCCAACTTAGGCCACACCCCTCCCACTCCGCAGCCAACAGGGATTTAAAAAATGAAGGTAAAATCAACTTAGTCTCAGCTGTGGGGGTGGGAAAGAGGGTGACTTTCGCTTGCAGCTCACCTTCATACAGCACAGTGCTGCTGTCTGAGCATGAGCTGTTCAAAAGAACATCCCTGTGTCCGTCCAGGCCCTGTGCCGGACGGAGGACAGGGAGTCTGAAAGCTGGACTGTCCAGCCTAAAACAGGGCGTCTGGCCACGCTACAACTGCGGTATGTGGTTCTGATGGGATGGTATTTTGCTCTATGGTGGCGTTTCGAAATGTCAGCTTTATACAATCACGCATCTGTGAGGTGACTTGTTGAATCAGACATGCTCCACTTACAGTTTACGCATCAGACACCCAGGAGTTAATCAAGTAGTTTTTAATCCGGAGATTGCATTACAAGATATTCAGGGAATCCAGATGGTAAAAGAATTATGCCTACAATATTCTCCTTGATAAGAAGATGAGATTCTCCTCAGATTCTCCTCAGAATTAGAGAACACCCTAACAGCAATGCATGACTGGGAAAACAGCAAGTGGCTAGGCTGAACCAACTAGAAGCTGAAACAGAGGGGGGAGGAGAAGAGAGGAGCATACCAATACACAATGCAAGATACTGAAACAGAACACTCCTCGTCTGGTGTCGGTAGATACCACTATATATATGCATACAATGGAATTGTTTAAAATAACAATGAACAATGTCCATAAACCTGAAAAGGAAACATGCAATGAACATTTATTTAAACCAAAAAAGGATATTTCTTCAGTTTAGGCCATAGAACTGGTACTGGAACCAGTCTTAGAAGATGATGAGTATCTTTGGTAGAAGGGATCTCAACATGGAATTTCTTTCCATCCGAACTGGAAACGACTTTAGTAATAAGTCCAGTAGGCCAGTCGAGACGATCAACTTGTTTGTCTCTTAACAGAACAAAATCTCTTTCCTTTAAATTAGGACTTGGTTCTTGCCACCGTCTGCGTTCTTGCAAGAGGCAGAGGTACTTTCTTCTCCAACTTTTCCAGAACTGACTGGCGAGATGTTGTACCTGCTTCCACCGAAACTTATAAAGGTTGTGCTTTTTGAAAACGCCAGATGGCACAGTAATATTTCCTATCTTTTCTGGTCTATTCTTGAGTGATCTTGTATACACCCCAGATGTGGATTTCTTCTTTTTTACTACAGGAGATTGTCTGTTGCTTTCATTAGAAGCTGAGCGAGACTTGGTTCTCCTTGATCTTGCCAAAGATTTAGAATGTGACTTTTCTGTCTGTGTCACCGATTTAGAGCGAGAGCGCTTAATTTTTTAGGCTGATTTAGATGTAGATTGCTTTCTGTCTATGAATCGTGAACGCTCAATGAATGAATGAATGAATCGTGAATGCTCATGTCTGCTTTTCACTTCTGACTTGGGTTGTTGACATGCAGTATTTGTCATTGACATTGGCAGTAAACTTTTCCCTGTGGTTTCCTGAAAAGGCCGAGCAATATGAAGGTGCTCATCCGTTGAAGACTGGGAAGAACTGTGATCTTCTTGAGTGCAATCAACAACTGCAGAACTGAAGGTTCTTGCAAAGTATCTGAAATGAACTCTTCCTCTGTTGAAGGAACCTCCTTTATAGAACTTTCTGAAGATACTTCCATTACAGAATTAAACTCATTGTCAAACAGTTGACTGGAAGGCTCACATTTCTGTGTTATCTCATCAGAACTACATGAATCAGGATATAGGATTCATTATGATAAACTGTGTGAGGACTGCAAAGCTGGGAAGGGCTTGAAGAGGGCTCCAATTGAAATCCTGAAGGCCTTTCTACAAGCTGCCCTTCTGTCCAGGAACATTCTTCTGCAGCTGACTCCTTGGGATTTAAGCTGCTTTCTAATGTTTTTAGAATATTTGGGCAAGGAACCTCTTACATATAGTAGTGGTTAGGACACTGCCTGAAGTAAGAAGTTCGTCCCCCTATTAATACGTCAGTTCTGAAGGAGTGTACTTGGCAGGGTCTGCGGGTTCTGTCCAGACATACATCCCCCACGATGATCCAACCCACTGTAAGTTTCTGGGCATATGGAGCGTTGAAAGGGCCATTGCGAAGTTCAAAGACCTTATGAGCCTCAAGAATGTCTCTACCTAGCAAGAGTAAGACCTCGGCATGGTTATCAAGGGGAGGAATCTCTCTGGCTATGTTTCTGAGATGAGGGTGATGCTGTGCGGCTTCAGGTGTGGGAATCTCATCCCTTGCGTCCGGCAATTTGTCACACTCTATAAGGGCTGGAAGAGAGAGTTTCTTATCTCCTTTGATGGGCTTCAAGGTGAAACCATTAGCTCTTCTTCCTGAGGTTGTCACAAGACCTGAACAGATCAAAGAACTTAGGGCTAGCTAGGGAACGATTACTTTGGTCATCTAGAATAGCATACATTCTTATGGTCTTCTCTGGTTGTGCAGTAGGAAACACATCCACAAGGCAAATCTTAGCACAAGACTTACCGCACACAAGTCCTTCTCCACATACCTTTGTGCATCTGAGCATGACGGTAGTGGTTGGTCAGTCGGCACTCTCCCCTCCATGACTCTCCCTGCCTTGATCGGAATGGGGCTTGTGCCAGCTAACTGGTTCTAGGTTCCGCCTAATTGGTCCCGGGTGAACAGCGGACACATGTACATCACTATTACATTTAGAACACTTGACTGGAACCTTACAGTCTCTGGCAAAATGCTCAGTGGATGCGCAGCATCTAAAGCAGATATCATGACTCCTTAGGAACTCCTTTCGTTCCTCAAAGGGCTTTGCTATGAAGACACAGCATTTCCTTAAAGGATGTGGTTTATCATGGATAGGGCAATGATGATCGGGTTTCTTAGGGCTTTCATTTCCTTTGTTAGTAGTGGGCACAACCCCTGTCTTTTTTACTGAAATTAGACTTTTAGGGCCCCCCTGTCTGGGACTGAAAGTCTCATGTCTGTTTAGTAGAGCCAATGATGTTGGTTCCCAAGGTGTTGACACTCTGATCGTTTTTAGCTCTAGCCAAGTCCTTGATGAACTTACAGAAGAATAAGAATGGTGGAAAGGGAACACGATGTTGCTCCTTGTATTTTGAACCTGTTGTTGCCCATTGGTCTTGAATATTAATGGGTAATTTCTCCACGATCAGGCCCACACCATGGGAGGTATCAAGAAAGCTGAGACCTGGTAGCTGCGGGTCTCCCTTGACAATCTCAAACTCGAGAAGAAGGTTGCTTAATTCCTGGAACCCTCGGCGGTCTGTTTTGGATAATTCAGGACAGTCATATAGTCGTTTAAATAAGGCACGTTCAACTACTTCCGAGCTGCCGTATGTCTGCTCCAATCTTTCCCATGCAAGACGAAGGCCTTTGATTTGTTCGTAGATATGAACGGTTTTGAGTCACTTAACACAGTTTGTCGACCATGGACCTAGCCATCTAATTAGTAAATCAAGTTCTTGCATAGGCAGTACACCAAGGGTTTGAACTGTTGTCTTGAAGGTGGCCTTCCAAATTCAATTGTTCTCTGGGCGATCATCAAAGTTCGTAAGGCTAGTACTGATGAGATCCCTGAGAGTGAGGTACTTAGTGATTTCTAATTTGTCATTTCTTTCCTGCATCATGGAGACGGGAACTTCTCCCTCTCTGGTGTTGTTGGCACCATCTGATACACTATGTTTGGGGGTTGGAAGATGGAATGGAGTGGCAGATGGGTTGAGCGTAAGTGAAGGCTTCACATCTGGTAATGTTGGCGCCAGCGTCTTGGTTGCTATGTAACTAGTCTCAGGTACCAGAGGTTTGAAATAAAGAGAAATGTCCACTGGACTGGGGTCAACTGTATAGTTACCAGCTGCCTCTTTTTCTACTCGCATGAGTTCAGCAGGCTGGCGCGCAGAGCCCAAATCCTCTGGTGCAAATGCATTGACTTTGCTTTGGTCTAGGACAAATTGCAGGGTACGCCCTTCTGAGTCATTAGATATCTTGGACATAGGATGATAAGCTGCTTCTTCTTCAGCAGCTTCTTCAAGAACTCTGAGTTCAGCCATGGCTGCTGCTTCTTCTCTTTCCTTCTGAAGGACCTCCAAGTCAGCTTCAGCCTTGGCTTTGATCGCTTGCTCCTGGGCCTGTATAGCTGCTTGATCTAGCTTGAGATTGGGCTTGTAT
Organism: Bufotes viridis; assembly: GCA_033119425.1. Lineage (NCBI taxonomy): Eukaryota > Metazoa > Chordata > Amphibia > Anura > Bufonidae > Bufotes > Bufotes viridis. The sequence continues at coordinate 116,130,053 of CM065594.1, forward strand.
AGCTTGCGCCTGAGCCTGTATAGCTGCTTGATTAGCTTGAGATTGGGCTTATGTCTCTGCGACTTGTGCCTCAATGGCTGCTTCCTTTCTAATGCAGTGAGCTTGTACCTTTTCTGCTTCCGCTTTTGCACGTGCCAACACCAATGAGGTACTCAGCGAAGAGTGCTGTGAGTGAGACCTTAGCGATGAGGACTGATCAATAGATTTCGAGGAACGGGGTGAAGCCTTGGAGTGCCTTGAAAGGTTTGAATGGCAGGACGCAGTTTCATATTGTTGTGATATCTTGTCCTCTAGCATTGACTTGACTGCCATAAATCTTCTATATCTTTCCTCATTAAGTGCAGTGTGGGTCTTTAATTCTAGGATGAATTTCTCTGAGTTGAGACTTGATAACAGAGAAGAATATTTTTCAGACAGTCTCTTATAACTATCATAGGTCTTATTCAATTTTGTACACATGGCCTTTAATTGATCTTAGTTATAGCCTGATCCATGTGCTGTATCCATACATTGTTCAGTCTTTTCCCACAAACTAGATAAATTATTGCATACCTCCATATTGTCGGTTAGAAGGTCCTCTTTCATCTTTAATGAGGGATTAGAAATCCTTCTGTGTCCCTCATTTCCATCTGTAACACAACAGAGACCTCTAGTGGTGGTTCAGTCATTTAATAGCTTACAGCAGGCAGACGATATTTACCTCAGAAAACAGGCTGAATACAGTTTCTAGTCTGTATGAAACTGAAATTGCTAGAAGCTTCTGCGATCCTAGTGAATGCACTACTGGGCAGTATAAGATATTACCCTCCACTTTAGCATAACAGGAGAAAAATGATGATGGCTATTACTTGGAGGAGGAGAATATTCTTTTCTTAGTGGGAGAAGGAGAGTACTAAGACAATTCTTTTACTGTGGCGTTTCGAAATGTCAGCTTTATACAATCACGCATCTGTGAGGTGACTTGTTGAATCAGACATTTTCCACTTACAGTTTACGCATCAGACACCCAGGAGTTAATCAAGTAGTCTTTTAATCCGGAGATTGTATTACAAGATATGCAAGGAATCCAGTTGGTAAAAGAGTTATGCCACTAATATTCTCCTTGATAAGAAGATGAGATACAGATTCACCTCAGAATCTCCTCAGAATTAGAGCACACAAAACAGCAATGCATGACAAGGTAAACAGGAAGTGGCTAGACTGAACCAACTAGTAGCTGAAACAGAGAGGGGAGGAGAAGAGAGGAGCATACCATTACACAATGCAAGATACTGAAACAGAACAGATCCGTTCTGGAGCCTATAGACTTGTATTATGAGTATGACAGATTGCAAAACGGAAGCCTTTAAAAGGCATTCCGTTTGCTTTCTGTCATAATAGAAGTCTATGAGAAAGCATAACGGATCCGTCTGGTTCCCGTTATGGAAGACGGAAAACAAAGTCCTGTCTACAGGACTTTGTTTCCTGTCTTGCATAAGGGGACCCAGACGGATCCGTTATGCATTCCCGGACAGAATCCGTGACGCCCGTGTGAAAGAGGCCTAAGTGGGGAGGTGAAAGAGACTAAAGCTGGCCATACAGTTTATGCATCAGACACCCAGGAGTTAATCAAGTAGTTTTTAATCCGGAGATTGTATTACAAGATATGCAGGGAATCCAGATGGTAAAAGAATTATGGCAACAATATTCTCCTTAATAAGAAGATGAGATTCTCCTCAGATTCTTCTTAGAATTAGATCACACCCTAACAGCAATGCATGACTGGGAAAACAGGAAGTGGCTAGGCTGAACCAACTAGAAGCTGAAACAGAGGGGGGAGGAGAAGAGAGGAGCATACCAATACACAATGCAAGATACTGAAACAGAACAGTACTGCTGACCCCGCCTACTTGTGTTGCCCTACCTTCCATCAATTTGAATCAACAACATGGGGCCACTTTTAGTTTTTTTTTCCAGGGCCTTTTTATGTTCCCATTCCGCCCCAGCCTAACAGAACCTGGATTTGTTGCTAAAGACGATACAGTTCCAGTCCATAGCAGGCCAGGTTTATCATTTACACCAGCACTGTAAACAAAGGCAATGGTAGCTTGTTGTCAATGGCATTACAGGTAATCGGCAACATGATGACCTGCTAAGCACCTGGAAATGGTTGGGGCAGACATGGATATGTAATGATGGTTCCACCTGTGTCTGGATGGTGGAAAAAGAAACTGAGGGAGCTGCTCGTGCTTTGTGGATCTAGCTCCTAACAGCTAGGTCAGAACAGCCTAGATGGTAGGCAGTTCATCGAAACAACCATCCTGCTTCTACAGCTACAGTGCGATTTCCCCTGCAATCCTGGCCACTTCAGCTGCACATAACTAGTGTCACCATGCAGCTATACCCTTACTGCTTTTGTGTCTGTGTGTTTCAGGTTCCCATAAGATATCAGGATGTCACAGTCCATTTCTCCATGGAGGAGTGGCAGTATTTAGAAGGACACAAGGATCAGTATGAGCACATTAATATGGAGAATCACCAGACTACCATATCACCAGGTAACCAAAAACATGTGTCCAAAGCACAGCTTTCAAGCTATTTAGTTTCTTTAAGCTGTATGTACATACGTTATGTCTTTTTCATTACTGCAGTCTTTAACACACTTTATTATGCTTACTTTGTAAACAAACACTATAAACTATATCACTATATCAGCTTTCTGAGAAAGTAAGGGAAGTGAGGTCACTGCATACAGTGCTGGCAGAAGGGAGACACCCCCTGCTTCTGAGTGAAATGCATCTAGCTGTGCAACTGAACCAGGGAATAATATGTCTGAAAGAGACATGGGAAGCCCCAAAAACACCAGTTCTTTCATAGTTACGATTGTACAAAGACATAACAATATTAGATCTTCACTTAACAGCATGTAAACATATTGGGGAGATTTATCACACTGGTCTAAATTAGACCAATCAGATTCCACCTTTCATTACTCACAACTCCTTTGGAAAATAAAAGGTGGAATCTGATTGGTTGCTATGGGCAACTGAGCCAGTTCTACTTTAGACCAGTTTGATAAATCTCCACCAGTGTTCAAAAATTACTTGGAATAATGCATAAAACATGTTTATTTAGGTGTTCATAGGCAAACTTTTGTCCTAGCCTAACGTTTTTTCTGGACAGCATCTCCTAGCAATGCATCTCATGTAGGTGGTTCTAATTTCTGCAGCTTCTTTCCAGTGGAAGATGTATATTCTATTTATTAGTGAGCGCTGCCTTTAATTTGTATTTTAGGCTCTGTTCAGATCACAATTTGCATCAAGTTGAAAGGTTTTCTTTATTTTTTTGCTCAACTTTACTATGAAAACACCACAGCTGACAAAGAATGATGTGTGCTCCTTTTTGTCTGTTTGCAATAGAATTCAGTGTACCAGTGCAACAGGGTACCACTGTTTAGGCATCCTGTTACATCCTCACCAGGGTTGCCAACCAGAATTTTTCTTTTTTTACTGGGCAACATATCCCAAAAATCATGGACAGCCAACATTTTTTACGGACAAATTAGAAAACTTTAATGAATGATGACGGTGAGCTGTAAAATATTGAAAATTACCACTAAAATAATCTAGCAAAGTACGACCAGCCTGAAAAAAATCATGGACACAGGAAAAAAATGCCTTTTTTACGGTCCATCTAGAAATTTCTGGACAGTTGGCACCCTGATCCTTACTTTAAAGGGAATCTGTCACCTATTTTTTGCTAATATAACTAACATTAATGGTCATCAAAACTTTGGGTAAGCATTGATAACATATTTGTAATTTGTGTGTTAATGCAGTCTCCAGAAAAAGCTGTTTATTCCTTTGGAAAATGGCACGCAAGTTGGCGGGCGTTCCACTGCTGAAACTGAATTTTCTGGAGACTGCATTAACACACAAATTCTATACAGGTATGTTAACAATTCTTATCCAACATGTACATGCCGAATGTAGCTATAGACCTCTATGCACTATACCAAGTGGTATACTTTTTTTACATTGAGGTCAGTGACTAAAAAGTTAAAAGGGGATTTCAGAGATTTTTTTAGTGATGACCTATCCTCTGGAAAACCATGGCCTAGGCGTGTCTCAGCCCCATTCAAGTAAATGAGTTGCAATACGAAGCACAGCTGCTATGCAATGTACAGTGCTGTGCCTGGTAAGCTGCGAGAAGGTAGCGAGAGCCGCTGCCTTCTCAAAACATCTGATTGGCGAGTTTTCCAGGTGTTGGACCCCCACCGATCCGATACTGATGACCTATAAGGAGGATAGTTAGTTATTTTAGCATTTTTCATGGTGTTTTTAACAGCTTCTTTGTGACCATACATTACAGATATGTCCTTCTTTACCTTTACTCAATATGTGTCCTTATTTCTTGCTTCAAGATATTTAAATGAGTTGTGCAATAAGATATAAAGGATACAACTGTAGTTAACCCCTTCCCAACATTGGGTCTTGTCGGGTCTTTAAAGATTGCACCCACTCAGCAGCACTGGGGGGGGCCAGTGCCTGCTGTTTTGTATAGCAAACATCTGCCAGCTGTCTGTGATCATAGATAACTTCCTTCATCGAAATGTAACCTCTCAGATGCAATGGTCTATTGCAACCACAGCATCTGCGCAGTTATTTGGAGGGAGGAAGCTCCCTCCAACTTCCAAATTGCTCACCCAAAATGAGATCAAGGGAACAACTTGGTTGCTATATCAGCTTAGAGCCTTGAGAAGGATCACAGCAATTTTCCCATAGACTGCAGCAGTGTGCTATTGCAGTCTATGGTAGAAGTGATCTAACAATCGCATGTTCAATTCCCTTATGGGGGCTACAAATAAAATTTTAAAAAGTACAAAAAAAAGGTTGTTACATATATGAAAAACCAAAGACTTAAAAATGTTATTTCCCCCTTATCACATTTTTCATTTATAAATAAATAAATATATATATATATATACATATACATATATATATATATATATATATAATTGCTATCACTTTTTTCTAAAAATGCCCTTTTCATTGGAGTTCTGGAGAGGCTGCGTGAGTCAAGGGCCCTTGCTTTATATTCTATGGGAATGTCCCACACTTACAAACTTGTAGTAAGAAGTGTTTCTTCACCCACTTCTGATTGGTTGCTATGCGCAAATAAACCAGCTCTACTTTACACCAGTTTGATAAATTTCCCCCAAAGTGCTGGGTGAGCTGATTGCGCTAGTGAGAGGCAGAAAGTACTCAATTCTCTGCTAGCCCAGATAACAGCTATTGAGACCTTATGCAAACAGTCTATCTCCACAAAGTGTTTATCCTGTATGCCATACAAAAAAAATAAAAATAAAATCGCCTTGTTTTGGTTGCTTCGCCTCCCAAACACCATAGACTGAAAAAAGTTAATTTTTTTTAAAGTTTATTTTTTTAAGTATTAAATTTAAGATATAACAAAAACTTTATAATTGTGGTATAACTGATCATACTGAGCCACAGAATAAAGGTGTTATCTTGCTTTTACTACACAGTGAATGCTGTAAAGATAAAACAATGGCATTGTCATGGGGGGAAATAAGTGAACACCCAAATTCCACCCGCACCTCTGTCTCTGCCTACTTGCACAACCGCCCTAAGTGGTGGACCACAACTGGTTGACAGTCTTTGCTTATTTACGTGCTGGGGCTTACCAGGGAAAAACAGAGGAAAAAAACAATAAACAAAATGACAGACAGGCACACAAATACTGAGAAAAACCCCAAACCAAAGTACTCAGAGTCAAACATATCGGATTAAAATCAAGAGAGAACAATGAAGCCAAATCAGAAAGCAGATCACTAAACAATACCAAGCCAAGGTCATACACGACCAGTCAAGTCTAAATACATTAGGCAGAAGTGAGTCTAAGGAAAAAGCCAGGGTCAAACCACGAGATGCAGAAAAGCCAAATAAAAATCAAAAATCAGGGTCAAAAGGAGTAGTCAAAGTCAGGAGGTCCGAACAATCCAAAGCGCTGGTGAGGTATATAGAACCATTCACAGGCAACCTGTGACCAGCAGATTGCCTGTTTAACCCCTTAGTGAACCAAGCCTGTTTTTCTTCCTTTTTTCATTGTCGCGTTCCAAGAACTATAACTTTTTTATTTTTCCATCTATATAGCTTTATGAGGGCTTATTTTTTGCGGGACAAGTTGTAGTTTTTAATACCGTCATTTTTGGGTACACATAACTTTCTGATTAACTTTTATTAACTCTTTCTGGGAGGGAGTTGGGAAAAAAATCAATACTACCACTGCGTTTCTACGTTATAAATTTAACAGCGTTCATTTTTCGGTATAAATATATATTTATTTTCTGGGTCAGTACGATTACAGCAATACCAAATGGAGAGCTTGACAAAGACTTTAGTAGTTGAAACGTTGCTGTCTTCTTGGATTAAATAAAGATATTGAAGATTCCTCTGGAGTGCCGTGGTGACTTTCACTTTATACAGCAATACCAAATTTTTACGTTTTACTACTTTTTTTTAAATAAAATCCTTTGCCGCTTCCCAAGACCCATAACTTTTTTAATTTTTACTCTATGGAGTTGTGTGAGGGCTTGATTTTTGTGGGACGACTTTTTATTTTATTGTTTTTATGTATCATTTTAGAGTAAATGGCACTTTTTTGATCGCTTATTACGTTTTTTTTTGTGGCAATTAGGAATAAATTCGCAATTGTTTTTCACCGTAGGGCATTATGGGTGGTCACTAAGGGGTTAATTAACATCCAGGTCATTACGGACGCGGCAATACCAACATATGGAAAAGAGCAATTTTTTTTCATTGAAAAGCGCATTTTCAATGTAAAAAAAAGCGTATTTTTTTCTTTAATAAATGTTTGGTTTTTTTCAGTTTTTTTATCACTTAATAGTCCCACAAGGGGACTATAACAAACAGTATTTTGATTGCTTTTGAAATTATAATGAACACATTATAATGAATATTAAATAGTGCCATTAGAAAGTGCAACTTGTTCTGCAAAAAGCAAGCCCATGTGAATGGAAAAATAAAAAAAGTTTTGGAAGGCAGGGAGTAAAAAATGAAAACAAAAATGGAAAATAGCTGCACTGGGAAGGGGATAAAATTTATAGTGGAATATAAAACACACTAACCCACATTTACTAACATGACTAGATTTTGGTGCAATTTGGCACATCTATGGTTCAATTTATTTTTATTGAAAAATAAAAGCATTAACAGAGTAAACCAAACATCCGGCAAAATCACATTGTTCAGTAAATTACATTTTGTGGTAAAACATGTGCCAGTGGGTGAAGTCTGACTGAGCAGCAAGACAGAGGCTTGAGACACAGCTCTTGTCCCACAGACCAGCGCTCAGCTAAATTTTACCTGCTTAACCCAGCCTCAGAATGGTCAAGATTGGCAAAGGATCAACTCAGAGCATCTCAGGATGTCCCAAGATTCAAGAAAAACCAATGTGAACTGGACCAATACCTGAAAAAGAAAGAGAAAGAATTGAGGTGGACAATAAAACTGAGATGAGTCAAGTAGGCCATAGAGTAGAGGCGCTGGAGGATAATCAGACCTCATTAGTGTCATATAACGAGACCCTAGCCCTAAACTGTGACGCCCAAGGCAACACCATCTCCACCATTCTTTTACTAATTGACTACCAGGAAAATAGAAGCCGACGCAAGAATGTGTGGATCAAATTGCTGCCTCCGATTGTAACACATGACTACAGGCGGTGGCAATGCAGACCTTTGATGCCTTATAAGGGGCTGAAAGAGCTCAAGCTATCATCATTGAGTTCATTCATAGGTCACTGCGACCCGCACCTAGAGAAGGCAATCTGTCTCAAGAAACTATTTGTGACCTCCTCAGCTGCAGTGACACAGCAGCTATTCTCAAAGAAGCCAGGGAGAAAGGACCTGCAGTGTGAGGGAACATCCATATTGCCGTTCCAGGATATTGCCCCATCTACCTTGACCAAAAGACATCTCTTAAAACCATTTTGTGACTACCTGAGATTCCAAAAGATCATGTTTCCTTTTGGTTTGACATTCACTAATGATGGAAAAAGATGCATCATTAAGTCGCCAGACGACTTGCCCTCTGCTTGGTTGTTACTACTTATAGACCCCCTGGATATACACTCTTGTATGCTGCTGTTGCTTCCCCACCCTCAGTTGCCACCGGGGCCCAAGATTGCCCAGTGGTCAGTGGTGATTAAAAACAGGACTCGAAGATTAAAGAAAGCTTCAGGATGATGTTACAATGCCTCTTCAAGGTATAGGTTACTGATGATCTTATTGAGTCATCCATTCGCTGTTACAAGATGATGGCATTTGGGACACCACAGAAAGATTCTCCATGGTGGACTCTATATATTTCAGTTCCGCACTTACAGGACACCATATCATGGACCATTTCTTGTATAATGCCTCCCATGGAATATCTCTGAGGATTATGTCTTTCAAGTTTCAAGCTACAGTTATGATTACATTGTTTCTATGGGTATGGGTTTGTGGTGTCAGCTCGGGATTGTCTACTATGTGCTCTCCTGCAACCACACACCCTCTGTCTTGTGCATTAGTATAAGGAGCCTTATATGGTTATTATTAGGGATCAGCTAATCGACTTCGGATGAAACATCTGAAGTTGATTTGCATAAAACTTCAGTCCAAAACCCATTTCCCGAACTCGGGTTCGGTTCCAAGTGTTGGAACCGAACCCGAGTTCAGGAAATGTTTTTTTACAGTAAAAATGAATCTATGAAGTTATTACACGAAGTACACATTACTTCGGCTCATCTAAGCCAAGACATTCTAATACTGTATGGCGTGCTTGCTCTGTACAGTATTGGACCGAAGTTTTAATGGAATCGACTTCAGATGTTTTATCCGAAGTCGATTTGTTCACCCTAGTTATTATACATATGGGTAATTTACATCTCACCTTCTTCTTTATATTTGGTTGTTACTGTTTCTTTTTTGTTCTTTGGTTTTTGTTTCTCCTCTAAGTTTTGAGAATAGGTGTATGTTATCTGGGTCAGCCTTAGTCGACTGAATGCCTGATATCACACTTACATCCCTTAATAAATACACCACAAAAGAGGTCACAGGTCCTATTGCTGTTGAGGAAAGCTAAATCTGATGTACAGTATATATTTTATAGGAAACATATTTGAAACATGGCAGAATTCCCGAATTCTTTCAGTTGTATTTTAATCAATGGTTCCACAGTACATATGGATCTGCCTCTAGGGTCACTAGCATTGGAATAGCCAAACACATCCTCTTTGTGTCCTCGTTGATACTGATGGTAGATTTATTTTTATAAAGGACAAATTGGGCTCTGTAGGGTTACACTTGTTTGTATTTATGCTCCAAACTGCCAACAATGTAAATGGGTTAGATCCACCTGGAAAAAGCTACATGATTCTACTGATAGGAGATGATATTAATAGTGCGCTCGTTCCCCTTGTAGACTCCTCCACTAGTTCCTCTGCTGATTCACAAAGGGTCCTCACTCTATAGATTCCTATGGCTATGTCTTGTGAATACGTGGAGGATAGTCCACCTTTCCACTAAGGACTACTTTAATTGAGAAGTCCACTCCTCTTATCAGAGATTAGACTATATTTTTATTCCTGATAATATTCTGCCAAATGCTCAAAGCAATAGCTATCTCTGACAACAGTATCTGACTCTGACTGCAGTATCGGCCTCCATCACCTTCCATAACCTGCCAGTAAGGGAGTGGATATCGAGATTAAATTAGACCTTATTAGATAGGGATATGTATGTCTCAACAATTTCAGATAAAATGGCTCGCTTTTTTGAGGAAAATTTTCCAGAAGACACATTGGTACTGATTACATGGGGGAGAACACAAAGGAGCTGTGAAAAATGAAAGGTGCAATCTCATTGGTTGCTATGGGCACCTAAACCAGCTCTACCTTACAATAGTTCGATAAATCTCCCCCAAAGTGTTTGTGCTAGGTAAGCTGATTGCGCTAGGCACTAACTCAAAAGGGAGAGGCAGAAAGTACTCAGTTCACTGCTAGCCCAGATAACAGCTATTGAGATCTTACACAGTCTAGAGTGCAAGAGACACAAACAGATCTTGCTACCCTTAGGCAGCAGCTGAAAGACCACCTGAATGTTAGTTATGCTAAATAGTATCAGTATTCTAGATTTAAATATTATGCCCATGGTGATAAAGGCAATGAACTCATGCCTTATATATATATATATATATATATATATATAAAAACATAGAGATTCCACTTTTATACACTCTATCAAAACTAAGGCAGTCAATAGGGTGCAAGAACAAGTGACATAGCCGAGTCATTCATGTCCTTCTACCAAAATCTATATAATTTTCCTTCTGGACCCCCCTTCTCATATTTTCTCCCATAAATGAGTACTAACATGGACAGCTTTTTAGCTTAGGGTACTTTCACATTAGCGGCAGGGGAGTCCATCAGGCTGTTCCCACGGGTGAACAGGCTGTCGGATCCGTCCTGACGCTAGTTCTGCCGCTCCGTCCCCATTGACTATAATGGGGGCGGGCGGAGTTCCAGCGGCAGCACGGCGAGAGGCCACCGGAATAAAAGTACGACATGCAGTACTTTTAGTCCGGCTGCTTCTCGCTGTGTTCTGTCGCCGGAACTCGGCCCCCGCCCCTATTATAGTCAATGGGGCGGAGCGGCAGTCCGGGGGCACACGTGAACCAGCGGCAGGACGGATCCGACAGGCTGTTCACCCGCCGGAACAGCCTGAAGGACTCCCCTGCCGCTAATGTGAAACTAGCCTAAATTGCATCTCCCTACATTATCCACTGAAGATGTCTGGCTCTGCACTTCCAAAACAAGCCTTAAAGGGTTATTTCGGTAAAGTAACTTAATTTTTGAAAAACTGCATTAAGGCTGCAAGCTGTGACCCAACCAGAACCCATACAAAATCTATACATATAACCTGAGTCTCAATTTAACTTGCAATCTGTTTGTCTAGCTCCTGTGTGAGCCTGCAACACACTGAGAGTATCATGGCACCTGATCTTCCCTCACAAAGACTACAATACCCACAGTCCCTAGCTTTCCTGCTGTGAGATTGTGCTTGTTCATGAGTGGTGATGTTTATTCATTGGCTGCCTAATATACAGTCCAGTCAGGCCCCCTCTACTCAGTAATCACCAGCACACTAACGCTCCCTTTGTTTCACAAGATATTTAGCTAGAGTATTGATAGCAACACACTGAGCATGCTCGACCTAACAAAGGCTCAGAACTTCAGGTCGATGCCATGGTAATTTATGAGGAAACACAGTGGGAAGCACAGGACGAAAACTACTTTTATAACTACTGAACGGTAAATATGTGAAATTTACATTATATTACAAGTTATATTTTTGGTAACCGGAATACACCTTTAGGTGCTACTATTACTATTTTGCCTAAGGAAGGGAAAGACCCAGAGTCATGTGGAAATTATCTTCCTATGTCGTTCGTTAATGTGTACGTTAAGATTTAAGCATTCGATTTGGTAAATTGGATGTATATGCAGAAAGTTCTGCTACAGTTTGCAATTCCTGCTACATACAGTGTGTCTCTGCGATCATATCTTTCTATTCACATCCATGTGCCCGAATTAGGATTAATGGTACCTTATCTGGTGCCTTTGATATTCATAACGAGACCACCATAACGAGACCAGGCAAGGTTGCCCGCTGTCTCCCATCCTATTTGTCATGGTTATGGAAACTTTGCTCCAAGCCATTAGGGAACAGATCAAGGGTCTGAAGGTGGGTGAAGTAGTACACCAGAATGTGGCTTTTGCAGATGACCTGCTTCTCCTTATCTCTAATTGTGCTACAGCCTTTCCACAGATCATACCCCTTTTTGAGGACTTTCATAGTTTATCAAGCTTCAAAATCAATTATGCCAAGTCAGAGGCTCTTAACATTTCTGCTCCAGGAAAGGTAGTGGAGATTATCAGTAAGCAGGCATCATTCAAATGGCAGTGTTCTCAGTTGAAATATTTAGGTTTCTAACTCCCCAGGGATCCTACTTTGCCTTATAAATTAAGCTATCCTCCATTGATCCACAACGTTAAATCCATGTTGTCTTCCCTCTCCATTCCATATGTCTCATGGATAGAAAGTAAGAATTTACTCCAGACATATGTTCTCCCTAGATTTTTGTATCTTTTTCAGATGGTTCCTATTTTTCTGCCGCAGTCGTTTTTCTTCTTGATTAAGTCCATCTTCTCTTCTTTTCTCTGAAAAGGCAAGAGGCCTAAGATGGCATACAACAGCCTAACTCTTCTTGCTCATTGGGAGGGTTTTGTCTCCCAGATCTTTTGATGTACTACAGGGCTATACGATTGAAGAGATGGACACCTTTGTGTTCCTAGTCTTAGTATTTTGGGAGTGGACATTAAGCGCGCTGCATTGGATACTACTCAACTGGCAGGCTTGTGGGGATTGGCAGAATTCCCTAATGCCCTTGGTGGCTTGACCAAAGGGGTTTACTTGAATTTTCAATACCTGCAACCATACCCCCTCTTTTCTCTAGACTACCACGGCCATTACTTGCTCATCTAATTCCCTATTTTACTCTCTCACAAGTTGTAGATGCCCCCAGCTTTTGGACTAAATTCTAATACCAGACTGTGAGAGACCTTTTGCCCAAGATAGCGCTAAAGATAATATCTCCACCTTTTGCTCTAAAAGGAAGCATGAGCTTCTCACTCTCTGACCACTTTGTTTTCTAAATACGTTACTCCAGAGGACCTGACATGACTAGAAAAAACTATTGACAAAGAACCCTTTGCCCCCAAAATGATCTCTCTTTATCATACATCATCAACATTTGAGCACAGAGACATACTGGCCTACCTAAACAGCTGGGAAAAAGAGAAGTAAATCTTTCACAGACCCTGAAATAGTGACATTTGCTCAAAGTCACATGGGTTTTCCAGATCTGCCCGCATGTGTCATTAACTTCTTTTAACTTCTTTTAAGGTAATGACCAGATGGTATAATTATCTGCAGATTTTTTGTCTAAATAGTGTAAAATTAAATTTAAACTTTTACATCACCATATTCTGACCCCCAAAACTTTTTTATAGTTATATATATTGAGCTGTGTCTAGGCTAATTTTTTGCAGGATAATTTGTAGTTTTTATTGATACCATTTTGGAGTGTGTGTGACTTTTTTTTATCATATTTTATGAAATTTTTTGAGGTAATAGAAGCAATGAAAAAATGGCAAATTGGCCATTTTGACCCTTTTTTCCGTTACGCCATTCGCCGTATTGGAAAAAGATTTTTATTTTATATTTATTTTATTATTTATATTTTAATAGTACTGGAGTTTTCAGTCGCGGTGATACCTATGACGTTTATATTTTTTGTCATTTAGGTACTATTATATTTTTATTATATGGAAAAGGGGGTGATTTAAACTTCTATATTTTAACATTTTTTATATACTTTTAACAGTTTCTTATTTTTTTGTGATGATTTTGAAGCTCATATATGAGCCTACAAAATCTATTGTTTAATTTTGAACAACATTGTATTTTTAAACTGCACTTATTATTGAGAATTGCTCATTTCTTATGTTGGTCTGCCATCTGGAGGCAAAAATATGAATGGCACTTTGAATGTTCTCCAACTCTTCAGCGAGGCTGAGCCCATTCAAATCAATTACCGGCATCCCCATTGCCCGCAGAAGACAGTGGTAACGCTCCTGGACATGCGAGCTTCCGGTTTTTGCACATTTAGATGCCGTGATCTCACCTGATCACGGCATCTAAAGCCTTTAATTACCGCGATCGGTAATGTATTGTGCTGGTAGTGAAGGGGTTAAAGACTATGTACACATTTGATGGCATTTTTTTTTTATTATTGCAATGTACTCATTTTGAGCTAAAAATCATTGTATCTAATTGATTTTTATTTAAAAATATTTAGCTGTTTTCCCTGCGCGTTGAGTTGATCTATTAGCTGGTTCTGAATTTTCTCTCTGCTCCAGACTCCTGATCTCTGACATAATAAACACTCATTAAAGCTCAATTCTTATCTTGCTGATAGGAATGTGGTTTAAATAAGTATTTATGACCTTTTAGTAATTTACAGAAGGGTTATTAGATGACTGGCACAACGCACCAGTCACACAGCTAGAAAAACAATTAACCCTTTGTGACAAAACGGCTCGATATTTGTAATAAAGACCAACTGATTTTTATCCAAAAATTAGTAAAATGCAATCTTAAAAAAAATTGCCCCCAAAAGTGTACATAGCCTTTAACCCTTTCACTACCAGCGCCATACATTCTACATGCTGGAGTGATGTGCGAACATGGTGCCCGCTCGCACGTGCAGCGGGCGTCATGGCTGGCAAGTCTCTACTGTTTCAAACAGCAGAGACCTGCGGCTAATTACCGTGACTGGCAATAATGCCGATTGCGGTAACTGAAGGCTTTAGATGCCGTGATCAAGTGAGATCACGGCATCTAAGGCTGCATTCACATGTGCAAGTTTTCCGCTCGGGTGCAATGCGTGATGTGAACGCATTGCACCCGCACTAAATCCGGACCCATTCATTTCTATGGGGCTGTGCACATGAGTGGTGATTTTCACGCATCACTTCTGCGTTGCGTGAAAATCGCAGCATGCTCTATATTCTGTGTTTTTCACGCAACACAGGCCCCATAAAAGTGAATGGGGCTGCGGGAAAATCGCAAGCATCCGCAAGCAAGTGCGGATGCAGTGCGATTTTCCCGCATGGTTGCTAAGCGACGGGACCCGATCTTCATTATTTTCCCTTATAACATGGTTATAAGTGAAAATAATAGCATTCTCAATAAAGAATGCTTAGTAGAAGGAGGATTAAGGGGTTAAACATAAAAAACTTAACTTACCTTAGCCACTTGATCGCGTAGTTGGCGATCTCTCTTCTCTCTTCAAGCTTTAGCGGCAGTCTAAAGGACCTGTGATGACGTCACATGGTCCAATCACATGGTCCATCATGCAAAACGGATTGCAAAATTTTGCACACGCGCGGAAAAATCGCGCATATTCCCGCAACGCACCCGCATCCAATCTGGGCGTCAACCATGACGCCCGTGTGAACCCAGCCTAAATGCGCAAAAACTTCTGGGCTTCCTACCGACGACTGACGGCCCCTGGGGCCAATGGGGGCATTAGTATTTACGCTAAACACTGTCAGCCTCACTGACGAGGCTGATAGTGTTCATGCTGCAATTTTTATTTTGGCCACCAGAAGGCAGGCCAGAATAAGAAATTATCAATTTTCAGTCCAAAACCTATTTTAAAAATCCCTGATAGTACATAATGAAAAAACATTATTTATAGGCTCCTATATGAGCTTCAAAATCATCACAAAAAAAGTTTTAAAAAATGTATAAAAAAGAAAAAAATGTAAAAGTTTAAATCACCTCCCTTTCGGTATAATTAATGAATACCTAAATAACAATAAATATAAACATCATGGGTATCACCACGACCGAAAACGCCCATACTTTTAAAATATATTAAAAAAATTCTAATACGGTAAATGGCGTAACGGAAAAAAGGGTCAAAATGGCTGATTTACAATTTTTCATTGCTTCTCTTGCATTAATAAATGTAATAAAATGTGATCAAAAAGTCACGCACACTCCAAAATGGTATCAATAAAAACTACGGATTGTCCCGCAAAAAATTTAGCCCCTAAACAGCTCAGTAGACATGAGTATAAAAAAGTTTTTTTTAGCAAAGTTAAATTTTTTTTTTAGACTATTTAGACAGAAAATACCTATACATATGGGGTATCGTTGTAATCGTACTGACCAAGAGAATGAAGGGCATGGACACAGTTTTGCCACAAACAAAATGTCATGCGAACAAAACCCATAAAACGGTGGAGGAATTGTTTTTTTTTCCAATTCCACCCCATTTGGAATTTTTTTTACCGCTTCCCACTACATTTTATGCCATAATTAATGGTGGCATTAAAAAGTACAACTTGTCCCACAAAAAATAAGCCCTAATACAGCTATGTGAATGGAAATATATAAAAAAAAAAGGAACATAGGGAAGAAAAATGAAAACACAAAAACGAAAAAGCCTCCAGTATCCTAAGGGTTAAGGATAGATTAAGAAGTTTCTTTTGTGTTGCTTAAAAAAAAAAATCACATCACAAAAAAAAGTATAAAATGCAAGAATTTACTTTTTTTTTTACAGGTGAAACATGTTAAATCAATCTGGTAATTGTCTATGCAGTTTTCATGGGTTAAACACATTTGTTTAAAAAAAATGCAATTGCTATAAAAACGCACACGTTTTTTATGCTTTTCCGCAACTTGTTTTTTATGTGTTTTTAAAAGCAACATAAAGCTGCCCTAATTATAAAAAAGACCACCAATGTGTACACATCTCCTCCAACTGGTAAGAGGTGAGATGAACAAAAGTTATTTTGTTTCCAAAAGGTGAAATACAACCTGTTTTTATTTTCAGCAGATGACTACATCAAAGACTTTGAAGGAAATCTTCATTTTTCTCCAGAATCAGAAATAAAATATAATATCACAGAAGACAATCAGGTAGAACATTCCTTAACACCTCTTTCTACAAATATACCCTCAGGCCTTCACACCAGAGATCTATCAATGGATCCAAGTAATCACAAGGAACCTTCTTCTGGACAATTACAGATTGGTAACCAAACTGCAGAAGAGAGAGAATGTAAAATATTTCCATGTTCTGAATGTGGGAAATGTTTTAAAAGAAAATCTAACCTTTCTATGCATGAAAGAATTCATAGAGATGAGAGGCCATTCGAATGTTCTGATTGTGGGAAAAGTTTTCGCCAAAAGTCCTATCTCACTGTACATCAAAGAACTCACACAGGAGTGAAGCCGTATTTATGTGTTGAATGTGGGAAATGTTTTACTCAGAAAACATTTCTTTTTGAACATCAGAGAACTTGCTTAGAGAACAAGACGTTTTCAGATTTCTTCACAAAGCCAAGTGTTATTGAACATTTGCAAACTCACACAGGAGAAGAGATATATTTATGCCCAGACTGTGGAAAATGTTTTAGCCAGAGTAGCGATGTTGTTAAACATCAGGTAGTACACGCAAGGGAGAAGCCATTTTCATGTTCAGAATGTGAGAAAAGATTTAACAAGAAGTCGATTCTTGATAAACATCAAAGATCTCACATGAGGGAGAAACCATTTTCATGTTCAGAATGTAATAAAAATTTTAGGCAGAAGTCTGATCTTGTTAAACATCAGAGAATTCACACAGGGGACAAGCCATATCCATGTTCAGATTGTGGGAAATGTTTTATCCAGAAGTCTGATCTTGTTAATCATCAGTTAATCCATACAGGGGAGAAGCCATATTCATGTTCAGTATGTGAGAAAAGGTTTACCAAGAAGTCTATTCTTGATAAACATCAGCGATCTCACACAAGGGAGAAACCATTTTCATGTTCAGAGTGCGGAAAACGTTTTAGTTACAAGTCGGATGTAGCTAGTCATCACTTAATCCATACAGGGGAGAAACCATTTTTATGTTCAGAATGTGGAAAACGTTTTACGAGGAAATCAAATCTTATTGAGCATCTGAAAACTCACACAGGGGAGAAGCCATTTTCATGTTCAGAATGTAATAAAAAATTTAGGCAGACGTCTGATCTTGTTAAACACCAGAGAATTCACACAGGGGAAAAGCCATTTCCATGTTCAGAATGTGGGAAATGTTTTATCCAAAAGTCTGATCTTGTTAATCATCAGTTAATCCACACAGGGGAGAAGCCATTTTCATGTTTAGAATGTGGGAAATGTTATAACCATAGATCAGCTCTTGCTCAGCATAAGAAGCGAAGCCATTTTAATGTTGAGTCTGTTTTACCTCAGATGTAATGTGACAGGGAAATAAAATTGATTTTAAAAAAATAATAAATTTTTTAAATAAATTAAAATTATTTTTTAATTTTTAAACATGAAATGTTTTTAATTCACTGCAATGTTGGACGATAAAAAAAGAAAGCAAAAATATTCTACTTAAAAATAAAGGGTGGGATTGCAAAAAAATAAAGATTGAAAAACCTGATCATTCAGACATCTGTGTGAAACGTACTCGTTTGTTCCCTATATCACATTACGAGACCAACAAGGAAAATTATGTTTATTCTGATATTACCCAGACACAATGTCTGCTAGATAACACAGGTGCCTCAAAGAAAAATTGTGATGGATGATTAATCCTAGCACCAAATCCTACACACAGGAGATGGGTTTAACCCTCACTGCTGTCATAAAAATACCGGAATATAGAGGTGCCGTAACCTGACCACCCCAACTCTAACCCTCAGTTCACACTTGCGCGTTTTACAGCTCATTCGAACGCGCTGTAAAACGCATAACCGATGCATTCCCTATGGGACTGGTTCACATTTTCGCGTTTTACAGCGCGTTCGAACGCGCTGAAAAACGCCCGACGCATAAACAAGTACTTGAGCATTTTTTGGGGCGTTTGTCGCGCGTTTTGGCCCATAGACTTCAATGGGAACGCGCAACACTTGTATATTGTGCGTTTTTGACACTGAAAACGCGCGTTCGAACGCGCGTTTATGAATTTGCAACATGCTGGAAAGGCCAAACTTCATATAGACAGGGATATTTGGTCATTGGACAACACTGCAGTCAATCACACTAACGCGTATAAAACGCGCGTCTCAGAAACGCTCAGGTGTGAACCCAGCGTAAAAGTCTGCTGAGGTAGAAAATTCCCCACTCTTGCTGTCTGTAATGATGCTGAGGGATAGAGAGTTAAACCTTTTAATTCTACTTAACAATGTATCTATTTGCTGTGCATCAGCCCTAGGCTCTACGCGTTTCCACACCAAACAGCGTATCATCAAGAGCCCTAACCACACTCTAGAATCTAATCTATAAAGCTGAGTGTATGTATGTGTGTATGTCCGCTAAAGCAAACCGCACCGTCTCATTTACAATCACGAAATGTTGCACAGCCGCATCCTGTGA
Source organism: Bufotes viridis (assembly GCA_033119425.1). NCBI lineage: Eukaryota > Metazoa > Chordata > Amphibia > Anura > Bufonidae > Bufotes > Bufotes viridis. The sequence continues at coordinate 116,149,122 of CM065594.1, forward strand.
CTCAGGGAAAGTCATAGACTATGTTTTGAGTGGAAATTTTCACCCAATTATTTGCCAAAAAATACGCTTAGTAACCTATCCGCCAAACTAAAGAAGCCATTGTCTGTCGGCTATTGTGGCAGTTAGCCTGGATATTCATCAGGTTGCACATAGCAACCAATCACAGCTCAGCTTCTATTTTGCTGCTAGTCATTAATATGGACAGTTTTCTGCTACAGAGGGATCTGGATAGATTGGGGGCTTGGGCAGAGAAATGGCAGATGAGGTTTAACACTGACAAATGTAAAGTTATGCACATGGGAAGGAATAATGCAAGTCACCCGTACATACTAAATGGTAAAACACTCAGTAACACTGACATGGAAAAGGATCTAGCAATTTTAATAAATAACAAACTAAGCTGTAAAAACCAGTGTCAGGCAGCTGCTGCTATTGCCAATAAGATAATGGGTTGCATCAAAAGGGGCATAGATGCCCGTGATGAAAATATAGTCTTACCACTTTATAAATCACTAGTCAGACCACACATGGAGTACTGTGTACAGTTCTGGGCTCCCGTGAACAAGGCAGACATAGCAGAGCTAGAGAGGGTTCAGAGGAGGACAACTAAAGTAATAACTGGAATGGGGCAACTACAGTACCCTGAAAGGGTATAAAAAATAGGGTTATTCACTCTAGAAAAAAGACGACTGAGGGGAGATCTAATAACTATGTATAAATATATCAGGGGTCAGTACAAAGATCTCTCCCATCATCTATTTATCCCCAGGACTGTGACTGTGACGAGGGGACATCCTCTGCGTCTGGAGGAAAGAAGGTTTGTACACAAACATAGAAAAGGGTTCTTCACGGTAAGAGCAGTGAAACTATGGAACTCTCTGCCTGAGGAGGTGGTGATGGTGAGTACAATAAAGGAATTCAAGAGGGGCATGGATGTATTTCTGGAGCGTAATAATATTTCAGGCTATAGCTACTAAAGATGGGTCGTTGATCCAGGGAGTTATTCTGACTGCCTGATTGGAGTCGGGAAGGAATTTTTTCCCCTCAAGTGGGGAAAATTGGCTCTACCTCACAGGGTTTTTTGCCTTCCTCTGGATCAACTTGCAGGAAACAGGTCGAACTGGATGGACAAAAGTCTTTTTTCGGCCGTATATACTATGTTACTATGTTACTATGATTGGTTGCTATAGGCAACGAAGGACATTCTTAGTATAAGGCTGCTTATGTGTGAGTTAATATGATTTTGATTGTGACGCTTAGCCAACATTGTTGCAGAGGCTGATGTAACTCACATGACCTTAAGTGTATACTAATTCTGTGGGGTTTTATATACTGTCAATTAAAGACAATAATGCCTTGTAAGAAAAGGATCTCTTATATATACAGGGAGTGCAGAATTATTAGGCAAGTTGTATTTTTGAGGAATAATTTTATTATTGAACAACAACCATGTTCTCAATGAACCCAAAAAACTCATTAATATCAAAGCTGAATATTTTTGGAAGTAGTTTTTAGTTTGTTTTTAGTTTTAGCTATTTTAGGGGAATATCTGTGTGTGCAGGTGACTATTACTGTGCATAATTATTAGGCAACTTAACAAAAAACAAATATATACCCATTTCAATTATTTATTTTTACCAGTGAAACCAATATAACATCTCAACATTCACAAATATATATTTCTGACATTCAAAAACAAAACAAAAACAAATCAGTGACCAATATAGCCACCTTTCTTTGCAAGGACACTCAAAAGCCTGCCATCCATGGATTCTGTCAGTGTTTTGATCTGTTCACCATCAACATTCCGTGCAGCAGCAACCACAGCCTCCCAGACACTGTTCAGAGAGGTGTACTGTTTTCCCTCCTTGTAAATCTCACATTTGATGATGGACCACAGGTTCTCAATGGGGTTCAGATCAGGTGAACAAGGAGGCCACGTCATTAGATTTTCTTCTTTTATACCGTTTCTTGCCAGCCACGCTGTGGAGTACTTGGACGCGTGTGATGGAGCATTGTCCTGCATGAAAATCATGTTTTTCTTGAAGGATGCAGACTTCTTCCTGTACCACTGCTTGAAGAAGGTGTCTTCCAGAAACTGGCAGTAGGACTGGAAGTTGAGCTTGACTCCATCCTCAACCCGAAAAGGCCCCACAAGCTCATCTTTGATGATACCAGCCCAAACCAGTACTCCACCTCCACCTTGCTGGCGTCTGAGTCGGACTGGAGCTCTCTGCCCTTTACCAATCCAGCCACGGGCCCATCCATCTGGCCCATCAAGACTCACTCTCATTTCATCACTCCATAAAACCTTAGAAAAATCAGTCTTGAGATATTTCTTGGCCCAGTCTTGACGTTTCAGCTTGTGTGTCTTGTTCAGTGGTGGTCGTCTTTCAGCCTTTCTTACCTTGGCCATGTCTCTGAGTATTGCACACCTTGTGCTTTTGGGCACTCCAGTGATGTTGCAGCTCTGAAATATGGCCAAACTGGTGGCAAGTGGCATCTTGGCAGCTGCACGCTTGACTTTTCTCAGTTCATGGGCAGTTATTTTGCGCCTTGGTTTTTCCACACGCTTCTTGCGACCCTGTTGACTATTTTGAATGAAACGCTTGATTGTTCGATGATCACGCTTCAGAAGCTTTGCAATTGTAAGAGTGCTGCATCCCTCTGCAAGATATCTCACTATTTTTGACTTTTCTGAGCCTGTCAAGTCCTTCTTTTGACCCATTTTGCCAAAGGAAAGGAAGTTGCCTAATAATTATGCACACCTGATATAGGGTGTTGATGTCATTAGACCACACCCCTTCTCATTACAGAGATGCACATCACCCAATATGCTTAATTGGTAGTAGGCTTTCGAGCCTATACAGCTTGGAGTAATACAACATGCATAAAGAGGATGATGTGGTCAAAATACTCATTTGCCTAATAATTCTGCACTCCCTGTATAAAAATGAATTTCTGTCTGTCTGTTCTTTATTCACGGCCAAACGACTGGACCGATCCGCACCAAATTTGGCACATAGGTATATCAGGTGTACGGGAAGGTTTTAGACTGGTTCTCAGCTCCCTAAGACGTACCACTCCTGAGATATTCCAAAAAAATTCTAATATGGCACCATCACATGGCTTGCATTAGCACGTCTTTCATTCATACCCCAACTGGTACACACACATGGTCACATGAACCTTATCAGCCAATAAAAGCTCTCAAGTCGTTCAGTCTCGACATACACACAGTTTTACACCAGGTTTCCATAACAACCCATCCACTCTTTTTCACTGCTGTAGGTCACCTTTAAAGGGGCAGGGCACTGTGGATGACACTGTTAAGGGAGCTGAGTGCTGAGGAGGTCACAGTTAAGGGGGGAGGGTGCCGTGGAGGTCACAGTTAAGGGGACAGTCCGCTACAGAGGTCAGTGTTAAGGGGGGAGGGGTGCTGTAGAGGTCACTGTTAAGGGGGCGGGTGTTGTGGAGGTTACATTTTAAGGGAACGGAGTGCTGTGGAATTCACTGTAAGGGGGTGAGTTATTATAGAAATCACTGTTAAGGAGACGGGGTACTGTGGAGGTCACTGTTAAAGGGGAGGGCACTGTGGAGGTTACTGTTAAGGGGGCTTGGGACTGTGGAGGTCACTATTAAAGGGGCAGCTGCTGTTGAGGTCACTGTTAAGGCAGCGGGGTACTGTGAAGGTCACTATTAAGGGAGCGGGGTAATCTCCACTATGATAATGACCATGATGTAATGAAAAACAGGCCACTAAATCATGCCTCCAATATTACTGAAAACACAAATAAGAAATGTGGTCATTTAGACCTTGCAGTCGCACAGTTTTCAGACGAAACTTCCACTGTGCCTCTTTTTGTAAAAGACCTTTATCAAAGTCCCCTTGAACCACCTCTATTCCCTGGAATGTAATGGCCCCTGGGTCACCCATGTGAAATTTAGCAACATGACGAGCCACTGGGGTATCAGATCCATTCCCTATATCATTCAAGTGTTCCCCAATCCGTCTCCAAAACTCCCTCAGTATCGACGTATTGGGAGCCACATGTACATGTGGCCAAATAAACGAGACCTGTCATTTTACAATTGATGAATGTCCTGATGTTATAAGTACGGCCTGTAGTTGTACTTGTGAAGCTGTTCCCTTTCTTAATGGATCCACATTCAATTCATTTACCACATTTGTACGTGCCAGTCAGTGGATTTCTGAGCCAGTGAGACGGTTGGGGACAAGATTTATGAAAACTATGGACCAGCCGGTCCCTAATGTTCCTGCCTTTACATGTTATAGTCGGGGCATCTCCCACCAGATGCCCAATGTCTGGGTCCGCCCGTAGGATACCCCAGTATTGAGAAAGCAAACCCCTTGCTCATGTGCTTCATCAAAGTCACCTATAATCCTGATTGATTCAGAGCCATGTGGGAAATCCCTAGGATTTAAGAGGGATTCCCTGTCACATGCAAGGGCATGTTGGAATGCCTGATTTGACCCTTTTTTTTCCTCATTCAAAGAGTTTATTGAATTTTTCAGCTTTTCATAATCATTCTTAGTACAGGATATTAACAAGAAATACTTAAAAAACAAAAAGGACAGAGAGAGGGGGAGGAAAAGAAGGACTTCGTCATCGATGGATAATATAGCACCGTGTAATTGCCACAGAATTCCGTCATGTTAGCAGAAGGCTTAAGTCTGACATTACTACGTCATACGAGTCCTTATATGAACAGCAATCTAATAGACTAAATACTCAAGTATATCTTAACGCAAGATATTAGTGAAACTTTGGTTGGAGATGATACCAACCGATAAGCATGGGAGATATAAGTAAGGCCTCTTTCACACTTGCGTTGTTCCTTTCCGTCCTAGAGTTTCGTCCTCGGGGCTCTAAGATGAAAAGTTACTGATCAGGATTATCCCTATGCATTCTGAATGGAAAGAAATATGTTCAGGATTCATCAGGATGTCTTCAGTTCAGTATTCAAACTTTTTTTGCCGTTGAAAAATCCGCAGCATGCTACTGAAAAACTGAAGGCATGCCGCAAGGACGGATCCGGAATTAATGCCCATTGAAAAACATTAATCCGGATCCGACGTTTAGCTTTCTGAATGGTAACCATGGCAGCCAGGACGCTTCAAAAGTCCTGGCTGCCATGGAAAAGTAGTGGGAAGCAGTGGAGAAGCTACTTACCGTCCGTGCGGCTCCCGGGTGCCACTACGTCGCATCGATCAAGTGTGATAGCAGGCTGTATGTGCAGGTTTGACGCTGCACTTTGCAAATCACTTATTGCATCAGACTCTCCCTGTGAAGGGGAGGAGCAGGAAGTGAACAGACAGAGCTTGTGCTTGTGGCTGCTGGAAACCAGAACAGATGTTCTCTGCAGATTCGGACCTGCTTTATTTTCCCAATGCAACGTTTCAACTGCTCCTTGCAGTCATTATCAAGCATATATATATACACAATAGAATTGTATAAAATGAAAATGAATAATGTCCATAAACCTGAAGAATAAACAGATGAATAATGTCCATAAACCTGAAAAGGAAACATGCAACGATGCATTTATTCAACTCAAAAAAGGATATGCCTTCAGTTCAGGCCATAGAGCTGGTACTGGAAACAGTCTTAGAAGATGTTGAGCATCTTGGTAGAAGGGATCTCAACCTGGAAGTTCTGCAGGCATGAGTAACACAACTTTTGTAATGGGGCGGAAGATGGTCTTGCTTACTCTACCTCTCTACCTCTCACGGTTCTCACTTCCACCTTACGAACCTTTCCATCCGAACTGGAAAAGACTTTAGTAATAGGTCCAGTAGGGCAGTTCAGACAATCAACTTGTTTGTCTCTTAACAGAACAAAATTTCCTTCCTTTAAATTAGGCCTTGGTTCTTGCCACCTTCTGCTTTCTTGCAAGAGGCAGAGGTACTTCTCCACCTTTTCCAGAACTGACTGGCGAGATGTTGTACCTGCTTCCACCGAAACTTATAAAGGTTGTGCTCTTTGAAAATGCCAGATGGCACCGGAATATTTCCTATCGTTTCTTGAGTGATCTTTTATGCACCCCAGATGTGGATTTCTTCTTTTTTCTACAGGAGATTGTGTGTTGCTTTTATTAGAAGCTGAGCGAGACTTGGTTCTCCTTGATCTTGCCAAAGATTTAGAGCGAGAGTGCTTATTTTGTGAGGCTGATTTAGATGTAGATTGCTTTCTATCTGTGGATCGTGAATGCGAATGCTTTTGTCTGCTTTTCACTTCTGAAATGGGATCTGTCTTTGTACATACAGACTTGGGTTGTTGACATACAGTATTTGTCATGAACATTGACAGTGAACTTTGGCCTGTAGTTTCTAGAAAAGGCTGAGCAATTTGAAGGTGCTCATCCGTTGAATACTGGGAAGAACTATGATCCCCTTGGGTGCAATCAACAACTGCAGATGGAACTGAAGGTCCTTGCTAAGTATCTGAAATAAATTCTTCCTCTGTTGAAGGAACCTCCTTTATAGAACGTTCAGAAAATACTTCCTTTACAGAATAAAACTCTCAGAATAAAAAAGGCTCACATTTCTGCAGTGTCTTATCAGAACTACATGAATCAAAAGGCTTATTGTCAGTGAAGATATAGGATTCATTATGATAAACTGTGTGAGGACTGCAAAGCTGGGAAGGGCCTTAAGAGGGCTCCAATCAAGATCATGAAGGCCTTTCTACAAGCTGCCCTTCTGTCCAGGAACATTCTTCTGCAGCTGACTCCTTGGGATTTAAGCTGCTTTCTGATGAACAAGTTTTTAGAATATTTGGGCAAGGAACCTCCTGCACATAGTAGTGATTGGGACACTGCCTGAAGTAAGAAGTTCGTCCCCCTCTTAATACTTCAGTTCTGAAGGAGTGTACTTAGCAGGGTCTGCGGGTTCTGTCGAGACATACATTCCCCACGATGACCCAACCCACAGTAAGTTTCTGGGCATATGGAGCGTTGAAAGGGCCATTGCGAAGTTCAAAGACCTTATGAGCCTCAAGAATGCCTCTACCTAGCAATAGTAAGATCTCGGCATGGTTATCAAGGGGAGGAATCTCTCTGGCTATGTTCCTGAGATGAGGGTGATGCTGTGCGGCTTCAGGTGTGGGAATCTCATCCCTTGCGTCCGGCAATTTGTCACACTCAATAAGGTTTGGAAGAGAGAGTTTCTTATCTCCTTCGATGGGCTTCAAGGTGAAACCATTAGCTCTTCTTCCTGAGGTTGTCACAAGACCAGAGCATGTTCCTAGGGTGTAGTTTATCCCTCTATCCTGAACAGATCAAAGAACTTAGGGCTAGCTAGGGAACGATTACTCTGGTAATCTAGAATAGCATACATTTTTATGGTCTTCTCTGGTTGTGCAGTAGGAAACACATCCACAAGGCAAATCTTGGAACAAGACTTACAACACGCAAGTCCTTCTCCGCATACCTCTGTGTATCTAGGCGTGACAGTAGTGGCTGGTCGGATGGTACTCTCCCCGCCATGACTTTCCCCTCCTTGATCGGAATGGGGCTTGTGCCAGCTAACTGGTTCTAGCTTCCACCTGATTGATCCCGGGTGAACAGCGGACACATGTATATCACTATTACATTCAGAACACTTGACTGGAACCTTACAGTCTCTGGTGAAATGCTCAGTGGATGCACAGCATCTGAAGCATATATTATGACTCCTTAGGAACTCCTTACGTTCTTCAAAGGGCTTTGCTATAAAGACACGGCATTTCCTTAAGGGATGTGGTTTATCAGGATAGGGCAATGATGATCGTGTTCCTTAGGGCTTTAATTTCCATTGGAAGTAGCTGCGTTAGTAATGGGCACAACCCCTGTCTTTTTTACGGAAATTAGACCTTTAGGGTTTCTCTGTCTGGGACTGAAAGTCTTGTGTCTCTGTTTAGTAGAGCGAAAGATGTTGGTTCCCAAGGTGTTGAATCTCGGATCGTTTTTGGCTCTAGCAAAGTCTTTGAACTTACAGAAGAATGAAAATGGTGGAAAGGGAACGCGATGTTGCTCCTTGTATTTTGAACCTGTTGTTGCCCATTGGTCTTGAATATTGACAGGTAATTTCTCGATGATCAGGCCCACACTATGGGAGGTATCAAGAAAGCTGAGACCTGGTAGCTGCTGGTCTCTCTTGACGATTTCAAACTCAAGAAGAAGGTTGCTTAATTCCTGGAACCCTCGGCAGTCTGCATTGGATAATTCAGGAAAGTCGTATAGTCGTTTAAATAAGGCACGTTCAACTACTTCTGAGACGCCGTATGTCTGCTCTAATCTTTCTCCCATGCAAGACGAAGGCCTTTGACTAGTTCATAGATATGAACGGTTTTGAGTCTCTTAACACAGTTTGAAGACCATGGACCTAGCCATCTAATTAGTAAATCAAGTTCTTGCATAGGCGGTACACCAAGTGTGTGAACTGTTGTCTTGAAGGTGGCCTTCCAACTTCTATAGTTCTCTAGACGATCATCAAAGTTCGTAAGGCTAGTTCTGATGAGGTCCCTGAGGGTGAGGTACTTAGCGATTTCTGATGCGTCATTTCTTTCCTGCATCATGGCGACGGGAACTTCTCCCTCTCTGGTGTTGTTGGCACCATCTGATACCCTATGTTTGGTGGTTGGAAGATGGAATGGAGTGTCAGCTGGGTTGAGCGTAAGTGAAGGCTTCACATCTGGTAATGTTGGCGCCAGTGTCTTGGTTGCTATGCAACTAGTCTCAGGAGGTTTTAATGTGATTTGATGAGTTGAACCAGCTTGGTCTCTAATGGCGCCTGAAATGCTGTGTAAGGTGCCAGAGGTTTGAAAGAAAGAGAAATGTCCACTGGACTGGGGTCAACTGTATAGTTATCAGCTGCCTCTTTTTCTACTCGCATGAGTTCAGCAGGCTGGCATGCAGAGGCCAAATCTTCAAGTGCAACTGCACTGACTTTGCTTTGGTCTAGGACGAATTGCAGGGTACGCCCTTCTGAGTCATTAGATATCTTGGACATAGGATGATAAGCTTCTTCTTCTTCAGCAGCTTCTTCAAGAACTCTGAGTTCAGCCATGGCTGCTGCTTCTTCCCTTTCCTTCTGAAGGACCTCCAACTCAGCTTCAGCCTTGGCTTTGGTCGCTTGCGCTTGAGCCTGTATAGCTTGGGATTGGGCTTGCGTCTCTGTGACTTGTGCCTTAATGGCTGCTTCCTTTCTAATGCAGTGAGCTTGTACCTTCGCTGCTTCCGCTTTTGCGCGTGCCAACACCAATGAGTTACTCAGCAAAGAGTGCTGTGAGTGAGACTTTAGCGATGAGGACTGAGCAATAGATTTTGAGGAACGGGATGAAGCCTTGGAGTGCCTTGAAAGGTTAGAATGGCGGGATGCAGTTTCATATTGTTGTGATATCTTGTCCTCTAGCATTGACTTGACTGCCACAAATCTGCTATATCTTTCATCATTAAGTGCAGTGTGAGTCTTTAATTCTAGGATGAATTCCTCTGAGTTGAGACTTGATGACAGAGAAGAATATTTTTCAGACAGCCTCTTATAACTTTCATAGGCCTCATTCAATTTTGGCAGACGATATTTACCTCAGAAAACAGGCTGAATGCAGTTCCTAGCCTGTATGAAACTGCAATTGCTAGAAGCTTCTGTGATCCTAGTGAATGCATTATTGACCAGTGTAAGATATTTCCCTCCACTGCAGGAAGCAGAAGATTAATGATGATGGCTTATTACTTGGAGGAGGAGAATATTATTTTCTTAGCGGGAGAAGGAGAATACTAAGACAATTCTTTTACTGTGGCGTTTCGAAATGTCAGCTTTATACAATCACGCATCTGTGAGAGAGCAGCCTCTATGCGCACGGGGGTGACTTGTTAAATCAGACATTCTCCACTTACAGTTTACGCATCAGACACCCAGGAGTTAATCAAGTAGCTTTTTAATCCGGAGATTGTATTGCAAGATGTTGCAGGGAATCCACATGGTAAAAGAATTATGCCAACAATATCTCCTTGCTAAGAAGATGGAGATTCTCCTCAGAAAGTTGAGCACACAGTAACAGCAATGCATGACTGGAAAAACAGGAAGTGGCTAGGCTGAACCAACTAGAAGCTGAAACAGAGGGGGGAGAAGAATAGACACACACACACACACACACACAATGCCATGGCCCCTAATTCAGAAAATACCTACCTGGCCCCCAACGCCTGTGTCCTTCCAGATTCCTCTACGGCTGTCACTGCATCTGCCTGTCATGCACATCACAACATCCGGAGAAGGGATGAAGGGGGGGGGGTGTTTGCAGGCAATAGCAGGTCGCAACGGTGACCCCCTTATGTGTGACTCAACCCTATAACAAAAAATGTGTAATTGTTAATAAATATTCCTTATAGATGTATTGTTAAGAGGGGTAATGATATATAGTGTATATTACAGCCGTTTACCCTGTACCCTCCTATTATTTGTATACCCTGTATTCCACTGCTTTCTATGTTTGATATGTAACAGAGGTTGGTTTTCGGTTATGTATCAAGGGATAACCATAGCAAAGGCAGGTGCACTCTGCGGCAATACTAAACCCTCACACTGATGTTAAAATTGAGAGGTTAGTTCGACACATCCTACTAGGAGGACATGTCTTAAGCTCGGACACCACGCCAAGGTCTCTCAAATAGCCCGAGACTGGTGAGCTGTTTGTGAGTCAGGCCTTACGCTCCCGTAATGCCCAACGGCCCCTGGTATCGCCCATACGGCACAGGTAGGTTGAGTGGTAGGGTCTCAGGCTATTTAAGAGACCTTGGCGTGGTGTCCAAGCTTAAGACATGTCCTACTAGTAGGATGTGTTGAACTAACCTCTCAATTTTAACATCAGTGTGAGGGTTTAGTATTGCCGCAAAGTGCACCTGCCTTTGCTATGGTTATGTTTTTGATTGTTCTCCACATCCACATTATCGTATGTAGGATGGTTATCGTGGTACTTGTAGTCCGTTGCTGGCATCTTCCATTGTATGCATTTTTTGCTGTTGAGGGCACCTAGCAACGGACTACAAGTGCAGGATGTGCTCCCCTATATACATGCACAACTGCATATGGGTTGAGCATATCCTGCTTGTTAAACACCACACCACGTTTTCTAATGGTTTGTATGTATTAAGGGACCTTAAATGTATTTCTCTGCATGTGTAAATTGTATAATGACTGCAATGTCTCACTTTGGTCAGTAGATTGCAGCAAAGGATAACATGCTAAAGTCTATATTAGCTGCCTATAAGAGAATATAAATACCTGTTTTTGTTTGCAAAGTTGGTAATTCGCTAATTTATGGCTGTTTGTTCACCCCTACAAGTGTGATAGCAGGCTGTATGTCAGGATTCGAACCTGTGACCAGCCACCTCCCAGGCGGTAGCCCTGCTTACTAGGCTACCATCCTCTCTGAGCATTCCTCCCTGAAGCCTATTATTTAAACTCAGTCTTGCCAAGCCTTGCTTATCACCCTTGATTCCCCACACCTGGTACTTCCCTATATAAGTCCAGCCCCTTGCACTCCAGCTTGCTGATTATTGAGCTCCTGAGCCTTGATCAAGCTACTCCTCATCTGCTGCTCTTGCTACTACCGTAAGTCCACTGCTGACCAGGAATTGACTGCCGACTACTCTTCTGCTTTGTCCCTACCTACTGAACTGCTACCACCATTGCCGATCCGGATTGTCTGAGCACGCTTACTGACGCCTGCCCTGACCCACCGCCTGCCAACCGACTATGCCTCTGCCAGACTTCCTGCACCTACTACCTGCCTGCGGTCCTTGTCACTGGGCTCCACTCCTACCTCCAGCCAGCTGTCCTCTGACTCAGGTGAGCTTGTAGGATTATTACACTGTATGTGCAGGTTTGACGCTGCACTTTGCAAATCACTTATTGCATCAGACTCTCCCTGTGAAGGGGAGGAGCAGGAAGTGAACAGACAGAGGTTGTGCTTGTGGCTGCTGGAGACCAGAATAGATCTTCTCTGCAGATTCGGGAAGGGAATAGACCGGCTCACAGTGGAGACTGGCGACAGCCTGAAGGGGAGGTTTACAGCGACGACCCCAGGAGTGTTGTGTCTGTAGGATCCAGTTCTGGAGTGGACCAAGAAATAAGATAAAGCACCAAGAACCTGCTCAAGGAACCAAGTGCGGCTCTGCCGCGTCACATTGCACCACACCGGTAATGTGGCATTTGGACAGACAAATACTCTCCAAAAACAGTTGCATTGCGGTGTACGGGCTGCGAGCTAATGCATAGCCCTAAGGGACACATACACTGACACCTTCCTTTCTCACTGGATGCTCATAGGGTGTTACAGTATATACTAGGAGCTGGAGTAAGGATTACAGCTGCAATCAAAGGGACAGAAATCATTTACCTGTGGATTACAAATAGGGAAGTCCGATTTAAAGAGACAGACATCTACCTGGGGATTACAAATAGTATTGTGCAATACTTAGGGTGCACCCCAATGAGGAATTATTCCAGGAACACACAAGTGCAGCTAGGCTGCTTGATGGACTTTGGGGAAAACATCACGTTTACTGGTTTATTGTTGGGCCGTGTTAAATTCACTGTTGGTTTATTTTCTGTGTACCAATCTGTTTTATATATTCTCAGCTTCTTGTTAACTATACTGTTCAGTAAACTCAACTGCTGGAAAAGAACAGTTGTCTGTGTGGCATCATGTACCCTCTGTACCCGTGGGCCTATCCCTCGGTCTTCTTTCACATCTCTCTATGAAGAATAAGTATATTACTATATGTGACTGAGTTAACTGAGCATGCTCAAACAGCCTGAGTCAGAAATTGTAGAAAGGGCAAGAAAGGTGGCGGTGGAGCTTGGTGCTGACAGGATGTAGGGCTGTGAGGATCTGTTATGGAGAGTAATGAGAGGAGAGTCTGAAAATATTGTGGAGAGATCCCTGAGAGGAGAGTCATCAAGGAGTGCAGCTTCTAGAGAGAGGAAAGAGTGAACTGAATAGTGATCTGTACTCCATATCTGCAGTACGAAGCATGTATTATTGTAGATAATGGTCCAAAATCGGGGTGACAGATTCCCTATAAAGGTGGGCTGCTGGCAACACAGGAGAGGTGCTGAGCACACCTTGTATCTATGCTCAGCTGATAAGTAGTATTAAAATGGAATCGGCATAAATAAAATACTGTTTCTTTAAAGAGGCATTCTAGCCCACATATGTCAAACTCGAGGTCCTCCAGCTATTGCAGAACTACAACTTCCATCATGCTCAGACAGCCTACAGCTATCAGGGCATGCTGGGAGTTGTAGTTTAGCGACAGATGGCGAGTCATGAGTTTGACACCCCTATTCTAGCCAAAGCATTTATCACTCATTTATCCACTGGATTGTGATAAATACTAGATCATGGGGGACCAACTGTTGGGACCTCGCTCACTGCCAGTACAGGGGACTCCATTTTCTAATTTCTCCCAAGATGCAGATAAGAGGAGTTGATCATATACCCTGCTGCTATATTCAAAGTCTATGAAACTTATGAAACCAGCTAAGCACTATGCTCTTTAACCTTATAAAATCATCCTATTCATAAAAAGTGCAAACTAGATATACTAAGTGTCTCTGTAGAAACAAGTGTAGTAAAAAAAAAATCTTATGAAGATAAATTGGGTGGCAATAGTGTGAAATACTGCTAATACAATAGTCAAGTGTCTAATGAAAGTATAGTGGTGGATTAACCTACTCAACCACCGTGATGTACCCGCCGTATGGCACAGTGATTGAGGAAAAGCAGTGCTCCAGACTGCAAAAAATAACCAGGAGCCATTGGCTCCTAAACTAAAAAATTTAGGAGCCAAATAAAAAATTTTTAGTCGCCAAATTTAAAATGCATATAATTAAAAAAAGGACTTGGCGGAGAAGATGAGACGCAGGTCACAGTAGTGAGTCAGTGCTACATATAGGAGAATGCAGAGCCACATACCTCTCACTTCCAGTGACATCTTCTGGGGAACAAGGTGACTAAAAATAGCGAATTGCGCGGTTTTGATTTTTTTTTTTTCTGTTACGGCCGTCACCCGAGCGGAAATATTTTGTTAATATTTTTAGTAGTTAAACTTTTAGTATTTTGGTGTTTTTTTTACTTTTTTTTTTTTACAGTTTAATAACCATTTCCCCCTTAGGGGTAGAACCTGGGATCTTTTGATCCCTTGTCCTATTCACCCTAATAAAGCTCTATTAGGGTGAATTGGACTTCACACTCTCCCTGCTGCCCTGTGCATAGTGCCACAGCAGCAGGGAGCTGACCATGGCAGCCAGGGCTTCAGTTGCATCCTGGCTGCCATGGTAACCGATCGTAGCCCCAGCAGTGTAATCTGCCACTGCCACCAACGGAGGGGAGGAGACCCTGTGGCCACCATATAATAATGAGGGGGGGGGGCCTGTGGCCTTTCATGGGTCCAAAAAATATGAACTAAATAGCAGGCTACATAGAGCGGGGCCAGGGATCTAAGTGCACTTACAATTATTCCTTGGTGCCGCTCCCTTCGCCTGCTGTGTCCAATCGCAGCTCAGAGCCAGGGAGAAAAAAAACCTGAGCTGCGATTGGACAGCGCTGCTGTCAGGGAGAAGGAGAGCCATTGGCGTCTCCTCTTCCTTGCTCTGAATGTTGAAAATACTGGGGGCCACAGCAGGCGAAGGGAGCGACACCTAGGAATAATAGTAAGTGCACTTAGATCCCTGGGCACCGCTCTATGTAGCCTGCTACTTAGTTAATATTTTTTAGACCCATGAAAGGTCCTTTTTAACTCATTTATACCAGTGTCGGCAGCGGTATCACAGACACGGTACCCAGCCTCGATAACAGGGCATGCAATCTGCGGCAATTAACCCCTCAGATGTGGCACCTGAGGAGTTAATTGTTGCGCATCACATGGCCTGTTATTGAAGCTGGGTGCCGGGTCTGTGATACTGCTGCTGACACTTGTATTAATATGCTTTACATTCATTGGTGGCGCAGTGTCCACAGCTCCTCCCCTCCTCCTCTCTGCTATCTCCCCATTGGTGGCAGTGGCGACCGCGTCACAGTGAGGAGGGAGGAACTCCCTCCTTCTTCTCCACTGTGCTAGTGAAGAGGGCGCTCACTGAGCGTGCGCATGCCATTTAAGGCTGCGCAGCAGCGCGGCGGTCCAGTCGCCATCTGGAGCCCTGGAAGGTATGGAGCGGGCTGCTGTGGTGAGCTCGCTCCATACGCGGTGGGTGCCACAACCAGCCACAATGATGCCCCATGGCGATCTTGCCGAACACTGATCGTGGCATCTGTGAGGTAACGCAATTTAGAAAAGAAAAAATACGGATTAAGTAGTGGGGTTCAATGGACTGTTCCAATTTCACACCCACCAAGAGGCGCCAACAGGAAGGGATCAAAGAATGGATGAATAAGTAAACGTATATTAGTATAGCATGGAGGGGCAGCTGTAGCGTTAGTAACAACTAGACGCTTTTGATATCAATGGTCACAGGGAAAAAAATGTAATAGAAACAAATATATGTGGTCCTGGTTAGAGTGTCCAGGTATCCCTGTAAGGATTTATTAACAAGCGCCAACCTCCTCTTATAATAAAATGTAGACTATAGATGTTCCTATACTTATAGAAACACACAAATATATAATAGAACAGATAATAATTGATATTAAAAACAGTTGTGACTTAGAGTCTACTCACTTCACTGGGGGGCTGTCTAACATGTTAAGCTCAAGATGCCTGAGACAGTACCCCCCCGGCCAGGATCGCATAAAGAATCTTAGAAGTTGAAGTCAGCACAACAAGTAGGGCTTCTGGTCAAATTCTTTAATAAGGTGATACAGGCTCAACGCGTTTCGGGGTAAAATAGACCCCTTCCTCAGGAGCAGAAAATATTTCCTACATATACCATACATCCTTTTATACATACAGGTTACAAACAAGAATTCCCGCCAAAACGGGTCCAAACATATGGGGGAGTGTTTTGGTGACATCACTTCCTCTCCCAATGAAACGTAATCAACATAGAATAAAACATAGAAATAGAATAAGGTACTTCCTAATTGTCCTGCAGTACTTATAGGCGCGTTTGCGCCTGAGAATAATGCCTAATTAGTATTCACATGCGGCCGGAGTCCCTTCGTGGAACGCACGCGGAGGAAGTGACGTCACTTCCGGTTTCCCATGCGTCCCAGTGTGGAACGCATCGGCCGCTAAAATCACAGAATGGCGATTGTTCAAGATTTTTTCACCCCCCACAGTAAAATCGGGGTTGTGACTCCTAATACTCATTGGCGCGTTAGCGTCTGAAAGTATATGGTGCAGACGCGACCGGGTATCGCGTCCCACTGTGGAACGCACGCGGGGGGAAGTGAGATCACTTCCGGTTTCGCATGCGTCCCAGCGTGGAACGCAACGGCCGCTAAGAAGGTTGGTGGGTAAGGGGAAAAAATATATATATATATATATACATATATCTATTACATTCAAAGTAAATACATAAAAAAATATATATATATATAAAAATAGGAAAAGAATATATATAGTTAAAATAATAAAAAAATTATATTTTTGTTAATCAATAACAATTGTATGGGTACATGTAGAACTATTGTAAAATGATGGTGAATAAATATAAAAAATATATATATATATATAGAAGATATCTAAAAAATGGATAAATACATAGACATATACATCAAAAGGTTGATAAAATTAATAGTTAGATGGTTGTCGGGCACCTAGACGACAGTATTCTAGGATAGGTATCTACGGGCTTTACAAACAAAGCTAGATGGAATATAAGGCTTCCTATGGGGGGAATTTTGTATGGATCTTGGGTTAACCTCTATACTGGTAATCTAAAGAACATATATGAGAGATATACAATGTCAGTATAAGACCAGTATACGTGTAAGATCGAAACTTATTTGAAAGTAAGTCAGCTGTACTGCGTTCAGGCAACCCTGAAATGACAAATATGGTACTACATAACCAGATGGTTACTGATCAGCATTTAGTAATTTGCATACTCTAATGCTTCGTTTAGGCCAAAAGGTGTAAGCGTATTCAGCTTAAAAATCCAAAACATTTCTTTGCGTGATAATGTTTGGTAAGAATCAGGCACCCATTCTAAAGGGGTAACTTTCAAGCCTTTTGGGTCTCCATCATGATGCATAAAGAAATGTTTGGACACACTATGGGTCAGAATTTTCCTATTTATATTTGAACGATGCTCGTTCATACGTTCTCTCAGGGTCTGAGTTGTCCGACCTACATAGAGTGAGCTGCACGGGCATTCTAACAAATACACCACATTAGAGGTGCCACAGTTCATCATGTGTTTCAAGGGAACAGGGTTTCTGGGTGGAGGGAGACGTGCTGATGTTCCGCATTGCATCATTATACAGCACTTGCATTTTTTAGAATTGCATTTAGATGCACCCGGTTTGGTATTGCTTTTTTAGGAAGAATGGGATTGGTCCCAGATATGATTTTGGGACATGATGGCGCTAGCAGATTTTTTAGAGTTTTAGCTCTACGGAAAACCAATTTAGGGTTTTTGGGATGTTTTTTCAAGTATGGGATCTTTTAAAAGAATGTTCCAGTGCTTGTTCACTATTTGTCTAATTCTATTGTGGTGAATATTAAAATTTGTGATTAAATTAAGGTTTTGTTGTATTGGTTCTGACTTCTTATTTTTCTCTCTGAGACATTCTAATTGGTTCTCTTTCAAAACTCTCTTTTCAGATTCAGTTATTAATTTGTTTGGATACCCCTTTTCTTTGAATCGCTTTTTAGAATCCCTAGTTGTTCTTTCATAACATCGTCACTAGTACAATTCCTACGTATTCTCCTCATTTGACTAAATGGGATATTCGTCTTCCATTTTGAGTGATGGCAACTGTTAAAATCCAAATAACTATTGGTGTCAACTTTTTTAAAATGGGTTTTGGTGGTGATTATATTGTTAATAGTCTCTATATGAAGATCTAAGAATATTGCTTCAGTCTGATGATGTTCAAACGTGAATTCCAATTTCCAATTGTTTTTGTTAACTGTTGTCATGAATGCTTCTAAGTTCTTATAATCCCCTTCCCATATAAAAATTACATCGTCTATATACCGTCGATAGAATCGAATATTGGGATGTGTTAAAAGTCCATGTTCCTGTTCGAACCCCCCATAAACAAATTTGCATATGCCGGTGCAAATTTCGTCCCCATGGCTGTTCCCTTTTCTGCTGGTATATTTTATCGTAAAAGCTGAAATAATTGTGTTTGAGAATAAAATCGATTGACTTCAAGATAAAGGTTTTTTGGACCATAGGCATCATAGAGTCTGATGAAAGGATTTTCTCAATTTCTGTGAGTCCTAGATCGTGAGTGATGTTGCTATAGAGTGAACAGACATCCATCGTTACCCAATGGTAGTCTGTTCCCCATTCTAGTGTCTTCAAGATGTTTATTAAATGGGAAGTGTCTCTTAGATAGGAGGGTAGTTTTACTACATATCGCTGTAAGATTCCGTCTATATACTCTGAGAGGTTCGTGGTTAGAGAACCTATACCGGAGATTATCGGTCTTCCTGGGGGTCTACTAGAGATTTGTGTATCTTCGGTAGGAAATAGAATTTGGCCATAGAGGAAAATTCACTTTCAGATAGTTCTTCTCTTTTTTGCTAAGAACACCTGTTAGGTAACCTTCTTCCACTAGTTGTGTCAATACTTTCTTATAATCAGATGTCGGGTCTTGGGGTAATCCTTCATAGTATTCGTGGTCAGAGAGAATGCGACGGGCTTCGGATAAGTAATAATCTGAATTCATGATAACAATCCCCCTTTATCTGCATTTTTATGACTATATCTTTATTCCCCATTAGGGATTTCAATGCTTCCAATGCTTCTTTACTTAGATTATTACTATGGTCCCCAAGTCTGGATTCAGAGAATGTCTCTCTGAATTCGGACATAACAAGATTGTAAAACGTTTCAATGTGGGGGCCCCTACTCTCTAGTGGATAAAAATTTGATTTAATCCGAACATTGGAGACGATTGGGTTTGATGGTGGTGGGGGAGCGTCCCTAATAGGGGACATTAGTTGCTCGCTAGCATTCAGGGGAGTTGGTGGTGGGGGCGTGTCCCTAATAGAAGACATTAGTTGCTGGCTAGCATTCAGGGGAATTGGATGTGTATTACTCTGTTGGAGATTTCTAGTCGTGAAGTGCCTGTGGAGCGTAAGTTTTCTAACAAACTGATTTAAATCCACAAACAGCTCAAATAAGTCAGGTCTACTAGTGGGGCAGAAAGACAGACCTTTCACTAACAATTCGATTTCGTTTTGCACTAAGATGTGTTTGGAAAGGTTAAAAATGCCAATTTCTTTCTCTTTCCCTACTAGGTTATCATTTAGTGTTTTGGTTTGGATTTTTTGTGTGAAGGTTCGTTTTCTTCTCCCCCCTCTGCATCCTCTAAATCTTCTTTTAGTCTCTTTTTCAGGGACGAGACTGGAGTGTAAAACCCAATCGTCTCCAATGTTCGGATTAAATCTAATTTTTATCCACTAGAGAGTAGGGGCCCCCACATTGAAACGTTTTACAATCTTGTTATGTCCGAATTCAGAGAGACATTCTCTGAATCCAGACTTGGGGACCATAGTAATAATCTAAGTAAAGAAGCATTGGAAGCATTGAAATCCCTAATGGGGAATAAAGATATAGTCATAAAAAATGCAGATAAAGGGGGGGGGGATTGTTATCATGAATTCAGATTATTACTTATCCGAAGCCCGTCGCATTCTCTCTGACCACGAATACTATGAAGTATTACCCCAAGACCCGACATCTGATTATAAGAAAGTATTGACACAACTAGTGGAAGAAGGTTACCTAACAGGTGTTCTTAGCAAAAAAGAGAAGAACTATCTGAAAGTGATTTTCCCTCTTTGGCCAAATTCTATTTCCTACCGAAGATACACAAATCTCTAGTAGACCCCCCAGGAAGACCGATAATCTCCGGTATAGGTTCTCTAACCACGAACCTCTCAGAGTATATAGACGGAATCTTACAGCGATATGTAGTAAAACTACCCTCCTATCTAAGAGACACTTCCCATTTAATAAACATCTTGAAGACACTAGAATGGGGAACAGACTACCATTGGGTAACGATGGATGTCTGTTCACTCTATAGCAACATCACTCACGATCTAGGACTCACAGAAATTGAGAAAATCCTTTCATCAGACTCTATGATGCCTATGGTCCAAAAAACCTTTATCTTGAAGTCAATCGATTTTATTCTCAAACACAATTATTTCAGCTTTTACGATAAAATATACCAGCAGAAAAGGGGAACAGCCATGGGGACGAAATTTGCACCGGCATATGCAAATTTGTTTATGGGGGTTCGAACAGGAACATGGACTTTTAACACATCCCAATATTCGATTCTATCGACGGTATATAGACGATGTAATTTTTATATGGGAAGGGGATTATAAGAACTTAGAAGCATTCATGACAACAGTTAACAAAAACAATTGGAAATTGGAATTCACGTTTGAACATCATCAGACTGAAGCAATATTCTTAGATCTTCATATAGAGACTATTAACAATATAATCACCACCAAAACCCATTTTAAAAAGTTGACACCAATAGTTATTTGGATTTTAACAGTTGCCATCACTCAAAATGGAAGACGAATATCCCATTTAGTCAAATGAGGAGAATACGTAGGAATTGTACTAGTGACGATGTTATGAAAGAACAACTAGGGATTCTAAAAGCGATTCAAAGAAAAGGGGTATCCAAACAAATTAATAACTGAATCTGAAAAGAGAGTTTTGAAAGAGAACCAATTAGAATGTCCCAGAGAGAAAAATAAGAAGTCAGAACCAATACAACAAAACCTTGAATTTAATCACAAATTTTGTATTCACCACAATGGGAATTGGGCAAATGGTGAACAAGCGCACAGATATTCTTTAAGATCCCATACTGAAAATCCCAAAAAAACCTAAGTGTTTCGTATCAAACTAAAACTCTAAAAGTATAGCGCCGCTCGTAAATCACTATCTGGACAATCCCATTGCGCAATACAAACGGTGCATCTAATGCAATTCTAAAAAATGCGAGATAACTGCTATGGCTGATGCGATGTGAACATCGCCGTCTCCCTCCCGCCCAAGCCCTGGGCCGCGAGCATGATGAGCTGTAACTGTGTTGTGGCTGACCCAGAATGCCGTGCGGCTCGCTCTGTAACTGGGCCGGACAACTCGAACCCTAACGTATGAGCGGCATCGTTCAAATAGAAATAGGAAAATTCTGACATAATGTTAGGCACATTCTTATGCATCATGTGGAGACCCAAAGCGAAGCTGCACTGAATGGGTGCCTGATGCCCACCAAACGTGTATCATAGTTTAAGCTGAATGCGCCTGCACGGCTAAAGCATTGAAGTATGCAAACCACTAAATGCTGATCAGTAACCATCTGGTAATGTATTGCCTGTTGTCATTTCAGGGTTGCCTGAGCGAAACACAGCTTGTTTCTTTTTAAATAGTTCGATCTTATATGCTGATCTTATACTGACATTGTATATATGTTCTTTTAGGCCACCAGTATGAAAGGACAACGAATCCATACAAAAATTCCCCATGGAAGCAGCATATTCCATCTAGCTTTGTTCAGCAGCTTCCGTAGATACTATCTAGAACTTCTGTGTCTGGAAGTGCATTTATATCTATGTAATTATCAAACCTTTATTAACTATATCGTCTATAATATTTATCCATTTGAGCCTGTCTTCTATATATATATCTTTTTATATATTTTTTATATTTATTCACCATCATTTTGCAATGGTTCTACATGTACCCTTCCCCCAATGTTATTGATTAACAAAAATATAATTTTTATTATTTTAACTATATATTCTTTACATTTATGCTATATATATATATTTTTATGTATTTACTGAATCAAATAGATATATGTATATATATATATATATTTTACCTTGCCCTGCCAGCCTTCTTGGCGGCGCGTTAAGTTCGCGGCTGAAGGCGCATCGCGGCTTCCAGAAGTGATCTCACTTTCCAGTGCGTTGCAGTGAGACGCGATACCGATGGCGTCTGCACCACTACTCAGGCGTAGCATGTGGTAGGAGTGCAGCCATTTTGCAGGGGGTGAAAATGCAGCAGCCTGCGGGCACAGCGACCGTGCGGTGATTCCACTGGGCATGGCTCCAGTGACTGTCTTTCCTCGCGTGCGTTCACGAGAGAGACTCGGCATAACTACTGGTGGCATTGCTCGGGCGCAAGCGGCGCCTATATACTGCAGGACAGCTGGAAGTATTCATTTGCATGTTTTTATTCTGCTGTTGATGCATTTCGTGGGAAGAGTGACAAAACTCTATGTTTGGACCCATTTTTAGCGAGGAAGTATAAAGGATGTATGTATATGTAAGGAAATATTTTCTGCTCTGAAGAGGTCTATTACGAGAGCGCGTTGAGCCTCCCAATCTATATTAGAATTTGACCGAAACTACTTACTGTTATTAGCGACTATACAAGATTCTTTTATGCGATCCTGGCCGGGGGTACTGTCTCAGGCATCTTGAGCTTAACATGTTAGACAGCCCCCCAGTGAAGTGAGTAGACTCTAAGTCACAACTGTTTTTAATATCAATTATTATCTGTTCTATTATATATTTGTGTGTTTCTATAAGTATAGGAACATCTATAGTCTACATTTTATTATAAGAGGAGGTTGGCGCTTGTTAATAAATCCTTACAGGGATACCTGGACACTCTAACCAGGACCACATATATTTGTTTCTATTACATTTTTTTCCCTGTGACCATTGATCTGTGAGGTAAGGCAGAGGAATGCGGCTCCCTCTGCCTTCCAATTGGACTCCCTGCAGTGAAATTGCGGTGCTCAGATCAATTACCATGGCAACCTGGATGCTGCTAAAGCCTTCAAGGCCTGCCATGGTAAGTTCCTTTCTGCTCTGTGCTTGAGGGAGTGTAAAAATCCTATTCACCCTAACAGATCTTTATTAGGGTCAATAAGACAAGGAATCAAAGGATTCCAGGTTCTAGCCCCCTAAGTTATTAAATAAGTAAAAAAAAAAATTAAATATTAAATAATAATATTACTAGTTTAAATCACCCCCTTTCCCAATTTTATTTATAAAATATATTAACAATAAAAAATAAACATGTCAGCTATCAACACATCCACAAATGTCTGAACTACTAAAATATATATTAACAAATTCCTGTGCGGTGACGCCGTAAAAAAAAGTGATCAAAAGTCATACGTACCACAAAAATGGTACCAATAAAAACTACAGTTCGTCCTGCAAAAAACAAGCCCTCATACAGCTCTGTGGAGCGAAATAGTTGCTCAATCCCACAGGAAAAAGATACCTTTAAATAACCCGCCCCCTGTGATCAGGGGGCGGGTTATTTAAAGGTATCTTTTTCCTGTGGGATTGAGCAACTATCACTCATTGTTTGACAAAGGCACATGCTTGTGCCGAAACGCGCGTCACATATGGGTGACGAATAAAGAAATTTTCTACATAAAGATTGCGGAGTGCCGGTCCATTCATTGTCTTAGGTAGGGTGTCATTTTTTGTGGGATGAGGTGACAGCTTGGTACTATTTTGGGGGCATACGCCTTTTTCATCGCTTGGTGTTCCAATTTTTGTGCTGTAAAGTGACAAAAATGGCTTTTTTTGGCACAGTTTTTTTTTTTTTTTACGGTGTTCATCTGAGGGGTTAGGCCATGTGATATTTTCATACAGCTGGTTGCTACGGACACGGCGATACCTAATATTAGTTATTTCACTTTAACACAATAGTAGCATTTTTTAAACAAAAAAAGATGATGTTTTAATGTCTCCATGTTCTAAGAGCTATAGTTTTTTATTTTTTGACCGATTGTCTTAGGTACAGCTTAATTTCTTGCAGGATGAGATGACTGTTTTATTGGTACCATTTTTTGGGGCATATGCCTTTTTGAACGCTTAGTGTTGTACTTTTTGTGATGTAAGGTGACAAAATGGCTTTTTTTGACAGTATTTATATATATCTTTTACGGTGTTTATCGGATGTGATACATTTATAGTCGTTACGGGTGCGGCAATACCCAATATGTGTGTTTTTTCTTTTCTTTTTTTCTTTGAAATTTTATTTTTTATTATTAAAAACACTTTTTTGACTTTTAACTTTATTTGTGTCCCACTCTGGGACTTCAACTTTTGGTGGTCTGATCGCCTCTGCAATGCATTACAATAGATCTGTATTGTACTGTATTTCCTGTTAGTGTATTACACTGAGTAATACACTAGCAGGTTGCCTAGGAGACCCAGTCTAGGGCTGGCCTAGGGCTGGAACTCCTCGGCCCCAGTAGAAGGCAGGTCTTGATGCCTTGCAAGGCATTGGGCAGGCTCTGCAAGGTATCGGGCTGCCTTCTCACCCAGGGACGGCTCCAGGTTCATGTGGGCCCTTGGGCGATAAAGTCTCAGTGAGCCCTCTTACACAGTGATAACTCTCTGAGTACAGATAATATAGTAAATATCACCTGCAGTCCTATGTAACAGCACAGATAACACAGTCATGGCTATCTGAGTACAGAAAATGTAGTAGTGTTACCTGCAGTCCTGTGTAAAACTACAGATGACACTAGTGCTAATACAAACCGGATTCCAAAAAAGTTGGGACACTAAACAAATTGTGAATAAAAACTGAATGCAATGATGTGGAGATGGCAAATCGCAATATTTTATTTGTAATAGAGCGTAGATGATAGATCAAACGTTTAATCCGAGTAAATGTATCATTTTAAAGGACAAATATGTTGATTCAAAATTTCACGGTGTCAACAAATCCCAAAAAGTTGGGACAAGTAGCAATAAGAGGCTGGAAAAAGTAAATTTGAGCATAACGAAGAGCTGGAAGACCAATTAACACTAATTAGGTCAATTGGCAACATGATTGGGTATAAAAAGAGCTTCTCAGAGTGGCAGTGTCTCTCAGAAGCCAAGATGGGTAGAGGATCACCAATTCCCACAATGTTGCGCAGAAAGATAGTGGAGCAATATCAGAAAGGTGTTACCCAGCGAAAAATTGCAAAGACTTTGCATCTGTCATCGTCAACTGTGCATAACATCATCCGAAGATTCAGAGAATCTGGAACAATCTCTGTGCGTAAGGGTCAAGGGCGTAAAACCATACTGGATGCCCGTGATCTCCGGGCCCTTAAACGACACTGCACCACAAACAGGAATGCTACTGTAAAGGAAATCACAGAATGGGCTCAGGAATACTTCTAGAAACCATTGTCAGTGAACACAATCCACCGTGCCATCCGCCGTTGCCAGCTGAAACTCTACAGTGCAAAGAAGAAGCCATTTCTAAGCAAGATCCACAAGTTCAGGCGTTTTCACTGGGCCAGGGATCATTTAAAATGGAGTGTGGCAAAATGGAAGACTGTTCTGTGGTCAGACGAGTCACGATTCGAAGTTCTTTTTGGAAATCTGGGACGCCATGTCATCCGGACCAAAGAGGACAAGGACAACCTAAGTTGTTATCAACGCTCAGTTCAGAAGCCTGCATCTCTGATGGTATGGGGTTGCATGAGTGCGTGTGGCATGGGCAGCTTGCTTGTCTGGAAAGGCACCATCAATGCAGAAAAATATATTCAGGTTCTAGAACATATGCTCCCATGCAGACGTCATCTCTTTCAGGGAAGACCCTGCATTTTTCAACAAGATAATGCCAGACCACATTCTGCATCAATCACAACATCATTGTCCTTTTCAGTGTTAATTACTTTACACAGTTTAGTGTCATCTGCAAAAATTGATATTTTACTATGCAAGCCTTCTACAAGATCATTAATAAATATATAATGTAAACTCACAAAGTTATAAAAATGTATAAAAAGTAACTTTTCAGCTTGGAGATAATTGAGTAGATACAGTAATTGACTCAATTATCTCCTAAGCAGAGGTGAGGAATATGCTTATAGTATATATTGAGGGTGGCTCCTCTTTTGGACTGAGCAACGCCCAAGTACCTGGGACTTCTCAGCACAAAAGCAATTTAGCTGGTTCCTGCAGTGCCCTGAATGAAAGGAGACTGGTAAGTCCATGAGAGGCAGTATCTGTAATGTTGGGGACCCTTGTGCGGAAGCCGCCGTGACGTGCTACCTGGGCCTGACATACTTTTGATCAAAAATGTGCGCTAAAAGCTTCCTTCATTCCATTTTTTTGGAATGAGCCCCTTTTCCTATTTTTTGCTATCAGTTTATGATATATTGTGCAGCCATCTTTTAACCAACCTTGAGACATATCCCTGTTATCTACATTCTGCAATAATGGTTGCACATCACTCATTTCTTCCAACTGATGTGTAAATAAATCCTCTGACAGATCAAATGAAGCGGCTGTGGTGCTAGTTTTGGTGGTGGCGGCGGGCAGGCGAGTGGTAACTTGAGAGGTGCCCGAAGCTGAGCTGGAGGAGGATGGGTGTCCTGTGTAAGACAGTCAACTATGTCCTCAGAATTTTTCGAGTTCAGGGTATGTGGCCTCTGAACACTGGGCATTATTCTAGGGCCAAAGGAAATCACAGCACCACGACGGCCCCTGCGGGGTGGCCTGCCTCTGCCTGTCATTTTTTTTTTTGATTAGTGGTACTATGCGTGCAAGGTACTGTGCCACCTGGTATGAGTGGTGGGCACTGGCAGTGGGCACACTACAGTCTGTGGAAGTAGGCCTGACACACACTGGTAGGCAACTAACCTTAGATTAAAGGGTAAAAATTAAATGCCTTATTTATCGGCAAGCTACTGTGCCACCCGGTAAGAGTGGTGGGCACTGGCAGTGGGCACAAAACAGTCTGTGGAAGTCGGCCTGACACACACTGGCAGGCAACTAACCTTAGATTAAAGGGTAAAAATTAAATGCCTTTTTTTAATGCAAAGTCCTGTGCACATGGTATGAGTGGTGGGCACTGGCAGTGGGCACACTACAGTCTGTGGGCCTGCAGCCTCTCACACACAGGCAGGCCAGGCAACTGCAATATATATATGGAGAAAAAATAAATAAAAGCAGACTAATGTAGCAGCCCTAAAAAGGGCTTTTTGGGGTGCTGTGACGCTGTCCTTACAGCAGATGAGTCTGTGGACACAAAACACTGGCCTAGCTAATGCTTTCCCTATGAATTCATCAGCACAGCAGCAGCAGCTTCACTCTCCATGCTCTCACTAACACACTGCAGCTTCAGACTGAATCTAAAATGGCTGCCGTTTTTATAGGAGGTGGGAGGGAGGGTGCTGATTGGCTGGAATATGTCTGCTGACTGTGAGGTACAGGGTCAATGTTTGCTCAATGATGATGTATGGGGGGCGGACCGAACATCGTATATGTTCGCCCACCACGGCGAACGCGAGCAAGCTATGTTTGCCGGCGAATAATTCGGGACATCACTAGACAGCAGCAGTGCACACAGCCATGCATCTAACCCTGTCCAAAGCCTATACCTAGACGCTCAGTCCTCTTTGAATCCCTACACAGTAATAATACCTCTTTCTGCCTACAGTAAAGTTGCCCCCATGCATTATGATGCCCTGTTATTGCCCCCCCCCTTTCCCCATACAGTATGATATCCTCTCAGGGGCAGACTGACAACTCATGGGGCCCTCGGGCAATAGGAAATTATGGGCCCCCTGTGTCCTCGCCCACCCTGAAGCCACACCCACACACATATCATAGAATTTCTCTTCACTATGTTCAAAATAAATGTTTACTAATAAAAAAAAAATTGTATTACAAGATATGCAGGGAATCCAGATGGTAAAAGAATTATGCCACTAATATTCTCCTTGATAAGAAGATGAGATACAGATTCACCTCAGAATCTCCTCAAAATTAGAGCACACAAAACAGCAATGGATGACAGGGTAAACAGGAAGTGGTTAGAATGAACCAACTAGTAGCTGAAACAGAGGGGGGAGGAGAAGAGAGGAGCATACCATTACACAATGCAAGATACTGAAACAGAACACTCCCCGTCTGGTATCGGTAGATACCACTATGTATATGCATACAATGGAATTGTATAAAATAACAATGAATAATGTCCATAAACCTGATGAATAAACAGATGAATAATGTCCATAAACCTGAAAAGGAAACATAATGAGTATCTTTGGTAGAAGGAATCTTAACATGGAAGTTCTTTCCATCCGAACTGGAAACGACTTTAGTAATAAGTCCAGTAGGCCAGTCGAGAAGATCAACTTGTTTGTCTCTTAACAGAACAAAATCTCCTTCCTTTATATTAGGCCTTGGTTCTTGCCACCTTCTACATTCTTGCTAGAGGCAGAGGTACTTTATTATCCACCTTTTCCGGAACTGACTGGCGAGCTGTTTTACCTGCTTCCACTGAAACTTATAAAGGTTGTGCTCTTTGAAAACGCCAGATGGCACAGGATTATTTCCTATATTTTTTGGGTTTATTCTTCAGTGATCTTTTATGCACCCCAGATGTGGATTTCTTCTTTTTTACTACAGGAGGTTGTCTGTTGCTTTCATTAGAAGCTGAGCGAGACTTGGTTCTCCTTCATCTTGCCAATAATTTAGAATGTGACTTCTCTGTCTGTGTCACCAATTTAGAGCGAGAGCGCTTATTTTGTGAGGCTGATTTAGATGTAGATTGCCTTCGGTCTATGAATCGTGAACGCAAATGCTCATGTCTGCTTTTCACTTCTAAAATGGGATCTGTCTTTGTACATACGGACTTGGGTTGGTGACATGCAGTATTTGTCACGGACATTGGCGGTGAACTTTTCCCTGTGGTTTTCAGAAAAGGCTGAGCAATATGAAGGTGCTCATCCGTTGAAGACTGGGAAGAACTCTGATCCTCTTGAGTGCAATCAACAACTGCAGATAGAACTGAAGGTTCTTGCAAAGTATCTGAAATGAACTCTTCCTGTGTTGAAGGAACCTCCTTTATAGAACATTCAGGAGATACTTCTTTTACAGAATTAAACTCATTGTCAAACAGTAGACTGGAAGGCTCAAGTTTCTGCTGTATCTCATCAGAACTACATGAATCAGAAGGCATGTTGTCAGTGATGATATAGGATTCATTATGATAAACTGTGTGAGGACTGCAAAGCTGGGAAGGGCTTGAAGAGGGCTCCAATTGAAATCCTGAAGGCCTTTCTACAAGCTGCCCTTCTGTCCAGGAACATTCTTCTGCAGCTGACTCCTTGGGATTTAAGCTGCTTTCTAATGTTTTTAGAATATTTGGGCAAGGCATATCTTGCACATAGTAGTGGTTAGGACACTGTCTGAAGTAAGAAGTTCGCGCCCCTATTAATACTTCAGTTCTGAAGGAGTGTACTTGGCAGGGTCTGCGGGTTCTGTCTAGACATACATCCCCCACGATGATCCAACCCACTGTAAGTTTCTGGGCATATGGAGCGTTAAAAGGGCCATTGCGAAGTTAAAGGACCTTATGAGCCTCAAGAATGTCTCTACCTAACAAGAGTAAGATCTCAGCATGGTTATCAAGGGGAGGAATCTCTCTGGCTATGTTCCTGAGATGAGGGTGATGCTGTGAGGCTTCAGGTGTGAGAATCTCATCCCTTGTGTCCGGCAATTCATCACACTCAATAAGGGTTGGAAGAGAGAGTTTCTTATCTCCTTTAATGGGCTTTAAGGTGAAACCATTAGCTCTTCTTCCTGAGGTTGTCACAAGACCAGAGCATGTTTCTAGGGTGTAGGGTGTAATCTCTCCCTCTATCCTGAACAGATCAAAGAACTTAGGGCTAGCTAGGGAATGATTACTTTGGTCATCTAGAATAGCATACATTCTTATGGTCTTCTCTGGTTGTGCAGTAGGAAACTCATCCACGAGGCAAATCTTAGAACAAGACTTACCGCACACACGTCCTTCTCCACATACCTTTGTGCATCTGGGCGTGACGGTTGTGGTTGGTCGGTCGGCACTCTTCCCATGACTCTCCCCGCCTTGATCGGAATGGGGCTTGTGCCAATTAACTGGTTCTAGGTTCTGCCTGATTGGTCCCGGGTGAACAGCGGTCATGTGTAGATCACTATTACATTCAGAACACTTGACTGGAACCTTACAGTCTCTGGCGAAGTGCTCAGTGGATGCACAGCATCTGAAGCAGATATTATGACTCCTTAGGAACTCCTTACGTTCCTCAAAGGGCTTTGCTATGAAGACACGGCATTTCCTTAAAGGATGTGGTTTATCATGGATAGGGCAATGATGATCGGGTTCCTTAGGGCTTTCATTTCTATTGTTAGTAGTGGGCACAGCCCCTGTCTTTTTTACTGAAATTAGACCTTTAGAGCCCCCCTGTCTGGGACTGAAAGTCTCGTGTCTCTGTTTAGTAGAGCCAAATATGTTGGTTCCCAAGGTGTTGAAGCTCGGATCGTTTTTAGCTCTAGCTAAGTCCTTGATGAACTTACAGAAGAATGAAAATGGTGGAAAGGGAACACGATGTTGCTCCTTGTATTTTGAATGTGTTGTTGCCCATTGGTCTTGAATATTGAGGGGTAATTTCTCCACGATCAGGCCCACACCATGGGAGGTATCAAGAAAGCTGAGACCTGGTAGCTGTGGGTCTCCCTTGACGATTTCAAACTCAAGAAGAAGATCGCTTAATTCCTGGAACCCTTGGCGGTCTGTATTGGATAATCCAGGAAAGTCGTATAGTCGTTTAAATAAGGCACGTTCAACTACTTCCGAGCCGCCGTATGTCTGCTCTAATCTTTCCCATGAGAGACGAAGGCCTTTGACTGGTTCGTAGATATGAACGGTTTTGAGTCTCTTAACACAGTTTGACTACCATGGACCTAGCCATCTAATTAGTAAATCAAGTTCTTGCATAGGCGGTACAGCAAGGGTTTGAACTGTTGTCTTGAAGGTGGCCTTCCAACTTCTATAATTCTCTGGGCGATCATCAAAGTTCGTAAGGCTAGTACTGATGAGGTCCCTAAGAGTGAGGTACTTAGCGATTTCTGATGCGTTATTTCTTTCCTGCATCATGGCGATGGGAACTTCTCCCTCGCTGGTGTTGTTGGCACCATCTAGTACCCTATGTTTGGGGGTTGGAAGATGGAATGGAGTGGCAGCTGGGTTGAGTGTAAATAAAGGTTTCACATCTGGTAATGTTGGCGCCAGCATCTTGGTTGCTATGTAACTAGTCTCAGGAGGTTTTAAAGTGATTTGATGATTTTGAAGCGGCTTGGTCTCTAATGGCAACTGAAATACTGTGTACGGTGCCATAGGTTTGAAAGGAAATGAAATGTCCACTGGACTGGGCTCAACTGTATAGTTATGCGAGTAGGAAAAGAGGCAGCTGATAAGTTCAGCAGGCTGGCGTGCAGAGGCCAAATCTTCTGGTGCAAATGCATTGATATTGCTTTGGTCTAAGATGAATTGCAGGGTACGCCCTTTTGAGTTATTAGATATCTTGGACATAGGATGATAAGCTTCTTATTCTTCAGCTGCTTCTTCAAGAACTCTGAGTTCAGCCATGGCTGCTGCTTCTTCCCTTTCTTTCTGTAGAACCTCCAACTCAGCTTCAGCCTTGGCTTTGGTCGCTTGCGCCTGAGCCTGTATAGCTGCATGATTAGCTTGAGATTGGGATTGTATAGCTTGCGCCTGAGCCTGTATAGCTGCTTGATTAGCTTGAGATTGGGATTGTATAGCTTGCGCCTGAGCCTGTATAGCTGCTTGATTAGCTTGAGATTGGGATTGTATAGCTTGCGCCTGAGCCTGTATAGCTGCTTGATTAGCTTGCGATAGCGCTTGTGTCTCTGCGACTTGTGCCTTAATGGCTGCTTCCTTTCTAATGCAGTGAGCTTGTACCTTTGCTGCTTCCGCTTTTGCGCGTGCCGACACCAATGAGGTACTCAGCGAAGAGTGCTGTGAACGAGACCTTAGCGATGAGGACTGAGCAATAGATTTCGAGGAACAGGATGAAGCCTTGGAGTGCCTTGAAATGTTAGAATGGCGGGACGCAGTTTCATATTGTTGTGATATCTTGTCCTCTAGCATTGACTTGACTGCCATAAATCTTCTATATCTTTCCTCATTAAGTGCAGTGTGGGTCTTTAATTCTAGGATGAATTCCTCTGAGTTGAGACTTGATAACAGAGAAGAATATTTTTCAGAGAGTCTCTTAAAACTATCATAGGTTTTATTCAATTTGGTACACATGGCCTTTAATTGATCTTCATTATAGCCTGATCCATGTGCTGCATCCATACATTGTTCAGTCTTTTCCCACAAAATAGATAAATTCTTGTATATCTCAATTTTGTCGGTTAAGAGGGCCTTTTTCATTTTTAATGAGGGTTTAGAAATCCTTCTAGCTGTGTCCTGCATTTCCATCTGTAACACAACAGCGACCTCTAGTGGTGGTTCACTCTTTTAATAGCCCACAGCAGGCAGACAATATTTACCTCAGAAAACAGGCTGAAAACAGTTCCTAGTCTGTATGAAATTGAAATTGCTAGAAGCTTCTGCGATCCTAGTGAATGCAGTACTGAGCAGTATAAGATATTACTCTTATTACTGTAGCATAACGGAGACAAATGATGATGGCTTATTACTTGGAGGAGGAGAATATTCTTTTCTTAGCAGGAGAAGGAGAGTACTAAGACAATTCTTTTACTGTGGCGTTCCGAAATGTCAGCCTTATACAAATCACGCATCTGTGAGGTGACTTGTTGAATCAGACATCCTCCACTTACAGTTTACGCATCAGACACCCAGGAGTTAATCAAGTAGTCTTTTAATCCGGAGATTGTATTACAAGATATGCAAGGAATCCAGTTGGTAAAAGAGTTATGCCACTAATATTCTCCTTGATAAGAAGATGAGATACAGATTCACCTCAGAATCTCCTCAGAATTAGAGCACACAAAACAGCAATGCATGACAGGGTAAACAGGAAGTGGCTAGACTGAACCAACTAGTAGCTGAAACAGAGAGGGGAGGAGAAGAGAGGAGCATACCATTACACAATGCAAGATACTGAAACAGAACAGATCCGTTCTGGAGCCTATAGACTTGTATTATGAGTATGACAGATTGCAAAACGGAAGCCTTTAAAAGGCATTCCGTTTGCTTTCTGTCATAATAGAAGTCTATGAGAAAGCATAACGGATCCGTCTGGTTCCCGTTATGGAAGACGGAAAACAAAGTCCTGTCTACAGGACTTTGTTTCCTGTCTTGCATAAGGGGACCCAGACGGATCCGTTATGCATTCCCATAGCCTTCTATTAGGACAAAGCAAAACGGAATGCCTCTTAAAGGCTTCCGTTTTACATTCTGTCTTATGGTTTCCGTTATTTTCCGTTATAATCATGTTATAACGGAAAGCCATAACGGAATCCCTAACGCTAGTGTGAACCCACCCTAACCATGTTATAAGGAAAAATAATAAAATCTACAGAATACCGAACCCAAACCCGAACTTCAGTGAAGAAGTCTGGGTTCGGGTCTGGGTACCACATTCAGTTTTTTATCACTCGCGTGCAAAACGCGTGGAAAAAACTGAGTAACGGAACGCAATCGCAGACAAAACTGACTGAAATTGCGTGCCTACTCGCGCGGGTTTACAGCAATGCACCTGCGACGCATCCGGACAGAATCCGTGACGCCCGTGTGAAAGAGGCCTAAGTGGGGAGGTGAAAGAGACTAAAGCTGGCCATACACCTATAGATTATCTGCAGACTTTCTATGGTCAGATGGACAAAGTGCAACAGGTTCCTCCATCCAAACTAAACTGTGCGGATGGAGATATCGCCCACTGAGCCAAGCTTCAGTATCTTGCTAGACGGCCCCACTGGCTCTCAAAATACCTGAACAATCTGATTGGACGCAGGCATTGCATTGCATTGGTATTTTGACAGCCAGCAGGGCTGGTTAGCAGTATACTGAAGCTTGGCCCAGTGGGAGATTCCTTTGTCCATCTGACCATAGAAAATCTGCAGATAATCTATAGGTGTATGGCCAGCTTATGTAACCTGTGAGTGAATGTGCCTGTCTTTGCAACGCAATGGACGCAGTAATCTGTAACGCACTGGATTCAGTAGTATATGAAGCACTGGACGCAGGAGTATATAAAGCACTGGACGCAGGAGTCTGTAATGCAATGGACTCCGGACTTTGTAAGGCACTGGACGCAGGAGTCTGTATTGCACTGGACTCCGGACTTTGTAATGCACTGGACGCAGGAGTCTGTAACGCACTGGATGCAGGAGTCTGTAACGCACTGGATGCAGGAGTCTGTAATGCACTGGACTCAGGAGTTTGTAATGCACTGGACTCAGGAGTCTGTAACGCACTGGATGCAGGAGTCTGTAACGCACTGGACTCAGGAGTCTGTAACGCACTGGATGCAGGAGTCTGTAACGCACTGGATGCAGGAGTCTGTAACGCACTGGACTCAGGACTTTGTAACGCACTGGACGCACGGCTTTGTAACGCACTGGACGCACGGACTTTGTAGCGCACTGGACGCAGGACTTTGTAACGCACTGGACGCAGGACTTTGTAACGCACTGGACGCAGGACTTCGTAACGCACTGGATGCAGGACTTTGTAACGCATTGGACGCAAGGCTTTGTAACGCACTGGACCCAGGACTTTGTAACGCACTGAACCCAGTACTTTGTAACGCACTGGACGCAAGACTTTGTAACGCATTGGACGCAGGACTTTGTAACGCACTGGACGCAAGGCTTTGTAACGCACTGGACGCAGGACTTTGTAACGCACTGGATGAAGGACTTTGTAAAGGACTGGACGCAGGACTTTGTAACACACTGGATGCAGGACTTTGTAACGCACTGGATGCAGGGCTTTGTAACGCACTGGACGCAGGACTTTGTAACGCACTGGATGCAGGACTTTGTAACGCACTGGATGCAGGACTATGTAACGCACTGGACGCAGGGCTTTCTAACTCACTGGATGCAGGACTTTGTAACGCATTGGACGCAAGGCTTTGTAACGCACTGGACCCAGGACTTTGTAACGCACTGGACGCAAGACTTTGTAACGCACTGGACGCAGGACTTTGTAACGCACTGGACGCAGGACTTTGTAACGCACTGGACGCAAGGACTTTGTAACGCACTGGATTAAGGACTTTGTAACGCACTGGATGAAGGACTTTGTAAAGGACTGGACGCAGGACTTTGTAACACACTGGATGCAGGACTTTGTAACGCACTGGATGCAGGGCTTTGTAACGCACTGGACGCAGGACTTTGTAACGCACTGGATGCAGGACTTTCTAACGCACTGGATGCAGGACTATGTAACGCACTGGACGCAGGGCTTTGTAACGCACTGGACGCAGGACTTTGTAACGCACTGGACGCAGGACTTTGTAACGCACTGGATGCAGGACTATCTAACGCACTGGATGCAGGACTATGTAACGCACTGGACGCAGGGCTTTTTAACGCACTGGACGCAGGGCTTTCTAACGCACTGGACACAGGACTTTGTAACGCACTGGACGCAGGACTTTGTAACGCACTGGACGCAGGACTTTGTAACGCACTGGACACAGGACTTAATTTAAAAAAGAACACTTACAAGAGAGAGAATACAAGCCTTCCCCTGGCCCTGCTACCTGCTTGCCCATTCTGTCTCCTCAGTAGATGCTGCCTGCAATTCCCTTCCCCTATGAAACAGTCTGCCTCCTGCAGAATCCGCACTGTACGAGAGGCAGGGACAGGGAGATAGCAGTGGCTGTGAGGGGAAAAGATCCAGAGCACACAATGACAGCCACAGAGCCTTTGTGCCGCCTGGCCAACCGTATGCTGCCACAGTGCCAGCCCAGCCTGCAGGACATCAGAGAGGCCTGGGGTCCACATTTTAGCACCACTACATTTACATTTATTTATTATCAAAAAGCATCATACATACAGTTGTGTTCAAAATAATTCAACCCCCAATGCTGTAAAGGGTTTTAGGGAATTTAGTGTACATTTGTAATTGTGTTCAGAATAAAATCTTACAAATCGGACAAATTAGGCCTCAGCATGTTGTTTCTATGCAAGGGGTGCACAGGTGAATTCACTCAGCAAGGGGGAGTAGTAAGGTTCAGGAAGAGTGTGTTTAAAAAAAAAAAAAAAGAGGGTGTGTTATAAAATAAATGAAATGTCAGAGAAAAAAACAAAACAACAAAAAACATACATTTATTATAGGGAAGGGACATTGAGTCTAGTGTTCTAGTCAGGGTATGTTAGGCTTCTTAATATGGCTTTAGTGTTAGATGACACTATGTGGAAAGCACCTCACACAGGAGTCGCCTACAGGGGTCACTCGACCATGTATTCAGCTCTGCTCTGCAGCTGGCTGTCGTGTTTTCCTCATGCAGAGCTACTGGTGAGGTGGGGTGCATAGCATGCACGGCGTCTGTTTTAGTCAGTCTCTCTTCCCGCACTATTCAGGCATGCACTCACCTCTGCCCCTTGCTCTGATCTGCTGGCTGGGTTCCACAGACACGCGTAGTTGTGACTCTGGCGCCCTCTATGTGGCCACAGCTGGAAGTGCGGGGCAGAGTGTGAGTTCAGGCTCCAGTGTTACTTAAAAAAAAAAAAAAAAAAAACATATATGTGTGTTTAGTTTATATGTATATGTGTGTGTGTATATATATATATATATATTTATATATATATATATTTATATTATAGGGGCACGGTTAGGATGTTGGTCCGCACTGCGGATTCGGCGGCAGATTCCTTATAGGGTTTGTAAGAGGGCGCAAGGTTCCGTCGTCGACGGAAGGTATGTGTCACCGAGGTTTCTGGCCTCGGTGAGATAAGAGCTGGATTTTTTGTGTCAGCAGCAGCTAGTGCTGTTTGACACATTGATATTTAGTATGGCTACAAAGCCAATCCGGGCCGGCTCTTATTGGGAATAGTCAAGTGCTGGGTGGGAGACTATTCCCCACAGACTTTTTCCGGGCCTTTAAAAAAGCAGCCACCTCAGCAGGTGAGAGTTGATTATCCTGGAAGCTGCTGGTGTTACTGTGGAGCTCTCAGGGCTGAGAGCAAGAGTCTGCAAACAGGTGTGCAGTCTACCTAGAAGCCTCTGGTGGAAACTTTGCGTGGCCGAGCTAACTGCCAGGTGTGAACTAACACCGACCTCTCAGGTGACCTTGCTGTGGGACTGATGTTTTTGCTGTGTGTTTTACCTCGTGTGAACAAGCACTAAGACTGTTTCTGTTTTGCCTTGTGTGAACAAGCACCAAGACTGTTTTTGTGTTGCCGAGTGTGAAAAAAAAAAACTTCTGCTTTACCCAGAGAACTGTGTGCCTTGCCTCTATACTGCGTCCACAAGCCTGTCTACCAGAGCAATTCCCCACAGGTTACGCTTGACACACGTTTTTACGCATATGTATTCGACTCGTTATTTCATCAGTTCACCATGATACCATGTTAGTGGCATTGGTAAAGATTAAAGGGTTTCTTGCGTTTATCCCTCCAGGATCAAGTGTTTATATATGCCTTGATGTTCAGGCGATTGCTGACTTTCCATGTGGGACCACTTTCTCAGGCATTGGTATGGTATTTCTCTTTTATTCCAGAGGTATACAGTAATTCTCCTAGTTTCCTGAGGCCACGTTATCAGGCATTGGTATGGTATTTCTCTTTTATTCCAGAGGTATACAGTAATTCTCCTAGTTTCCTGAGGCCACGTCAAACTCAGGTTTTGCTGCACCTTTTTTTGGCCCCCACTGGCTAGATGATGGGTGGACGAGTGAGGTTGGTTGATCCCGGGTTCCACAGATTTTAGCGTTGGTTGAACTTTATCCTATAATGGCGGCTGTGCATGCAGGGGGTTGGGAATGGGCTGGTTACATGGTGTATGTTTATGTCAATGTCGCGGTCATGGATATTTGATTAACGGCTTGGTCCAACTGATATCTTTTGTTAGGTGTCAGGTGCTTCGCTCGTTACTACACCAAATTCATTACACATTTTCATGTACCCGAATCCAAAATATAGCAGCCGGTGCCCTGTCCCGAGCTAATTCTCTTTCACAAGTTTCCCGAAGCGGACGTCTATGGTGCCACAATGCCTCGGTACGCTTCACTACTTCCGATTCCATTACCCTGGCTGCAGCTCGCTCGTTGGTAGTGAAATTGCAATTGGAGGTTGTAATAAAGCTCTTTGATCGAGTGTTGTCCTTTTTGGCCCCCTTCAGCAGTCCCTTCAGCGTTGCGGTTCTGGCATAATTCTAACCGCTTTTAGGTATCCAGTAGGTAGGGGTCATTCCTTCATGTTTAAGCCCCGACCACAAGTGTTAAGGCCGATTTATTGGCCTGTATTTGTGGGAGGGGCGATGATGACTATATCTGGCTGGGCGTCCCCTCCCACAGTGAACGTCGTCTCCAACGTACCCACCCTTACTTTCACTATCTCACACCAGGGGATGCCCCCCTTCAGGCGTCCCTTCAGTGTCGCTGTTCCGGCATAATTCTAACCGCTTTTAGGTATCCAGTAGGTAGGGGTCATTCCTTCATGTTTAAGCCCCGACCACAAGCACCAATTATGCAGATTTAAAATGACTGTGATACTCAGCTCCTTCTAGACATTTACTGGTGTGTTTTCAAACATGGTGAAATCAAGAGAATGGTCCAGGAAGACAAGAGAAGAGGTGATTTCTCTTCACAGGAAGGGCAATGGCTATAAGAAGATTGCAAAGATGTTAAACATACCAAGAGACACCATAGGAAGCATCATTCGCAAATTCAAGGCAAAGGGCACTGTTGAAACGCTACCTGGTCGTGGCAAAAAGAAGATGCTGACTTCGACTGCTGTGCGCTACCTGAAGCGCAAAGTCGAGAAAAGTCCCCGTGTGACTGCTGAGGAACTTAAAAAAGATTTGTCAGATGCGGGTACTGAAGTTTCAGCTCAGACAATAAGGCGCACACTGCGTAATGAAGGCCTCCATGCCAGAACTCCCAGGCGCACCCCCTTGCTGTCTCCAAAGAATAAGAAGAGTCGACTGCAGTATGCCAAAAGTCATGTGGACAAACCACAAAAGTTTTGGGATAGTGTTCTGTGGACTGATGAAACAAAATTAGAAATGTTTGGGCCCATGGATCAACGCTATTTTTGGAGGAGGAAGAACAAGGTCTATGAAGAAAAGAACACCATGCCTACTGTGAAGCATGGCGGGGGGTCAATCATGCTTTGGGGCTGTTTTGCTTCTACAGATACAGGGAAGCTTCAGCGTGTGCAAGGTACCATGAATTCTCTTCAGTACCAGGAGATATTGGATGAAAATGTGATGCAGTCCGTCACAAACCTGAGGCTTGGGAGACGTTGGACCTTTCAACAGGACAATGATCCCAAGCATACCTCCAAGTCCACTAGAGCATGGTTGCAGATTAAAGGCTGGAACATTTTGAAGTGGCCATCGCAGTCACCAGACTTAAATCCGATTGAGAACCTCTGGTGGGACTTAAAGAAAGCAGTTGCAGCGCGCAAGCCTAAGAATGTGACTGAACTGGAGGCTTTTGCCCATGAAGAATGGGCGAAGATACCCGTAGATCGCTGCAAGACACTTGTGTCAAGCTATGCTTCACGTTTAAAAGCTGTTAATTTAATTTCAATAATTTTGAACACAACTGTACCTACTGTCCCTTTAAGCAAAATCAAGAATATAATAAAAGACAAAAACACACATTAAACTACATTTATAATAACACAATTTACTTACAAAAGAAGCTATTCAGTCGTGTGCCACCCTCTGCTTGCTTCCGCAGATTTTTTTCCCCTCCTTTCTGTCTCTCCTCAGTGCGCAGGCGCACTGTTATGGGGGATCTGTGGATGACACTGTTATGGGGGATCTATGGATGATGTACAGTTATGGGGGATCTGTGGATGACGCACTGTTAGATCTAGCTGGACATTTCTGGATTTCAGTGGCTGTTCCACGGTCCAGGAACAGTTAAATTATGTCCAGTGGCGTAACTAGAGTTGTATGGGCCCCAGGGCAAACTTTGAATTGTGTCTGCAGCCTATCAGAGGAACAGGGAAGGGAGACGCCTCTCCCTCCCCTGCCGCAGCACAGCCATCTGTATCGCTGTACTGAGGACATCGATACAGATGACTATGGAGATAAACGCTTTCACAGTGGAGGAAGCGTTCATCTCCCTGTGCCCTGCCGCACATTATTGCGGCGGGGCTGCTGCCCCCTTCACTGCCGGGCCCGGTCGCAGTCGCACACACTGTGACCGCGGTCGTTAATGACCCCTATAGTGCCCCAGGTAGTACGTACCTAGCCAGCAGCTGTGATGAGGTCTCAGGTGACCCTGTAGGCTATATGAGACCAGTCCATCCCTGGAGGGGGCACATAACTACTGTGAGGGGGCCCCTGTGTGCTGGCACAAAGGGGGATTAATTACTATGTGGGGGCATTAAGGCTAGGGCCACGCGACACATAGGGCACAACTACACTGCAACATGTGTCGCGTGACAATTTTTATAATGATAGTCTATGGTGTCACATTGCGAGGTGCGACTATCATAATTAAAATTGTTGTGCGACAAAATGTTGCGCGACCCATGTCGTCATGTAGCCCTAGCCTAAGGGGAATGGGTGTGTATCGTTATGTTTTAAGCGGAGTTAGTATCGTCGTCTAGTATGAAAAAAAATTGCCACACATATTGTCTTTCTTTCTATTTTTCAAAAGTTGGGAGGTATGATGGAAGCATACAATGTAGACTGTGTATTAGGCCAGGTTCCCATCTGTAGCACAAGTTCTGTTAGGGCTCTTTCACACGAGCGGATCCCGTGTGTAGAATCCACTGAGTGGAAGAGTGCCAAGCTGCGCTCTGGACTGCAGAGACATGGAACATTAACATGATTGATAATGCCAGACATCCCAACCTGCGAAAACTCATTTCAGGAAGGTGCACTTCTCATTTCAGGGAGTTTTTTTTTTTTTTTTTTTTTACAACTTTTTATTACATTTTCCAAACATATACATAACATATAACAAGGTTACTGTGCTGATGCAGTATAAAGTGAAGTATAACATTAACAAAACATATATGGGAACATAGTGAAACATTATATAATGACCAAAAAGAACTTTCTACTATGCCTGGGTGACGGCGCAATGAGAGGAATCGAGGCTTCTGACAGTGGCATGTGATGCCGCGCAGCCACAGTGGCGGTAGTTTGAGTAAGGCTGGCGCACGCACAGTAGCTGCAGGTGGGCTAAAGCTCCGACTGGCAAGTCATAGAACGTGACGTCACCAGTCGGAGTTCTCGAGGAGTCAGAGGACTGGCCGAGAAGGGGACACTGCGACACAGGTTGCCGGAAAGGTTTACTGTGAGTAAACCTTTCCGGCAGGGGTCAAGTCCTGGGAAAAAAAGCGTGGGAACGCACCCAAGTGCCTCCGCGTGACGTCACAGTGCGCGGCGTATGCAAAAGGGCAGGGGAGGTCGGGAGGAGGAGCAAGCAAGTACCGTATTTTTCACCCTATAAGATGCACCTAGGTTTTAGAGGGGGACAATAAGAAAAAAATATTTTTCATTACACCTCAGACCACCAATCAGACCCCCAATGTTAATAAGACCTCAGCTAACAGCCCCAATAAGATCCCCAATGTTAATAAGAGCCCAATAAGACCTCAGATCAGACCCCAATATGGGGTCAATATAGCCTCATGTTAGCCCCCAGTGCCTCTCGATCAGCCCCCCAGTGCCTCTCGATCAGTCCCCCAGTGCCTCTCGATCAGTCCCCCGGTGCCTCTCGATCAGTCCCCCGGTGCCTCTCGATCAGTCCCCCGGTGCCTCTCGATCAGTCCCCCGGTGCCTCTCGATCAGTCCCCCGGTGCCTCTCGATCAGTCCCCCGGTGCCTCTCGATCAGTCCCCCGGTGCCTCTCGATCAGTCCCCCGGTGCCTCTCGATCAGACCCCCGGTGCCTCTCGATCAGTCCCCCGGTGCCTCTCGATCAGACCCCCTGGTGCCTCTCGATCAGACCCCCGGTGCCTCTCATCAGACCCCCGGTGCCTCTCATCAGACCCCTGGTGCCTCTCATCAGACCCCCGGTGCCTCTTACCAGCCCCAAGTGCCTCTCCATTAGCCCACAGTGCCTCTCACCAGTCCATAAAATATATTTAAAAAAAACACTTACCCTCTCCTGCTCCTGGACGCCTCCGCTCCTCTTCTGCTGCTGTCGGCTGTGCTGTGAAGGCTGCGCACAGCGTGACGTCACAGAGCGACTCACTCCTGTGCGCAGGCTGCAGAGCCGACAGCCGAGGACCAGGAAGCGATGAGTACAAAGCCTTCACTGCTTCCTGGTCCTTTTGCCCTGAACGGGACCGGCGTTCCTGCTGTGAAAAAAATGCAGGAACGCCGTTCCCCCTGGACTCGAGCCCTGCTTTCCGGGATATATTGTTTCACATGTGGGCGTCAGGGAGCCGCTATCTAATAGAGACTCCCTGAACGTCCGGGAGACTTGAGATCCCTGTAATGCTCTCTGTGACCTTTTTACTACAAAATCACGGTGACAACTTTATCTCACTGTGATTTTGTAGTAAAAAGATCAGAGAGGCACAGAGCATTATCAATCATGTTAATGCTCCCTGTCTCTGCTGTCCAGAGGGCGGCTTGGCTCTCTTTCCCACAGTAGATTACCCACAGGCATCCCCTGGTGTGAAAGAACCCTTAGAAACCCCCATCCCAGAGTCAGGCAAAAATGTAGGACAAAATACCACAACTCTCTGCATTATGGCAGAATGACAGACCCCATTATAGTCATTAGGTTCCACCCTGTGCCTCTGGCATCCATCACATGATCCTGGTCCTAGACCAGAACCAAAAACCAGAGAATACTCCTAAAATGAGAACGTAACCTAAAGCGCACAGTGCAGGCAAACCCTGAAGCTCATGTGACTGATCACATGGTCATGACATCATCAAAGGTCCTTTAGATCCAACTGCACTCTCCTATACATGTGACTGGTCACATGATCATGACATATTGAAAGGTCCTTCAGTCCACCAGAGGTCTGTGGTCTACTGATATAGTATTTAGCCATTACCGATACATTAGTGATCAGGATAAGTGTGACTGGTATTTATTTTTATCATGTCCTTGTGATTATTGTACTGCATGTAATAATACACCCAGATGTAGCATGTTTGTATCGTGTGCATTTTATAGTGTGTATGAATGGTAATGTTAGTTTATTATTTCAGTGTATATCCATATACCATTAGTGAAAGCACTTTGAGAAGACCATCCCTTGACCACATGTACTGTGATTTTCAGTCCCATCCTGTATTATGTACACTTGCTATTTTCTTTGAGAGGACCACCCCTCTAGTAGACCACTTTCCATATAATCTTGGGTGGTCTTGTGTGTGTTATATACAGTGTACATCTATATGGTGTGTGTATATTCTACAGGGATGGCTACAACTGCGTATCTACAGGT
The DNA here is from genome assembly GCA_033119425.1 of Bufotes viridis. Lineage (NCBI taxonomy): Eukaryota > Metazoa > Chordata > Amphibia > Anura > Bufonidae > Bufotes > Bufotes viridis. Next base: position 116,192,698 of record CM065594.1, read on the forward strand.
ATGCATATAAGATACAGTGCGCAGGAAGGACACACCACTGTCAAGTTCATGCCTATTGTAATTGTGTTTTATATTATGTATGTATGCCCCCTCTTAGATGTACAGCACCCTGGAATTAATGGCACTTTCAAATAAAAAATAGCTATGATAATAGTATATTAGACATAACAATATTTGACCTTCATTTAAAGAGGGTATAAGGAAAGATGAGGTAATCACATCATAAAAATTACTTTATTAAAGGGGTATTCTCATCTCAGACAATAAGAACATATTGCTAATATATATATATATATATATATATATATATATATGTCCCCATTGTCTGATAGGAGCAGGTCCCACCTCTGGGACCCACATATCTCGTAAACTGAGCCAGCAAAGTGAAGGTGGGCGCACCGCGCGTGCACGCCCACCCTCCATTGATTTCTATGGGGCTGCCGAAAATAGCTAAGCACTGGCCTGACTATTTCAGTCAACCCTATTGAAGTTAATAGAAGAGGTGGGAGCGCAAGCGTGGTGCGCTTCTATTCATTTCTATGGGGTCGATGGAAATAGCCAAGCCAGAGCTCAGCTATTTTCGGCGGCCCCATAGAAGTGAATGGAGGGTGGCCGTGCATGCGGGGTGCGCCCTCTATTACTTTTCGAGTTCAGTTTATGAGATAGGTGTAGTCCCAGAGGTGGCCATATGCCACCATGTCTGATCCCCAATGGGCATGCCCCTTTTAGGGTAAGGTTAGGCAAAGTGGGCACAATTCAGCTGCAACCAATTAGAATCAGATCAAATTATTAGAATAGTAAAAAGAGGCTGTTAATTATATGGTAAATTTACATGATGCCTTTTTTTCTTTCTGTAACCCTTAAAGTGGGTTACGCAAGCGCTGCCTGGCCCTGTCAATCAAGACCTGGAGGGAGGAGACCAAGGTGGGAAAATGGAGGTTCTAGGAGCAGGAACAACGCCCCCCCTGCTCCTAGAGCCTCATTAGCATATTATAAAAGTTTGATTTTTAAGGTTAATGCAGGCACTGAGAAAAGTAAGAATAGGCTAGTTAGGTTTAGCTGACATTAGCACATCGCTAATGTCAGCTAACTTCATAGGGTTAAACCTGGTGACAGAAACCCTTTAAAGAGGACCTTTCATCACTTCTAAAGATATAAACTAATGATGCTCACATGTAGAGCGGCGCCCAGGGATCTCCCTGCACTTACTATTATCCCTGGGCGCCGCTCCGTTCTCCCGGTATAGGCTCCGGTCTCTGTGCTCACAAAGTTATAGTAGGCGGGGACTTGGTTATAGTAGGTGGAGCCTGACCTTCATCTCCTTCTCCCAGGCTGTAGCGCTGGCCAATCGCAAGCGCAGAGCTCACAGCCTGGGAGTTTTTTTTCTCCCAGGCTGTGAGCTCTGCGCTTGCGATTGGCCAGCGCTACAGCCTGGGAGAAGGAGATGAAGGGCAGGCTCCGCCCACTATAACTTTGTGAGCACAGTGACCGGAGCCTATACCGGGAGAACGGAGCGGCGCCCAGGGATAATAGTAAGTGCAGGGAGATCCCTGGGCGCCGCTCTACATGTGAGCATCGTTAGTTTATATCTTTAATAGGGATGAAAGGTCCTCTTTAAAGCGGTTGTCTCACATCCGAAAATGGCATTTATCATGTAGAGAAAGTTAATACAAGGCACTTACTAATGCAGGGCTTGACAAATTTCCTTGGAATCTAGGAGCCAGCTAAAAAAGTTAGGAGCCAGACGGAGCCGCGTCATAAAGCCCCCAGTAGATGCCCCCATAGTGCTTCTCCTCCCCCCCACTTCGCCATAGAGCCAACCAAATATGCATGCAGGTACATAGGCCCCCCCATAGTGGTCCCTACCCTCTTCTCCATAGTGCCCGCATAATGTGCGAGTATATAGGGTCCCCCCTAATGTGCCAGTATATAGGGCCCCCATAGTGCTTCTCCTCTTCAATTTGTTATATGACACGTCAGACACTGCCAGCATCCAAGTGATTGCCCCTGGCGGCCGCCATGACATGTGGAAACCCTTACAGGGATTACAGGGTCCGGAGGGGAGGGCAGAGGGGTCTGGAGGGGAGGGCAGAGGGGTCCGGAGGGGAGGGCAGAGGGGTCCGGAGGAGAGGGCAGAGGGGTCCGGAGGGCATAAACACAGCGGGCACCATGACACTTTACTGAGCACTACAACCCCCAGCTGGCGCTCAGCCTCTGCAGTCCCCACATCACTACAACTCCCACCTGGGGCTCAGCCTCTGCAGTCTCTGTATCACTACAACCCCCAGCTGGGGCTCAGCCTCTGCAGTCCCCACATCACTACAACCCCCAACTAGGGCTCAGCCTCTGCAGTCTCCGAATCACTACAACCCCCAGCTCTTTTCCCCTCTTGTCATTCTCTTTCCCTCTCTTGTCATTCTACTTCCCCCCTCTTGTCATTCACTTTCCCCCCTCTTGTCATTTACTTTCCCCCCCTCTTGTCATTTACTTTCCCCCCCTCTTGTCATTTACTTCCCCCCTCTTGTCATTTACTTCCCCCCTCTTGTCATTTCCCCCCCCCCCTCTTGTCATTCCCTTTCCCCCTCTTGTCATTCCCTTTCCCCCTCTTGTCATTCCCTTTCCCCCTCTTGTCATTCCTCCCCCCTTGTCAGTCTCTTTCTCCCCCGCTCCCTCCGCTACCTCTAGTGTAGCGTGGGCGAGCTCTGTATGGTCCACGGGTACAGAGGCTTTGGTTTTCTGTACCCGGGCGGACTGACAGGAGACAGATGCTCCCTGTACCCGCGGACCATACAGGGCTCGGCCACGCTACAATGAGTGAGTGACAGGAGGGAGCGCTGAGCACTTCCCTCCTGTCAGTCCCTCTCTTCATGCTGCGCCCAGGCGGTGCGCTCTCATGGACGCACCAGCCTGAGCAGTGCTGCAGCCGCCTGAGGCTCCATATAGAGCGCTAGGGCGGCTGCAGCATGAAGGGGGCCGGCGCTCCTAGTCCGCGTATAGGACGCGCCGGCCCTGCGACCTGGCACCTTAGAAAACGGGCTGACAAATACCCAGGCGAGCCCTGTACTAATGTATTGTGATTCTCCATATTGCCTCCCTTGCTGGCTTGATTCATTTTTTTCCTTCACATTATACACTGCTTGTTTCCAGGGGTTCCGACCACCCTGTGATCCATCCTAAGCTCCGGCCACCAGAGAGGCTGGTGCTTGTTCCCATAGTGTACAAGCATGACCACCACTAATGAATTGCAGGGTGGTCGGAATCCATGGAAACAAGAAGTGTATAATGTAATGGAAAATGAATTGAGCCAGAAAAGAAGGCAATATGGAGAATCACAATACCTTTGTAAGTGCCTTCTATTAACTTTCTCTACGTGATAAATGCCATTTACTGAAGTGAGACAACCCCTTTAAACCTTTAAATACACTTTATTAAACTGTATTCTAAATGTAAGCGAAATAATATTTTTAATATACTTTTTTTTTTAACTTTTCATAGTGAAATAGCCACCTGAAGTTCCGGTGCCTATAACACTTTGCAATAAGTTCTCCCGAGAACTGGAGTACGGATTCCCCATCGCTGTACAGGCCGGAGCATGGCTACTCTACTCAAGTTTGGCATAGATGTGTCCGGCCGGCTGCCTGGTGAAATTGATAACATTTGAGGCTTTAGTGAAGCAGCGATGTGCAATGTGAGCTCCTGCTTTGTGCAGAACAGTAGCTCACATAAAATATATCGCTGCTCTGCCCGTACCCACTAAAGTATATGACCAAAATAATTTACTTCACATTTAGAATAGAGTTTAATAAAGTGCTACAACAGCAGGGCAAAATGTACAGGGTACTCACCAGTCCATAAAATATATTTCCTTTATTTCACCCCTTCCCGAGGGTGAAACAAAGGAAATATAGCTATGAGGCTGATCGCATACATTTCACCCCTCAGATGCTGTGGTCAAATGTGACCACAGTATCTGAGCAGTCTGGTTGCGTGAGCCATGCACTCCTGTAACAGTGTTCCCTGGCTGAGATCGGGCAACCTGTTACACTGCACAAATAAGCAGCTATTGGTGGAATATAGCATATCCACTGAGTTATTCACTGAAATCTATCTGTATAGCGCCACCTGCTGTTTTTTTCTTTCTTTTTCTGGCTTACTGAGATGGCCGCACATGTTCAGTTTCATCCTTCAACTGCCTTCTGAGCTGTGATAGGGAGAAAGCCGCTGCAGAAAGGACACTCCCCTTAAGCTGCCAGCTTGATATAGATCTAGCAATTGAAGCAATAAATGGGGAGATCTCTGGATCCATTTATTAAACACGGTATGGACTTGCGGGGCAGGGATGTGATATTACCACTTTAGAAAGCGTTGGTGCGGCCTCATCTGGAATCCGCACTGCAGCTGGAAAAAGTACAGAGGAGAGCCACTAAATTCATAAGGGGCATGGAGGGTCTTAGTTATAAAGAAAGATGAAAAGAATTGAATGTATTTAGTATTGAGAAGAGAAGTCTAAGGGGGGACATGATTAACTTCTACAAATATATACATAAATGGCCCATACAAACTTTACGGTGTTCCATGTAAAATCCCCTCTAAAGACAAAACACTCTCTCCACCTAGAGAAGAAAGAGTTTAGTTTCCAGAGGCGTCAAGGCTTCTGTACTGTAAGAACAATAAATCTGTGGAATAGTCTACCTTGGGACAGGTGAAATTAAATAACATTAAAGGTTTTGTACATCTTTGGGGGCATTCTTTTATTACTGCATTGTACTAATTTTGAGCTAAAAATATATTTTTTAAGTTGGTCTTCATTAAAAATCTTGAACCTTCCCCTGTCTCTGTGCCTTGAGTTACACTAGTAGCAGGCCCTACATTTTCAATCTGTTATCTCTGACCACCTAAACACTCATTATAGCTCAGATCGAATCTTACTAATAGGAATGTGGCTACAGATTTCAAATCAGCCCCTGGATCTGATTACTTTTGTAATTGAATGTAGTTAAAAATTTTGTTTAGCCTCTGAGTTATTTAAGAAAATCTATCTGTATAGCGCCACCTGCTCTTTGTTCTTATTCTTATATCTTTGTCCTGCTCACTGAGATGGCCGCACATGCTCAGTTTCATCTTTCAACTGCCTCTTGAGCTGTAATAGGGAGAGAGCTGCAGAAGAAAAAGACGCCCCCTGAGCTGCAGCAGAAAGAACACTCCCCTTGAGCTGCCAGCTTGATATAAATCTAGCAGAACAATGACTGGAGAGATCTCTGGACCCATGTGAGATACAGGGCTGATTCTAGCTTTGTTAGAAAGAGATTGTCACATACTATATGATGTCTGATTTTCATTTTTTACATTAATCGTGGGATAACCCCTTTAAACAAATGTTTATGTTCTTTTAGTAATTTAGAAATAAGGTTTATTAGATGACCAAAACAAAGTGAAAGTACCAAACAGTAAACCCTTTATGACAGAACGGCTCAATATTTTTAATAAAGACCAATTGAAAAAATATTTTTAGCCCAAAATTAGTAAAATGCAATCATAAAAAGATTGCCCCTGAAGGTGTATATAGCTTGTGGAATTCAGATGACACATGGACCAAACATGGATTCTTCACAGAAATCTTCACGGATGAACCACTGACCATCATTTCATGGATATCATCACGGACATATATAAGAGACCTAAAGCCTCTTTCTAACGGCTGATATCAAGCTCCTTTGTGTTCTGAATAGTAAACATGGAGTAGTTTTAAAATGGACTCCACATGAATGGAGTCCGTGTGTGGTCTATTTTTCCTGCAGACTCATTCATTTGAATGAATCAGTCTTGCAGGAAAAAGCACAAAAGAACATGATGTGATTTTCTTAGCATGGACCAGTGATTCGTGCAGACAGTCGCCCATCTGAAGATACCTATTCAGTTGAACGGGTCACTGTTCAGTCTGGGTGCTGTCTGTTCTAAAGCACAGCACCATGACAGATACATAGCCCGAGTGAAATTAGCTTAAGGATTTTCCTTTGCATTCTTTGACACTTTCTGGTGCTGATTCAGTGTAATCCATATTCAAAACTGCATCAACAGCTTCTCATTGATTTCAGTGTAAAAGAAATTGACCACGTCCATACCTTATATGCAACAAAAAGGTTTTTTTCAGAAGCTGATTTGAAAAATGCTATGTTACTTCTTTGAAGCAGATTTGAGGGGGTAGCAGAAAATCCTCACTCAAAAAATCTTCTAAAACACGTGTAAAAACTCCTTCAAATTACAAAACTAAAACCAAAAATGACTAAATTTTCAGATACTGATTTTGCCACTGATATGCCTCAGATTTTTCTGCCTCAGATTCTGATGTCTGAACATAGCCTTAAAGTGCACTGGGCCATAATGCAGTTTCAGCTTCTGGCCAGGAGTGCCATGGTGCAGAAAAATAAGGCCCCTTTCACACGGGCGAGTTTTCCGCGCGGGTGCAATGCGTGATGTGAACGCATTGCACCCGCACTGAATCCTGACCCATTCATTTCAATGGGTCTGTGTACATAAGCGTTTTTTTTCACACATCACTTGTGCTTTGCGTGAAAATCGCAGCATGTTCTATATTCTGCGTTTTTCACGCAGCCCTAGCCCCATAGAAATGAATGGGGCTGCGTGAAAAACGCATTGCATCCACAAGCAAGTGCGGGTGCGTTGCGTTTTTCACTGATGGTTGCTAGGAGATGTTGTTTGTAAACCTTCAGTTTTTTATCACGCGCGTGAAAAACGCATCAAAACGCATTGCACCTGCGCGGAAAAAACTGAACGCAATCGCAGGTAAAACTGAATGGCTTTGCCTGTGAAATCGCACAGTTTTCACTGAACGCATCCGCAACGCATCCGGACCTAATACGGACACTCTCGTGTGAAAGAGGCCTAAAAGTTAAAGGGGATGCAGTGTTAATCCTGTGCTGTGTCTGCTTTATAGATCCCCCACATATGCCATCACTTTTTGAGATTTAACCTTAGACATTTAGGATTAGCTGCATACAGAATTGCTAGAATATAGTATAAATACAGTCACATTATTATGACCACCAGCTAATATCCAGAGTATCCACCATGTGCAGCACAGACAGGAGCTAGATGTACTGGGAGTGACTCAGTGACTGCTGCTGGAGGTAGTGTGGGGGAGGATCCATAGAGGGAACATGATGATCAAAGTGGTTCCACAGATTCTCAATTGGGTTTAAGTGTGGAGAATTAAAGTTATCCGACTGTAAGAGGGTGGTGCACACGTGACGCAAGCGAGCATCGGAAGATATTGTCCTTGGCACAAGTAGGAGCAGAAAATCTGATCAGTGTCACTTTATGTGGTGATAACTTTTAAACGCTTTTACTTATGCAGGCCATTCTGAGATTGTTTTTTTCGTCACATATTGTACTTAATGACACTGGTAAAATGGAGTCAAAAAAGTTCATTTTTATTTATAAAAAGAAATACAAAATTTAGCAAAAATTTGAAAAAATTAGCAATTTTCCAAGTTTCAATTTCTTTATTTCTATAAAACATAGTAATACCTCCAAAAATAGTTATTACTTTACATTCCTAATATGTCTACTTCATGTCTGGATCATTTTAGGAATTATATTTTATTTTTTGGGGATGTTACAAGGCTTAGACGAAATTTTCTAAAACCCACTTTTTAAGGACAAGTTCAGGTCTAAAGTCACTTTGTGAGGCTTACATAATAGAAACCACCCAAAAATGACCCCATTCTAGAAACTACACCTAAATACCCTCAAGGTATTCAAAACTGATTTTACAAACTTTGTTAACCCTTTATGTGTTCCACAAGAATTAATGAAAAATAGAGATTTCAAAATTTCACTTTTTTGACAGATTTTCTATTTTAATAATATTTTTCCAGTTACAAAGCAAGGGTTAACAGTCAAACAAAACTCAATATTTATTGCCCTGTTTCTGTAGTTTACAGAAACACCCCATATGTTATCATACACTGCTGTACGCGCACACGGCAGGGCGCAGAAGGAAAGGAATGCCATACAGTTTTTAGAAGGCAGATTTTGCTGGACTGGTTTTTTGACACCATGTCCCATTTGAAGCCCCCCTGATGCACCCCTAGAGTACAAACTCCAAAAAAGTGACCCCCAAACTACGGGATAGGGTGGCAGTTTTGTTGGCAATTTTTTTTATTGTACATATGATTTTTGGTTGCTCTATATTACACTTTTTGTGAGGCAAGGTAACAAGAAATAGTTGTTTTGGCACCGTTTTTATTTTTTGCTATTTACAACATTCATCTGACAGGTTAGATCATGTGGTATTTTTATAGAGCAGGGTATTACAGACACGGCGATACCCAATATGTATACTTTTTTTATTATGTAAGTTTTACACAATGATTTTATTTTTGAAACAAAAAAAATCATGTTTTAGTGTCTCCACAGTCTGAGAGCCATAGTTCTTTCAGTTTTTGGGCGATTATCTTGGGTAGGGTATGATTTTTGTGGGATAAGATGATGGTTTGATTGGCACTATTTTGGGGTGCGTATGACTTTTTGATCGCTTGGTATTACACTTTTTGTTTTAAGAGGTGACAAAAAATGGCTTTTTTTACCCCATTTTTATTTTTATTTTTTTAAAGTGTTCACCTGAGGGGTTAGGTCATGTGATATTTTTATAGAGCAGGTTTTTACGGACATGGCGATACATAATATGTATCCTTTGTTTTATTTATGTAAGTTTTACACAATAATATCATTTTTTAAACAAAAAAAAAGTCATGTTTTAGTGTCTCCATATTATGATAGCCATAGTTGTTTCAGTTTTTGGGCGATTATCTTAGGTAGGGTCTCATTTTTTGCGGGATGAGATGACGGTTTGATTGGCACTATTTTGGGGTGCATATGACTTTTTGATCGCTTGGTATTACACTTTTTGTGATGTAAGGTGACAAAAAATGTCTTTTTTTCACTTTTTTTTTACGGTATTTACTTGAGGGGTTAGGTCATGTAATATTTTTATAGAGCAGGTTTTTATGGACGCGGCAATAACTAATATGTATACTTTTTTAAAATTTATTTTACTTTAAAACAATAACAGCATTCTTGAAAAGAAAATAATGTTTTAGTGTCTCTATAGTCTGAGAGCCATATTTTTAAATTTTTTTGGGCCATTGTCCTATGTAGGGGCTCATTTTTTGCGGGATGAGATGGCGGTTTAATTGCTACTATTTTGAGAGGCGTACGCCTTTTTGATCACTTGGTATTACACTTTTTGTGATGTAAGGTGACAAAAAATTGCTTTTTTTACACCATTTTTTTTTACGGTATTTACTTGAGGGGTTAGGTCATGTGATATTTTTATAAAGCAGGTTTTTACGGACGTGGCGATACATACTAGGTGTAGTGTATTTAATTTTTGTAATTTTTATTCAGTGATATGTGTTTTTTTATTTTTACTTTTTTTTTCACTATTTTTACTTTTTTTTTATTTTACCCAGACCCACTTGGTTCTTGTAGATCCAGTGGATCTGGTGTCTATCTAATACAGTACAGCACACAGTATAGTGTACTGTACTGTATTTTTTTTTACTATACATAGTCTAATAAGACTTTTGCCTTTAGCAGAAGTCTGATTAGACTTACAGTACCATGGCAAGCAGGACGCCTCTGAAAGCGTCCTGCTGCCATGGTAACCATCACCCGCTGCCAGAACAGGGCAGCAGCTGATGGGGAGGGAGGGGGGCTCCCTCCCTCTGTGATCCCATCCTGTCGGGGGGCTGCAAAGGCATCGGGCTCTCTCCCTGTTAACCCCTTCCATACAGTGGTCCGTACGGACCGTGGCATGGAAGGGATTAAAACTGCTGACATCTGCAGTACAGATGTCAGCAGTTTTTAGAAGAGTGTCAGCAATGTGCTGACACTCTGCTAAAGCCACTGGACCACCAGGGAAACATTACAGAGGAGGCGGGCAGGGGATCGCTATTGCGAGGAAGAGGAGGCGGGCAGGGGGAACAAACAGTTGTAGCGGTAAATTGTTAGAACAATTATAGATGAGGATTATAGATAAGAAGTGTGAAAGTTTTATTGTCCTCTAATTGATGTTCTGTCCATGAATGCGACGAACCCAAGAGATCTCAGAGCCACATTCCTTATGAGATGCAGATGAACATAAATCCATAAGACACATTCATTCCTGATATGAGCGTGTCAAAGGTTATCATGATCTTGTATTCCTATATTCTCCTGTCCCACTGTGATTTGGAATTTCCCTTTAATATCAATACTTTTATGTCTGTGATGTTGTGGTCATGGCTGCAATAGTGTTTAGGCACAGGCAAATATTTACTTTCTTCTTTTATTGTGTGGCGATGAGAGGTCATTCTTGCTCTGCGTTTTTGCCCAGTTTCACCGACATAGAGACCTCCAGTAGGACATTTGGTACATACAATCAAATGGACCACATTTCACGTGGTGCAGGTGAACGTACCTGGGATTTTGTAGTCCTGATATGTATTGGGGACCTGCACTCTGTCAGTGGTCATTATGTATGGACAGATTTTACATTAGGTCTGTTTGCAGGGGAATGTTCCTCTTGTTGTTGGCGAGGACAGTGCGCTTCTGCCAATGATGTTTCAAGTTTGGGGGCTGTCTGTAGAACAGGAGTGGGGGGTCTGGGAATATGTATTTCAAATGGTTATCCTTTTGTAGTATTGGATGTAGTCTCCGGGCAATCCTTCATAAATGTTTTAGATTTGGGCTGTAGGTCTACTACTAGGAGGACTACTAGAGCAACCTGATGATTTTCTTGTTTTGTTTTGTATTTTAGGAGCTCACTCCTTGGTAATCTGGTGGCTCTGGCAATTTGGTTTTAAACTGTAGTTGGATGGTTTCCTTGACTCAAATATGTCTTTTTGAGGTTTCCAAGGTGTTCATCCCTGTCTGCACTGATTATGCAGGAGTGAAATTGCCCTTAGGAGAACTGAGCTACCTCTAACAAACTTTACTATTGCTGTAGATTGTTTATGTTTATTTGATGAAAAAATACTTATGAGTCTCAGAATATGGCGATGTAAAAACAAATGATTTTTCTTTTTTTTTTATTGTGCAAAGTAATAAAACATAAATCTGTACATATTTTGTATCACTATCATTATACCGATCCATAGAATAAAGGTGACATGTTATTTATGCTGCATGGTGAATGGCAAAAAAGTATAAAACACAGAAAGGGAACAGCAGGATTACCTCAAAATGGTTCTGTAGAAAAATACAACTCATTCTACAGAAAACATGTTCTAATTCAGCTACATTTATGTAAAAGTAAAAAAACTTATGTCTCTTTGATTGTGACAATGAAAAAAAACGTACAAAGATGCCTGGTCCTTAAGACCCAGACAGGTCTGATCTTAATTATGTTAATATATATTTATTTTAATATTTAGTAAATTATCATCTTTATCTGTGTACATTGAGGGAGACTGGAGAGAAATGGTAAACCAGTCCTGATTAACTGAGGCAATGAAGCAGTTATTGTCCTGCTGCACGATAGATAAAACATTTAAAATGCTCTTCCTTACTCTTTTGGTTCTTTAGACAAGAATATTTGTTGTTTCCTGCCTTAACTGTTAAGGATGGACAAGAACAGAAAACAGATAGCTGAGAGAATATTAAAGCTCACCCTAGAGATCATCTACCTGCTGACTAGAGAGGTGAGGAAATCATGTCATATGTCATGGCTTTTATCTCTTAATAAAAGAAGGACATAACTGGAGAGGTGAAATAAATGTATACAGTGATACCATTGTATCTCTCCATGCATAGGATTACATAATAGTGCAGAAGTCAACTGAGGATCCTATAACGGTGTCTCCACCTCACTCGCTGATACATGAGAGAAACAGCTATCAGGAGATCCTGGACCTCACCAACAAGATCACTGAGCTGCTGACTGGAGAGGTGAGAATTCTGGAAGGGAGGGTTCTGGATGATATCAGCATGTAGCATCAAGTGAAAGTATATGTGGGTTAGCATCCAGCCTAAAAGTTTATCAAAGGCTTGTCTGGCAGAAAACAAAGTCCAACAGCAGCAATGTTTTCTTCAGCAAAAACAAAGAATATAAGCCTTTTTGCTTAGACAGGTTTTACATAGTCCATATTTTTACATAAACAGCATAGCGCAGGGAGGATAATCTTGTAAAGGTCATCAGAAGCAGTCTGAGCATGGTAGTAATTTCTTCTCAGCAGAACCTAACTTTTCCAGCTGTCTGAACACACAGCTTTTCCAATGATCACAGGCAGCTTCCGTTTTAAGCACATTAAGGGCTCATGCACACAACCATTAAATGTTTTGTAGTCCACAAGACACAGCTATCGGCCATGTGCATTCTGTATTTTGTGGAAAGAAAGGGCCGGTCCCTAACAGTCCTATCCTTGTCTGTAATGCGGACAATAATAGGACATGTTCTATTTTTTTGTGGAACGGCCATGCGGACCCAGAATGCACACAGAGTCATTTCAGTTTTTTTTCCCTATTGAAGTGAATGGTCTGCATATGGGCCGCAAAAACCTGGAACAGACACGGAAAAAAAAACATTCATGTGCATGAGCCTTAGAGTTTCTGAGTTCAACTGATAGACACCTGGAGTATACAGTCGTATGGGAGCAACCTTCGCACCCAGTCTCTACAGCCACTTGTAAATCCCAGGCCATAGAAGCCACATAAATAATACATTTAGCAATTTGATTGTTGCCCAGTGCCAACATCCTTCCAGGTTTTAGAGTGAGAGTAGCAGCCTCAGGGCTCATGCCCACGAGCGTACTTGTTCAGTGCCTACGAGCACATGGATCCATTGACATTAATGTGTTTATTCACACATTGTTGTTTTTTAAACTGACAGTGGGTCAGTGGAAGAACAACGGAGACATGCACTACTTTGATTCATGATGTGGATCAAACATACCCATTGAAGTCAATGGGTTCATGAAAACTACTGACAGAGGACAGACTGCAGCCTGTTCTGACATGTGACAGGACATGTCGGCTATCTTCTCTGTCTTATCGACTGGGGTCCCAGACTAGGAACAACACTTCATATGACATCTATATGTAACTGGACAATCTTTACTCCTTTCCAACCTCTGCCGTAAGTGCATGGTAGAAGTCGGGTCTTTAAAGATAGCGGCTGTTCTACAGAGTAACAGACGCCATAGCTGCCGGGTTGCTGATGTTTTAAACAGCAAACACTTCTGATGTTGTAAACAGCACCAATCACAGAAATTTCACCCCTCAAAAATGTATTAGCATAGCTGAATCCCGACACGCCCTGATTATTAAAATATAAATGTTTTCATCCCGTAAGGTGAGATCCGTAATAAAAAAAAACAAAACTGTATGGCCAATTCAGTTTTCTCAGTTTGCTGTTTTTTTTTAAAGTATTAAAACACAAGAAAATATGGAATCACTGTAATTGTACTGATCCAGAGAATAAAGGTAGCAGTTCAGTCTTACTGCATAGAGAACACTGTAAAAAAAGTAAACCCATAAGACTGTGGTGGAATTTTTTGTATGCAATACATTGTATGCATACATTGTATGCAATATTAAATTATGCCATAAAAAAAAAGTTATGACTCCAGAAAGGAAGAGAGTAACAAACAAAAAATTGAAAATCCCAGGGTCTTTAAGGGGTTAGTAACTATGATCTTCCCCTATGCCACCTTTAGCTTGTTTTTGAGAAGAGAATAATTCAGCTTTTTTCCACAATCTTGAATGTTAAATCTCTGCAGCTCTGGTAACTGACATAAGGAACTGTGTGTTGGTGCATTCACACGACCGTATAAATGGATCTGCATCCATTCTGAAATTTTGCGGAACGGGTGCAGACCTAATAATTTTAAAAGATAGAGCATGTCCTATTCTTGTGCGAAGTTGCGGACAAGAATAGGCATTCTCTATATAGTGCTGGCCATTTGCGGTCCGCAAAATGCGCAACAAACATGACCGGTATCCGTGTTTTGCGGATCCGCAATTTGCGGACCGCAAAACACTTACGGTCGTCTGAATGCACCCTTATAAAGAGGATTGTAAATTATCAGCAGAATACTCTAGAGCCAAAGATGCAGGTCTAATTCTCCAGGACTCCTGGCTCTGTGTCCTATATATCCTATATATCATTCCACACATGAGGCAGCACTCCAAAAGTCACAGGAAAATGGCGACTTTTCACCCCAGTTCAGTGGGGCCTTTGTCAAGTGAAAGTCCCCATTTGGCTAGGCTTCAAGTCCACATGTCTAAGATCCAGTCTAAGCTGAGTGTTGTAAGCATGACATAACTTAAGGTAGCAAATTAATGATTCCCTTTGAATCCAGAGAAAAAAAAGCAGTCTAGTGTGAGACCTGCACATATACAAGCAGACAAACAACGCGAGTTTGTGAGCATTCACGTGTTTGCATTAAGTGTGTGTTTGTATTAAGTGTGTGACTTTAGATTACATGACTTCAGATTCAGGGACTTTAGAAGGGGACTACAGTAAGTTACATTCTTATCACTGCACAATATTGTATTTTTTCTCATTTGGAAAAGAGTTTGCTGCTCACTGAGCAAGCACTCTATGGGGTAGATGTGGGGGAGGGAAGTGAGGAGGCTCAGGAAAGTGAGGTAGCTAGCTTGATAACAGTTAAAAAGTGGGGTAGAGGGAAGAGTGCTAGGGAGGCTAGCCCTGATCTGACACACCCTAACAAGTTTGCACGCTTGGCAGATGAGGGGGATGTCAGTTTCAGGGAAAGCAGTGCTGCAGCCGGACACTTACTCTGCCAGTCGGGGGAATGTCAGCTCCAGTAAGCAGGAGAGCAGGGCAGGCTTCTCTGATGGCTACAGACTCTATCGTAGGGATGGGCTGCATCTCATTGGGGAAGGGGCAGCTGTGTTGGGGGGAGGGTAATTTCATTATAGGAGGTGAAGATAGTGTAGATACAGACCGGGGGCGAGGTAATGGGACTGGGGCAGGAATGAAAAAGAAGGGACTAGAACAGTTCAGACGGAAAGTTGCATGGTAAAAAATATACATAAACCTCTTAATTGTATGTACACTAATGCCAGAAGCCTGACTAATAAAACTGGGGAACTGGAATTAGTGATGTGTGAGGAGCACTATTACATAGTGGGAATAACTGAGACATGGCTGAATGATAACTATGACTGGGCAGTTAATGTACAGGGTTACAGTCTGTTTAGAAAGGATCGCCAAAACCGGAGAGAGGTCTGCCTTTATGTCAAGTCCTGTCTAAAGCCCACAGTCCGAGAAGATATAAGTGAGGGACATGAACATGTAGAGTCACTGTGGGTAGAAATACATGGAGGAAAACAATTATAAAATACTAATAGGAGTTTATTATAAACCACCTAATATACCAGAGTCTACAGAATATCTACTACTAAACGAGATAGACGAGGCAGCAGATCATAATGAGGTTGTCATTATGGGGGACTTCAACTACCCAGATATAGACTGAGAAACTGAAACCTGTATATCTCATAAAGGAAACTGGTTCTTGGCCATAACTAAAGACAATTACCTTTCCCAACTGGTTCAGGACCCGACTAGAGGGACGGCCACACTGGACTTAGTATTAACCAATAGACCTGACAGAACAACAGATGTGCAGGTTGGGGGACACCCTGGAAATAGTGACCATAAAGTAATAACCTTCCAATTGTCATTCAAAAGAGCATTTCTACAGGGAGGAACAAAAATACCAAACTTCAAAAAAGCAAAAAAAAAAAAATTAGCCAACTAAGAGAGGCCATAGGCCTAACTAACTGTGACAAAGTCGTCAAAAATAAAAATACAGCCACAAAATGGGATATTTTTAAAAGCATCCTAAAATCTAATTGTGAGCGGTAAATACCTTACGGGAATAAAAGGACTGTAAAGAAAGCAATAAATGACTAAAATAATGCATTTAAATCACTAAAACAGGAGGGTAGCGAGGGAGCACTGAAAAACTATAAGGAAAAATAAAATGTAAAAAAAAAATAAAAGCAGCTAAACTAGAGACCGAGAGATTAATTGCCAAAGAGAGCAAAACTAACCCTAGCATGTTCTTCAATTATATAAATAGTAAAAAGTATAAATCTTAAGGTGTCGGCCCATTACAGAGTAATGAGGGGGGAGTTGCAGAGAGCGATGAGGAGAAAGCAAAGCTATTAAATAAACTCTCACATGACATGCAGAATGTAAAAGTAAATTCCCCATAAAAAGTGCCCTGTCTGACCCAGGAGGAAGTACAGAGGCATCTTAAAAAGATTAAAATAGACAAGTTGCCAGAACCAGATGGCATACACCCCCGTATCCTAAGAAAATTAAGTAATGCCATAGCTAGACCCTTATTTCTGATATTTAAGGACTCTATACTGACAGGTAGTGTTCCACAGGATTGGTGCATAGCAAATGTGGTGCCGATATTAAAAAAGGGTCCAAAAACAGAGCCTGGAAATTATAGGCCGGTAAGTTTAACATCTGTCGTGGGTAAACTGTTTGAAGGTTTTCTAAGAGATCCTATCTTGGAGTACGTCTATAAAAATAAGTAAATAACGCCATATCAGCATGGCTTCATGAGGGATCGGTCATGTCAAACTAATTTAATCAGTTTCTGTGAGGAGGTAAGTTCTAGACTTGACAGCGGCGAATCAATGGATGTTGTATATCTGGACTTCTCCAAAGCATTTTACACCGTACCTCATAAAAGGTTAGTATATAAAATGAGAATGCTTGGACTGGGAGAAAATATCTGTATGTGGGTAAGTAACTGGCTCAGTAATAGAAAACAGAGGGTGGTTGTTAACAGTACACACTCTGATTGGGTCACTGTCACTAGTGGAGTACCTCAGGGGTCAGTATTGGGCCATATTCTCTTCAATATATTTAATAATGATCTTGTAGAAGACTTGCACAGTAAAATATCAATTTTTGCAGATGACACTAAACTGTGTAAAGTAATTGACATGAAAGAGGACAGTATACTGCTACAGAGGGATCTGGATAGATTGGAAGCTTGGGCAGAGAAGAGGCAGATAAGGTTTAACACTGAAAAATATTAGGTTATCCAAATGGCAAGGAATAATGCAAGTCACCCGTACATACTAAATGGTAAAACACTGTGTAACTGACATGGAAAAGGACCTAGGAATTTTGGTGAACAGCAAACTAAGCTGTAGAATCCAGTGTCAGGCAGCTGCTGTCAAGGCCAATAAGATAATGGGTTGCATCAAAAGGGGCATAGATGCCCGTGATGAGAACATAGTCCTACCACTTTACAAATCACTAGTCAGACCACACATGGAGTACTGTGTACAGTTCTGGGCTCCTGTGAACAAGGCAGACATAGCAGAGCTGGAGAGGGTTCAGAGGAGGGCAACTAAAGTAATAACTGGAATGGATGGATTACAGTACCCTGAAAGATTATCAAAATTAGGTTTATTCACTTTAGAAAAAAGAGTGAGGGGAGATCTAATAACTATGTATAAATATATCAGGGGTCAGTACAGAGATCTCTCCCATCATCTATTTATCACCAGGACTGTGACTGTGATGAAGGGGACATCCTCTGCGTCTGGAGGAAAGAAGGTTTGTACACAAACATAGAAGAGGATTCTTTACGGTAAGAGCAGTGAGACTATGGAACTCTCTGCCTGAGGAGGTGGTGATGGTGAGTTCACTAAAAGAGTTCAAGAGGGGCCTGGATGTATTTCTGGAGTGTAATAATATTACAGGCTATAGCTACTAGAGATGAGTTTGATCCAGGGAGTTATCCTGATTGCCTGATTGGAGTGGGGAAAATTGGCTTCTACCTCACAGGGTTTTTTTTTTGCCTTCCTCTGGATCAATGTTCAAGATAACAGGCTGAACTGGATGGACAGATGTCTTTTTTCGGCCTTATAAACTATGTTACTAATTTTGTTAACCTACATGCCCCACAAAATCAAACCAAGAGCCATACATCCACAAGACATCAAAACAAAACACTGACTCTTATGAAAATTGAGCTACACCTTTATTCAGTATAATACAAAATTTCATAAAAATTCTCTATACCAAGATATTTACAAATCAAAAAACGGTGAGGTATATAATAGTGGAAAACCTACTGCGGGAGGTCTAGGTGCCTAAGTATCACAAACAGGTCTATTTGATTTAGATTTAAGTTTAACTTGACCCAGATGTATAATCCGTATTGGCCATAAGCATGGTGAAAATATACCACATATAATTAAGGGTTTTCACCCATAGAACACAATCAGGGATAAATCAATTCAAAACATGATTCCAGCAAAGCATGAATCAATCCAAGACATGATTATAGCCAATACTCGTCCTAGACATAGGTATCAACCGTACAAAGCCCCAAATCAAGGTGGCTGTAGTACACAGTATAGATGTTATTAGTGATCTAAAGATAAGATCTGATAGAGTGGTACATACCCATATCAATGATACACAGGGCCCGGAACCCCCACAGTACAGAACCTCGACACGTGTTTCGCTATGAAAAGCTCCTGACGAAGCTTTTCATAGCGAAACACGTGTCGAGGTTCTGTACTGAATAAAGGTGTAGCTCAATTTTACATAAGAGTCAGTGTTTTGTTTTTATGTTACTAATTTTGGCAGAGTAAATTCATCCTTCTAAAGTCCATTCTAAAGTGATGTAAACATAGCCGTTCACATAGCCTTATAAGGGCCTATTTTTTGCGGGACAAGTTGTACCATTTGGCACCATTTATGGTTGCCTACAATGGTGTGGAAAGCGAGAAAAAATTCCAAATACAATGGGGTGGAACTAAAAATTTTGCCACTGTTTATTGTTTTTTTTTATGAATTCACTATGCAAGAAAATTGACTTTTACCTTCATTCTCCAAGTTAGTACGATTACAATGATCCTTGAAAAAAAATATTTTTTTTCATCACCATTTTCTGACCTCTATAACTTTTTTGTAGTTATGCGTATGCTATTTGAGAGCTCATTTTTTGCAGGGTGGCCTGTACTTTTCAGTCATACCATTTTGATGTGTGTGTGACTTTTTGATCACTTTTTACTGTAAAAATTTTTTGGGGGAGTTGAAGTGACAACAAATGCTGAAATGGCCTTTTTTCCCATTACACCATTCGCCATATGGGATTAATATTTTAATGGTGTGGCGTTTTTGCACGTGGCGACGTCCATGATGTGTATTTTTTTTTATTGGTTATAGAGGTTGGCCACTTTCTGGTTACTGTTGACTGATGTGTTTGTGAGATGATTATATAGCACTTACTAATATAGTCTTTATTGAAATTCTGCACTATTGTCTATATTTTATAAGATATGCTCCATTGTTTACAGAGTCTTTTGTGCTGTCCACACAGAAGTCCTGTCCATAAAATGGCTGCTGATGTAGGGTAAGGCAAATCACCTCCATTTGATGTCTCCTCTATTCAAACACACCGCACCTTCCAACAGAACAAGTGCAGATGGCAGGTGCAGTGTATTAGAATGGAAGAGACATCACATGGAGGTGATTTTCCTGGTCACATGACCCTCCATCAGCAGGCCCTCTTTTACAGACAGGACCTACATGGTTTTCCAAAATTAAAAAAAAATTGTCTATTGTGAAAAAGTGATAAAACAAAAAACCTACAGAAATTTGGTATTGCTGTAATTGTAACAAATCTCAGAATAAAGTTATTATTTTATTTACTTTGCATAGTGAACAAGATAAAAGCAGATGCCACAAAACAATTGCAGAATTTGATCAATTGATCAGATACACTTGTATTTTCAGCTAAAAATGTTAACATGTCAAATCACATTTCAGACAACAGTCTGTTTTTGACCATTAGAATTCTCTAATTGATCATTGGTTAAAGTACTTTGAGGGAAATCTATCTAGAAAATTACTCAAACATTACTGTGTAGCAAATGCCATAAATATCATTAATGCCACATTTAATTCTTTAATTAAGCTTGAATCCATCCCTTTTCATTTTTGGGAGTAGCTAATTTAAAGGGGTTGTCCATGACCGGAAACTAATATCCAGTGAAGTAAATTTAAAAAACTCATCCGTTCAAAGTGTTCTCGATTGAGCTCAAGCTCCCATCTCTGGTTCTTCCGATCCCTACATGCACATCACAGCTGTTGGCCAGTTAGTGGTCTCAGTGTTGACCTGTGCAGAAACGGCACATTGCCATTAAGGCTTAATGGTCACAAATCATTCCTGATGCACCACCGCCGAGGCTATGTGCATGTAGACAGCATGTCACACTTCCGGAGCAGAAGTGTCTGAGAATGGAGCTGAGCACTGGACCAGGAATGGGAAAAGTGGTGAGTGAGTATTTTGTTTTTTTTACACCATCCCCAGGCCTATGGATGTTAGTTTCTAGTCTTGGACAAGTGCCTTTAATTATTTTTAGTGTGCTGCTGGTGAAGTTTATTATTGTTACGCACAGACTGTTATTCAGACCTTTTGTAATCTCAGTGAAAAAGTTATAATATTGTTACTTATAAAGGATCCATAAAAATGAGATCCTTGGATAGCAACATTTTGGAGTCTTTAGGACAACACAGTTTTTTTTTTTTTTTTTTTACATCATTTTGTTCCAAGAGGCATAACATTATTATTGAAGTAACTGTATGTAAAGATGTAAATCGTCTGTATTGTTGTTGCAGGATATATTCTAAGAAAAAAAGATATTAGTAAACATGCAGTTCAAAAGAGAGAATAAGAATACCCCCATTATGTTTGAGTATGTGTGATTTTCAGGAAATTAAAAAGGTTGAAACAGTTGTCTTCTCAGACCAACAAAGAAAACCGATGAGAATAGTGGTTGCTCCCAGAAGCCCTAAAAAGAAAATAAAACAGACAATTACGAAGGCAATATACGTCATTATTAATAATTATGTTCAAAACAAACATTGATATTCTGACCCAGATGTAAAAACATCTGACTTCACTAACAATATCCAATTATTAGTACAATTTATGCAAGACATAATAATAGTAGTGTGCAAGACTCAAATTATGGGCTGTCATCATAACTAGATATGTGCTATGTGTACTACAGAAACCAGGGTTGTTCAAATATTCCACGGTTGACCTTTTTCTCCACTGAGTTTGTATCTTTGTGTCAGATTCCATTAAGATGCCAGGATATCACTGTCTATTTCTCCATGGAGGAGTGGGAGTATTTAGAAGAACATAAGGATCAGTATGAGGACATTATAATGGAGACTCCCCAGACCCTCATATATTCAGGTAAGAAGAGACCTTTCTTGTTTTCAGCTGCACATTTATAAACACAAGGAACAACTTTAGAGGAGTTGGCATTAAAATGAGAAAACTGCAGCATAGAAACACAAGACTTTTTATGCTGCTTTTTGTAAAGAAAATGGTCATTTAAAAAAATTATCAAAAATTGGTAATATTGTGACATACACTAAATGGCAAAATTACACTTCAATATGGTCTGAAGGAAAAATCTGGGGTGGTAATTAACAGCAGAAAAGTATAAAAGACCTGAACAATGTTTGTGGACATACAATCCGTACCCATATCCAGCCTTTCTTTTAGCTGACAAAACTGTGAGAATAAGTTTGTGGAATCACCAAAAAATGTCTATAGCACAGTGATCAGATATATACGGTAACCCACATGTAGAATACGCTATCATCCACAAAACAAGGTGAAACCTATGTAATCTGGAATAAGTCAGAGGGTCTTTTTTGAAGAGCAAACATTAATGCAGTGTTAGATGCATCTTCCACAACAACTAGGCATTCTCTGAAATGTGAATGTGGCTCATTGTATTGAATCGTTTATATGTGTGTTTCCTACAGATGACTCCACCAAAGAAACACCAGTGAGATGTTTGGGTCATTTATATTCGAATGATTTTGCAGATAGATTACCTCAGGTAGATATAATTAAAGAATTGTGTCTATGGTAATGTTCCATCTCCAGTGATTCAATATGTATTGCCACGTGATATGCCATAAATGTCTGATATTAGGTCCCTTGTATTTGTGTGTGGTATGGTGAGGCAGCAGCTGGTCACCCCATCTAGTATTGTACCTTACAATAGAGAGAACCACCCTCTTTATATATTTGCAGTCCAATGGAACCTGCATCTATGAGACTCCTATGACATCCTGTGGATAAAGAATTCATGTTTGAGACTATGACTATGGGAATGATTCTTTAATTTAACTGTATTCTGTTTTTTATTGAAATATTTAGTGAGGTGACAAATCTGATGCCCTAGAATATTTTTCTGTCATAACAGTTGGCGATTACGGACTTTTTGTTTCCTCGTAAGATTTGTCTTAATTATACATATCTTATTCCATATGTGGTGAATTAGGTGAACAGTTTGAGTTATATGAAAGTTGAAGACATACCAGAAGATGAGACGTATGCAGAGGTAACCCATCTGTATAAGGAGGAGGAGATTCCTACAGATATCAGCACTGGTAAGTGATAACCATTAAATGCTGAAAATAAGTCACATATTTACCTGTTTATGACTGATTTTGACAAATTACGGTAATCTGTTATTCTATATTCTCCAATGGTAAAGCATACAGTGCTAGACATGATTGATATTGCCAAATTGTCAATCCTGCCCCTCAAAAGCCAGATTGCTTATATCTGATTCAGATGCTGGTTCATTCAGTTTTGCCATTTAGTTTTCATTTTGTCCTTTTTATATCCGATCCCTTTTGACTTTGATTCTCTTGGCATTCGCTCCCTTTTCACCTTCTTCCTTTTGGTGTCTGCATCCCTTGATCTCCAACCCTTCATGTTTTCCCTCACAAACATATATTAAAACCGCTAGTTTTCCTGGATTGCCTATACCTGATGAAGGCGCCGGTTTAGTGATGCAAAGTCTACTAACCAATTAAAGATTTTACTACTTCGGTCCATGCATCTATATACATCAGTACCAGAGATAACCTGCAGATTTTGATTTCCTGATTATCCATAGAGTATACATTATGAACTCTCCATGTTTCCTGTTGATTGCTAGAGTACAGTTGGTGTGTATGTGGTGTTGGGACTTAGGGCTCATGCACACGACCGTAAGTATTTTGCAGTATTTTGTAACAATGCCTGTCCTTGTCCACAAAATGGAAAAGAATAGGGCATGTTCTATTTTTTTGCAGAACGGACTTGCGGATATATGGAAACGGAATGCATTTCCATATTTTTTTTTTTTTTGTGTGGACCCATTGAAGTGAATGGTTCTGCATACGGGCTGCAAAAAGGGAACGGAGACTGGAAAGAAAATGCGGTCGTGTGCATGAACCCTTAATGACCATATTTGAAAAGTGATGGCAGCATTGCTGCTTGTGGGTGATTGTGTTTCCCTCAATTTGTCACTTGAATGAGTTTCAAGTGTAAGACTGAGCTGTGGTGTAGTGTTTACCACTTATAGGTGTATCCATATTACATTTGCAAAGAGCTCCATATCCAGAGTTCTAGGTCTTGTATTCTAGCTGCAATATTAATTTAAAGTCATGACATATTGCATATGTCTTTGGCAATTAAAGGGGTTGTCTCACCTGAGACATTGGTGGCATGTTGCTCCGGGACCTGCATCTATCTGTAAAACGGAGCTCCCAAAGTGAACAAGAATGCACTGCTCGTGCGCGGGTGCCCGCCTTTAATTTCTTTGGGAAGTCGAAAATAGCCGAGCACTGGATCAGCTATTTCCATGTGAAGTTTAATAAATATGATCCACACTGCCTCCAAATCCACAGAAAGAGATTCAAGGAAGACAGAGGTCACCAAGAGGTTGAGAGGAATGTTAAATGATTTTCAGAAAATATGATCTGAATTATGTGGGAAAGCTAATTTAAATAAAGAAGAGAAGATGGCTCGGAATAATCTGGAAAGAAGCGAAAAAATAGTAATAAAACCGGTGAATAAAAGGGGTCGTGGTTATAATGAACAGGATTGATTATGACAAAGGGATGGAGGGATGAAAGAACACCCTACCAATGTTTTTAAAAAAGAGTTAGAGGAATGACTAATTATGGGATTTAATGAAAAAATGTTTAGTAAAAAGTAGTATCTCAATATTAAATATCCTGTGATTCCAGTGATGTATCACTTGCCCAAAAATATGGAGCAGTCCCCTGGTAGACCAGTTGTTTCAGTGATCATATCTGTGACCAGCAGACTAACATAATATATGCACAAGCAACACCTTCTTTATTAAAAGATACAGGCCAAACTATAGATATTAAAAAAAATAATAATATGCGGAGATAAAAAATTATACAAGTCTGGTGACTGTGGATATCACCTCCCCTATACAATTTTCCTGGGGGACAAACAGGTCTGTGGAGTCGGTAGATAAATTTTCCGACTCCGACTCCTCAGATTTTGAAACTTCCGACTCAGACTCCTCTGTATTTAACCACTTCAGCCCCCCTAGCTTAAACACCCTTAATGACCAGGCCACTTTTTACAATTCCGCACTACACTACTTTACCCGTTTATTGCTCCGTCATGCAACTTACCACCCAAATGAATTTTACCTCCTTTTCTTCTCACTAATAGAGCTTTCATTTGGTGGTATTTCATTGTTGCTGACATTTTTACTTTTTTTGCCATTAATACAAATTTAACGACATTTTTTCAAAAAAATGTCATTTTTCACTTTCTGTTGTAAATTGTTTTTTAAAAAACTACATTTCTATATAAATTTTTCTCTAAATTTATTGTTCTACATGTCTTTGATGAAAAAAAAGTCCAATAAGTGTATATTTATTGGTTTGGGTAAAAGTTATAGCGTTTACAAACTATGGTGCAAAAAAGTGAATTTCGGCATTTTGAAGCAGCTCTGACTTTCTGAGCGCCTGTCATGTTTCTTCAGGTGCTAGAATGTCAGAAAAGTATAAATACCCCCCAAATGACACCATTTTAGAAAGAAGACACCCCAAAGTATTCACGGAGGGGCTTGGTGAGTTCATGTATCATTTCATTTTTTTCACAAGTTAGCGGAAAATGACACTTTCTGAGAAAAAAAAAAAAAAAGTTTCAATTTCTGCTAACTTCTGGCAAAAAAAAAAAAATCTCAGACGGACTCACTATGCCCCTCAGTGAATACCTTGGGGTGTCTACTTTCCGAAATGGGGTCATTTGTGGGGTGTGTTTACTGTTCTGGCATTTTGGGCGGGGCTAAATTGTGAGCCGCCATGTAAAGCTAAAGGTACTCGTTGGAATTTGGACCCTTTGCGCACCCAGGCTGCAAAAAGTGTCACTTATGTGGTATCGCCGTACTCAGGAGAAGTAGGGCAATGTGTTTTGGGGTGTATTTTTACATATATCCATGTTGGGTGAGAGAAATATCTCTGTAAATTGTCAACTTTGTATAAAAATTTTTAAAAGTTGTCGTTTACAGAGATATTTCTCACACAAAGTATGGGTATATATAAAAATACACCCCAAAACACATTGTCCTACTTCTCCTGAGTACGGCGATACCACATGTGTGCCACTTTTTGCAGCCTGGGTGCGCAAAGGGCCCTAAAACCAATGAGTACCTTTAGGATTTCACAGGGCATTTTTACACATTTGGATTCCAGACTTCTTCTCACGCTTTAGGGGCCCCTAAAATGCCAGGACAGTATAAATACCCCACATGTGACCCCATTTTGGAAAGAAGACACCCCAAGGTATTCCGTGAGGGTATGGTGAGTTCATGTAAAATTTTATTTTTGTCACAAGTTAGTGGAATATGAGACTTTGTAAAAAACAAAAAAAAAATATATCAATTTCCGCTAACTTGTGCCAAAAATAAAAATTCTGTGAACTCGCCATGCCCCTCACAGAATACCTTGGGGTGTCTTCTTTCCAAAATGGGGTCACTTGTGGGGTATTTATACTGCCCTGGCATTTTAGGGGCCTCTAAAGCGTGAGAATCCAAATGCGTAAAAATGGCCTGTGAAATCCTAAAGGTACTCATTGGTTTAGGGCCCTTTGCGCATCTTGGCTGCAAAAATTGTCACACATGTGGTATCGCCGTACTCGGAGAAGTAGGGCAATAAGTTTTGGGGTGTATTTTTATATATACCCATACTGTGTGTGAGAAATATCGCTGAAAACGACAACTTTTTACATTTTTTATTCAAAGTTGTCAATTTACAGAGATATTTCTCTCACTCCAGCATGGGTATATGTAAAAATACACCCCAAAACACATTGCCCTACTTCTCCTGAGTACGGCGATACCACATGAGTGACACTTTTTGCAGCCAAGATGCGCAAAGGGCCCAAATTCCAATAAGTACCTTTTAGGAGGGCATTTTTACGCATTTTTCTTCTCACGCTTTAGAGCCCCTAAAATGCCAGAGCAGTATAAATACCCCACATGTGACCCCATTTTGGAAAGAAGACACCCCAAGGTAATCCGTGAGGGGCATGGCGAGTTCATAGAAGATTTTTTTTTTGGCACAAGTTAGTGGAAATTGATTTTTATTGTTTTTTCTCACAAAGTCTCCCTTTCCGCTAACTTTTGACAAAAAGTTTAATTTTTCATGGACTCATTATGCCCCTCAGCGAATACCTTGAGGTGTCTTCTTTCCAAAATGGGGTCACATGTGGGTATTTATACTGCCCTGGCATTTTAGGGGCCCTAAAGCGTGAGAAGAAAAATGCGTAAAAATGCCATCCTAAAAGGTACTAATTGGAATTTGGGCCTTTGCGCATCTTGGCTGCAAAAAAGTGTCACTCATGTGGTATCGCCGTACTCAGGAGAAGTAGGGCGATGTGTTTTAGGGTGTATTTTTACATATACCCATGCTGGGTGAGAGAAATATCTCTGTAAATTGACAACTTTGAATAAAAAAATTAAAAAGTTGTCGTTTACAGCGATATTTCTCACACAAAGTATGGGTATATATAAAAATACACCCCAAAACACATTGCCCTACTTCTCCTGAGTACGGCGATACCACATGAGTGACACTTTTTGCAGCCAAGATGCGCAAAGGGCCCTAAAACCAATGAGTACCTTTAGGATTTCACAGGACATTTTTACGCATTTGGATTCTCACGCTTTAGGACCCCTAAAATGCCAGGGCAGTATAAATACCCCACATGTGACCCCATTGTGGAAAGAAGACACCCTAGGTATTCCGTGAGGGGCATGGCGAGTTTACAGAAAAAAAAATTTGGCACAAGTTAGCGGAAATGGTATTTTTTTTTTTTTTTTTACAGTCTCACATTCCACTAACTTGTGACAAAAATAAAATTTTACATGAACTCACCATACCCCTCACGGAATACCTTGGGGTGTCTTCTTTCTAAAATGGGGTCACTTGTGAGGTTTTTGTACTGCCCTGGCATTTTAGGGGTCTCCGCAATCATTACACGTATGGCCAGAATTAGGAGTTTTTGCGATTCTCCTTATATTGACCATACGGGTAATGAGAATTTTTTTCCGTTCAGCCTCTGCGCTGAAAGAAAAAAATGAACGTCACAGATTTTTCCATTCACATTGATCAATGTGGATGAAAAATCTCTAAAAATGTGCAAAAAAAGAGGGAAAAGCTATAAAGCTGCGATCGCTAAGGGACCCTAAGGCCTCATTCAAGCGTCCGCAATTCTGTTCTGCAAAATTTTGCGGAACAGAATTGTGGATACATTCAATTCTATGGGGACAGACTTTGTCCCGCTCGGATCCGTAATTGCGGATCCGTAATTGGAGATCCGCAAAAGTATAGAACATGTCCTATTCTTGTCCGCACTGCGGACAAGAAAAGGCATTTTCTATATAGTTCTGGCAATGTGCGGATCCGCAAAATGCGGAAAGCACATTGCTGGTGTCCGTAGTTTATGGATCCGCGGATTTGCGGATCCGTGGATCCGCAAAACACATGCGGACATCTGAATGAGCCTTACAGGGGTGATCAGTGACAGGGGGGTGACAGGGGTGATCAAGGGGGTGACATGGGAGATCAGGGGTTAATCAGTGACAGGGGGTGGTGGGTGGGTGGGGGCGGTGTGGGGTTGTGTGGTGATTGGTGCACTTTGATATTTTTTCTCTGGTGGTCCCAAGCAAAGGGACCACCAGAGAAGCGGGCAGCAAGCAGATCAGACGCTGTTCACAGAACAACGCCTGATCTGCGATTTTTTCTGCCATATACAGCCTGCCAGCGCACGATCGGCGCTGGCAGGCTGTAGTATAACTACATGCGAGCTCGCCGATGGCGCGCATTGCGCATGTGCGGGCGCGTCCTCGCGTCATCTCGCGTCTCGCGAGATGACGCCTAGACGCGTCCGATCAGAGCTACAGGGCCGCCGCCAGGACGCAATCCTGCGTGCGGCGGTCCTGTAGCAGTTAATATGCAAATACGAAGCTGTTCCACCAAGTTCTTCTAATCTCCTCTAGCACAGAGAGGTAGTTGAGCAGAAGCTGCTGCCTTCTCCTTTGTGTGCTGATCTTCTGCTGAAGATAGAGCAGTGGGAGGATCCAGGAAGGGGCATTTATTTTAAAACATGATTTTCCTAGTAGAATCCCATAGTCATGTTTAAAATTTAAGCTAACAATCTGAGTTTACATGTTTTATAGCCTTAGCTGAATGATAGCAGTTTTTCAAATGGTTTACAGCTTCAGTTTTGAACTATTGACTATCCATTCCCTTCACTTATACAAGTGTCTCCAGTCCTTAATCAGTTATCAGTGAGAGGCTAGGATAACCATGGGTTCCCTGTAACAGCAGACCACAAGACAATGGAAAGTGTAAGTATTGCCGCTCCTTAAAGGGACACTGACGGGCTGATTTTCCAGCCAAAGATATATATATACTGGTATTCATCAGAGAATTAGGAATAAAACTATACTAATGTTACCCCCAGTTAAGCTGTACTTGTGTTTAAAAACATTTTAATCTGTATGCAAATTCACTATCTTTGTGCCCAATGGGGCAGCTGCCTCCTGCGGCTTTGTGCCCAGCCGCGCCCGAGTACAGCTTCCCAGCGCTGTTCCCTCGTTATTATTCACTGCACTGGCCTTTTTTTCAGGCTAGCCGAACGCTGAATTCCTGCGCAGGCGCACGTGTAGAGTGCTGGCAGCAGCCTCGTCTGGCTATGCTGAGGCTGTGCCAGCTTTCTCTCTTCCTCCTCGCTACCTAGTCCTGTCTAGTGCTGCCAGTACTCTACATGTGCGCCTGCCCCTTGGGCACAAAGGTAGAGAATTTGCATATTGATTAAAACGTTTTTAAACACAAGTAAACCTCAACTGGGGGTAACAGTCGTCTAGTTGTATTCCTAATCCTCTGATGAATACCAGCAGATATATCTTTAGCCGGTAAATCAGCCTGTCAGTGTCCCTTTAACTGCATAGTAAAGCATATGAAAAGCATGCTTCTTCACGGTCACTTAACGTCTTTGTTTAGCGGTAACGTGACGCACTGCATGCATTGGCCTTTATTCTTACAGTAGAGAAGTAATTAATTATAACTTTATCTGAATAAGGACATTTAAACTTGCTTTTTTTTTATTCCAATTTTTTTTTATTCCAATTTAAATCTAGTAGGAGTCGGTCCATTTTTTGCCGACTCCGACTCCAGGTACCCAAAATTGCCTCCGACTCCGACTCCTCGACTCCGACTCCACAGCCCTGGGGACAAAGGTATAGGGGTGGTGAATTTTTACCTGATGGAGGATGAAGATCATTTTAAAATGTATTGATTTCTTTAATGGGATGGCGATGGGATGAAATGCGCCCCAAGTTTTGCCAATATTTTTATGAGGTACTGTTAAAGATTTTTTATTGAAGATTTCTTAATAACCGAAATTGAGAAAGTGGTTTAAAAATGGCAATTATATATTGACTAGACATTATGCCCATTACAATAACAGGTGCTAGAACATTAGTGCTGGCACTGTTATGGTGGGGGGATCTGTGGATGGCACTGTTATGGGGGATCTGTGGATGGCACTGTTATGGGGATCTGTGGAGGACACACTGTTATAGGGAACCTGTGGCGGACACTGTTATCGGGGTCTGTTGCTGACACTTATGGGGGTCTGTGGCTGACACTGTTATGGGGGCACTGTGGCTGTCACTGTTATGGGGGGGGTCTGTGGCTGACACTGTTATGGGGGGGAACTGTGGATGACACTTATGGGGGTCTGTGGCTGACACTGTTATGGGGGTATCTGTGGCTGACACTGTTATGGGGGTGGTCTGTGGCTGACATCTTATGCTATGTGTCATCCACAGATCCCCCCATAACAGTGTCGCTGTATAGTGTGATAATAATGGCAGCGGGGCCCGTTGCAGTCACTGTATTGCACCAGGCCCCGCTCAGGTGAAGCAGGAGGCCGGGCGGTCACTAAGGAGGCTGTAACTCACTAAGTGATGCCCCTGCCGACGGCTTTTATTAGTATAGATAACTGTCTATTTGGAGGGGCTCAGAATTGGAGGTGGAAGAGTTTATTAAATATATAATCAACAGTAATTGAAATATTGTGTTTACAGAGACTATTAGCTGACAAAGTGTTCATTATTTAGACTTGGAGATATTTATTGAGGAGGAGTATATTAAGACAAGAACCTTTTTTATTGATCACAAATGTACCAAAGGGTAAGAACAAAAGGATTTTTGTAACTGCACAAAAAAAGATTATCTAGAACAGAGCAAGGTTCTATCTGAGAGGTTTTTGGAAAAAGGTTATAAGAGAGAATTTTTGGAAACATGTATAGAGGAAGTAGAAAAAGGTAGTTATAAAAGAAAGAAAGAAATCAAAGAGGAAGGTCTGAAATTTGCATTCTTTACACAATATGGCACCGAATATAAGAAAATTGAGAGGAAATCAAAGAAAATTTGGTCAGTTTTGAAACATGACCCAGTTATTGGGAATGTACTTCCTGCTAATCCAAAAGTAATGTTTTCCAAAGTGCCCAATTTGAAGTCTTAGCTTGTAAGAAGCAGTTTGAAACCTAATTCAAGTAAAAACAGTGGATCCACATTCACTTGGTGCAGTTTTTGCACTGCATGCAAGAACCGCAACTGAGAAGAAAAGAAACAAAAAGACAGGAAGAGTACAGTATTAAAGGGAATATTTTGTGTGAAACTGTGTGGGTTATCTATGTACTGGAGTGCCTGTGGTGAACATATAGGGAACATTAGGAAAGGACTCATAGTGTTCCCTTACATTTCAAGAAAGTGCTTAGTGGAAATCCAAAAGGTTTAAAGTTTGTTGGAGTTGAGTTAGTCAGTAAGAGAGATGGAGATCCAGTCAAACGGATTAATCAGAAGGAAGTTGAATGGATCCTCCGCATAAACACAGTCCAATCGCACTGCCTCAATATAGATTTGGACTTGAAGCCGCGTTTGACGTAGCTTTGTTGACAGTCTGTTATAAATTAGTAGAGGAAATAGTAAATCCTCTTCTGAATGAAGAGAATGTTTTTTCTGATTATATCCATATTTCGTGTGAAAAGATGATGATGTGGAGGAAATTCCAATAGTGATTGGTTCACATATGCACATGACCACAGGAAAGCGCTCCAAAAGTGCTCTTTAATAGTTTAACCCATAGGAGGGAAACAGGGTCACAAATTCCAGCGCCATACAGCTATGGCGCTTGGATCAGGTGGGCGCAAGAGCTGCTGCAGTGGTCCAGCAGTCACTGATGGCCAGACCCCTGCTGTATGCACCTGCATTGGTTAAAACACCAATGCCGGTGCATTAACCCTGGCACGTGCGGTATCCTGCAGGGTGTCCATCGGGTCCCTGCGCTGCTGTGACGGGGACCCGATGGCTTGGACGGCAGCCCAATGCCTTCGTTAGTCATCGTGGCTGCCATCCGTGTGAGCCTGTGAGATCCAGCCCCCTGGATCTCACAGGCAGGGAGCTGTAAGTGTATTCCAGTGTTGTAGTATTGTAGTAAAGTATTGTAATGCATTGTAAAGGGGATCAAACCCTCAAAAGTTGAAGTCCCAGAGTGGGACAAAAAAATAAAGCGTCCTTTTCCCAAAATAAAGTTAAAAAAAATTGTAAAAGAAAAGGGAAAAAGAAAAAAGTAGACATATTAGGTACCGCCGCGTCCGTATCGACCGGCTCTATAAAAATATCACCTGATCCACCCCATCAGGTGAACGCCGTAAATGGTACCAATCAAACCATATCATCCCACAAAAAATTAGACCCTACCTAAGACAATTGTCTAAAAAATGAAAAATAAATGGCTCTCAGAACATGGCAACACAAAAACAAGATTTTATTCTGTTCAAAAAGGCTTTCACTGTGTAAAAAAAAATTGATACACATATTAGGTATCACCGCATCAGTAACAACCTGCTTTATAAAAATATCACATTATATGCCCCCTGACGTGAATGCTGTAAAAAAAAATTGAAAAATATGCCAAAACAACCATTTTTTTCACCTTGCCTCACAAAAAGTGTAATACCAAGCGATCAAAAGTCTTATGTACCCCAAAATGGTACTAAGGGAAACATCACCTCATCCTGCAAAAAATGAGCCCCCACATAAGACGATCACTTAAAAAATAAAAACCAATGGCACCTGTAAACCAATCCATCAAAAAGTCCTGCTATGAGCCCCCAGAGCAGTTTACCACCACATATGGGGTGTTGCCATATTTAGGAGAATATTGATAACAAATAATGAGGTGCTTTTTCTCCTGTTTCCCCTTGTGAAAATGAAAAATTTGGGGCTAAAGCAACATTTTCTTGGAAGAAATGAAACTTTTCATTTTTACAGCCAAGTGTTTCCAAATTCTGTAAAACACTTAGGGGGTCAAAGTGCTCAGTACCCCCCGTAATATATTCTTTAAGGGGTGTAGTTTCCAAAATGGGGTCACTTTTTGAGGGTTTCCACTGTAGGGGTACATCAGGGTCTGTGCAAATACAAACTGGTGCCAAAAAACTATTCTAGCAAATTCAGCCTCCAAAATCCATATGGCACTACTTTCCTTCTGGCCACGTGCCCATAGGGCAGTTCACCGCCACATATGGGGTATTTCTGAAAACTGCAGAATCAGAGTAATATATATATAGAGGTTTATTTTGCTGTTAACAGTTGCTGTGTTTTACAGTCTAGGGCAGCGCTAAAGCCTGCCCATTACTGTCGGTGATGTCACCAGGCTCACTGCTAGGCAGAAGCCTCTGCCTAGCTGTGATCCAGTACATCAACGGATCTAATGAAAAAGCCCTTGCCCTGAGCAATTTCATGCTCCGATGCTCCTATCAGAGGGGCTGCCTGCGTGAATAAGGGGATATGTCCGGGTTCAGCTCTGACAACCCCTTTAAAGAACTGAATGATGGTGAAACAGTTAATGCCCTTGAGGAAGCAAATGCGAAATCTGAATCAGGGATACAGCAGGCTTTTAAGTATATGTTCATTTTTAACTAAATGTTTGTGAGTATAATAAAGCACTTTAAAAGTTTTTCTCCTTCATTGCAATACTTCACTATTGGATTTCCCTGTCTGTGTTCCTAAGAGGAATTTAGGGGGACATTGGAAGTGTCTGAAGCATCCGAGTTGGGTGCAGTGACTCATGTGGAGTCATCGATAGAACTACTAAAGTGGTCTTCCTTCCTTGAATCTCTTTCTGTGGATTTAGAGTCAGAATGGATGGTATTTCTAAAAAACTTCTAT
This sequence comes from Bufotes viridis, assembly GCA_033119425.1. Classification (NCBI taxonomy): domain Eukaryota; kingdom Metazoa; phylum Chordata; class Amphibia; order Anura; family Bufonidae; genus Bufotes; species Bufotes viridis. The sequence goes on from CM065594.1 coordinate 116,226,368, forward strand.
GGAAGTGCCTAAAATAACCTATTTCTGTCAGTTCCATAAACGTGAATGGTGACCATGACGCTCTCCATTAGTTTGGTTGGGGCTTTACAAAGATAGCCAAGCACACTGTTTGGCTATTTTCAGCATAGTAATGAATGGAGGGTGGCTGCGCAAGTGCGGTGCACTCTTCTTTACTTTGGGAACTCCGTTCTATAGATAGGGTGAGACCCGCACCTATCTGACATTGGTAGAATATCACTAAAATATAAGACAAACTGTTTAAAAGCTTAATGTTGGTCTATAAGGATCATTTGTTTGACACTCTTCTCTGGTTAAAGAAAGCATAATGGTAGAAATAGAGAAATTCTTATGTTAATGGGGAGCTTCATGTAGGAAACATTTTAAAAAATCTCTTTTCTTGTGTTTTGCAGATGACTGCACCAAAGATGTTGTGGAAAATCTCCTTTTATCTCCAGATTATGAAGTAAAATGTAACTTAATCTCAGAGGACAATCATGGAGAACATTCTACAACACTTCTTATAACAACTGTACCCTTAGCCCTTCACAGCCGAGATCTGTCTACTGATCCCACTAATCACAATAAACCTTCTTCTGGTCAATCGCAGATTGTTAAACAAAGTGCAGGAGGAAAAGTGGTTAAAATATATCCGTGTGTTGAGTGTGGCAAACATTTTAAAAGGAAATCTATTTTATCGATGCATGAACGAATTCATAGAGATGAGAGACCATTTTCATGTTTTGAATGTGGGAGAAGCTTTAGAAAGAAATCAAATCTTTCTAAGCATGAAATAATTCACAGAGATGAGAGGCCATTTTTATGTCCACAATGCGGGAAAACTTTTCGCCAGAAATCCGATCTTATTGTACATCAAAAGAGACACACAGGGGAGAAACCATATTCATGTTCCGAATGTAAGAAATGTTTTGCAAGGAAATCCTATCTTGTTGAACATCAGAGAACTCACACAGGAGAGAAGCCATTTTCATGTCCAGAATGTGGGAAATGCTTTCGTCATCGGTCTGCTGCTGTTAACCATCAAGTAATCCATACAGGGGAAAAGCCATTTTCATGTTTGGAGTGTGGAAAATGCTTTACCAGGAAATCATATCTTATTGAACATCGTGTAACTCACAAAAGAGAGAAGCCATTTTCATGTTCTGAGTGTGGGAAATGCTTCACAAGGAAATCAACTCTTACTGAACACCAGAGGATTCACACTGGAGAGAAGCCATATTCATGTTCAGATTGTGAAAAATGTTTTAGCCTAAAGTCTGATCTTGTAAAACATCACATAATTCATACAGGAGAGAGGCCATTTTCATGTTCTGAGTGTGAAAAATGGTTTAGCAAGAAATCAGATCTTGTCAAACATCGGAGATCTCACACCGGGGAGAAGCCTTTTTCGTGTTCAGAATGTGAGAAATGGTTTAGCCATAAGTCGGATCTTATTAAACATCAGAGAACTCACACAGGAGAGAAGCCATATTTATGCACAGAATGTGGAAAATGTTTTAGACTTAAGGCTGATGTTGCTAAACATCAGGTAATCCATACTGGGGAGAAGCCTTTTTCATGTTCAGAATGTGGAAAACGTTATAACCATAGGTCGACTCTTGCTCAGCATAAGAAGCGAAGCCATTTTAATGTTCACAATGTAGCATATGTTTTACCTCAGATTTAGTACTGTGATTTATAAAAATTATCAGAATTCTATTTTTGATTATGGCATTTTTTTCCTCAAAATAACTCATAGAATATTTATACTCCAGTCTTATATCCTTCAACAAATTTAAAGGCACAAAGCTGAGCCTCCAAACAGAACCTGGCTTCTTATGCAGCTCTAGATACGATAGCAAAATGTATAAAGTCAGCTTACCACTCCATTGCATGACAATCCCAGGTTGCACAAATAGACCCGGAGTCCAGCCTATCAAACAGTGGAACAATGAATCAAGTCCAGCTTTTTCGTGCCTTGAAAATAAACTGGAAAGCTTTTATAGGAGTCCTGTGTGGCACCAGATTTCTTCCATTGTTTCACTGCTCCAGACATTATGGCACAATCCACATGTCTGGAGGGAAGTCCAAGTCCTTATCTCCTCTCTAGTCTGAAGTGTCCTGGCAGATATAAAATGTTGAAAACAACATCTTCCCCAGGCCAACCACAGAGCACAGTAGTCACTGCTGTTTCCTCCACAGATCCCTCACCTATGTCCTGCATTGTGGACCTCCAAGTCTGGATAAGATAATGTTGCCTAATCAGATCCTATATGGTTATATTGATGTTTGCACCATTCCAGAATTGTTTCACAATGGGAACATTAAACAGGGTTTTCCTGTTCTCCCACCCTTGTGATGAAAAGCTTTGAGTGATCTACGTCTGTCTAATAGAACATAAATCAAACAAAAAATAGAGTATGAGTGGAGCAAAAAAAACAGATGAAAGGAAAGAGGAGGAGATAGCAAGAAGAAGAGAAAAGGAAAAGAGGGAAGAGAAAACAATAGAGAGAAGGAAGGGGAACCAATTGGACAATGGATAAGTAGATAGTGGTAAATTGTAGTAGGACAAACAGTCCAAATCAAGGCTGCAACCCACTAAACCAAAACATTGTGCAGACTTCACAACAGAGTGATAGACCGCAAGAATAAAGGTAGAAAAAAGTTGTAAGATAAACTCAAGACACTTGCAAAGTGTATCCAAATTGTATTCCAATGTGTGAAGTGATGGAAGTCTAAGGATGTAACCAGCAAGTGTATCAATTATACCAATTAGATCTGCTTATGTCGCTCTATGGACATCAACGACTTCCGGCATCAGTATACACGTGACTTCTGGTGGGGAGGTCGAGCGATGCGTTCCACCGTTTGAATGCAGGTAGTTACTATAAGGGGAGGTATTTAAAAACTTATTTAGGGTATAATGCAAATTCCCAAAAACTCACCGGAAGGGATATATATAGCTATAAACATTTTATTTTATTAATGTATCTGGCCATGAGCCATAGCTAAAAAAAAAAATTGTATCAATCTATGAATGCTGTGTGTTCCACTGTTGAACACACATCACAGTATCTTATTATAATCACTAATTAAGAGTATTGATTATTAAAAAAAGTAGCAAATTAAAATCTATGAGGAGATTAAAATTGGAGGGAGAACCAGATGGCAACATACCCCTAAATATAAAATATACTATATACTGATACCATTAAATATATTATTAGAGGGAACCTGTCATCAACTTTATGCTGACCTCACTGAGAGCAGCATAAAATACTGACAGAAATGCTGATTTCAGCAGTGTGTCACTCATGAGTAGAGATGGCCCGAACTATTCGCCGGCGAACATAGCTTGTTCGCGTTCGCCGCGGTGGGCGAACATATGCGATGTTCGGTCCGTCCCCTATACATCATCATTGAGCAAACTTTGACCCTGTACCTCACAGTCAGCAGACACATTAAAGCCAATCAGCAGCATACCCTCCCTCCCAGACCCTCCCATCTCCTGGACAGCATCCATTTTAGATTCATTCAGAAGCTGCAGTCTTAGTGAGAGGAGGGACAGTGTAGCTGCTGCTGATTTAATAGGGAAATCGATAGCTAGGCTAGTGTATTCAGTGTCCACTCCAGTCCTGAAAGACTCATCTGATCTCTGCTGAGCGTCCTGACAGCACCCCAAAAAGCCCTTTTTAGGGCTGCTACATTAGTCTGCTTTTATTTATTTTTTCTCCATATATATATTGCAGTTGTGAGGAGCTGCAGGCCCACAGACTGTAGTGTGCCCTCTGCCAGTGCTGCCCATCAATCATACCGTGCGGCACTGGACTTTGCCTTAAAATAAGGCACTTTATCTGTACACTTTAATCTAATTTCAGTTGCCTGCTAGCCAGTGTGTGTGTGTCCGGCCCACAGACTGTAGTGTGCCCTCTGCCAGTGCTGCCCATCAATCATACCGTGTGGCACTGGACTTTGCCTTAAAATGAGGCACTTTATCTGTACACTTTAATCTAATTTCAGTTGCCTGCCGGCCAGTGTGTGTGTGTCAGGCCCACAGATCTGCCCATCAATCATACCGTGCGGCACAGGACGTTGCCAAAAATAAGGCACTTTATCTGTACACTTTAATCTAATTTCAGTTGCCTGCCAGCCAGTGTGTGTGTGTCGGGCCCACAGACTGTAGTGTGCCCTCTGCCAGTGCCGCCCATCAATCATACCGTGCGTCACAGGATGTTGCCTAAAATAAGGCACTTTATCTGTACATTTTAATCTAATTTCAGTTGCCTGCCGGCCAGTGTGTGTGTGTCAGGCCCACAGACTGTAGTGTGCCCTCTGCCAGTGCTGCCCATCAATCATACCGTGTGGCACTGAACTTTGCCTTAAAATAAGGCACTTTATCTGTACACTTTAATCTAATTTCAGTACCTAGCACGCTTAGTACCACTTATCTAAAAAAAAATGACAGGCAGAGGCAGGCTACCCCGCAGGGGCCATCGTGGTCGTGGTGCTGTGATTTCCACTGGCCCTGGAATAATGCCCAGTGTTCAGAGGCCACGTACCCTGAACCCGAAAAAATTCTGAGGACATAGTTGACTGGCTTAGACAGGACACTCAATCTTCAACAGCTTCCGCTAAGAACCTTGACGCACCATCCTCCTCCAGCTCAGCTTCGGTCACCTGCTCTCAAGTTACCACGCTCCCGCCCGCCGCCACCACCATTACTACCACCACAGCCACTTCACTTGATCCGTCAGAGGAGTTATTTACACATCAGTTGGATGCAATTAGTAGATTACAGGGATATGTCTCAGTCAGGCAGGATTACACACATGGACGTACAGTGTGATGATGATGATGTTGTACCCGCTGCTGCTTCCTTTGCTGAGGTGTCAAATACAAGTGAAGCGGTTGATGATGACGATGTGTCCATGGATGCCACGTGGGTGCCTGCTCGAAGAGAAGAAGAGGGGGAAAGTTCAGAGGGGGAGACAGAGAGAAGGAGGAGACGAGTTGGAAGCAGGGGGAGGTCGTCGCAAGGAGTTAGTGGCACAGTCAGACAGCATGTATCGGCACCCGGGGTCAGCCAGACAGCACGCCAGTCAACGCATGCTGTTGCCACCACCAGAATGCCGTTATTGCAAAGCTCAGCAGTGTGGCATTTTTTTGTGTGTCTGCCTCTGATAACAGCAATGCCATTTGCAACCTGTGCCAAAAGAAACTGAGTCGTGGGAAGTCCAACACCCACCTCGGTACAACTGCTTTGCGAAGGCACATGATCTCACATCACAAACGGCAATGGGATCAACACATGCGTACAAGCAGCACACAAACTCAAAGCCACCATCCTCCTCCTGGTCCAGCATCTTCAGCCACGTCAACCACTGCTGTCCTCCTTGCCCCCTCTCAACCACCCGCCATGTACCATACCAGCTGGTGGAGTCTGAGGCCTTCAAACAATTTGTCACTATTGGGACACCACAGTGGAAGGTACCCGGACAAATTTTTTTTTTTCAAAAAAGGCAATCCCAAACCTCTACTATGTTATTGAAAAGGAAGTCATGGCATCTCTGGCATACAGTGTTGGGGCAAGGATCCATCTGACCACTGATACCTGGTCTGCAAAGCACGGTCAGGGCAGGTATATCACGTACACTGCGCATTGGGTCAACCTGCTGACGGCTGACAAGCATGGAATGCGTGGCTCCGCAGCGGAGTTGGTGACACTGCCACGACTTGCAGGAAGGCCTACTGCCACCTTCTCTAGTCCTCCTACTCCATCCTCTTCGATATCCTCCTCGGCTCAGTCCTCTTCTGCTGCGGCGTCTGGCTGCACATCAACTGAATCCCCCCAGCTCCCCAGGGGCTATTCCACATCCCGGATACGACAGTGTCTGTCTTGGGGTTGACTTGCCTGAAAGCAGAGAGCCACACAGGACCAGCACTCCTGTCCTCCCTGTACGCACAGGTGGATCAGTGGCTGACCCCGCACCAACTGGAGATCGGCAAAGTGGTGTGTGACAATGGAACAAATTTGTTGTCGGCATTGAATTTGGGCAAGTTGTCACATGTGCTGTGCATGGCACATGTGTTGAATCTCATCGTACAACGCTTTGTGTCTAAGTACCCAGGCTTACAGGACGTCCTCAAGCAGGCCAGGAAGGTATGTGGCCATTTCAGGCGTTCCTACACGGCCATGGCGCACTTTTCCGATATTCAGCGGCGAAACAACATGCCAGTGAGGCGCTTGATTTGTGACAGCCTGACACGTTGGAATTCAACACTCCTAATGTTCGACCGCCTGCTCCAACAAAAAAAAGCCATCAACGAGTATTTGTATGCCACGTTACTGGACACTCATGAGCAATGCCTGTAGGTTACCAAATTACCGAATGTCGGAAAGGATGCAGCAGTTCAAAACCAAACTAAAAAATATGCTTTACACAGCTTATAAGGGGGATGTCACAGCACAACGGGAATCTAACTGGGGAAGAGGTGAATGTAATCCTCCTCCTACCACGGCGGCAAGGACTGGACGATTTACAGATGTGTTGTTGATGGAGGACATGCAGAGCTTTTTCAGTCCTACACATCGCCACAGCACTTCGGGATCCAGCCTTAGAGAACGACTCAACCGACAGTTAGCAGACTACCTCGCCTTAACAGCAGATATCGACACTCTGAGGAGCGATGAACCCCTTCACTACTGGGTGTGCAGGCTTGACCTGTGGCCTGAGCTATCCCAGTTTTCGATAGAACTTCTGGCCTGCCCTGCTTCAAGTGTATTAAATGTCTGCATACCGGATGACTTTCGTGAATTCTCCGCCACCAACTAGGGTTCAAGCCGCAATGTTTTAGTCACTTTTCTGCCTGGAAAACTTCAATTTTTCTGGCCGCTGCTACAACAGCGGCTGCAACAATGCCATAATTTTTCAGGCATGTGTACATGCCTAATTTTTCTGTCCTATGGTGCAGCACTGTGGCTGCAAAAACAAAACAAAAAAAAAAGCCACATACAAGTGTCAATTCCCCTTCGTGATCGTTACCTTGTTGTGGTGAAGGGGCTTGCGTATCACAATGAAGCAATTATCATCACCTCTATGAGTGTGTTGGCAATGTTGCCACACCCCAGATGATAAGGCCATTGCTTCATTATGGTCAGACCAAAAGCGATCGGCTGGATAATATTTCATAGAAAAAACATTAATTTACCATTTTTTTTTTTAAGTTGTATGGGTTTTTAATACATAAAATAAAAAATCATAATAAAGTCTCTTAATAGTTTATTAGAAATAATGCAGACAATTAAAAAAATCCCCATCAATTCCAATACAAAACAAGTACAGAGCTCAGAACTAAATTATTTCATTATGTCGTAAAGGTTCGTTAATTCGATAACGGTTAATCAATTCGACACACGTCCCCGGATAGGGTACGTAACAAGGATTAAACTGATAGGAATAGTACTAGTTAAGACACCACTCATATAGGGTGTCACAGCACATTGCTCTGTGCACGCGCAGTGCCCCAATTTGGGAGTAAGAGGACCGACCAAGCTGCTTTTTCCATCTTCCGGTTCCTAAAATCAATTCAGTTTGGTGTATGAGAGTTTGGTCTGTCACTGTGAAGGCAGTCGAAGGTACCCGGCCTAAATTTTTTTTCACAAAAAGCAATCCCTGATATGGGACGTAACAGGGATTAAACTGATAGGAATAGTACTAGTTAAGACACCACTCATATCGGGTGTGAGAGTAAATTGCACGGCGCAGACGCAGTGACCGTGGATTAAAACAAAGGGGAGGAAGCCAGCGTTTTTTTTTAACCATCTCCCTGTTCGAAATATCAATTCAATAAATGGACCCCAGATTGGGGACGTAACAGGGATTAAACTGATAAGAATAGTACTAGTTAACACACCACTCATACCGTGTGGCAGAGTATATTGCACGGCACACGCACAGTGCCCCAAATTGGAAGTAACACGAAGGACGCACACAGATAAATCACATTTCTGCAAGGAGTTTGTCAACTTTTGACAACTGTTTGCAGTTGTCTAAAATCCATTCAATACACGTCCTGGTAGGGGACGTAACGGGGATTAAACTGATGAGAATAGTACTACAGAAAATACCACTTATATCGGGTGTCACAGCAAATTGCACAGCGCAGACGCAGTGACCGTGGATTAAAACAAAGGGGAGGGAGCCAGCGTTTTTTTAACCATCTCCCCGTTCGAAAAATCAATTCAATAAATGGACCCCAGATTAGGGACGTAACAGGGATTAAACTGATGAGAAGAGAACTACAGAAAATAACACTCATATCGGGTGTGAGAGTAAATTGCACGGCGGAGACGCAGCGACCGTGGATTAAAACAAAGGGGAGGGAGCCAGCGTTTTTTTTAACCATCTCCCCGTTCGAAAAATCTATTCAATTCACCTTTCGGGGACACTTGGTGTTGTACGTGGCTGGGTGGAGGAAGAAACCTTCAATGACATCACCAGGACATGGCTATATTGGTATCCAATCTTGTGCAAATGGGGAGTTTGCGGTTGTGCAAATGGACTGTTTGCGGTTGTTTGCGGTGCATTAAAAGGGAAGTTTGGTCTGTCAATGTCTGTAAAGTGGGCGTAACCCTTACACTACCTGATCGATACAATATCATACCTGATCGTATACACACACTGGACGTTGTTCAAAAAATTTTTGGATTGTTAGGTGATTTATGCCTTTTATGGATTAAAACCCAACTCTGCGTCAACTATGTAATTTTCCATGGGAGTTTTGCCATGGATTCCCCTCCGGCATGCCACAGTCCAGGTGTTAGTCCCCTTGAAACAACTTTTCCATCACTATTGTGGCCAGAAAGAGTCCTTGCGGGTTTTAAAATTCACCTGCCTATTGAAGTCTATGGCGGTTCGCCCGTTCGTGAACATTTGCGGAAGTTCGCGTTCGTCGTCCGCGAACGGAAAATTTTATGTTTGCGACATCACTACTTATGAGCTAAAAGTAAGTGGTTGCTAAGAACCCGCATCATAATCATTGCAGCCTGGGCCTTGAAAAGAGTCAAATCTACCTGAGAAGAGTAATGGTTATTCATAGTCTCCTGCTCTCACCGCCCATCTGCTGATGATTGGCAGTTCTCTCCTGGAGAGAAAGGGAGAAAACTAGGTAGAAGCCTGTCATCATCAGCAGGTGGACAGGGAGAGCAGGAATTCATGAATAACCATGACTCTTCTCAGGTGGCCGTGACTCTTCTCCAGGCCCAGTCTGTAATGATTGTGATGTTGGTTCTCGGCAACCATTTACTTTTTACTTATAAATGACAGAACGCTGAAATCCACTCACCTGTCTCTACTTTATACTGCCGTTAGTAAGTGCAGCATAAACTTGATGACAGGTTACCTTCAAGATCTGATGTCAATAAAAAATGCTTAATTAGTAGTGAATAGTAGTGATAAGTTAAAAAATGATTAGAAATGTGTATATCTAATAATAAATACATGGATGATTAAAAAATGCCATTGAGGATATTAAAATACATATCGTACATATCATACATAATACAGTTAATACTAGAATAGAGTAGTTTACTAAATAAAAAAAATGAAAATGTTTGCTCTTGCTATAATCAAGTGCCTCATTCAACCCAAAAAGGGTTAAAGTATTAAAACGAAAAATCCAGAACATCTCTTTCCTACATAGCTGTGGATACAAATGGGATATTCAATCAATAGGTGTCAATTTTAGGTAACTTGGGTCACCTGCATGAATATTAGAAAAGTGTTTCGAGACACTGTGTTTTAAATATTTACGGTTTATGTTAGAACAATGTTGATTCAGTCTTTTTCTAAGGGTCCATTCACATGTCCGTGTGTGTTTTGCGGATCCGCAAAACACGGACATCGGCGATGTGCATTCCGCAATTTGCGGGCCGCACATCGCTGACACTATATAGAAAATGCCTTTTCTAGGACATGTTCTATTTTTTTGGGGAATGCGATTGCGGACCCGGAAGTGCGGACCCAGAAGTGGACATCGTCTGTCCCCATTAAAATTAATAGGTCCGCAATTCCGTTCTGCAAAATGCGGAAGAAAATTGTGGACGTGTGAATGGAGCCTTAGGGTCAGAGTCGTGCAGCCAATATTTTGTAGACCACACGGACATTGTCGCATATAGACAGTTACTAGAGCTACAGTACATGCAGTGTTTTAGCCTAACCTGTAGGATTCCAGCGCCATACATGTCCGGCGCTCTAATCGGGTGGGCGTAGGAGCTGCGCCCGCCCGATCAGCTGCAGGGGTCCGGCAGTCACTGATAGCCAGACCCCTGTTGTATGCATCGGCATCAGTGAAAACACCAATGCCTGTGCATTAATGCTTGCACGGCCGCGGTCAGATCCTTTTCCCAAAATAAAGTTAAAAAAAAATGTGAAAAAACTGTGAAAAAAAGAAAAGTAGACATATTAGGTATCGCCACCTCCGTATCAACCGGCTCTATAAAAATATTACATGACCAAACCCCTCAGGTGCAAAGAAAAAGGGGGTCAGTCAGCACATCCCAATGCGCAGGTGCACGCATACAGGAAAAAAGTGAGTTATGCAGCAGCACTCTGCAAACACAAATAATGTACAACAATGCCATAGAAAACATCCTGTTGCTAATGCTACCTTAATTTTGCAAATGAGATGCTTGGCAAATTATTTTGTACAAAATTATTTGAGCCCATCTGCCAAACGTAACGGCGATCTCGATTAGACGGGTTCCTAACACTAAATCCTACCTGTTATGCGACATAAAGGCCACATAAAATCCAGGGAGTGCAGGTTCCACATGCATGCTGGGTCCACTCTGCTTTTTACCATTTTTGGTGCCATAACAGCCTCCACTGAATCCAGGGATGTGCTGATTGACCCCCCTTTTCTTTGCAGTTTGTATTGGAGGTGTGGCTGACTCGATTCAGTCTTGTTCCCCTGACTAGACTGTCCGCCCTATAGGCTGATTTTAATTAGAGTAAGTATAAAGCGGTAGCCTGCTCTTATTAGTAGCAATTTTGGCACCAGGAAGAGCATAGAGTGGGCTCAGCATGCATGCTGGTACCTGCATCCCTGGATTCAATGAAGGCTGTTATGGCACCAAAAATGCTAAAAAGCAGAGTGGACCCAGCATGCATGTGGAACCTGCACTCCCTACATTTTATGTGGCCGTTATGTCGCATAACAGGTGGGATTTAGTGTTAGCAACCCGTCTAATCGAGATCGCTGTGATGCAACTACAGTACCCTGAAAGGTTATCAAAATTAGGGTTATTCACTTTAGAAAATAGACGACTGAGGGGAGATCTAATAACTATGTATAAAAATATCAGGGGACAGTACAGAGTTCTGTCCCATCATCTATTTATCCCCAGGACTGTGACTGTGACAAGGGGACATCCTCTGCGTCTGGAGGAAAGAAGGTTTGTACACAAACATAGAAAAGGATTCTTCACGGTAAAAGCAGTGAAACTATGGAACTCTCTGCCTGAGGAGGTGGTGATGGTGAGTACAATAAAGAAATTCAAGAGGGGACTGGATGTATTTCTGGAGTGTAATAATATTACAGGCTACAGCTACTAGAGAGGGGTCGTTGATCCAGGGAGTTATTCTGATTGCCTGATTGGAGTCGGGAAGGAATTTTTTTTCCCCTTAAGTGGGGAAAATTGGCTTCTGCCTCACAGGGTTTTTTTTGCCTTCCTCTGGATCAACTTATAGGAAACAGGCCGAACTGGATGGACAAATGTCTTTTTTCGGTCTTATATACTATGTTACTATGTTACTATGTTTGGCAGACGGGCTCAAATAATTTTGTACAAAGTAATTTGCCAAGCATCTCATTTGCAAAATTATGGTAGTATTGGCACCAGAATGTTTTCTATGGCATTGTTGTACATTATTTGTGTTTGCAGAGTGCTGCTGCATAACCCCTTTTTTTCCCTAACCCCTCAGATAAACACCGTCAAAAAATAAAAACTATGCTAAAAAAACTATTTTTTGTCACCTTACATCACTACAAGTGCAATACCAATCGATCAAAAAGGCTTATGCCCCCCAAAATAGTACCAATCTAACCGTCACCTCATTCCGCAAAAAATGAGATCCTACCTAAGACAATCGCCCAAAAAATATTAAAAAAATATGGCTCTCAGACTATGGAGACACTAAAACATGATTTTTTTTTTGTTTCAAAAATGATATTATTGTGTAAAACTTAAATAAATAAATTTAAAAGAAGACATAATAGGTATTGCCACATCCATAACGACCTGCTCCATAAAAATATCACATGACCCAACCACTCAGATGAACACTGTAAAAAAAAAAAAAAAAAAAAAAAACTGCCAAAAAGCCATTTTTCTGTCAACTTATATCACAAAAAAGTATGAGGAAATCTGAAAATTTTACAGTTCCTCAACCAAAGTTTCAATATTATCGTTATAAAGCCCCTCAAAATCACGTTATAACTGAACTGGTGCTCAAAAAAATGGTTTTGGAAATTTTGTTGAAAATTTGCTTCTAAACTTCTAAGCATTCTAACATCCTAAAAAAATAAAATGACTTATTCAAAATGATTCCAACATAAAGTAGACATATGGGGAATGTTAAGTAATAAATATTTTATGAGGTATTACTTTCTGTTTTAAGAGTAGAAAAATAGAAATTTAGAAAATTACGAATTTTTCATAATTTTTGGTAAATTTGGGATTTTTTCATAAAGGTGAATGATATTTACTAAAGTTTATGACTGTCATGAAGTACAATGTGTCATGAGAAAACAATCTCAGAATGGCTTGGATTAAAAGCCAGTAAAGCCAAAAGTAAAAGCGTTCCAAAGTTATTACCACATATAGCGACACGTCAGATTTGCAAAAATCGGCCTGGGATTTAAGGTGAAAAGTGGCTTGGTACTGAAGGGGTTAATGGTCTCACCAGTATTAGTGATCAGCACCTCGTTGACTTCATGTGAAATAGTATCGCAACATTTACAGCGAAATCCCAGAACCAATCATAAATGTCACCTTACTGTGATCGTCAGAAATTTTTGGGCAGGATGGGGCTAGAATTGTTCAGGCTCTGTGGAAGGTGATATTGGGCTGTTTTGGAAGATCTCTACCTAAAATTGGATCATTACATAAAATGGACCAATGTTTTTTTTTTTTAGAACTTGTTTAATTAAGTTGTGTTCTGAATTGTATCAAGCAATACTTAAAACCATATGGTCTAGTATCTTTTGCAGGAGTGTGAGGTCTTAAACAGTCCATTTGACTCTCTTTCATGATTTTTCTATTAAGCCTGAGACCAGGCTTAATGGGTAGCTTTTATCTAAAAAAGCTTAGTTGTTCTTTTAAGGTGTTTTCTTCGGAGCAGTTGCGCCTCACTCTTTTCATCTGACCGTAGGGGATGTTTCGTTTCCATTTATGAAAATGGCAGCTTTTAAAATCTAAATAGCTGTTTGCATCAACACTCTTAAAGTGTCAAGTTAAGATCTAAGAATATTGCTATTGGATTAATATAAGCTGTAAGGGTCAGATTTCATTTATTCAGATTAAGTTTCTCAACAAATAGTTCAAGAGAATTCCGCTCTCCTAGCCAAATAAAGATAATGTCGTCAATAAGGGTACTTTCACACTAGCGTTTTGGATTCCGTTTGTGAGATCCGTTTCAGGGCTCTCACAAACGGTCCAAAACGGATCAGTTAAGCCCCAATGCATTCTGAATGGATAAGGATCCGTTCAGAATGCATCAGTTAGGCTCCGTTCCGCCTCTATTCCGTTTTGGAGGCGGACACCAAAACGCAGCATGCAGCATTTTGGTGTCCGTCTGAAGAAAGCGAGCCTAACGGATCCGTTTTTTACAATGTAAGTCAATGGGGACGGATCCGTTGTCAGTGACACAATATGGTGCATTTGAAAACGGATCCGTTCCCCATTGACTTTCAATGTAAGTCAAAACGGATCCGTTTTGGACTTTGTCATTTTTCTTTAAAGCTAATGCAAACGGATCCGTTCTGAACGGATACAAACGTTTGCATTAGAGGTGCGAGATCCGTCTGTACAAATAAACAGACGGATCCGCACCAACGCTAGTGTGAAAGTACCCTAAAACGTTTGTAGAACTTTGTATGGTGTAAAAGACCCTCATCTCTCTCAAAGGCCCCCATAAAAAGATTAGCATAGGAAGGTACAAATTCCGTCCCCAAAGCTTTTCCATGCTTCTTTATACAGAATTCTCCTCTTTAGTGAAAGTAGGTTTAAAATAAAATTAATAGAATCAAGAATACATTTTCTTTGTAAGGATTGGAGAAACGATTCCTCTACAAGTAAATCCTCTTCTGCTTTGATCCCAAGTTCATAGATAATATTACTATACAAAGTGGAGACATCTAGGGTAACCCAGAGGTAAACTCTTGCAGTAAGGTGATAAGATGGCTTGAGTCTCTCAGATAGGAGGGTAAGGCCCCTTTCACACGGGCGAGTTTTCCGCGCGGGTGCAATGCGTGAGGAGGACGCATTGCACCCACACTGAATCCGGACCCATTCATTTCTATGGGGCTGTGCACATGAGCGGTGATTTTCACGCATCACTTCTGCGTTGCGTGAAAATCGCAGCATGTTCTATATTCTGCGTTTTTCACGCAACGCAGGCCGCATAGAAGTGAATGGGGCTGCGGGAAAATCGCAAGCATCCGCAACCAAGTGCGGATGCGTTGCGATTTTCCCGCATTGTTGCTTAGCAACGGGACCCAATCTCTATTATTTCCCCTTATAACATGGTTATAAGGGAAATAATAGCATTCTTAATAAAGAATGCATTGTTAAATGAAGAGAAGGGTTAAACATAATAAAGTTAACTTACCTTAGCCACTTGATCGCGTAGTCGCGATCTGTCCTCTCTTTCCTGCAGCATCTATGATCTAAGGACCTGTGATGACGTCACATCACATGGTCCAATCACATGGTCCATCTTACCATGGTGATGGACCATGTGATTGGACCATGTGATGTGACGTCATCACAGGTCCTTTAGATCATAGATGCTGCAGGGAAAGAGAGGACAGATCGCGACTACGCGATCAAGTGGCTAAGGTAAGTTAACTTTTATTATGTTTAACCCCTTCCTCTTCATTTAACAATGCATTCTTTATTAAGAATGCTATTATTTCCCCTTATAACCATGTTATAAGGGGAAATAATCAATTCTCCAGTAGACCCGAAACCGGACTTCAGTGATGAAGTTTTTTCTCACGCGCGTGCAAAACGTGTTGCAAAACGCACATATTCCCGCAACGCACCCGCCTCTTATCCGGGCGTCAAACATGACGCCCGTGTGAAAGAGGCCTAAATGTATTACATATCTTTAAAGTAAGTTATCTATAGTAGATAGTAGATAAATTGGAGGTTAGTGAGTCTACACCAGAAATTATCGGTTGATCGGGGGGATTGGTGAGAGACTTGTGAATTTTGAGAAGAAAATAAAAATATGGTATAGAAGGGTGTTTTTAAAAATTTAGTTTCATTTTTAGTAAGGATTTTCTCGTGAAATCCCCTATCAATAAATTCGAACAAAGAGTTTTTAAAAGCTTCAATAGAATCTTACATTAGTTTCTCATAATAATTTGTTTTGGATAGGATTATTGACTCGTTATTCTAAGAGGTGGAGTCTAAAATTACAATTACAGAGGGATTGGGAATATTGTCAATAGGAACCAGTGTTTTGAAGGAAGGTTCCTTTAGATAGAAGTGGCGTTTTAGTGTTAGTCTGCCAATGCACTGGTTTAAATTGACAAAAAGCTCAAATAAATTAGGCCACTAGTAGGACAAAATGATAAATCTTTGGAAAGGACTTCAATTTCATCTTTCTTAAGGATATAACTAGACAGATTGTAAACACCCCTACTCTTTAAACACATGGTAGGGCGATCAATATTTTGATTAATCATTATCGTGCATTTTTGTTTATTGGTCCTTTTGAGCCTTCCTCCTCTACACCCTTTTCTCCTGTTTTTTTTCTTTTGTTCTTTCTGGATAGTGATTTGATGGGACAGTAAAAGTGTGTTATTTTTAGGGTTTGTTGATGGCGTAAGTTCTGAAATGAGTCAGATTGTGCAAGGAGGGATTGGACTAAAAAAGGAGACAACAGTTGTATGCTTGACAGAACTGACCTCAATGGAGTGGGTCCTGAAGAGGGGGAGAAATTACTCAATGGAGGGTTGTCTGACAGGTTGGGAGGTAGAGCTAAAAAAGGTTTGGGAATGGATGATTTTTCACTATAGACTAAAATGTTAATAAATGGATTGAGTGGTGAAATGAGGTGCTCAGTACCAGATGTGGAAGTACTGTCTGATCGGGATTTTGGAGCCGATTTCTGGTGAATAGTATAAAGAAGTGATTGTAATTCAGGGGGAGAACCAGTAGAAACTTGTGACACACTGGGTGTGGAAAGTATGTTAGAAACAGGAGGTTTGGTGTTGGTTTTAAATGGTCAAACTGATCTCTTTATGCTGGTTGAAGTAACGTTATGATCAGTATGATGAACATGTTGGGAATGTGTATCCTGAGGACTAGGGGGGTCCTGATTTGAAACTACAAGGGAGCTCTTGCGTTTGTGGACTTGTAGAGGTAATGACTGATAATTAGATGCAGAGAAAGTCTTACACTTAGTAAGGGTATTGTTGACAATTGTATAAGAAGCATGGTTGGTGGGATGTATTTCATGTCTATAGGTGTGGGTTGTATGTGTATAATCCTTTTTGCTCCTATACACAGTCCTGCCCCTAACTGTACCAATCTTAACTGCATCCACATAACTACAGATGGGTTTAATGACAACCAGAGGGCCCAAGTTTGGGCCATCATAATTAATAGATCGGACATGTGTGTTACCAGAGGGAGTATTACATTCCCAAATTCTGATGTCCTGATTGGTAGTCATTAATGTCTCTTAAAATCTTTTTACATTTCTTTCTGACTTCATTGTATTCGAATTTACGAAAAAGTCCCTCGATGGCAATGGAGGTAATTGATGTGCATTGATAATAATGTCCCTATCACAGTTGTTAAATTGGGATGCCAATTTTCTACATGGGGACGTTTAGTGACTAATGTGTCCATTAGCCATTAAGAACATCTATCGATTTTGTCATACCATTTAGTTGTACATTCCATATAATTTAAAAAGACTGTCTTGAATAGTATCCGTAAACCTCTAGGAATTATTTTTAATGATAAATGGCCCTAGGATAAGGGACAACCATTTTGATATAAAAGGCTCATTTAAATGTGGCTCTAGACACTGTAAATGTTGTGATACTATTTTACGTGAGGTCAACAAGGTGCTGGTCACTAATACTGGTGAGACCATTAAGCTAAAACACCGCAAGAACTGTAGCTCTAGTAACATTGTCTATATGCTACAATGTCCATGTGGTCTACAATATATTGGCTGTACGACTCTGACCCTTAGAGAAAGACGGAAAAAACATTGTTCTAACATAAACCGTAAATATTTAAAACATAGCACCTCAAAACACTTTTCTAATATTCATGCAGGTGACCCAAGTTACCTGAAATTGACACCTATTGATTCCATACCTCATTGGTATCCACAGCTATGTAGAAAGGAGATGTTATGGATTTTTTGTTTTAATACTTTACCCCTTTTGGGTTGAATGAGGCACTTGAGTATAGCAATTATAATTTTTCACAAAATTTGCTGCTAAACTGCTTTTAGATCTTTGTTTCAGTTGTTTCTGTGATGTAGTGAAATATAATTACACGCACTTCATACGTTTCAAAGGCTTTTATCGACAATTACATGACATTTATGCAAAGAGTCAGTATTTGCCCTTCTTTTTCAGGACCTCTGCAATTCGACTGGGCATGCTCTCAATCAACTTCTGGGCCAATTCCTGACTGATAACAACCCATTCTTTCATAATCATTTCTTGAAGTTTTTCATAATTAGTAATCACTTCTTGGAGTTTTTCAGAATTAGTGGGTTTTTGTTTGTCCACCCGCCTCTTGAGGATTGACCAAAAGCTCTCAATGGGATTAAGATCTGGGGAGTTTCCAGGCCATGGACCCAAAATGTCAACGTTTTGGTCCCCGAGCCACTTAGTTATCACTTTTGCCTTATGGCACGGTGCTTCATCGCGCTGGAAAATGCATTGTTCTTAACCAAACTGTTGTTGGATTGTTGGAAGAAGTTGCTGTTGGAGGGTGTTTTGGTACCATTCTTTATTCATGGCTGTGTTTTGGGGCAAAATTGTGAGTGAGCCCACTCCCTTGGATGAGAAGCAACCCCACACATGAATGGTCTCAGGATGCTTTAGGCCCCTTTCACACGGGCAAGTTTTCCGCGCGGGTGCAATGCGTGAGGAGGACGCATTGCACCCGCACTGAATCCGGACCCATTCATTTCTATGGGGCTGTGCACATGAGCGGTGATTTTCACGCATCACTTCTGCGTTGCGTGAAAAGTTCGCAGCATGCTCTATATTGTGCGCTTTTCACGCAACGCAGGCCCCATAGAAGTGAATGGGGCTGCGGGAAAATCGCAAGCAAGTGCGGATGCAGTGCGATTTTCCCGCATGGTTGCTTAGCAACGGGACCAGATCTTTATTATTTTCCCTTATAACATGGTTATAAGGGGAAATAATAGCATTCTTAATAAAGAATGCATAGTAAAATGAAGAAGAAGGGGTTAAAATAATAAAAGTTAACTTACCTTAGCCACTTGATCGCGTAGTTGCGATCTGTCCTCTCTTTCCCAGCATCAGCTAACAACTAAAGGACCTGTGATGACGTCACATCACATGGTCCAATCACATGGTCCATCTTACGCGATCAAGTGGCTAAGGTAAGTTAACGTTTATTATTTTTAACCCCTTCCTCTTCATTTTACTATGCATTCTTTATTAAGAATGCTATTATTCCCCCTTATAACCATGTTATAAGGGAAAATAATAAATTCTCCAGAATACCCGAAACCGGACTTCAGTGATGAAGTCCGGCTTCGGGTCTGGGTACCAAACATGGCGATTTTTCTCACGCGCGTGCAAAACGCATTACAAACTTTTGCACCCGCACGGAAAAATCGCGCATATTCCCTCAACACACCCGCCTTTTATCCGGGCGTCAAACATGACGCCCGTGTGAAAGAGGCCTTACTGTTGGCATGGCAGAGGACTGATGGTAGCGCTCACCTTTTCTTCTCCGGACAAGCCTTTTTCCAGATGCCCCAAACAATCGGAAAGAGGCTTCATCGGAGAATATGACTTTGCCCCAGTTTTCAGCAGTCCATTCACCACACTTTCTGCAGAAGATCAATCTGTCCCTGATGTTTTTTTGGAGAGAAGTGGCTTCTTTGCTGCCCTTCTTGACACCAGGCCATCTTCCAAAAGTCTTCGCCTCACTGTGTGTGCAGATGCGCTCACACCTGCCTGCTGCCATTCCTGAGCAAGCTCTGCACTGGTGGCACTCCGATCCCGCAGATGAATCCTCTTTAGGAGACAATCCTGGCGCTTGCTGGACTTTTTAGGACGCCCTGAAGCCTTCTTAACAGTTCTTGATGATCCTATAAATTGTTGATTGAGGTGCAATCTTAGTAGCCACAATATCCTTGCCTGTGAAGCCATTTTTATGCAACGCAATGATGGCTGCACGCATTTCTTTGCAAGTCACCATGGTTAACAATGGAAGAACAATGATTTCAAGCATCACCCTCCTTTTAACATGTCAATTCTGCCATTTTAACCCAATCAGCCTGACATAATGATCTCCAGCCTTGTGCTCGTCAACATTCTCACCTGAGTTAACAAGACGATTACTGAAATGATCTCAGCAGGTCCTTTAATGACAGCAATGAAATGCAGTGGAAAGTTTTTTTTTGGGATTAAGTTAATTTTCATGGCAAAGAAGGACTATGCAATTCATCTGATCACTCTTCATAACATTCTGGAGTATATGCAAATTGCTATTATAAAAACTTAAGCAGCAACTTTACCAAATTCCAATATTTATGTGATTCTCAAAACTTTTGGCCACGACTGTATTGTAATATCTTTAATGACATAATTGAATCTATTTTTTTTAATTATCCATGTATTTATTATTAGATATACACAGTTCTAATCATTTTTAACTTATCATTACTATTCACTACTATGTTAAGCATTTTTTATTGACGTCCAATCTTAATAATTTAATGTTATCATTATATTATCATATCAATGTCTGTGTTTATTACTGAAAATCAATGTTCATTATTGTTAAAAAATAAACAGTTCGATCTCATTGATGAAGCCATGTATAGAATAATTAATTAAGCAAGCTTTATCCGGTGTAACGGATTAGCTTCCGGGATCGCCGTCTCCTGGGATAGACGGGCGCTATAGGCACATAAATCACAGTCCAGTCCACGCAAGTTTGATGCAACTGGCCTCAGCCAGTTTTATTGATCTTTGCAGGTAAAAATATAAAACAAAAACAGTTCAAAATAAATGAAATACCTGGCTGTCTGGCTGCTACGTCTAAACAAGAAGTAGTTCCTCACTACATGAGACTGAGCCTTGTGCCCAGCTCCATCAACAAAACACACAGTTTGTTCCCTTACGTCCTACCAGCAGCACAGATGGGGTTAACCACCCCCCGTGGACTGGCAGGACCGGCGGAATGTTTAATGAGCCCAAGACTAATAACTCAATTTAACAATTAAGTGTCTCCTTAAAAGGAGGAAGTCAACCCCCAGCCCACTGTGTTTTTTTCTGTCCTCCTGGACAGGTGGACTAGGCGGTTTGTGCGGGGAGCCTTCTTTTCGTTTGGGTAACGGCGTTGCCTTTTTTCCTAGGTACCTTGTCAGTTTGGCCGGCAGCTTGTTTGCTGCCGGCCCCGCGCAGTTGCGCCTGGCTGGGGTATTTTGGCGGCGTCCTTGGTCCAGGATTCCCGGTCCCTGTGCGCCGCCATCTTCCGGAGGTGACGCGGGGACTCTCCTTTTGCATCACCTCCGGGTAATCCGGCCGTGATTTTTTCACGGGCACGATTTTTTTCATAGATGCGATTTTTTTTTATGCATCTTCCTGTGGAGGATTTACTGGGGGAAGGGTGGATTGGCTATCCCTCCCCTTCCCGTATTTTGGGAGGCTGTGTGCTCCAGTTCAGTCTCTGGCTACATATGCTTTTTCAGCTAGCTTCCAGAGTCCTAAAATTGGTGTTGTTCCACTTGTGGTGTTTTTTTTCATCAGCTGCCTCCGGTCTGTTTTTCTTCCTTTCTTGCATAGATAGGTGGTTTACAAATGTTTTATTTGTCCCTTTTTTTCCCACAGTGATGTCTCCTCCGCGGGATTCGGAAGGCAGGAAAGTGGATTCCAAGAGGAAGCATCTATCCTGCTACCATTGCAGCAGTCAACGGTTATTGTAAGCTGATCATACCTGCACTCGTAAGATCGCAGAAGCTAAGCAGCTTTAGGCTGGGCTAAGACCAGGATGGGAGACCTCTGTCCCGGTAGAGAGACCTTCTTGGTCTCCTTAGTTTCTTCCTCCTCGGATAAGGAGGAGGAGCTGATATTGTGTTTTCTCCCTGGAAAGACACAGAAGTTGCTCAAGTCCATCAGGTCGGGGGACCATGATGTTGACTCGGGGGAGCCTCCGTTCCCGCTACTCGGGCACATCGTGTCTTCAAAGCGGATGAGACCCTCCTCTCTGTCATGATATAGAGTGGAAAAAACCTGGAAAAGGTCCGGTTTTAACAAAGAAGTTTAAATCCATGTTCCCGATGGCTTAACCCTTGGTGGATTCGTGGGGATCCATTCCCAAGGTGGACATGGCTATTGCCAAGTTGTCCAAGCGCACTCTGGTTCCTGCAGACGATGGGTCTAGCTGCAGGACCCCTTGCAGAGTGCACACTAAGACGGGGTGTTACGGCAGCTGCGGCTCCGCTTCCACAGCCATAGCGGCTTTTTGAAGTCTCTACGTTCCTCTGATCTCGCCTGGATCAATTCAAGTTGATGTGAACCAGAGGTTTGAACCAGATGCTTTCAAGACCATCAACCTGGCTACGGACTTCTTGTGCGATACCGCACAGCCCCAGTTGAAGCTAGCGAGGAAGCTTCCCGCTAGCAAAGCAAGTCCTGGATATGAGGCCAAACACAGATCCTTGCTCTTGAAGCTAAGCAGCAGGTCTGTGGCTCATGGGAGACCAAGTGCCTTTGGCACCCTGTAACAATACTATCAAATAATGTCAGGGGCCTATATATAGCTGAGATCGGCAGCCCATATTCCATTTGGAGGAGCCAAGAATGGAAAATCCACCTCCTGACTACGGGGCTCTTGCTTAATTCCCGTTACTCCTGCCAATAAGCTTCATGTACCCGTCGGGAGTCATCTCTCCCACTTCTGAGAAGAATGGATCCAAGAGATCTCGGATCCCTGGGTCCTGAATATCATTTTCAACGGTTATTTAGTCAACAACACCTCTATTCCACTGGACAGGTTTGTCAAGATCAACCTTCTACAAGCTGCCAAGGAGGCGATCCTAGAGGCGTACATTCAGGACTACATTTGCAAAAGGGCTCTGGAGGAGGTTCCGGCAGGAGAACGGGGCCTAGGGATCTATTCACCAGTTTTTCTGGTTCCCAAGACTTCAGGAGATCTCCGGATGATTATCGATCTGAGATATTTCAATCGATTTATAAGGAAGGTGAAGTTTCGTGTAGAAACCATCAGGTCAGTAGTTCACGTCGTCAATCCTGGAGACGTGATGGCAACCCTGGACCTCAAGAATGCATATCTGCACATCCCAATCCATCCTGGTTCCAGGAAGTATATCAGGATCACAGTCCAGGTGTCCGGTGTCGTCAAGCATCTTCTGTTGCCCTTCTCTTTGGCATTTCTTCTGCCCCTCACACTTTTACCAAGGTGGTGGTTCTGTGGTGGCGGCTTTGAGGCTTCAAGGACTGACCATCATTCCTTATCTGACGACTGGCTTTGAAAGCCTCTGCTCTAGCGGTCCTAACCCAACTTCTTCAGGTAACAATCTCCTTTCTGTTCCACCTAGGTTGGATCATCAGCTGGTAGAAGTCGAACGTGAGCCCGTCGACTTCAGTAAGATATCTAGGCTTCATAACCGACTCCGCTGGGATGTCGCTCCAGTTGACTCCAGAAAGAAGATTCCGGGTTCAGAACACGGCAAGTTCCCTTCCCCGGCGAGTTCCAATCCGGACTCTCATGAAGATGTTGGGGCTCATGTCAGCGTCTGCGGAAGCAGTCCCTTGGGCTCTATGGCACCGCCGCCCTCTACAGTCGGAGGTCCTCTCCTAATGGAATGGCAGCCCTGCTGGGCTAAACTCCCTATGCTCCCTGACTTGGCAAACTCGGTATTCCCTCAGATGGTGGTGCCATCTTTTAGACGGGAAGTCTATGACCCAGCCAGTCTGGGTCATATTGACTACAGATGCGTCCTAAGTAGGCTGGGACGCTCACCTAGACGACACTCCAGTTCACGGGACCTGGTTTCCTCAGGAGTGGCTTCTTTCATCCAATCTCCGCGAGATTCAGGCTATCCGGCTAGCCCTCCTTCACTTAGCCCCTCAGATCCGGGGCAAAGCGGTGAAAGTCCAGTCAGACAATGTGACTGCGGTACTTTACATCAACCAGCAGGGAGGCACAAGATCACTTCCCTCTTGTCAGAGATCGGGGTGATTCTGGATTAGACAGAGTTGTACCTTCCCACTTATCTGCGATCCACATCCAAGGCTCCCTCAATATGATAGCGGCTGAGCCGCGGTCTTCCGTCGGTAGAGTGGTCTTTACATCCGGAGAATCAAGCAGATAGTCCTCAAGTGGGTATGCCAGAGGTGGGTCTCATGGCAACAAGGTTCAATGCCAAGGTGGAGAGGTTCTGCTCCTCTACAGGGAGGACAACCCCTGGCGTTAGACGCTCTGTCAATATCCTGGAGGTTCAGGCTGGCTTAAATCTTCCCTCCCTTTTCCATGATACCGAGGGTATTGATGAAAATCCGTCAGGATCAGGCCTCGGTGATAGCCATCATACTGTTTTGGCCGAAGAGATCCTGGTTTACCTAGCTCACCCAGTTGAGTCGAGGACAATATTGGAGGCTCCCCACAGCAGACCCTGGTGTCGTGGGACACTCACCTCTGCTCAGATCTGCACAGATTCAACCTGACAGCCTGGAGGTTGATCAGTCCCTTCCCGGAATAGAAGGGCTTTCAGAGTCGGTCCTGAGAACGCTGTCTCATTCTAGAGCGGACCCTACCAAGAGAGCCTACTCTTGTATTATGAGGATATTCTCATCCTGTTGTACCTCAACTGAGGAGGCGTCTGCAGATCCGCCCCTCTCCGCTATCCTTCAGTTCCTGCAAAACGGCCTTGATAGAGGCCTTGCCCTTTACTCTGAAGATTCAAGTTTCAGCCATCTCAGCTTGCCTTAACAGGCTTTTTTCTCAGGACCCGCTGATCAAACGGTTCCTTAAAGGAGCTGAAAGATTAAAGCCTACAGTACTGAGACCCCTTTTTTCAATGGGTTTTTCAGTAGTTCTCAGGGGGTTAGCATCTCCCCTTTGAACCGTTAGAGGAGGTGGACATCAAGTTCGTCACTTGGAAGTTTGTGTTTCTCCTTGCAGTGACTTTGGCCAAGAGGGTCTCTGAGCTTCAAGCTCTCTCAGCACATGAGCCCTATTCTTACATGACCGGGACCTTCTTAGATTCCTCCCGTATTGTAGGCCTAAAGTTCCTTCCTTCCAGAACATCAACCAGGTGATATTCCTCCCGGTTCTGTCGACATCTACCACCTCCTCCTAGGAACCTGCTAGACATCCTCTGGACGTCTCGAGATGTCTCCGGATCTATGTGGATAGATCAAGGAGTTCAGGAAAGATGAGAATCTGCTAATCCTGTTGCCGGTAAGTTTAAAGGCTATAAGGCATCCAAACCTTCCATCAGTCGGTGGATTGAGGAGGCTATTAAGGAATCCTTTGTTTCCACAATCTCTGGACCCTCCGGGATTTGTGAAGGCCCACTCTACTAGAGTTGTGGCTACTTCTTTTGCCGAGAGGAGTCTTCTGCCTCTCAACATGATTTGCAAAGCTGCCTCCTGGAGCTCTGAATCGACATTCATCTCCCATTATAGACTAGATGCCAGTCTAGCTGAGTTTTCGGCCTTTGGGCAGACTTTTCTTAGTTCTGCCAGGCAGGAAGGCCCTCCCTAGGGTTTTTTCTTGCTATCTCCCCATCTGTGCTGCTGGTAGGACGTAAGGGAATCGTTAATTTCTAACGATAATTTGTTTTCCTTAGTCCTAACAGCAGCACACAAATTTCCCACCCTAGTAAGTCTAGTTTTTTTCTTGCTATAAACACAGTGGGCTGGGGGTTGACTTCCTCCTTTTAAGGAGACACTTAATTGTTAAATTGAGTTATTAGTCTTGGGCTCATTAAACATTCCGCCGGTCCTGCCAGTCCACGGGGGGTGGTTAACCCCATCTGTGCTGCTGTTAGGACTAAGGGAAAACAAATTATCGTTAGAAATTAACGATTTTACTCACACCAGAGTTGTTCCCAGAAGCAGAGAGCCACAGCTAGTGAGCTGTCTGCCCTTTTATAGCTCACCCAGGTTCCAGGTGATTAGCCACAGTTACCCTGAATACCTGGAGTGGCTAATTGGAGCAAGGACCCACCCAACTCTCCCTGCTCCAAGCAGCCAGGCCCTTCTAACCAGTTTTTTTTTTAACAAAACCCTTGCAATGGGAAAGCCTAGTTTTCCTTGCTGTCAATTCCCTGGATGCTTTTAGAACGTATAAGACAGGAACCTAGGAGAAATGTAGACTCCTTCTATCACTTTCCCTATGGTCCTGTCACACCAGGTATAGTTTATCAATGTTCACAATTTGTATTGTGTAGGTGTTAAATTCCTTTTTCAATGTAGGTGGTGATACAGATAACAGCTTGATCAATTTCAGTTGCTATATTATATCCATTGTATACCACTCTCTAAAATGAATGATAAAATGTTCCCACTTTGTTGATCTCACGTGAAGCGCTTTTCAGTTGAGCGGTGTTCCACTCATTAATAAAACCGACTCCCCTTATCGCACCTTGTATCTGCCCTTGTTTGGCATCCCACGTGGTCGCTCTGTATCCGATCTCCGATATAGCGTGCTGTGGCTCAATAAGCTCTGGACTTGTAAGGGTTCAGAAATTGCACTGCTGGATTGAATAACATATAATGGTTGTGCAGTGGGTCCTTGTGGATTACAGTAGTACCAAACGCATTTCGGAGCGACAAGCTCCTTCTTCAGTGACTCCTACTGATAATCCCAATACTGGTGCAATTTATACCCAAAAGATGGGTGGGATTAGTTCATCTCCAGGATTCTCTCAAATAAATGGCATGGATCTTCACCTGAGTAATAGTGACCTATATAATCGTAGCTTATAAGGATTCTATATGAAATATCCAAACCATCATATTGTACAAAAAACATATTTTTTAAAAAATAAATCACATATATTTCTTTAAAAATCCACAACTACTAAAAATAAAGATAAAAATGGCAATAGAGCTCAAATATGACATAAAATAATAACAAAATTAATGTTTTAACTAAATTAAATCCTTCATTAATCGTTAGACTTTTTCATAAGTAGATTGTATAGTGCTTCCTCATTATAGAACTCCCTGCGTTTTGTATGCTTTTTTCTCAGAATCAGGTGTTTTACCTATTATGATGCTCAAAAACATATAGTGGGCCATTTTTCACTATTATATTATATATTATATTGTATCATAAGGGAACGTACGGTACATGACAGTCTATTAGAAGTTTTTCATAACAAATCCCTATTATAATTGGATAGTTGTGTCCTAAGGCGACATATATGATTATCTATTAAAAGCTCTTAATTTCAGTATCTTTGTTTCTATATACATCTCCTTTCTGTTTTTAATTTTTATATTCTATTTTGTATGCCATCTGTTCTTTATGTTCTACTCTTCCTTTTCTCTTTTATATTTCATTCTAAAGGGAATTGCTAGTAGAAAGCTGGGGATGGGGGCCTCCCACGGAGGCGAGATCAAGGTGCTGGTAAACACTATTTTGGGGTGCATATAATGTATTGATTGATTTTAAGTAATTTTTTATGGAGGATGAGGAAAAAACTATTCTGACACCTTTTACTTTAAAATAAATTGTATTTATAGTTTTCCATCAACAAAGTTTCATTAAAGTAAATACAAGGACAACCATAAAAAAGCTTAAAGGGGGTCTCCGGGAATTAACCCCTCTGGCCCTCCAGGTGTTGCAGAACTACAACTCCCATCATGCCCTTCTGTAGGTTGATAGCTGTAGGTTGTCCAGGAATGATGGGAGTTGTAGTTTTGCAACATCTGGAGGGCCGGAGTTTGGACATGACTGCCTTAAGGACTTTCAGTTCACATGGCCATATGAGGGCTTTATTTTTGCGGGACAAGTTGTACTTTCCAACGCCACCATTTAATATTGCATGCGATGTAGTGGGAAGCAGGAAAAAATTCCAAATCGGGTGAAATTGCAAAAAAAAAAAGCAATTCCACCACAGTTTTACGGGTTTTTAAAATACGACGTTTGATGTATGATAAAACTGACCATTTAGTTTTATTCTACAGGTCAGTACGAATACCCAATATACCAGGCGATACCCAATATGTATAGTTTTTCTTGCGTTTTGATAGTGAAAAAAAATTCTAAAGTGGGAAATATTTTATTTTTATTTTTTTGTCGCCATATTTTGACCCCTATAACTTTTTTGTAATTAAGTTTATGGCGTTGTATGGGGGCTTATTTTTTGCGGGGAGATCTGAACTTTTAGTTGATACCATTATGGGGTGTGTAGGACTTTTTGATCACTTTTTATTTAATTTTTTTGAGGAAATGAAGCGTCCAAAAACGGAGAATCGGCCATTTGGGTGCTTTTTTCCATTTTTCTGTTTTAACGTATGGGGAATATATTTTTATACTACGCGCGTTTTCACACATTGCTACACCCATGATGTGTATATATATTTATTTTATTATTTCATTTTAATTTTGGGGAAAGGGAATTTTTAGGTTTTTTTAATTTTTTTTTACACTTTTATATAGGTCCCATAGGGACCTATATAAATCAGTCATCTGATTGCTTCTATCATAAACTCCAATACACTTGTATTGGAGTTTATGAGGATTTTACTACTTTCCTATTGCTAACAAGGGCTGCATAGGAAATAGTAAGTGGTAGCCTCGAATCATTCATTGAATTCGAGGCTATTACATCCAGCGCTCCGAATTCCCCGATCACCACTAGGGGGAGCCGGACCGCTGCTGAAAGTTTTACTTTCGATTTAGCACGCGCAGATGCCGTGGTCAGGATTGACCACGGCATCTGCAGGGTTAAATCATTGTGATCGGTATCGCTGCCGACCGCGATCATTTGCCGCGGTGGTCAGCTACATGAAACAGCCGGACCCTTGCAGTGATGGCGCCCGCAGCGGGCAGGAGCGGGCGCCATCCTTAGGGACCGGACCCATGACGTACCCATACGTCATGGGTCCTTAAGGGGTTAAGAAAATAAAAATATTACTTTATTATACATATATTCTCAAATACCTTTCATTATTTATCATTGCTGGTTTTGTCTGAGGAACAATTATCAGTGGAAACAAAATGGCCACTGTCCCTTTAGTTCACACAAAACCTGTCCTGAAGTTACTTTTTAACACTGAGGTAAAGAGATGTCTCATCCTCCTCATCCTCTCTACTTGTCAGGGATTATGATCCTGAATACAGATGATAAGAACTTTAGCTGAATCTCTGGGCAACTTAGTTCATGAGGAGACAAGAAGTACAGAGAGGACGGACAGGACAGGCTGTGGTAATGTGTTGCTGTGATAATGAAGACTGTAAACAAGTGAAGCTGCTCATTAGCCACACCTCACCCTCCTCTCATGTCTCCTCATCATCTCCATTCCCACAGAGATTCACCTGTATTCATGATCATAATTCCTGACAAGCAGAGCAGAGAGGAGGATGAGGCAGCACTATGGCTCATTGTGGTGAAGTAACTTGTCCTGCTGTGTGATTAGGACAGGTTTTGTTTGTACTGATAGTACGGTGGCCATTTTATTTCTCCTGATGATTGCTCTCTAGACAAAACAAGCCATTCTAAGTATTGAAAGGTATTTGTGAATATATTGTGACACAGTGAGAGGTTTGGTGGTAAAAAGCAGGTATTTTCCTCTCAGCCTGTGCTGCTGGGTTGATTGCAGTCAGGTGAGGGTAAATACTGGACCGGATTTTAGGTGCCGGTCCGGGTTTTTGGGTTAATACCTAGCTGCCTTTAAAAGACAGCTGGGTTTATGCAAAGGTCTCTCTCTGTGTGTTTGGGATCTGAGCCCTGTGCTGGGCTGAAAAGCTGAGACCTGTGTGTTAGGAGAGCAGGCCATGTAAAGACAGTCAGTGGACTTTTTGTGTAGCCGAGCATTCAGCCAGGTGTGAACTGACACCTAGGATTTGAGGTGATTAACCTGGAAACTGCTGGCGTTCTGTGGAGCTCTCAGGGCTGGAAGCAAGAGCTTGCAAAGAGGCGTTCAGTCTGCCTGGAAGCCTGAGGTTGGACTTTCCTGCGGCTGGGCTGACAGCCGGGTGTGAACACGCACCTAAACCACACAGGTGATTTGAATCCGTCTTGGACTTTTGTTTTGCCTCAAGTTTTTGCTATGTGTGTGAAGTAACACTAAATGACTATTTTGAGTTTTGTTTGTGCAAGTGTGAAATAAAACACTGTTTGCTGCACTACCTGAACTCTCTTTACCTCTGTACTGCACCCGCACCGCTGTCTACCAGAGCAATTCCCCACAATATCTATGAGATATAGCAGAGAGGAGTGGCTTACCAAAACAAGAAGCTATGGAAATTGGGTGCTCTGGTCTGTAATCTAGTACCCAACCAGATAATGTAAATAATATATAATGCAGGTTGAGACCGGCACTCGCAGTCTGGAGCCATGGCAGAAGCAGAAGATTCACCGCATGCAACATTATGTATATAAAACCACAATTTATTAAGAAAAAGGGAAGAAAATAAAAAGATAAAGATAAAACCGTCAGGAATAAAAAATCCCAAACCATGCAGGATACAAATAAAAAGCCCCTTGAGGCTATCTAATTCAGCTAGCAAATATATTGTCTTATCACAAAGCGTATTTCAATAACATCAAAATAAAGTGGCAAAGTTGTACTGGGAAGTAACAAATAGTATAGTACTGTTCACATAAAAATGATGTTTCATTCCCAACTTAAAACAGTCCAAATATTTTGCATAAAGCTCTGGCTTCCAGTGTGGTTTGGTTGCACATATAGTATAGTATAGAGGGCTCTGATATAGTTGTCAAAAATTATAATGTTCCAGGTCAGCTATATAAGCATAATTCCGGCCAAAAGAGAATTTTCTATGGCACCTTATTAACCACAATGTTCTCTTATAGAAGATATCCTTTTGTTGGTATACAATACTGTAATATGCAGAAAAGGCAATAATGTTCTTATTTATGCAGCCATACAGATGAGGCACTTACCCAGGCAGCCTGTATGTCCCTGGTGGCGTCCCACCTAACACGGGTACAAAGGCAGCTGCTTACTTTCGGTCCTCTGGGCAGTGGTAACCTCCGCTGAAACGCACTCTGTGTGGTTGCCCTGATAGTAAGTGGATGGCGTCCCACGTGGTATGGTTTGGCAGTATGCTGTATCAGAGGCTCCTGCTCGCGCAGTGAAAGACAGAGTGCCGCGGCTATTAGCAGGTGGTCTCCGGAGCTCCTTTTCCTGATGTAATGTTCACAAAAAAAGCTCCACAATTATGGCAAACTTCTCCTGCAGCCTTCTGAAATTGCCATAGTAAGGTTCTTATTAAGTCCATAGACTGGAGTGGTAAGCCATTGCAGTTTATGCTAGAAACATGTTCAAATAAAGAAAAAAAAGTTGAAAAAAAAAATTAGATCAACCCCTTATTTCCAATAAAACAAAAAATATAGAACTGGTAACAACATGGCTGAAAATGTCCAAATTATTAAAATATAAAAGTATCCCATACAGTGAACGCCTCAATGGGAAAAAAAAATCTAAATTATCAAATTGCTGTTTTTGGTTGCTTTGCATCCCACAAGAATTTAACAAGTCATAGATACATACACCAAACTAGTATCAGTATAAACTATAGTTTGGTGAGCAAAAAAAGAGCTCCGTAGACGGGAGACTTTCTACATCCCACCATTGTAAGGAGTGACACTATTTATGTTACTTCTGTAGTGCTGACATATTCCGCAGCGATGGATAGAGTATTTACATCAGTCCCTGTGATAAGGAAAATATCTTGAAAACAAAATTGGCTGCAGTGGACGTTTGTTTGAAGTGTGTTACTGTAAAAAGAAAAATCTTTCTGAATTATTTTTCAAAAAATTGTTTTATTGTTGTTACAAGGAACAAGAAGAACAAGGAGAGAATGGGGAATGGAGGGGTGAGCAGGTAATGGAAGCATTCATACAAGTTTAGACAGCATAAAAAAGCAAGATCTAAGACAACATCATGTAAGATGAGTAAGTGATACATGAACCCCATTCTATTATTACATGTCCAAAACGGACATTTAAAGGTAACAGTTCACACGCACTCAAATTGACAGGTATGGAACCAGGGACCTAATGTCATAAAAAGACAGAACCAATAGAACCAAAAGTGTGTAAAAACACACTGCATGCTGTCATTGATCATGGTGTGGTTGAAAGGGCTCTGATGATAATCTTACATGGGGATCAGAAAGAGGGTAGTTAAAAAGGTATTCTCCTATGGTTGGGACCCCAACTGATCTCGAGAATGGGGACCCCATACCACATGGAGCCCTGGAAATGAATGGAGCAGCCGGTTGGGCATGTGTGAAACAGAGCTGCACCATTCCTTTCTATGGGAGTTCTGGAGATGGCCAAGTACAGTGCACATGCGTGCAGCAACTCCACTCATTTCTATGGGAAATATTATTATTATTTATTATTATTATTAAAGCGCCATTCATTCCATAGCGCTGTACATATGACAAGGGGTAGACATACATCAGGCATGCTCAACCTGCGGCCCTCCAGCTGTTGCAGAACTACAACTCCCAGCATGCCCGAACAGCCTACAGCTATCAGCCCACAGCAGGGCATTGTGAGAGTTGTAGTTTTACAACAGCTGGAGGGCCGCAGGTTGAGCATGCCTGACATACATAATACAGACAATTGCACTAAGCATGAACAAGATGAGTTACAGACTGGTACAGAGGGAGAGAGGGCCCTGCCCGTGAGGGCTTACAATCTACATGGTATGGGAGAAGGACACAGTAGGTGAGCGTAAAGTTGGTCATGGCTGTATCAGGCAGGGGATTCAGCCAGTTCTCCCAGGTTCTCCAGATCCGGTTGTTAAAATTACAGCGGCAGTTGGAGAAGGAGCGCTTCCATTCCATAGCTTAGCTCCTTAGGTTTTTTAAAAGTTGGGTGGTATATGTGTAATGTATATATGGTATATTTATGTATGTGTACCATGTATATGGTGTATGCACTGGCGTAGGGATCGCCATAGCAATGGCTATGGGGGCCTGGGCCACCCATAAGCAAGGTACGCCACCGCGTAGAGCGCATTCTTGCTGGGGGTGCCGTCGCCGCTCCGCTGCCTAGCTAATTTATTCACTGCACTTGCCTCTGTGAAATTGAAGAGAAGCGCCGTAATCTCGCACAGGCACACTGGCAGAGGCATCGAAGTGCGCATGTGCCGTCTTCCTGGCCTCTGCCAGTGCGCCTGTGCGAGATTACAGCGCTTCTCTTCAATTATACAGAGGCAAGTGCAGTAAATAAATTAGCTAGGAGGCGGCTCTGGGCTGGAAGGAGATCTGTGGATGACACTTAGGGGGGGATCTGTGGATGACACTTAGGGGGGGATCTGTGGATGACACTTAGGGGGATCTGTGGATGACACTTAGGGGGATCTGTGGATGACACTTAGGGGGATCTGTGGATGACACTTAGGGGGATCTGTGGATGACACTTAGGGGGATCTGTGGATGACACTTAGGGGGATCTGTGGATGACACTTAGGGGGATCTGTGGATGACACTTAGGGGGATCTGTGGATGACACTTAGGGGAGATCTGTGGATGACACTTAGGGGGATCTGTGGATGACACTTAGGGGGATCTGTGGATGACACTTAGGGGGATCTGTGGATGACACTTAGGGGGATCTGTGGATGACACTTAGGGGGATCTGTGGATGACACTTAGGGGGATCTGTGGATGACACTTAGGGGGATCTGTGGATGACACTTAGGGGATCTGTGGATGACACTTA
Organism: Bufotes viridis; assembly: GCA_033119425.1. NCBI lineage: Eukaryota > Metazoa > Chordata > Amphibia > Anura > Bufonidae > Bufotes > Bufotes viridis. The sequence continues at coordinate 116,259,796 of CM065594.1, forward strand.
GGGGGATCTGTGGATGACACTTAGGGGGATCTGTGGATGACACTTAGGGGGATCTGTGGATGACACTTAGGGGGATCTGTGGATGACACTTAGGGGGATCTGTGGATGACACTTAGGGGGGGATCTGTGGATGACACTTAGGGGGGGATCTGTGGATGACACTTAGGGGGATCTCGGGAGGGGAGTGGGGATGTTTGGGTGGGAGCTCTGGAAGGGGTGGGAGGTCCGATAGGTATGTGGAGGTGGGATATCTGGAATGGGGGGGGGGGGTGCATACATTTTTTTTGCTATGGGGCCCAGGAATTTCTAGCTACGCCCCTGGGTGTATGTATATGTAAATATGTGTCGTGATGCCGCGTGTCCACCATTGAGTAGGGAGATTTGAATCCCTCCCCTGGGCGGTATAGAGGCAGCAGGGTCACTGGTTGTAGGCTTGTCTGAAAAGGTGGATTTCAGATTTCTTTTGAAGGATTTTAACTGTAGGTTCTGGTTCTGGAGATAGTCGAGTACAGTGCACATGTGTGCAGCCACTCTATTAATTTCTATAGGAGTTCTGGAGATAGCTGACCATTGTACAAATTATTGCTTCACATTTCAATGTGCCATCAATGTGTGCACATATACTGTAGAAGTATATAAGAACTGATTCATATTCCATCTGGTGGTTAAGTTGTGTAATTGCACACAATATTCTCCATATCACGTACATGTACGTGATAAAGTGTAAGCGGTTGTATGGAACGGGCTGCTAAGCAGCACATGCCGGCTCTATAATACAGCAAGCACCTGGCCGCAATTACAGGGAATAGCAATCATGCCAAACCTGGTCCTTTAGAGTGGCAGAATCCCATAAAAGATAGTTCTCTATTATGGTATATGGGACAAGAGATTACAAGCTCTCAGGTTCTAGTCTTCTAAGGGGGTTAAAAGTTAATATGTAAACAGTTTAAAAAATAAAAATAAATAAGTCACCCCTTTTCCAATTTTACATATAAAAATAAACAATAAAAAATAAACATAATAGGTATCACTGCGTCTGCAAATATCTGAATCATTAACATATAAGATCCCTACTAGCACGTACCCCTAAAGTTTCCAGATGTGCACACCTCCAGGAGAACTACTACAAAATACTCACCAGATGGTATTACACTCCAGAGAAATTGCATAAGATATTCCCTTCCACTTCGCTGGTTTGCTGGAGGTGCCTCCAAGAAAAGGGCACTTTCCTGCATATTTGGTGGACATGCCCATTAATAGTTCCTTTTTTGGACCAGTGTTTGTGAGACGCTGGCCCAAATCAGTCACAAGGCAACACAACAAACACCACAGATCTGTCTCCTAGGGATGTTGTCGCTGACCACTTATACCAAACAGGAGGAGCGGTTGTGCCAACACTTGGTGACAGCAAGGCTATTAATAGCTGCGAATTGGAAGGTAACAGCTTCCCTGGCAATATGGTTAATTAAATGTGATCAGATCTACCAAATGGAGCAACTAGCTCACTAGGAATCCAACACCGCACATTTGTTTGAACGTATTTCGCCGGACTAAAAGTACTGCAGGTCCGACTTTTTAGTCAGCGATCTCTGCCGTGCTGCGCCGTAGCTCCGCCCCCCGCCCCATTATAGTCAATGGGGATGGAGCGGCAGTGCACGGGAACTTGCGGCATGGCGGATCCGGCAGGCTGTTCACCCGTCGGACCAGCCTGCCGTATAGCTATGCCGCAAATGTGAAAGTACCCTTTGCAGTTATTGATAACTTGTTCAAGATAACACTCAAGATTTTTAGTATAAAAAGAAAATAACTGTTTTATAAAAAATTATACAACATAGTGAAAACATCTGTAAAATTACTTGACACAAATATTTACTGATCAATAAACTTTTATTTGTATGGTTTACCCTGTATCTTTGTACCTATGTGATATCGACATATACTGTGTTGTTTCACTTGTATCATCAATAAAATATTTTTAAAAATAAAATAAAACCCCTCAAAATGGTACCAATAAAAACTACAGTTTGTTCCACAAAAAACAAGCCCTCATACAGCTCCATAGGCAGAAATTTTAAATAAGTTATGGCTGTCAGAAAATGGCAATGCTAAGAAAAAAGTAGTAAAACAAAATACAAAATAAAAAACAATACAAATCTGGTATTGCCGTAATCGTATTGACCTGCAGAATAAGGAAGTTCTGTCATTTTTAGAGCACAGTGAACACTGTAATATCAATAGATAATATTCTAGATTTTTTTCAATTTCACCCCACAAAGACGTGGTAAATTAGATGATGAAATAAAAAATACAATGTGTCAAGCAAAAAAATAAGCCCTCATATGGCTACATGAATGGAAAACTAAAAATGTTACAGCTCTTAGAATGTGAGGAGAAAAAAAAAGAAAATGCAAAAATGAAAATGGGCTTTATCTTGTAGGGCGTTTCAAAAAGAACGCACTAAGATGTGTTCCTTTTAACCTGACAGTGCATGCCTCCCAAGTGTCCCTCTTTTTGACCCATGTCCCTCTGTGATCCTAAAATGTCCCTCTTTTTGACCTGGGGAATGAATGCATACCGAATTTTTCGCCCCATAAGACACACTCCTTCCCCCCCCCCCCCCCGAAAGTAGGGGAGAAATGGCAGTGCGTCTTATGGGACGAATACTTCCATTTTTACATTGCAGGCTGCGATGTTGCGCAGCCTGCAATGTATCAGGGGAGGGGGGGGGGGTTGGGGCTGGAGGCTGGCAACTCACGTCGGGGCCCGCCTTACACCAGGCCCCGCCGCTCACAGAAATATTCTTTAGTAACCGTAATATTTAACCTTTTATTAGCTATAGCTAAAGTTAATCTCTTCTGTGCATTTTACTACTTACTAATCGTCTCCGGTAGTAGGCAGGCCGGCGGGCAGCAGCGTAACTGACTGACGTCACGCGCTGCTGCCTATCAATGAAGTAGGCGGCACAGGCGCGTGACATCAGTTACGCTGCCGCCCGCCGGCCTGCCTACTACCGGAGACGATTAGTAAGTAGTAAAATGCACAGAAGAGATTAACTTTAGCTATAGCTAATAAAAGGTTAAATATTACTGTTACTAAAGAATATTTCTGTGAGCAGCAGGGCATACTAAAGTGAGGGACACGGTGCATTGGGGGACAATGTTATAGGGGGGAATGTGTGAGTGACACATACCGGTATATAGCATTGTGTCATCCACATATCTAACCCCTAACAGTGTCTTCCATAGATGCCCCATAACAGTGCCTCCAGAGATTCCCCCATCCCATAACAGTGCCTCCACAGATTCCCCCATCCCATAACAGTGCTTCTACAGATCCCCCCCCATCCCATAACAGTGCCTCCACAGATCCCCCCCCCCATCCCATAACAGTGCCATCCACAGATCCCCCCCATCCCATAACAGTGCCTCCACAGATCCCCCCCCATCCCATAACAGTGCCATCCACAGATCCCCCCCATCCCATAACAGTGCCATCCACAGATCCCCCCATCCCATAACAGTGCCATCCACAGATCCCCATCCCATAACAGTGCCTCCACATATCCCCCCATCCCATAACAGTGCCTCCACAGATTCCCTCATCCCATAAAAGTGCCTCCACATATCCCCCCATCCCATAACAGTGCCTCCACAGATCCCCTATCCCATAACAGTGCCTCCACAGATCCCCCATCCCATAACAGTGCCATTCACAGATCCCCCATGCCATAACAGTGCCGTCCACAGATCCCCCCATCCCATAACAGTGCCTCCACAGATCCCCCATCCCATAACAGTGCCTCCACAGATCCCCCATCCCATAACAGTGCCATCCACAGATCCCCCATCCCATAACAGTGTCTCCACAGATCCCCATCCCATAACAGTGCCATCCACAGATCCCCCCATCCCATAACAGTGCTTCCACAGATCCCCCATCCCATAACAGTGCCTCCACAGATCCCCCATCCCATAACAGTGCCATCCACAGATCCCCCCATCCCATAACAGTGCCATCCACAGATCTCCCATGCCATAACAGTGCCTCCACAGATCCCCCATCCCATAACAGTGCCTCCACAGATCCCCCATCCTACAACAGTGCCTCCACAGATCCCCCATCCCACAACAGTGCCTCCACAGATCCCCCATCCCATAACAGTGCCTCCACAGATCCCCCATACCATAACAGTGCCTCCACAGATCCCCCATCCCATAACAGTGCGTCATCCACAGATCCCCATAGCCCATAACAGTGCCTCCACAGATCCCCCATACCATAACAGTGCGTCATCCACAGATCCCCATAGCCCATAACAGTGCCTCCACAGATCCCCCATACCATAACAGTGCCTCCACAGATCCCCCATCCTATAACACTGTGTCATCCACAGATCCCCCATAACAGTGTCATGCACAGACCACCATTAGTTGAAAACCCACCAAAAGCACACCTTTTGGTTAAAAATACGTTTTTTCCTTATTTTCCTCCTCAAAAACCTAGGTGCGTCTTATGGGCAGGTGCGTCTTAGAGGGCAAAAATACTGGTAACTCTGCATTAATATATTTACTAAATTGCTCCTTACTAAACTATTTGTATGGTTTCTACCTGTATATTAGACCAGAACTTCATTATTTTGTGCAATTTCTACCTTAACATATCTATAATCTGATGATTTATGTGCTAATATTTGAATGAATATTGAATCGCAAGAAAAAAATTCTCTCCAGCTGCTGCACTTCTGACGGGGGTCAGTAATTATGCTTTGGTTGGAGTTAGAGGCATGACCCATGCAATGCACGCCGAACATATTGTCCCTCTGCAATTTTCTAAAGTTGGGAGGTATGCATAGCACATTGCACCAAACATTGCCAAGACAAGGTGTTATGTGCTCCACAGTAAAGTACTGAAAAATGTATCTGCCAGTGCCTTGACCTTTGCATATCACACACATCTCTATTATCTGATTATGACACCCTCGTCATACACGCAGGATAGCCCGACATGAACCTCCTCTGGCTTTGCAGCCTGGTACTTGACTCCTTTCAGCTGTGAGACTGGTCACATGATTGTGACATCATCAAAGGTCCTTTAGTTCCTCTAGCAGCACTGTTTCTCTTGACTCCGCCTACATATGTGACTGATCACATGAGCGTTACATCATGAAAGGTCCTTTCCTCACTGGGCTCTTGTATCTATTGATCTAAGTTAGTGGTGAGGATAAATGTGACTTGTGTGTATTGTTATGTCCTTATACTTCTTATATAACAGGGCTGTACTTGATGTTACTATTTTATATAGTTGTTTGGCTATAGAAATGTAACACGTGTTTGTATTGTATGCAGTTTATATCTATAGTGTGTGTATACAGTATATATGATACTGGGTTTGTGTGTAACTATTGCAATTTATATATTAATGGATAGATACGTGACTGTAATGGGGGATTTACTTTACTTTTTTACACTCCATCATTACCAGGCCTGTTTTGCAGATTTTTATTTCATTTTTAAGTCGCTGCTTTCAGAAAGCCATATTTTTGTTATTTTTCCGTTAATGTAGCCACACAGGGGCTTTATCTTTTTTTTTTGTGGGGTGAGTTGTCTTAATTATTCTGTGGCGCCATTTTGGGAATGGCAAAAAGGCAATCCCAATATAATTGTATGCATTTTTAATATTCATCTTTCACACAATAATGTGTCACATTTATTCTGTGGATTATTACTATTATGGCTAAACCAAATGTACTTTTTCTATGTTGTGCCCAATAATAAGACATGGGCTAAAAATATTTCTTATGCTGCCTCATTAGGAGAGCTTTTTTATTTTTCCATCGTAGCCATAAGTGCCCTTGGTTTCTTTGTAACTTAGTTATTAACTTTTATTTTTTAGAGGATGGGGGGGGGGGTGAGGAGAATGTAAAAAGGCTGCTTCTGAATATTGCATATTTGCAATCTACATCTCTTCCCCTCTTGTTTTGGATTCAAAAACTTAATACAAAAAAAAAAAGACCATTGGTAGTTTATGGGGTTATTCACATGGCAGTTTTTTTGAAGTGTCTGTTTTTCACTGACCGACGATACCCATACAATTGTATGGGTCAGTTTTTAACTTCCGTTTCTCAGAAAGGCATCAGTGAAAATAAGTCAGTTAAAATTGGTCAGTCTAACCATTTTTAACGGCTTTTTTTTAAATACTTTTGTGTGCATGTAAATGTGTGGCCGTCCCTTTAGAACAGCGTAATAGGCATATAGCCATGGCGGGCTTGGAGGCCTTTGTTAGGCTTCCAAATTGAATGGCAGGGTTCTGATGAAATGACAGCGGGAGGCACCTCCCTCTGTCTAAGATACTGTAGTTGCAGTAGACTACAGCATCTAAAGGGTTAATGCAGCAGAGCCACCCTGCTCTGCTGTATTCACAACCCCATTCAGATGAATGGAACTGAATTTCAGTTACTTAAATTTTATGCAACAAAATCTGCCACATGTGAATGCACCCAAACGGGGGTTTCTATTCCAGAAAGTCAGGGCATGTTTTTCACAAAAGATAATAGCATATTTTTGAATAATTTTAGCTAAATAAATTATTTAAAAAAAATATAGAAATAAGCTTTTTTTTTTTTCTGGGTAGATTACCTTTATATACTGTTTAACCAATGTGGAACACGTTACAAAATATAAAATGACACCAGGGTGTCCTTATTTTTTTACCTTACTGTTTATACATGTGTGTGTATATATATATATATATATATATTCAGTATTTTTTTGTCTGCGTTTTGATGTGTCTATGGCTACCTTCACATCTGCGGTAGCAGTGTTCTGGAAGGCAAGCAGAGGATTGTCCAGACACAAACTGCAGCATGCAGATGTTTGTGTCAATCGGGTTGTCAGCTGGATGCGAACGGAATGTCTGCCGGACCCAATTATACATTAGCGGGGCCAGTGGACATTGCGTTTGGATCCGGTTCATTCCGGCATGCTGTTCTCTGACGGAGCAGCAGGGCAGAATGAAATACGCAGATGTGAAGGTAGCCTTATCTCTTGATATTCTACAGATATGTCTACGTGTGTATATTTATTTTATCACAGGGTTTGGATGGCTGCTAAATACTTTTTGTAGGACAAACCCTTTAAATGACACATTTTTGGGGAAGCTCACTGAGATTTATGAAAGCAGTATAAATATGTATAAAGTCTACAGAAAGGGCACACCTTTTTTTTCTGGTTGAGGGCTACGTTGTCAGACCGAACCAATCTGAATAGCCAAAAATAAAAATTAAAGTGGTATTACTGACTGAAATATTTATTGCATATCGAGCATTTGTACCATGAATGTTTGGTTACATTTCTAGGACTCCAGTGCAGTGGATGAATTCATGAAAAATACATGTAAGCAGCCAGTAAACACAGACAGACATGTCTGTTACCAGATGGTTGGTGGCAGCTCAGGATGGTTTTCCCCCCTTGTCATTCTCTTTCCCCATCCTGAAGTGTCTCCTCCTTTATTGTTTATGATGATAATCAGCATGTATTCCAAGCCAAGAGTGATGCATATCTGTAGTGCTGCCTGACATAAATCCTGATTGATCTGGACACATCAGAAAAATCCCATATAATCAGACTATTAATTGGCCAGCTCAGTATGGTGAATCCTATTGTCACTCTACTTTATACAGGGTGGCCTACCGAAAAGTAGGCCTCCTCCAGCGATATTATGACAAGATGAATGAGCAAGTGGATTATTTTTTTTTAATACCCACGAGTCACAAAGATGCTGACAGTGGTCCCCGTTCACGTCCAAGCATATTTGGGCACGTCGGACTAGGTTGGCTGATACTGCTGGCAGCTCTTCAGCAGTGATGCTGCAGATAATGTTTGTGATATTCATCCAGGGGATGTGGATTGTTAGCGGACACTTTCTGTTTTAGATTTCCTCACAGATAAAAATCGCATGTGGATAAGTCTGGGAAATGTGGTGGCCATAACCCCTTGCTCACAGTTCGCTCCTCCGTAAACAGTTCATGAACCCGTGCCAGTGAGATCCGTAAGGTGTGGCATGTTGCACAATCTTGTTGGAAAAAGCAGGACTTTTTTCTTCTGTAGCATCACTGCTGAAGAGCTGCAAGTAGTATCAGCCAGCATAAGGGTGCTTTCACACGCGTTTTTACTTTTCAGCGTAGAGATCCGTCGTCAGGTCTCTACGCTGGAAAGAAACTGATCAGGATTATCCGTATGCATTCTGAATGGAGAGAAATCCGTTCAGGATGCATCAGGATGTCTTCAGTTCAGTATGTGAACGTTTTTTGGACGTTGACAAAACCGCAGCATGCTGCGGATTAGTCTCTGTCCAAAAATCCGGAAAACTTGCCGTAACGCCGGATCCGGAATTAATGCTCATTGAAGTGCTTAACTTGGAATTAAGCTCAACGTCGTTCCGGCGCATCGCCTGATCCGACGTTTAACTCTGCGCATGCGCAGCAGCAGTTCCGATCAGGGCCCCAGTGTAAGCTGGGGCTCCGATCGGTTACCATGGCAGCCAGGACGCTACTGAAGTCCTGGCTGCCATGGTAAGTACTCCGCAGCAGTGTACTTACCTGGGCTGCGGCCTCCGGGCACTCCTTCATGACGTCACAGGTCCGAGTGGCGCATTTATCTATGCGCCGCGGGGACCTGCGTCGTCATGAAGGAGCCCCCGGCTGCAGCGCAGGTAAGTACACTGCTGCGAAGTACCAGGCTGCCATGGTAACCTGAAAGCTTTTCGAAGACTGATCTGCTGGATCCTCAGAACGCAAGTGTGAAAGCACCCTAATCCGACATAATCCCACGTGCCCAAAGATGCATAGACGTGAACAAGGACCACTTTCAGCATCTTTTCTGACTTGTGGGTAATTAAAAATAAAACAATCCACTTGCTCGTTCATCTTGTCATACTATCGCTGGAGGCGGACTACTTTTTCGTGGGCCACCCTGTATATAGTATATATGTTTTTTTATGACTCATTCTCTTTTTTCTTCCAGGTTCATTAAGCGAGAAATTTTCCTGACTATCCTTTTAAGAATGGACAAGGACAGAAAACAGATAGCTGAGAGAATATTAAGCCTCACCCTAGAGATCATCTACCTGCTGACTGGAGAGGTGAGTGGTTCTGGACATTGTGTCACATTTCATGTCTTGTATCTCTTAATACAATAAGGACATGACAGGAGAGTTGAAGGAATGTAAAAAGTGAAATCAATGTCTCTCCCCATGCACAGGATTACATAGTAGTGCAGAAGATGACTGAGGAGGGTGACATAAGGAGCAAAAATAGGGTCCCTGTAATACTGCCTCCACCTCACTCAGGGATGAATGAGAGAAACAACTATCAGAAGATCCTAGAACTCAGCAACAAGATCATTGAGCTGCAGACTGGAGAGGTGAGCGCTGATTAGTGTTTGGTAGGTTCCTCATGGGGTTCAGCAACACAATAGCAGATACAGTGGCACAAAAGCTTAGTGGTTGTGGGTGCTGATGGCACTTTAAATGGGGGCATGTTGCTACATTTTATGGGGGCACTACTGGTCTTTTTTCGGGTTCTACTTCAGGGCTCGACAAATCCTGGGTATTCCATGAGGCGCGTCCATGAGGGTCCACTGCCCAGGCGCAGCATGAAGAGAGGGACTGACAGGAGGGAAGTGCTCAGTGCTCCCTCCTGTCACTCCCTCCTCATTGTAGCGTGGCCGAGCACTGTGTGGTCCGCGGGTACAGGGAGCATCTGTCTGCTGTACCCGGCCGGACTGACAGGAAGTGCGCACACAGTGTGCACTTTCTGTCAGTCCGTCCGGGTACAGGAAACAAAAGCGCCTGTACCCGTGGACCATACAGAGCTCGGCCACGCTACACTAGAGGTAGGGGTGGGGGTGTGTGAAAGAGAATGACAAGAGTGGGAAAGTGAATGACAAGGGGGGGGGGGAGAGAATGACAAGAGGGGGAAAGTGAATGACAAGAGGGAGAAAGAGAATGACAAGAGGGGGAAAGTGAATGACAAGAGGGAGAAAGAGAATGACAAGAGGGAGAAAGAGAATGACAAGAGGGAGAAAGAGAATGACAAGAGGGAGAAAGAGAATGACAAGAAGGAGAAAGTGAATGACAAGAGGGGGAAAGCGAATGACAAGAGGGGAAAAGAGCTGGGGGTTGTAGTGATACAGAGACTGCAGAGGCTGAGCCCCAGGTGGGAGTTGTAGTGCTCAGTAAAGTGTCATGGTACCCACTGTGTTTATGCCCTCCGGACCCCTCTTCCTTCTCCTCCGGACCCCTCTGCCATCCCCTCCGGACCCTGTAATCCTTGTAAGGGTTTCCACATGTCAGGGCGGCTGCCAGGGGCGTTCACTTGGATGTTGGCAGCATCTGACGTGTCATATAACAAATTGAAGAGGGGAAGCACTATGGGGGCCCTATATACTGGCACATTATGGGGTGCCCTATACAGTGGCGTTGCGAGGGGGGTGCGGGGGGTACGGTCCGCACCGGGTGACACCAGTCTGATGGGGTGTCACCAGGGGCGGACTGACCATTGGCAGACGCGGCGGCGGCAGGCAACATCAGGACGGAGATGAGCGCTTGCATTGCGCTCATCTCCGTGCGGAGCAGCAGCAGAGGAGGGAGAGGCGTGTCCTCTCTCTCCCTGTTCCTCTGATAGGCTGCCAGCACTAGTGCTGGCAGCCTATCAGAGGCCAGTGCAGGCGGCGCGATGACGTCATCGCGCCGCCGGAGCCGTACAGCTCGAGACACAGGCTGGAAGAGGCCTGCATTGCATCGCTGGAGGTAAGTATGTGTTCTTTTTTTTTTCTTGGGGCTACTGGCACATAAAGGGGACGGCTACTGGCACATAAAGGGGACGGCTACTGGCACATAAAGGGGACGGCTACTGGCACATAAAGGGGACGGCTACTGGCACATAAAGGGGACGGCTACTGGCACATAAAGGGGACGGCTACTGGCACATAAATGGGACGGCTACTGGCACATAGAGGGGGGACTAATAACACATAAGGGGGAACGGCTACTGGCACATAAGGGGGAACGGCTACTGGCACATGAGGGGGGCCTAATGGCACATGAGGGGAGACGGCTACTGGCACATATGGGGGGGGCTACTGGCACATGGGGGGAAGCACAAGAGAGGCACTTATTACTAGCACATGTGGTGGCATGGAAAGGCACGTGTTACTGGCACATTATTATGGGGCACTATGTGCGCCTCAATCCTGGGGGTGAGAAAAGAGAAATGATGGGGACAATCACAAAATGTCTGTTTGTGCCATGGAGCCTGGAGGGGAAGAAAAGAAATGTGCCACCCATGGGGGGATGACATGATGAGGGACAATGATGAAGAGAGGGACAATGTTGGAATCTGTGCCATGGGGGGATGACATCATGTCACCCCCGGCACAGTCAGACTTCAACATTGTCCTCATCATGTCACCCCCTGATGGTACAGACTCCAACATTTCCCCCATTGGGGATCATGAAGGATCGGAGCTGATGGCTGACATGGGGGACTGACGGTTGACATGGGGGACTGACGGTTGACATGGGGGACTGACGGTTGACATGGGGGACTGACGGTTGACATGGGGGCTGACGGTTGACATGGGGGCTGACGGTTGACATGGGGGCTGACGGTTGACATGGGGGCTGACGGTTGACATGGGGGGCTGACGGTTGACATGGGGGCTGACGGTTGACATGGGGGCTGACGGTTGACATGGGGGCTGACGGTTGACATGGGGGCTGACGGTTGACATGGGGGCTGACGGTTGACATGGGGGGCTGACGGCTGACGGTTGACATGGGGGCTGACGGTTGACATGGGGGCTGACGGTTGACATGGGGGCTGACGGTTGACATGGGGGCTGACGGTTGACATGGGGGGCTGACGGTTGACATGGGGGGCTGACGGTTGACATGGGGGGCTGACAGCTGACATGGGGGGCATGATGGATGGGGGCTGACACGGAGGGCTTGCATGATGGCTGACATGAGGGCATGATGGCTGACATGGGGGGGGATGATGGATGGGGGCTGACGGCTGACATGGGCTGACGGCTGGCATGATGACTGACATGGGGGGGCATGATGGATGGGGGCTGACGGCTGACACGGGGGGCTGATCTGAGGTGTGATTAACATTGGGGGTCTGATTGGTGGTCTGACCTGAGGTATAGTGGAAAATATTGTTTCTTATTATACTCCTCTAAAACCTACGTGTGTGTTATAGTCTTATAGGGCGAAAAGTACAGTCTTCAAGCGATTGAAGCATAGCGAAGATACCAGGACCACACAGAGGTGAAGCCAGCTGCTGCACACAGGACCAGGACCAGGTGAGCTGCGGGCGGGGGGTCGCCAAGATGTAGCTTCGCTTGAGCTTGCACCGGCCCAGGTCACGTCCACGTGACAGCAGTGACTCACTCACACAGGCACAGCACAGCCTGAACCAGCCCAGACTTGTTGCTGATGTTAATGGATGCTATAACATTGCACCATCCTTCTGAACATACACATCTGTCATCCGCCTTACCTCATGATCCTGGAGCTGTGCTGTACAGTGGCCGCCGAGCTCTACAGCACAGCTCCAGGATCATGAGGTAAGGCGGATGACAGATGTGTATGTTCAGAAGGATGGTGCAATGTTATAGCATCCATTAACATAACAGCAGCAATTCCTCTTTAGTTATATGTGAAGACACTTCGTACACACCGGACTGTAAGTGAATTAATAACTAAGGCCCCTTTCACACTATCGTTGTGAGGATCCGGCGTGCACTTCCGTCTCCGGAAATGCCCACCGGATCCGTCACAACGCAAGACACCTGAAAACATTTGAAGACTGATCAGTCTTCAAAATGCTTTCAGTGTTACCATGGCAGCCAGAACGCTACTAAAGTCCCGGCTGCCATGAAAAAGTAGTAGGGAGCCAGGGGAGAAGCTACTTGCCTTCCGTGTGGCTCCTGGGGCGCTCCACAATGACGTCACAGCGCCCCTACGTCGCATGATCACATTATCCATGTGATGTAGGGGCGCTGTGACGTCATTGTGGAGCACCCTGGGAGCCGCACGGACGGTAAGTAGCTCCTCCCTGGCTCCCACTACTTTCCATGGCAGCCGGGACTTTAGTAGCGTCCTAGCTGCCATGGTTACCATTCAGAAAGGTAAACGTCAGATACGGCGATGCGCCGAAACAACATTTAGCTTAAAGTCGGATCCGGATTAATGCTTTTCAATGGGCATTAATTCCAGATCCGTCCTTGCGGCATGCCTTCAATTTTTTTGGCCCAAGGAAAATCCGCAGCATGCTGTGGATTTTTCAACGGCAAAAAAACGTTTGAATACTGAACTGAAGACATCCTGATGCATCCTGAACGGATTTCTCTCCATTCAAGATGCACTGGGACAATCCTGATCAGTATCTTTCCGTCTTAGAGCCCCGAGGACGGAACTCTAGCACGGAAAGGAAAAACGCAAGTGTGAAAGAGGCCTAAGCACTAGTGAGTATCTGTAATTTTTGGTTATAGGACTAAAACATTATTGCTTCGGGGGGGGGGGGGGGTCTGGGGTGACACCATTTTCTACCGCACCGGGTGACACCAGCCCTAGCAACGCCACTGGCCCTATATACTCGCACATTATGGGGGGCACTATGGAGAAGAGGGGAAGGACCACTATGGGGGCCCTATGTACTGGCATGCATCATTGGTTGGCTCTATGGAGAAGTGGGGGGGGGGGGGAGAAGCACTATGGGGGCATCTACTAGGGGCTTTATGACGCGGCTCCGCCTGGCTCCTAACTTTTTTAGCTGGCTCCTAGATTCCAAGGAAATTTGTCAAGCCCTATTCTACATACATGCAAAACATGACATCAGACTGTTTGTTGTTAATTTAGGGCAGAGTTTGGAGTTTACCTTTTCTGATTTGCAAGCAGCCACCCGGACCTTGACAGCTGTTTCAGGCTTGCTGTTGGACTGAGATGGTCTTCATGTGTCGATTTATAACTGAAAGTCCATTGGTAGCTGCTTATGCATCAGCAGTACAAACTCCACAGCTCCAGCTCATTGCTGCTCATTATCTGTGCCCTTTGCATTAACCACTTCAGCCCCCCTAGCTTAAACACCCTTAATGACCAGGCCACTTTTTACAATTCTGCACTACACTACTTTCACCGTTTATTGCTCCGTCATACAACTTACCACCCAAATGAATTTTACCTCCTTTTCTTCTCACTAATAGAGCTTTCATTTGGTGGTATTTCATTGTTGCTGACATTTTTACTTTTTTTGCTATTAATAAAAATGTAACGACATTTTTGCAAAAAAATGAAATTTTTCACTTTCTGTTGTAATTTTTTTTTAAAAAAACTACATTTCTATATAAATTTTTCTCTAAATTTATTGTTCTACATGTCTTTGATAAAAAAAAATCCAATAAGTGTATATTTATTGGTTTGGGTAAAAGTTATAGCGTTTACAAACTATGGTGCAAAAAAGTGAATTTTGGCATTTTGAAGCAGCTCTGACTTTCTGAGCACCTGTCATGTTTCTTCAAGTGCTAGAATGCCAGGATAGTATACATACCCCCCAAATGACACCATTTTAGAAAGAAGACACCCCAAAGTATTCGCGGAGGGGCATGGCGAGTTCATGTATGATTTTATTTTTTTCCCCAAGTTAGCGGAAAATGACACTTTCTGAGGAAAAAAAAATATGTAAAAATGCCCTGTGAAATCCTAAAGATACTCATTGGAATTTGGACCCCTTTGCGCATCTTGGCTGCAAAAAAGTGGCACACGTGGTATCGCCGTACTCAGGAGAAGTAGGGCAATGTGTTTTGGGGTGTATTTTTATATATACCCATACTGTGTGTGAGAAATATCTCTGTAAATGACAACTTTTAAAATTTTTTATACAAAGTTGTCAATTTACAGAGATTATTCTCTCACCCAGCATGGGTATATGTAAAAATACACCAAAACACATTGCCCTACTTCTTCTGAGTACGGCGATACCACATGTGTGACACTTTTTTGCAGCCTAGGTGCACAAAGGGGCCCAAATTCCAGGCGTGCACACGCGTTTACAGCAAATCTCGCATCTCGCGAGATTACGCATGGATGCGTCCATCCAGAACAACAGGACCGGACGCATCCGTGCGTTAGGCGGTCCTGAGAAGGTTAACAAAGCCCAAGCAAAGGCGCTAGAGGAGCAACGTGAGCAAAGGGCACAAACGGAGGGTCATAACTGAACGGAGGCATTAGGGTAACCTGAGGCAGGGTAATAGTGGGGATCCTGGAGCAGGGTAATTGGAGAAGAGGCAATATTAGCGGTGCATTTAGAGTGGGGGCATCTGGAGCTGGAGCATTTATGGGGGTGCATTTAGAGTGGGGGCATTGGTGGGCATCTGGAGCTGTGGCACTAATGGGGATGCACATAAGGCAGAGGCATTGGGGGGACCTAGGGTAGAGTCCCCCCAATGCCATTCTGAACTCTGCAGATAGCAGCACACATTCATAGATCTGTGTCTGCTATAAACAAATTTCCCCCTTACAGTCTCCTACAGCTCACTACTGTCACACACCTGAGAAATCAGCCCAGCACCGCAGAGGAGTCCTTCTCTCCCGCAGCCACAGTTTTCTGACAGCAGGGAGGGCAGGAGGATGGCCAGACATGTTCTCTTAGAAGATAATCCTGATGGAAAAGGGTAAGCTCAGCCAGAAGCCCAGGTAACCTGGCACCAGGGGGTAATAGCGGCTGGCTCAGGGGCGCACATTACTTTCCTTATCTACTTGATGTAGCAGAGCTGAGTTTGCCATTTGGGCTGTGAGTAAGGATACGTTTACCAGCAGTTTATGTATAGCTAGAGTTTATGAGCCATGCTCAGCTCTGCTACATCTGACATGTGTGTACTACGTGTCGGACCCCCGCCAATCTGGTATTGATGACCTATCCTGAGGATAGATCATCAATATAGGTAACGGGCTAAGCCCTTTACCACAACAAAACAGGTGTCACTGCAGTGGGGACATGATGGCCATCACTTGGGGTCATTTACTACTACCAGTCAGGTCCTTGATTTTGACATCTGCATTGAAGACCCTTTCCTTTGTGGATGGTTTCTGTATTTTTGGGTAAGGCTACACAGCAGCACTGGTCGCAGTACAGCTGTCACAGCCCGGATCACAGAGTAGCAATCATCCCACAGAAATGTATGGAATTGCAGCATGAGTCGCTAAAAATTCAACACACCTGTTTTGTTTTTTTGTGACTCTTGCTGCAATCCCATACATTTCTAGGGGATCATTGCTACTCTACAATCCGTTAGCTGTCGAACAACCAGTGTAATCCTGTAGCCGTAGTGTTAATGAGCGGTGAGATCACTCCAGAAAAACCTCTCCCATCATGCCAATATATAGTATAGAGAGGCAAAGTGACAGTTGTTCTTTGTCACTTAGACTTCTCAGGTCTAGTGATGTCCTGAACTATTCGCCGGCCAACATATGCGATGTTCGGTCCGCCCCCTATACATCATCATTGAGCAAACTTTGACCCTGTACCTCACAGTCAGCAGACACATTCCAGCCAATCGGCACCCTCCCTCCCACACCTTCCCACCTTCTATAAAAACGGCAGCCATTTTAGATTCAGTCTGAAGCTGCAGTGTGTTAGTGAGAGCAGGGAGACTGCAGCTGCTGCTGTGCTGCTGATGAATTCATAGGGAAAGCGTTAGCTAGGCCAGTGTTTTGTGTCCACAGACTCATCTGCTGTAAGGACAGCGTCACAGCACCCCAAAAAGCCCTTTTTAGGGCTACTACATTAGTCTGCTTTTATTAATTTTTTCTCCGTATATATATATTGCAGTTGCCTTGCCCGTGTGTGAGAGGCTGCAGGCCCACAGACTGTAGTGTGCCCACTGCCAGTGCCCACCGTGTGGCACAGGACTTTGCATAAAAAAAAGGCATTTCATTTTTACACTTTAATCTAATTTCAGTTGCCTGCCTGCTGCCAGTGTGTGTCAGGCCCACTTCCACTGACTGTAGTGTGCCCACTGCCAGTGCCCACCACTCATACCGTGTGGCACAGGACTTTGCATAAAAAAGGCATTTAATTTTTACACTTTAATCTAATTTCAGTTGCCTGCCTGCTGCCAGTGTGTGTCAGGCCCACTTCCACTGACTGCAGTGTGCCCACTGCCAGTGCCCAGCACTCATACCGTGTGGCACAGGACTTTGCATAAAAAAAGGCATTTTATTTTTACACTTTAATCTAATTTCAGTTGCCTGCCTGCTGCCAGTGTGTGTCAGGCCCACTTCCACTGACTGTAGTGTGCCCATTGCCAGTGCCCACCACTCATACCAGGTGGCACAGTACCTTGCACGCATACTACCACTAATCAAAAAATAAATAAAAAATGACAGGCAGAAGCAGGCCACCCCGCAGGGGCCGTCGTGGTGCTGTGATTTCCTTTGGCCCTAGAATAATGCCCAGTGTTCAGAGGCCACATACCCTAAACTCGAAAAATTCTGAGGACATAGTTGACTGGCTTACACAGGACACCCAATCTTCTACAGCTTCCGCTCGGAACCTTGACACACCATCCTCCTCCAGCTCCGCTTCGGGCACCTCTCAAGTTACCACTCGCCCGCCCGCTGCCACCACCAACACAGCCACAACACTTGATCCGTCAGAGGAGTTATTTACACATCAGTTGGAAGAAATGAGTGATGTGCAACCATTATTGCCAGAGGATGTAGATAATAGGAATATGTCTCAGTCAGGCAGCATCACATATATAGATGTACGGTGTGATGATGATGATGTTGTACCCGCTGCTGCTTCCTTTGCTGAGTTGTCAGATACAAGTGAAGCGGTTGATGATGACGATGTGTCCGTGAATGTCACGTGGGTGCCCGCTCATAGAGAAGAACAACAGGGGGAAAGTTCAGATGGGAAGACAGAGAGGAGGAGGAGACGAGTTGGAAGCAGGGGGAGGTCGTCGCAAGAAGCTAGTGGCACAGTCAGACAGCATGTATCGGCACCCGGGGTCAGCCAGACAGCACGCCAATCAACGCATGCTGTTGCCACCACCAGAATGCCGTCATTGCAAAGCTCAGCAGTGTGGCATTTTTTTTGTGTGTCTGCCTCTGACAACAGCGATGCCATTTGCAACCTGTGCAAAAAGAAACTGAGTCGTGGGAAGTCCAACACCCACCTAGGTACAACTGCTTTGCGAAGGCACATGATCTCACATCACAAACGCCTATGGGATCAACACATGAGTACAAGCAGCACACAAACTCAAAGCCACCATGCTCCTCCTGGTCCAGCATCTTCTGCCACGTCAACCACTGCTGTCCTCCCTGCCCCCTCTCAACCACCCGCCACTCCGCTTCTCACCTTCAGCAGTTCCTGCTCATCTGCCCACAGTCAGGTGTCTGTTAAGTAAATGTTTGAGCGTAAGAAGCCAATGTCACAGAGTCACCATATTGCCTGGCGTCTGACAGCTGGCTTGTCAGAACTCATAGCTTGCCAGCTTTTACCATACAAGCTGGTGGAGTCTGAGGCCTTCAAAAAATTTGTAGCTATTGGGACACCGCAGTGGAAGGTACCCGGCCAAATTTTTTTTTCACAAAAGGCAATCCCCAACCTGTACTCTGTTGTGGAAAAGGAAGTCATGGCATGTCTGGCACACAGTGTTGGGGCAAGGGTCTGCCACTGATACCTGGTCTGCAAAGCACGGTCAGGGCAGGTATATCACGTACACTGCGCATTGGGTAAACCTGCTGATGGCTGCCAAGCATGGAATGCGTGGCTCTGCAGCGGAGTTGGTGACACCGCCACGACTTGCAGGCAGGCCTGCTGCCACCTCCTCTACTCCTCCTACTCCATCCTCTTCGCTAACCTCCTCGGCTGAGTCCTCTTCTGCTGCTGCGTCTTGCTCCACATCATCAACTGAACCCCCCCCCAGCTCCCCAGTGGCTATTCCACATCCCGGATACGACAGTGTCACGCCGTCTTGGGGTTGACTTGCACCAGCACTCCTGTCCGCCCTTAACGCACAGGTGGATCACTGGCTGACCCCGCACCAACTGGAGATCGGCAAAGTGGTGTGTGACAACGGAAGCAATCTGTTGGCGGCATTGAATTTTGGCAAGTTGACACATGCTGTGCATGGCACATGTGTTGAATCTGATTGTACAACGCTTTGTGTGTAAGTACCCAGGCTTACAGGACGTCCTCAAGCAGGCTAGGAAGGTGTGTGGCCATTTCAGGCGTTCCTACACGGCCATGGCGCACTTTTCTGACATTCAGCGGCGAAACAACATGCCAGTGAGGCGCTTGATTTGCGACAGCCCGACACATTGGAATTCAACACTCCTAATGTTCGACCGCCTGCTCCAACAAGAAAAAGCCGTCAATGAGTATTTGTATGACCGGGGTGCTAGGACAGCCTCTGTGGAGCTGGGTATTTTTTGCCACGTTACTGGACGCTCATGCGCAATGCCTTTAGGCTCATGCGTCCTTCTGAGGAGGTGACAAACTTAGTCAGTCACACTGAAGGCACCATAGGCGACCTCATCCCATTTGTTTTCTTCATGGAGCGTGCCTTGTGAAGAGTGCTGGATCAGGCCGTAGATGAGCATGAAGAGGAAGAGTTGTGGTCACCATCACCACCAGAAACAGCCTTATCATCGCTTGCTGGACCTGCGGCAACGATGGAAGAGGAGTCTGGGGAAGAGGAGTCAGAGGAGGAATGTGCCTTTGAGGAGGAGGAAGACCAACCACAGCAGGCATCCCAGGGTGCTCGTTGTTGTCCCCTATCTGGGACCCGTGGTGTTGTACGTGGCTGGGGGGAAGAACAGACCTTCAATGAGATCAGTGAGGACGAGGAACGATGTCACATGAGTAGCTCAGCATTCAACCTTGTGCAAATGGGGTCTTTCATGCTTTCATGCCTGTTGAGGGACCCTCGTATAAAAAGGCTGAAGGAGAACGACCTGTACTGAGTGGCCACGCTACTAGACCCCCGGTATAAGCAGAAAATGGCTGAAATGTTACCGGAAATCGGAAAGGATGCAGCAGTTCCAAAACAAGTTAAAAAGTATGCTTTACACAGAGTATAAGGGTGATGTCAGAGCACAACGGGAATCTAACAGGGGAAGAGGTGAAAGTAATCCTCCTCCTACCATGACCACGCCAGTAAGGACAGGACGCTTTACAGACGTGTTGTTGATGGAGGACATGCGGAACTTTTTAAGTCCTACTAATCGCCAAAGCCCTTCGGGGTCCATCCTCAGAGAATGACTCAACCGACAGGTATCAGACTACCTCGCCTTAACTGCAGATATCAACACTGCTGAGGAGCGATGAACCCCTTGACTACTGGGTGTGCAGGAATTTGCGATAGAACTGCTGGCATGCCCCGCTTCAAGTGTCCTGTCAGAAAGGACCTTCAGCGCAGCAGGAGGCATTGTCACTGACAAGAGAAGTCGCTAGGTCAAAAAAGTCTAGATTACCTCACCTTTATTAAGATGAATGAGGCGTGGATACCGAAGGGACTGACAGTGGGGCATACATTTGACTAAAAAAGACCTGATGAGAT
Organism: Bufotes viridis; assembly: GCA_033119425.1. NCBI lineage: Eukaryota > Metazoa > Chordata > Amphibia > Anura > Bufonidae > Bufotes > Bufotes viridis. The sequence continues at coordinate 116,280,429 of CM065594.1, forward strand.
TCCTTGGGCTAAAAATGGTCCCCACGCTGCTGTATTTAATCTCTGCATGCCGGATGACTTGCCACCAACTAGGGTTCAAGCTGCAATGTTTTAGTACACTTTCTGCCTGGAAAACATCAATTTGTCCGGCCGCTGCAACAGCAGCGGCTGCAACAATACCAAATTTTTCAGGCATGTGTACATGCCTAATTTTTCTGGCCTCTGGTGCTGCACTGTGGCTGCAAAAACAAAACAAAAAAAAAGGCATATACATGTGTCAATTCCCCTTTATGATCGTTACCTTGTTGTGGTGAAGGGGCTTGCGTATCACAATGAATCGATCACCTTTATGAGTATGTTGGCACACCCCAGATGATAAGGTCGTTGCTTCATTGTGAACAGACCAAAAGCGATCGGCTGGATAATTTTTCATAGAAAAAACATTAATTTTCTTTGTGATCATCTAAGGTGATCATTAAAGCCTAATAGTCCAACAATGGGCCGACACTGCAGAATCATTGTTTTCTGGGTCACTTAACTGTCACTGAACTACCTCAGCACGACCATAGGCTTTAAAAAACCGCCATCGCCTGCAATCTCCAAAACGTGCGCACGACCACAGTCATCACTACACCAAGATTGACGCATAGAGGAATAACATTTATGTCATAAGCGTGTCATCTATTGACAACTCTTTGCGGTTGTCTAAAATATATTCGATACATGTCCCCTGATAGGGGACGTAACAGGGATTAAACTGATAAGAATAGTACTAGTTAACACACCACTCATATAGGGTTGCGCCGTGCCCCAAATTGAAGGTAAGAGGAAGGACCAAGCTTCTTTTTCCATCTCCCGGTTCCTAAAATCTATTCGATACACTTCCCCTCATCGGCGATGTAACAGGGATTAAACTGATAAAAATAGTACTACTGATTACTGAACACACCACTCATATAGGGTGGCACAATACATTGTGCAAGGAAGAGACCTTCAATGACGTCAGTGAGGACAAGGAACAGGACATGGCTAGCTTGGTATCCAACCTTGTGCAAATGGGGAGTTTGCGGTTGTACAAGTGGACTGTTTGCGGTTGTTTGCGGTGCGTTAAACAGGGAGTTTGGTCTGTCACAATTAGGTCTGTCACTGTGAAGCGGGGGTAACCCTTACACTACCTGATTGATACAACATCATACCTGAGCGTATACACACACTGGATGTTTTAAAGCACGTTATTCCAAACAATTTAGGAATGTTAGGTGATTTATGCCCTTTATGGATTAAAACCCGACTCTGCGTCCACTGTGTAATTTTCCATGGGAGTTTTGCCATGGATCCCCCTCCGGCATGCCACAGTCCAGGTGTTAGACCCCTTGAAACAACTTTTCCATCACTACTGTGGCCAGAAAGAGTCCCTGTGCGTTTCAAAATTTGCCTGCCTATTGAAGTCTATGGCGGTTCGCCCGTTCGCGAACATTTGCGGAAGTTCGTATTCGCCGTTCGCGAACGGAAAATTTTATGTTCGCGACATTTCTACTCAGGTCATGTTGTGTATATTATTCATGAAAAGGTCATGCTTTTTAAGGTTTACCCCCATAATAACAAACTATTTCTCAGAGAGATAAGGTAACCTTAAAAAATAACTTTTATTGATACATATAAAACGCCCAGTATATCATAAAAAAGGAGAGGTGTAAAGACATTAGCTCAGGATCCTACCACCAATTGATGCATATGATATTTGTCACTAGGGTATTGACCAGGTAAGAGGGAGGGAATGCTGGGTCTCTGACCCTTTTGTGTCCCTATATGCTCCCCCTGTTAATTGATCGATGCCTCCTGTTCCACCCTCGCACTCTTCGCTGGCCTGTTCTCCCACTGCCCAGCTTCTTCCTGAAGGGGAAAGGGAAGGAGGGGTTGTCGGCCCTGTAACTTATACGTATTGTTCAGATAGACCAAGCTATAATTTGCCACAGCATAGGTCTTATCTGTTCCAATGTACCAGGGGGTAGAACGATTCTCCAAAGCTGATTGACAATAATACATCAAATAAACTACCAGTCTCCTAGAAAATATATATATATAGCACTAGGGCAGGTGACCACTGTCGGGTCACATGTCCATGACACCAATGTGCCCAACAAATGCGCACACTTCATACCCTACCCAACGTGTTTCCCTGGTGTAAAACCAGTTTATCATTATACGAATAATTGCAAATTCAATCAAAAAAAGTGCAAATAATATCCAGTGCAGGAGAGTCAAATCAGACTGCTTATCTTGTTAGGGCCCTGGTATGGCCAGCCATCCGATAGATATGACCAGGAAGTGTCCGTTTGCCCGGCCATATGAGATCCGCGTATGGCAGTTGTTTGATTTACTGGTATCCAAATAGAGACTTTATCAATCTGTGATCTTATGATCCTTGTGTTGTATAAATTACCCTCATAATACCATACGCCCAATACAAATAGCATTTATAAAAGAAGAAGGTCTTTAAAAGCTGCCAGACTTCAGTGGAGAGGGCCAGGCAGTAGAGGTCCGCATGAATCGGAGTCACAGGACCCCATAGTCCTAAAAGGTGGTCCTCCTCTGGGACCTTTAGGTATCAGCTTTTTTTATTTCATGGATATCATTTAAAGGTGTGAATGCTCCTTCAGGTTAGTGTCAAGTGACCATGTGCCAGATTTGCTTTTTTTTATTTTTTTTATCTGACACCAAATATGTATGGTGAAAAGATACCAATGAAAACCATGTCGTCCAACAAAAATCAAAGCCTTACACAGCTCCGTAGAAAGAAAAATAAAAAAGTTATATAAGTCTTGAGATGCGGCGATGCACAAAAATAAATATATATATATGTATATATATTGTGTAAAAGTAGTAAAACTTAAAATATGTATTTGGTGTTTTACTGGCACTGACAAGGAGAACAAAGTTATTATGTCACTTTTGCTGCAAAAAGAAGGTCACAAAACTTAAAACATATAAATAAAGTGACGCCGTCTACTTGGCTTAACCACATCTTCTACCAGTTTGGCTCTGCCTACAACATGGGGCCATTGCCTTCTACACTCACTAAATGGTGATTACTTAAGCCACTAATGGGTATCTTACGCCAGAGACAATACGTGTTTTGCTGGCTATTACCTTTCGGCATCTCCATCTCGGCCAATGGAAAACGTTACACTTCTGAAGAAGTGATTAAAGTGGCGGCAGAGCTGGACATCCCACTTGATCCACTACCAGTGCTAGATATGGCACATTCAACCATTGACATACCACCCCTACCTGTGCTGATGCCATAGGAAACGGTTGAAAAGCCCAAGAGTTAAAGAGCCAGAAAGAAGTCCCATAGAGCTTTGACTCCTCTAAGACGTCTCGAACCCACGTGAGCTGCTGAGACACATCTCCTGAGAGACTGCTCCTCATCTGCTGAGTATTATATTTAATCTTCTCTTACAGGTTTTCAACAGTTAATGTACCTCAGTTTTATGGGTGCACCTGACAGTACCCCCTTACTGTAGTACAAATACTACAAGATGTAAATTTTTGTGTTCTTATATAGTACACATGATGCCACTAGCGGTTGTTCCAAGTGTAGTACATACTCCACCTTTGCATTATCCTTCCCAGTTTATGCTTCCCCTACCTCACAAAATTCCTCACCCGAGATCACGTCTCATGATCAGGCTATCGATCCCTAAACTTCAGATGGCCACTGAAATGCAAACTATGACTTCCATCTCATATAATGTGAGAGGCCTCAACTCACCTGTTAAACGGTCTTCGATCTTAGCACACCTTAAAAAACTAAAAGCGGACTTCTTGCTGTTACAAGAAACGCACCTAATCCGATCCAAATCTCCCACTCGCCCCACGCGTTTCACCGGTAATCTCCGGCTTCGTTGACCCCTGACGAAGCCAGGGATTACCGGCGAACGCGTGGGACGTTTCTTTCATTCAGCTGGGGTCCAGTGGCCAGCGAGAGGACAGATTATGGCATTCACATTATGACCACACACGGTCTGGTTTAGATCGATGCAGCCATTGGTATATATGTATGCATTTGCTGTATGACCTTATTGCACCTTGTAATGTAGCTGGCTTGTATGATTTGAAGTCCGTTTATTTTGGACAAGAGTGGACTCTGCTTTAGTGTTGGCTTATATATAGCCTACACTTTGTTCTATTGTATACAATTTTTAATGTGTCTTTGTATTTTGTGTCCTTTGTACAATAAAATATTTTTGTTTTTACATATGATTTTGTTGGATGTGCATTCTAATAGTGGTTGCTTTGACTCTCTTTTGGTCGTTGTTTAGTGCAATTGTTTCTTTGACCACTGTTTGCACTCCTTTGCTATATTCATTTTGGTGTGCCCCCTTATTTATATAAGTGGTTTCAAGGTCATAAAATAGCCAATACATTAGTAAGAATAGGAAACCTCTATGCTCCGAACAAGAACCAGGACACCTGGATCTCAAACACTCTGAGAGAATGCAAACACTTTATATTCGGAACCTTTCTTTTAGAAGGGGACCTGAACGCTGCCTTACACCCACGCGTAGACACGTCCACAGAGCGCTCAATGCTGACCAAAAGAGCCTTAACCCGTATTCATAAAGCTTTGCACTCTGCTCAACTTGTAGATACCTGGAGAGATATTCATCCAGCAGACAGAGATTACACTTTTTTCCCCTGTACAACAATCCTACGGGCACATAGATTACCTATTACTCTCGCTCCCAACGCTCTTGACCATAAGAGAAGTAACTATAGTTCCCAGTGTGCATTCGGATCACTCATTTACTACTTTTATGTACATCACTTGGCAACATCTCCAAGTCTACACAGACTTGGCGACTAAACGAATACCTTCTTTCCAACGCTCAATATAAAAGCCTCATAGAAAACGCCCCTAGAGACTACTTTAATCAGAACGCTGATGACACGCTACCCTTCAACAAGATTTGGGAAGCTCACAAAGTTGTAATTCGAGAATAGTTCTAAAACTTCATGTTTATTTGATCATCTAAAATAACTACACTGTGATCTGAGAGCTGACACTTATTAAAAAATCGTGTCACAAATAAGTAGCGCTAATCTCTAGTAGTACTCAAGTCTATGTCAGTAGGGAGTTGTGCACTAACTCCCTCCAACTAATAGTTCAATTTGGGATGGGAACAAAATAGTAGCCACAATGTATAGCTATCTACTAACAGGTATATAGGACACTACTGCAGTTTGATGCTAAATGTGCTAATGTATCCCACTACTGTGGGCAATTTTACCACTCGCAATTGTATATACTGCAGTGTCCTTACTCGTCCTGTTGTTAGATATTTGCACAGAGGTCCCTCTCCCTATATGTGGAGATGACCTGGTTTAATGTATAATTCAGCTGAGGACGCTGCCTCTGCTATATTGCTACCATTAGCGTCCGTCCCAAAAGTGAACAAATACAAATGTCTGAACCATGACCCTGAACAGTGCTGCGCTCTTATTGTGACAATTTAAAACTTAGTAACTGCCCCCGACATGTTTCGCCACTACAGTGGCTTCATCAGGGCTAACGGGCAGCACTTTGCTGCCCGTTAGCCCTGATGAAGCCACTGTAGTGGCGAAACATGTCGGGGGGCAGTTACTAAGTTTTAAATTGTCACAATAAGAGTGCAGCACTGTTCAGGGTCATGGTTCAGACATTTGTATTTGTTTACTTTTGGGACGGACGCTAATGGTAGCAATATAGCAGAGGCAGCGTCCTCAGCTGAATTATACATTAAACCAGGTCATCTCCACATATAGGGAGAGGGACCTCTGTGAAAATATCTAACAACAGGACGAGTAAGGACACTGCAGTATATACAATTGCGAGTGGTAAAATTGCCCACAGTAGTGGGATACATTAGCACATTTAGCATCAAACTGCAGTAGTGTCCTATATACCTGTTAGTAGATAGCTATACATTGTGGCTACTATTTTGTTCCCATCCCAAATTGAACTATTAGTTGGAGGGAGTTAGTGCACAACTCCCTACTGACATAGACTTGAGTACTACTAGAGATTAGCGCTACTTATTTGTGACACGATTTTTTAATAAGTGTCAGCTCTCAGATCACAGTGTAGTTATTTTAGATGATCAAATAAACGTGAAGTTTTAGAACTATTCTCTGGGTAATAATAGGTTAAGGCCCCGCTGGGCAATAGTAAATGATGTCTGAATAACCTCACCCAGAGATGGATCCGCTAGATTAAAGTTGTAATTCGAGGCAAATTTATTTGAATAGCTTCACATCTCAATAGATCTACACAAGAAACAGGAAAGAAGTTATACGTGAGATCCAACAACTAGAACTCACACACAAATCCTCTAGCTCTAGGGATATTCTCCAAACGCTAGCGTCCAAAAGGCAGAAACTAAGGCTACTTTCACACTAGCGGCACGGACCTCCGGCAGGCTGTTCCGTCAGGTGAACAGCCTGTCGGATCCGTCCTGCCGCTAGTGAATGTGTGCCCCAGCCTGCCGGAGGTCCGTGCCGCTAGTGTGAAAGTAGCCTAAGAGATATCCTGAACGTACAATCAGCTAAATTTTAGATGTCATGGAAAAATAGACTATTCGTACATGGTGATAAGGTATCCAAACTAATGATGTCTCTCATTAAGAAACGCAAAGCATGCACATATATACTTTCAGTAAAACACCATACAGGTTTACCATGCATTCTGTCACTATTATAAAACTTTATTTCAACCGAAGGCACAAGACACAAACGACCAAACAGCCAAGAGATGAGAGGATATCAAAAGCTTCCTCTCTTCTCTTCATCTCCCAACATTGTCAGAGGACCAGCAAAGAGAGATCAGCAGACCTTTCACGCTGCTCGAGGTCCAGTCCATCCTGTCGAAGAGCCCTACGGGTAAAACCCCGGGTCCTGATGGTCTCCCTATTTCGTATTACAAATCCCTACGTGAGATTCTCCAACCCCACCTCCTACACTTCTGTAACACTGTGCTGCAGGACTCTGCATTACCGAGACAAACACTTGAAGCACATATCTCCCTTATACACAAAGAGGGAAAGGATCCAGAACTATGCAGTAATTAGGGACCAATGACCTAAAGGTTTTTGCTGGCCTTGTAGTGCAGCGTCTGAGTCCCCTGTTACCGAGTCTTGTCTCCCCTAAACAAGTCGGCTTCGTTAAGGGCAGAGAGGGCAAGGATAATTCCATCAGGCTTCTCCATCTCATGCAAGAAGCTAACATATCTTGCACCCCTGTAGTCTTTCTTGGCACGGACGGTGAGAAAGCCTTTGACAGGGTGGACTGGACCTTCATGACTGAAACACTACACTATTTTAAGATCCCTGATTCTTTTATCAAAGCCATCTCTCAACTATACTCCCGACCCTACACGAGAGTGCGAGTCAATGGCTTGCTGTCAGACTCGTTCGACATCTTAAATGGTACTCTGCAAGGTTGTCCACTGTCTCCTCCACTATTCATCTTAGTGATGAAAACTCTGATTCAGAGCATAACCAACATCCTGCCATAGCAGTATATACGTCACCGCAGTAGATCATAAAGCGGCAGCCTTCGCTGATGGCCTTCTTTTAATTCTCACTGACCCTACAAAAGAGCTACCAGCAGTACTGGACACATTTAACATATTTCGTTCCCTTTCCAACTTCAAAATAAACCTAGAAAAATCAGAGGCATCAAGCATAAATATCTCTCAAGACATTAAGAGCACTCTTAAAAGGCAATTTCCATTTAAATGGGCAAAAAGCCACATAACGTATTTAGGGATTAAACTCAGCGCATGTTGGTCCGACTTGATCAAACTCAACTACCTACCACTATTACAAAACTCTCTCCATGAAATAGAATTCTGGTCCGCTCCCTTCATATCCTGGATTGGAAGGAAAAACTTACTAAATGGCCTCATCCTGCATAAGTTCATTTATCTGTTTCAGATGCTACCAATCAAGGTCCCAAAGACCTATTTTCTAAAAGTCAGATCACTCTTCTCAAACTATATTTGGGAATATTGGGCTAGGCCCACAACAAACAAAATACATGTAGCACTGGAAGAACTCTCCTCTCTGATACCTCTTAGGACCTTACTAGTAGCACCAACTGACTACTTAGACAGAATAAGTTTTAAGAATGTCCTAACTCACGTGGTAGCATACTTGTGGAAAGTGCATGCACCACATCTTCTACCTGCCCCTTCTCCTTTAGCTACAGTGAGAGACCTACCGAAGCTGTATATTAAACAACAACATCTCCATTCCCCAGACCAATTGCATACTTAAGACATACCACTAGAAATAATGTAATAATGTAAAATGGAACAATTAAATCCCTTGTTGACCTAAACAATTTAACAGACGAGAGACCACAAAATTTCCTACACTACAACAAACTCAAAATGGCACTCCACTCATACATATTACAAGGCACTAGAGTTTAACGAACCCGAACTGTATATTTCGGGTTCGTACCGAAAGTTATGGTTTTCCGGACCTGTAAAGTTCGGGTTCGTTGTTCGGTGATTTCTTCCCGCTTTTTGAAAGGCTCCAGGGCAGCCAATCAACAAGCGTTTCACTACTTTGCCCTAAGAAGCCATCACAGCCATGCCTACTATTGGCATGGCTGTGATTGGCTAAGTGCAGCATGTGACCCAGCCTCTATATAAGCTGGAGTCACGTAGCACCGCACGTCATTCTGCTGCTCTTAGTGTAGGGACAGGTTGCTGCTGCTGTGAGGGGGAGATTGGGGAAGAAATCTGTTGAACATGGTGGTGTTAAATCTTCAAACTACAGCAATTATTGAGGGTGCTATGCTACATATTTGTACCCAGCCCTGAGCCCAGTGATACTGCAAAATAATTTTTAATCTATCTGTTACTGAAGTGGGGGTCGGCAGCCATTTTAGCAACTGCAGTGTCCTTGGAACTGCATGTCACCTGCATGTGTGCCAGCCTGCCAGGGACATCAGTCTAATTATTTTTTGGTAGCTCAGTGGCGGAAAAATTCTGGCAGGACAAGTCCCCCTACATTACCTATTTTAAAATTTTGGGGTGACATAGTGCATTTCTGTAGTTGGTGAAATAAACCCGTACTATCGTACCACAGAGCACGTTTGCATACACCGCTGAAAAACCTGTTTTATAATTTTGCGGTGACAGTGCATTTTTGTAGTTGTTGGAATAAACCTGTACTGTCGTACCACAGAGCACGTTTGCATACACTTCTAAAAAACCTGTTTTATAATTTTGCGGTGTAGCATTGCATTTCTGTAGTTGGGGGAATAAGATCATACTGTTGTGCCACAGAGCATTTTTGCATACAACTATGAAAAACTGTTTTAAAATTTTGCGGAGAAAAAATGCATTTCTGTAGTTGGGGGAATAAACCCGTACTGTTGTGCCACAGAGCACTTTTGCATACAACACTGAAAAACCTATTTTAAAATTTTACGGTCACATAGTGCATTTCTGTAGTTGGTGGAATAAACCCGTACTGTCGTACCACAGAGCACGTTTGCATACACCGCTGAAAAACCTGTTTTATAATTTTTGGGGTGACATACTGCATTTCTGTAGTTTGTTGCAATAAACACTGGTTTTGTGCTACATAGCAGATCTGAGGCCTACCCTGTATTTCAGTCATTTTAAGTAACCTGTGGAACTCTGCATTTACATAGCTGGTTGCAAAAACACCGGTTTTGTGGTAGATGGCACATTTGCGGTGTATGCTGCATTTATGACAGTCAAATTAAACCGTTAACCTCTGCTGTTACATTGTTGGTTTGAAAAATACATTTTTTGTTGAAGTAATTGTATTGAATTGCTCCGTTACACAGTTGTGTGACCTAAAGAACTGTATTCTGTTTATGACATGGACACTGCATTACTGTTAGTGAACTTAATTGTTGACTTTTGGCAGTTAAATTGACACCTGAGATAAACCATCTGTTAGTTTGGTGGGTGAATGCAAATAATGGGGAGAACATCAAATAAGGGATGTGGACATGGTCATGTTGGTGGAGCTCCTGTTGCTGGGAGAGGACGTGGCCATTCTGCGCCAGCTACAGGTCCAAGTGAAACACCTTCCTCAGGTGCGAGTAGGCGACAGAACCTGCAGCGTTATTTGGTAGGCCCGAATGCCGCTCTACAGAAGGTGAGGCCAGAAAAAGTACAGGCGATAGTAGATTGGGTGGCTGACAGTGGCGTCAGTTCCTTCACAGTCTCTCCCACCCAGTCCTTTGCAGAAAGCTCAGAGTTGGCACCTGCAGCCCATGCCGATCATTCTTTTACGTCACCCCCTTGCAAATCAGCCAAGCTTTCTGAGCTCCAAGTCATGCAGCAGACTCTTATGCTTTTTGATGACTCTGCTGGCAGGGTTTCCTCAGGCCATCCATATAGCATCGCCTGTCTGCGCTGCAGCGTAACTTCGGCCTTCCCGCTCACCGCCTCATATGCGAGACTGTGCGAGCAGCAGCAGGCGATAGTGGAGTTTCAGCTGCAGCACGCACCGGTCAGCCGCTCTGCGGAACAGCACCACTTCACCACCAATGAGTGGGCCTCTATGCGAGACCTGTGTCACTTGTTGCAGTGTTTCGAGTTCTCAACCAACGCCGTTCTTAGCGTTACAATACCACTTCTATGTCTCCTTGAAAAAACACTTAGGGCGATGATGGTAGAGGATGTGGCACAGGAGGAAGAGGAGGGGGAATTTCACAGGGTTTCAGGCCAGTCATTCAGAAGTGGCTCAGAGGGTGGGTTTCTGCACCAGCAGAGGCCAGTTACACATGTGGCCAACCAGGGCACAGTTCTTGAGGAGGATGACGTAGAGGAGGAGGAATCGGATTCACAGCAGGGTGACACCCAATGCAGCTCATGGCCATCACTGGAGCGTGACTGGGGAGATACGGAGGACACTGACGTTACACCACCTACAGAGGACAGCTTATCCTGCAATGCCTGCGCAATGACCGCAGAGTTGCTGACATTTTAGCTTGTGCTGACTACTGGGTTGCCACGCTGCTGGATCGCCATTACAAAGACAACAGCGGGGGAAAGTGGAAGCACATGGCGGAGGAGGAGGAAGAGGTCACCAACGCAGCTGGGTCACAGCCAGCACCTCAGAAGGCAGGGTTAGCATGGCCGACATGTGGAAAAGTTTTGTCACCACGCCACAGCAACCGGCACCACCAGCTGATATGGAATGTCTTAGCAGGAGGCAGCATTTGAACAGCATGGTGGAACAGTACGTGTGCACACGCCTAAACGTACTGACTGATGGTTCTGCCCCACTCAACTTCTGGGTCTCCAAATTGTCCACATGGCCAGAGCTAGCCCTTTATGCCTTGAAGGTGCTGACCTGCCCTGCGGCCAGTGTATTGTCTGAACGTTTATTTAGCAATACCTTCACCTGCCTTGATATTCTTAGGCTGGAATGTAGAACGACAACGTGTGCAAAGAAGATCCCTTCTTTCATTCCTGTTAGCAGCCGCTAAACTTCTCATCCCCCCTTTATGGAGAACGACAACATGTCCCACACTGCCTCAATGGTTGCAAAAAGTATACCAAATATATGGTATTGAAGAGATTGCTGCACTAGCTAAACATACCCATAGTAGATTTGCGACACTTTGGAGTTTTACCTACCGCAAAACTGCCTCTTTCCTTAACCATTTATCAGGAGAAAGCCCGCCCACCGCAGGATGCTTATAGATACATATGAGACGAAATTACCAATCTTAACACTAGCATTACCTCCTGTACCTCAATGAATCTTAGACCATGATCTTGAGTTTGACTAAATCTCCTGATGACACCCGCCCCCCATCCACCTTCCCACGTACAAACCACATAGTTATTATACAGGTTCTCTTATTTTTTTTTAGTTTAATGCAGTTCACTAAACTGTTGACTATAGCCTCATAAGGATTGTTACTACAGGTCAAATGCTAATACTTCTGGACAATAAATGTTCCAGCTTACATAAGTCACCGACCCTTGAGTCTTGACATCAAATCCAGGACTGCATAATCCTACTCAAGATCAGTTAATTTTCAAATATGATTGATTGTTATGTAATAATTACCTGTACAATGTATATTGTCTTATCACATGTTAATGTTAAAAATTAATAAAAAGAAAATTGAAAAGAAAAGTAGGTTTTAGTAGAGATGTTTAGCTGAGGGAATGCACATATGACAAACAGGTTCCAGAATGCCCAGAAAATCTACAAGTAGAGAGGATCATTTAATTCGCCAACAAGCAACTCCTACAGTTTCATTGCCCACCATCTGGACTGGAACCATATTGTCTTTAGTAATGAACCAGGTTCTCTTTTGGGATCCAACAATGGTGGGGTTTGAGTATGGAGGCCTCGTAGTCGAGCTCTTCGATCCTCTTTCTGTGAAGCTAAGCAGTGCCACCACTGCTGATGTGATGATCTGGGGAGCTATCACATACAACAGTTGGTCACCGCAAGTAGTGATATGAGGGACACTAAACAGATCAGCAACATGTGCAGGACCTCCTGCAGCCATGTGTTGCCTCTCATGGCCTCTGCTTCCAACTGGAATTTTTACCAGGATAATACTTGTCCACACACAGCAAGGGTCTCCCAGGAATGTGCCCACCACAATTCCTTGGCCTTCCCAGTTGTCAGATTTTTTGCTAATCAGACAGTTGGGACGCCAGCTTCGCTATCCTACAAGTTTGCAGGATCTACAGGCCCAGCTGCAACATCTGTGGGCAGAGGTGCTGCAGGATACCATAGGAAACCTGTATGCCTTCATGCCTAGCTTTATCTCATCTTGTTTCCCGGCTAAAACCTCTTTTCCCCAATAAACTTATCATTTCGCTCTAATTTTGTAATCACTTACATATATCATCATTACATTCACACATAGAAAGTTTCACTTCATTCCAAATACTACTTCTTGGTGCATTATTTTTTTGACAATAAGTGTGTATACAGGCCATTATGTACAAACATAATTGAATATTTTGAATTAAATTAAAACAGATCTTACTGCAATAATGGTAAAATCCGCCATGGATGTAAATTGTGTTGTCATATGATTCTTGGAAATTTTTCTAATGGAGATGTTGCAGCTGCTATGCAAAAGTTGATTGTATTATCAGAATATATGTAGATAAGTAGTATACTGTATATACAAGGTATGATAAAATGGAAGTCTGGAAGAAACTGCAAAATTACGGGCTGTTTCCACAACCAGGTGTGGGCTACGGAAGCCAAGTTCCGTAGTTGACCCATTTTGCCAGCTGAGTTTGTATCTTTGTGTGCCAGGTTCCTATAAGATATCAGGATGTCACAGTCTATTTCTCCATGGAGGAGTGGAAGTATTTAGAAGAACACAAGGATCAGTATGAGAACGTTATGGAGAATCACCAGACTCTCATATCACCTGGTAAGAGCACTTCTTTGGGGTATATGATTTCTTAGGTTGTATTCACTTGTGGATTTTGTATATGTTACTTAGTGTTGGTTGTAACCCCAATATTTGTTGTCTATTATAATTATTATAAATTATGCACTATACACAGTAAATAAATAAAAAATGCAGCTTGGGGGATCACAAAGAACTGAACATGACTTGGTGATCACATATAAACCATGACCTACACTATTAATAATGTTGTATTTTGCAAAGTGTAGTTGGAGAATGACATCTAAATTAGTAAAATCTGCATGGCTGTTTCTCTGCTGCATTTGGAATTGTCTGACTGATTTTTTTTTTTTTACACCTCCTTTATTGGCAGCCATTAGTTAAAGGGGCTGTCCAGGATTATGATATTGATGGTCTATCAGTGTTAGGCCTCATGCACACGACCGTTGTTGTGGTCCGCGTCCGAGCCGCATATTTTGCGGCTCGGGCGCGGACCCATTCACTTCAATTGGGGCCGCAAAAGATGCGGACAGCACTCCGTGTGCTGTCTGCATCCGTCGCTCCGTTCCGTGCCCCCGCAAAAAAAATAGAGCATGTCCTATTCTTGTCCGTTTTGCGGACAAGAATAGGCTTTTCTACAATGGGCCACGTTCCGTTCTGCAAATTGCGGAACGGAACTCGGAGCAGCTTGCGTGTTTTGCGGATCCGCGGTTTGAGTACCGCAAAACACCAATGGTCGTGTGCATGAGGCCTTAAAATCCTTGCCAACACCTTTAAAATGTAACTAAACTTTTATACAACTTTCTTTTAAATTATCCTAAATACACTACAATTATTTTTTGCATTTATTTTACAGAATGACTTTCCTGTCTTAAAGGAGTTCTCCATGAATTAAAGGGGTTCTGCAGTTTGTTTAAACTGATGATCTATCCAGAGGATAGTTCATCAGTTTAAACAAACTGCAGAATCCCTTTAATAATGGCTAATTTTGTCTAGGGGGCAAGTATCAGGGAAAATAAAATGGCTGCTGCCCTATTAGCACACACAAAACCCATGCTAATAACAGAGCTGGACGGATAATTTCAAAGTAGTTAGCTAAAGAGCTGTCTCCGCTCTCCTCACTACTCTTGCTGTCATGAATTACAATTTTACATACAGCTGATGGTAATGGAGCTAAGTGAAAGTACAGTAATGCAGCAGAGTGCATCATTAGCCACATGTCTTGCCTCTCATGGCAGGGCTTCAAACTGGCATTTTTCAGCAGGATATTGCTCACCCAGACACAGTAAGGGTTTCCCAAAAATGCCTCTGCTTGCCTGGTCGCCAGATTTATCATCAATTGAGCATTTATGTGACCAGTTGAGATCCCAACTTTGGCAACCTATCAGTGTGCAAAATCTACAGGCTCAGCTGCAATATCTGTGTGCAATTGTGCAGCATGGTAACTTATGGAACCAAATGCATTTCATCTTGTATCCAGGCTAGAGACGGCCCAACAGGGTACTAGAATGTAAGGGCATAGTTGCCAACTGTCCTAAATTTGGCAGGACTGTCCCTGATTTTCAGAAACAGTCCTGGCAAATTTGCACTACCCCGGTCTGAAAATGGTAAGGGATAACACAAAACCCACCCATAAGTGTGTGTTCAAGGGTGGAATCCCATTCCTAGGTGAGGCTTAGATACCCTGATTTTATCAGCTGAAATGTTGGTAAGTATGTAAGGGTGGCACAACCAGTTTAGTATATGAGCACAGAAACCAGGCAGGCGGCAGATTTTACAGCATTTTACACATAGAATGTGTAATTCCTTCTTGGTGCCTTTTGTTGTCAGTGAGTGTACTTCTCATTCCCTTCCAACCACTTCTGGCATTGTCTCAAAAAACTGCATAAAAATTTGCACAAAAAGCTATGTAGGTCAGTTTGTAAGAAGGGATTCACCTTTTCTCTAATGTTTTATTTTTGGGTGGAAAACACAATTGGTGATAACTGAAAAATAAATGTGTACCATTGTAATCAGTCACTTTGCGTATGTCTCCTACAGCTGATTTCAGTAAAAAAGAAACATTAGAAAGATGTCCCAGTCCTACATATTCCAAGGATTATCCACAGGAAAATCAGAATATCCCAAAGGATGAGGTAGTTGGAAATGTTTATATTGTTTAATTATTTGAAGAGCTGATGAGCTGAAATTAGTAGTTCATTATCTAACCAGCTGATGTAATCTTAAAAGAATTCTGTCAGCAGATTTTACCCCTATAACCTAAACATATGTTCATGTCCAGACTAATAAGTAGAATCCTAAGATGGCCTTATTATACCTTACTGTGGCTCTATTTGCACAAAAATCAGCTTTTTATAACCTGTCAATCACTTACTTAAGGTGCCCAAGGGGAGGTCTGTTAATACAGGGTGCCCGGCCACACCCCTCGCCATCCGCTGCCCAGCGCCGCCTTCCACAGCTCAGCGCCGCCTCCGCAATCCTCCCTGTCCCTCTGCCAGATCTCGCGCCTTCAGGGCATATCCGAGTTGAGTGAAGTGCGCATCCTGCCGGCGCGGGATCTGCTGGCAGCGGCTTCGTTGAACGAAGTACCGGCATGATGCGCACTTTCTCAACCCGGATATGCCCTGCAGGCGCGGGATCTAGCAGAGGGACGGGGAGGATTGCAGAGGCGGCGCTGAGCTGTGGAAAGCGGCGCTGAAGACCGCGAAGGAGGCGCTGGGCAACGGATGGCGAGAGGTGTGGCCGGGCACCCTGTATTAACGGATCTCCCCTTGGGCACCTTAAGTAAGTGATTGACAGGTTATAAAAAGCAGATTTTTGTGCAAATAGAGCCACAGTAAGGTATAATAAGGCCATCTTAGGATTCTACTTATTAGTCTGGACATGAACATATGTTTAGGTTATAGGGGTAAAATCTGCTGACAGAATGCCTTTAAGCTGCTGCCATCAATTATTTTATCATAATTGTCCGAGATGACTAAGCCTCAGTCATTCCACTAATAAATAGCACTTTCGTGTGAAAATTTCCTCAATTTCCTGCTCCACTGTCTAGACATACAAAGCTACATATTTCTATGAATTTAGAAGTAGGGATGAATGGCTGAATAAAAGGTGTCTGGGCTGCTTCACCTGCTTCTATTCAACATCACTATGCACTGAGATAAGAGAAGAAAGCAGGGAAGCTACTGAGTATGTCAGTCCACCAATGAATGCAGGAAAAGGTGGATCAGAATTTTAGCCACAGAAGAAACAGCAAGTCACAGTGCTCCACATGGACACAGCGCCCACAGACAAGTTCTCCTGCAGGGTGTCAGCAGCGCTGACTACCTATAGATATTAACAAACCCCTTTAGGCAGGCCACAGCTCCCCTGCCGCAGTCCACTCCTCTCTCCACTCACCAGCAGCGCACAGATGAGCGGCCGGCTCCTTGTCCGCTCAGCAGCACAGGGGAGAAGGAAGCAGTCGCTCCCTCCCTCCTGTGCCGCTGCCACCAATGAGAACACAGAGGGGAAGAGGAGTGGCGGGGCTGTGGCCACCAATGAAGATAACTTGCTCATTAATTCAAATACAGGAGGCAGGTTCTGGCAATCATAAAGCTGACACCCGACCTCTATGAGAGGTACCTGCGATCTGTGGCCGCACCTGAGGGGTTAACTACTGTGGATCCCCATAGCAGTCGGGTGCGGCTATATGATTCTGCAGCCAGCACCTGCCTACTGTATTTGAATTAATGGCTGAGTTTTCTTCATTGGTGGCGCCCCCCCCCCCCCCCAAACCCCAGTATTAAAATCACTGGTGACGCTGTGCGTCTTCCCCCCAAACCCCAGTATTAAAAACATTGGTATCGAACATTTTGGTATCGAAACAACCCTACTGGGCATGTGCGGAAACAAGCTGGATACGGTGATGCAGAATCAGCCTGCACCGCCCACATGCCAATCAGTTGACCTTATCACTATAGAGGGGGCACAAAGGTCTTTATCAATATGGAGGGGGCACAGAGAACTTTATTACTATGGTGGGGCACAGAGGACTTAATTACTATGGAAGGGCACAGAGGACTTTATTACTATGGGGGGGCACAGAGGACTTTATTACTATGGAGGGGGCACAGAGGACTTTATTACTATGGAGGGGGCACAGAAGTCTTTATCAATATGGAGGGGGCACAGAGGACTTTATTACTATGGAGGGGGCACAGAGGTCTTTATTACTATGGAGGGGGCACAGTGGACTTTATTATACCACTAGATGTCAGTATATAACACTATAATATACCACTACAGTTGTGTTCAAAATTATTCAACCCCCAATGCTGTAAAGGGTTTTAGGGAATTTAGTGTACATTTGTAATTGTGTTCAGAATGAAATCTTACAAGGACTTTTTAAAGAACCAAATGCAACTAAAATGATATCAATTGTTTTTGTAATACAGTATTTAATGTTTTTTTTTGTGATTTCTTCATTGACACAATTATTCAACCCCTTAAAGACTACCACTCTTAAGAACAGAGGTTCATTCAAGTGTTTTCGATCAGGAATTGAAAACACCTGTGGATGTCAAGGAGCAGCAATCAAACATAATAAGCACCAATACGGCAGATTTAAAATGACTTTGATACTCAGCTCCTTCTAGACATTTACTGGTGTGTTTACAAACGTGGTGAAGTCAAGAGAATGGTCCAGGAAGACAAGAGACGAGATGATTTCTCTTCACAGGAAGGGCAGTGACTATAAGAAGATTGCAAAGATGTTAAACATACCAAGAGACACCATAGGAAGCATCATTCGCAAATTCAAGGCAAAGGGCACTGTTGAAACGCTACCTGGTCGTGGCAGAAAGAAGATGCTGACTTCGACTGCTGTGCGCTACCTGAAGCGCAAAGTGGAGAAAAGTCCCCGTGTGACTGCTGAGGAACTGAAAAAAGATTTGTCAGATCCGGGTACTGAAGTTTCAGCACAGACAATAAGGCGCACACTGCGTAATGAAGGCCTCCATGCCAGAACTCCCAGGCGCACCCCCTTGCTGTCTCCAAAGAATAAGAAGAGTCGACTGCAGTATGCCAAGTCATGTGGACAAACCACAAAAGTTTTGGGATAGTGTTCTGTGGACTGATGAAAGAAAATTAGAACTGTTTGGGCCCATGGATCAACGCTATGTTTGGAGGAGGAAGAACAAGGCCTATGAAGAAAAGAACACCTTGCCTACTGTGAAGCATGGCGGGGGATCAATCATGCTTTGGGGCTGTTTTGCTTCCACAGGTACAGGGAAGCTTCAGCGTGTGCAAGGTACCATGAATTCTCTTCAGTACCAGGAGATATTGGATGAAAATGTGATGCAGTCCGTCACAAACCTGAGGCTTGGGAGACGTTGGACCTTTCAACAGGACAATGATCCCAAGCATACCTCCAAGTCCACTAGAGCATGGTTGCAGATTAAAGGCTGGAACATTTTGATGTGGCCATCGCAGTCACCAGACTTAAATCCGATTGAGAACCTCTGGTGGGACTTAAAAAAAGCAGTTGTAGCGTGCAAGCCTAAGAATGTGACTGAACTGGAGGCTTTTGCCCATGAAGAGTGGGCGAAGATACCCGTAGATCGCTGCAAGACACTTGTGTCAAGCTATGCTTCACGTTTAAAAGCTGTTATAACTGGAAAAGGATGTTGTACTAAGTACTAAGATTGAATATCACTTGGGGGAAGATGACTGAAATGATCAAAATCACTGTCAAACTGGCCAAAACACTCAATTTCAGTGGGGGTTGAATAATTTTGAACACAACTGTAGATGTCAGTATCCTTTGTAATAAAAGCCATGTGTGCGTGCTCAGGGCTGCGTGTCCGTGCGTGTGTACCGATAATTGAACAGCAGCGCCACTTAGTGCCAGCCGTCTAAGCCATTAGTCAGTGCCACCAGTCACAGTGCCAGCAGTCTCAGCCACCAGTCAGTGCCAGCCGTCTCAGCCATCAGTCAGTGCCAACAGCCACAGCCACCAGTCACAATGCCAGCAGTTTCAGCCAGCAGTCAACGCTCAGTGCCAGCAGTCTCAGCCACAGCCACCAGTCAGTGCCAGCAGTCTCAGCCTCAGTCAGCAGTCTTAGCCACCAGTCTCACCCACCAGTCATTGCCAACAGTCAGTGCCAGCAGTCTCAGCCACCAGCCACAGCCAGCAGTCTCAGCCACAGCCATCAGTCAGTGCCAGCAGTTTCAATCACCATCTACAGTCAGCAGTCTCAGCCACAGCCAGCACTCCTATTAATGTTTATGCACTACTGTTCTGGCGCCTGTTATTGTAACGGGGTTAATGTCTAGTTTCAATAATATTTGAAATGCCCAATTTATTGCATACTAATACCTTTTGTGTCATAACCCCTTTATTTGTACATTATTTGTTCTATACGTGATGAATTAGGTTACAAATATGAGCGATATAAAAGCTGAAGACATATTAAAAGAAGATGAGACATATGCTGATGTGACCCAGCTATGTAAGGAGAAAGAAATTCCTACAGATAACAGCATTGGTAAGTCATGTTGCTTAAATGCTTTTTAAAAAGTCCCATGTTCCCCTTATTGAGTTTTCATGGTATTCTTTTATTCTACATTTATCTTAGTACAATCTAAAGGCCATTTTACATGGACTGATTTTACACATTTCTGATTTGCAATGCACAGGGTAACATCTATGTAAATGCTGCTGCAGTTCTGAACTGAAATTGAAACTCTTTGACTAGATACACTGTTGTGGACCTATTATATTGTGGCTGTACTTTTATGTACGGAGGAATTGTTAACCAGTTGAATATCTGCCCATTTTTCCCTGTTAATGGGACCAAGACTAGTGTTGAGCGAACAGTTCGAGCATCGTTCGGGTTCGTACCGAATTTTGGGGTGTCCGGGACACGGACCCGAACCCGGACATTTTCAAAAAAGTTCGGGTTCGTTGTTCGTCGATTACTTCCCGCATTCTGAAAGGGTTGCACAGCAGCCAATCAGCTAGCGTTTTACTTCTTGCCCTAAGAGCCCATCACAGCCATGCCTACTAATGGCATGGCTGTGATTGGCCAAGTGCAGCATGTGACCCAGCCTCTATTTAAGCTGGAGTCACGTAGCGCCGCACGCCACACTGCTCTGATTAGTGTAGGGAGAGGACGCAGCTTCTGTCAGGGCGAGATTAGGCAGGGTAAAGTCAGCAACAGCACCTAATAAAGTGATCGATCTACAGCTGTGAATGATTGAACTTCTGCTAGTTACTTGCTCACTGGTTTTTAGGCTGCACAGAGCATTTTTCTGTCACTTATTTTCTGGGTTGATCGGCGGCCATTTTGTGACTTGTGGTGCACCAGAACAAGCTGCTGCCAAGTCCATCAATCCATTAATACTATTTTTTTTTTTGTTATATCCTACATCGGGCTTGGCTGTGCTAATTGTCACCCCTAGAAACTCAGGATAGCAATTTCTATATTTTATTAAGGGGTTAACCAATTATAATACTGTCTGCTGTCTGGCAAAGGATAGATTATTTTCTGTGGTGAAATTCAATTGCCAAAATAGCAATACCCTGAATCTGGTGTCCCAGCTGTTGCAGGCAAAGTTTCATAGTGTCCGCCAAAACATATATTTTGTTCTGGGGTAAAATTAATTTGCCAAAATAGCAATACCCTGAATCTGGTGTCCCAGCTGTTGCAGGCCAAGTTTCATAGTGTCCGCAAAAACATATATTTTGTTCTGGGGTGAAATTAATTTGCCAAAATAGCAATACCCTGAATCTGGTGTCCCAGCTGTTGCAGGCAAAGTTTCATAGTGTCCGCCAAAACATATATTTTGTTCTGGGGTGAAATTAATTTGCCAAAATAGCAATACCCTGAATCTGGTGTCCCAGCTGTTGCAGGCAAAGTTTCATAGTGTCCGCAAAAACATATATTTTGTTCTAGGGTGTAATTCACTTGCCAAAATAGCAATACCCTGAATCTGGTGTCCCAGCTGTTGCAGGCCAAGTTTCATAGTGTCCGCCAAAACATATATTTTGTTCTGGGGTGAAATTAATTTGCCAAAATAGCAATACCCTGAATCTGGTGTCCCAGCTGTTGCAGGCCAAGTTTCATAGTGTCCGCCAAAACATATATTTTGTTCTGGGGTGAAATTAATTTGCCAAAATAGCAATACCCTGAATCTGGTGTCCCAGCTGTTGCAGGCCAGGTTTCATAGTGTCCGCCAAAACATATATTTTGTTCTGGGGTGAAATTAATTTGCCAAAATAGCAATACCCTGAATCTGGTGTCCCAGCTGTTGCAGGCAAAGTTTCATAGTGTCCGCAAAAACATATATTTTGTTCTGGGGTGAAATTAATTTGCCAAAATAGCAATACCCTGAATCTGGTGTCCCAGCTGTTGCAGGCCAAGTTTCATAATGTCCGCAAAAACATATATTTTGTTCTGGGGTGTAATTCACTTGCCAAAATGGCAATACCCTGAATCTGGTGTCCCAGCTGTTGCAGGCAAAGTTTCATAGTGTCCGCCAAAACATATATTTTGTTCTGGGGTGAAATTAATTTGCCAAAATAGCAATACCCTGAATCTGGTGTCCCAGCTGTTGCAGCCAAAGTTTCATAGTGTCCGCCAAAACATATATTTTGTTCTGGGGTGAAATTAATTTGCCAAAATAGCAATACCCTGAATCTGGTGTCCCAGCTGTTGCAGGCAAAGTTTCATAGTGTCCGCAAAAAAATATATTTTGTTCTGGGGTGAAATTAATTTGCCAAAATAGCAATACCCTGAATCTGGTGTCCCAGCTGTTGCAGCCAAAGTTTCATAGTGTCCGCCAAAACATATATTTTGTTCTGGGGTGTTATTCACTTGCCAAAATAGCAATACCCTGAATCTGGTGTCCCAGCTGTTGCAGGCCAAGTGTAAATCTGTCCATAAAAGGATACCTTTCATCCAGGGCCTAAATACTAGCCATAAAAGAGAGATTCCCCTAAATCAGTGGTTACTGCTGTGCCTGGATTAGTGTAATTCGCTACATAAATAAATAGGCAGATAGTGTTAGGTGCCTGTAAAAAAAGGCCTGAATTTGAAATCAATACATTGGGCCAAATATTTTTTTCCTTATTGTGGTGCTTGGTGACCGGTAACAATGAGGAAAACATCTAGTAAGGGACGCGGACACGGTGGTGGTGGTGTTAGTGTACCCTCTGGTGCTGGGAGAGGACGTGGCCATTCTGCCACAGCCACACGTCCTAGTGAACCAACTACCTCAGGTTCCAGTACCCGCCAGAATTTACAGCGATATTTGGTGGGGCCCAATGCCGTTCTAAGGATGGTAAGGCCTGAGCAGGTAAAGGCGCTAGTCAGTTGGGTGGCCGACAGTGGATCCAGCACGTTCACAACATTATCTCCCACCCAGTCTTCTGCAGAAAGCGCACAGGTGGCACCTGAAAACCAAGCCCATCAGTCTGTCACATCACCCCCATGCATATCAGGGAAACTGTCTGAGCCTCAAGTTATGCAGCAGTCTCTTATGCTGTTTGAAGACTCTGCTGGCAGGGTTTCCCAAGGGAATCCACCTAGCCCTTCCCCAGTGGTGGAAGACATAGAATGCACTGATGCACAACCACTGATGTTTCCTGATGATGAGGACATGGGAATACCACCTCATCGGAGTCCTCACGTCTCTGATGATGACGAAACACAGGTGCCAACTGCTGCGTCTTTCTGCAGTGTGCAGACCCGAACAGGAGGTCAGGGAGGAAGACTGTGTGGAAGACGATGCAGGGACGATGAGGTCCTAGACCCCACATGGAATGAAGGTCGTGCCACTGACTTTCATAGTTCAGAGGAAGAGGCAGTGGTGAGACCGAGCAAACAGCGTAGCAAAAGAGGGAGCAGGGGCAAAAGCAGACCAGCCGCCGCCAAGAGAGTTCGCCTGCTACTGGCCACCGCCACCAGGGACCGAGCACCCCAAAGGCAGCTTCAAGGAGTTCCCTGGCATGGCACTTCTTTAAACAATGTGCTGACGACAAGACCCGAGTGGTTTGCACGCTGTGTCATCAGATCCTGAAGCGAGGCATTAACGTTCTGAACCTTAGCACAACCTGCATGACCAGGCATCTACATGCAAAGCATGAACTGCAGTGGAGTAAACACCTTAAAAGCAAGGAACTCACTCTGGCTCCCCCTGCTCCCTCTTCTGCTGCTGCCTCGGCCTCTTCCTCTGCCTCGGGAGGAATGTTGGCACCTGCCGCCCACCAAACAGAGGATGTGCCACCGACACCACCACCTGCGTCACCAAGCATCTCCACCATGTCACACGGCAGCGTTCAGCTCGCCATCTCACAAACCTTGGAGAGAAAGCGTAAATTCCCACCTAGCCACCCTCGAGCCCTGGGCCTGAATGCCAGCATTTCTAAACTACTGGCCTTTGAAATGCTGTCATTCAGGGTGGTGGACACAGACAGCTTCAAACAGCTGATGTCCATGGCTGTCCCACAGTATGTTGTTCCCAGCCGCCACTACTTCTCCAAGACAGCCGTGCCTTCCCTGCACAACCAAGTATCCGATAAAATCGTGTGCACTGCGCAACGCCATCTGTGGCAAGGTCAACCTAACCACAGATACGTGGACCAGTAAGCACGGCCAGGGACGCTATATCTCCCTAACTGCACACTGGGTCAATGTAGTGGCGGCTGGGCCCCAGGCGGAGAGTTCCTTGGCGCACGTCCTTCCGCCGCCAAGGATCGCAGGGCATCATTCTTTGCCTCCTGTAGCCTGCTCCTCCTACTCGGCTTCCTCCTCCTCTTCTTCCACCAGCTCATCCAGTCAGCCACACACCTTCACCACCAACTTCATTACAGCCCGCGGTAAACGTCAGCAGGCCATTCTGAAACTCATATGTTTGGGGGACAGGCCCCACACCGCGCAGGAGTTGTGGCGGGGTATTGAACAACAGACCGACCAGTGGTTGCTGCCGGTGGGCCTTAAGCCCGGCCTGGTGGTGTGCGATAATGGGCGAAATCTCGTCGCAGCTCTGGGACTAGCCAGTTTGACGCACATCCCTTGCCTGGCGCACGTGCTGAATTTGGTGGTGCAGAAGTTCATTCACAACTACCCCGACATGTCAGAACTGCTGCATAAAGTGTGGGCTGTCTGTGCGCGCTTCCGGCGTTTACATCCTGCCGCTGCTCGCCTGTCTGCGCTACAGCGGAACTTCGGCCTTCCCGCTCACCGCCTCATATGCGACGTGCTCACCAGGTGGAACTCCAATTTGCACATGCTGGAGAGATTGTGCGAGCAGCAGCAGGCCATAGTGGAGTTTCAGCTGCAGCACGCACGCGTCAGTCGCACTGCAGAACAGCACCACTTCACCACCAGTGATTGGGCCTCCATGCGAGACCTGTGTGCCCTGTTGCGCTGTTTCGAGTACTCCACCAAAATGGCCAGTGGTGATGACACCGTTATCAGCGTTACAAAACCACTTCTATGTCTCCTTGAGAAAACGCTTAGGGCGATGATGGAAGAGGAGGTGGCCCAGGAGGAGGAGGAGGATGAGGGGTCATTTTTAGCACTTTCAGGCCAGTCTGTTAGAAGTGGCTCAGAGGGAGGTTTTTTGCAACAGCAGAGGCCAGGTACAAATGTGGCCAGTCAGGGCCCACTACTGGAGGACGAGGAGGATAAGGAGGATGAGGATGAAGCAGGTGCACAGCGGGGTGGCACCCGACACAGCTCAGGCCCATCACTGGTGCGTGGCTGGGGGGATACGGAGGACGATGACGATACGCTTCCCACAGAGGACAGCTTGTCCTTACCTCTGGGGAGCCTGGCACACATGAGCGACTACATGCTGTAGTGCCTGCGCAACGACAGCAGAGTTGCCCACATTTTAACGTGTGCGGACTACTGGGTTGCCACCCTGCTGGATCCCCGGTACAAAGACAATGTGCCCACCTTACTTCCTGCTCTGGAGCGTGATAGGAAGATGCGCGAGTACAAGCGCATGCTGGTAGAGGCGCTCCTGAGAGCATTCCCAAATGTCACAGGGGAACAGGTGGAAGCCCAAGGCGAAGGCAGAGGAGGAGCAAGAGGTCGCCAACGCAGCTGTGTCACGGCCAGCTCCTCTGAGGGCAGGGTTAGCATGGCAGAAATGTGGAAAAGTTTTGTCTCCACGCCACAGCTAACTGCACCACCACCTGATACGGAACGTGTTAGCAGGAGGCAGCATTTCACTAACATGGTTGAACAGTACGTATGCACACCCCTCCACGTACTGACTGATGGTTCAGCCCCATTCAACTTCTGGGTCTCCAAATTGTCCACGTGGCCAGAGTTAGCATCTTATGCCTTGGAGGTGCTGGCCTGCCCGGCGGCCAGCGTTTTGTCTGAACGTGTATTCAGCACGGCAGGGGGCGTCATTACTGACAAACGCAGCCGCCTGTCCACAGCCAACGTGGAAAAGCTGACGTTCATAAAATTGAACCAGGCATGGATCCCACAGGACCTGTCCCTCCCTTGTGCAGAATTGACATTTATAACTGCCTCCCCCTCAACCATGTATTCTTGTACTCCGGGGCACTTCTTTATTGAATCCTCATTTTTTTAACTTTACCATGATCTTGCGGTGCAACCCAAAGTTGAATGAACCTCTCTCCTGTCTGGGTGGTGGGGCCTTCTCCGGTGGTGGTTGATATGACGCATGATTCCTTGCTGTGGGACCTCTGTCTGGGTGCTGGGCCGAAATAACTGAGAGTGGCCTTCTCCGGTGGTGGGTGATATGACGCCTTATTCCTTGCTGTGGGACCTCTCTCCTCTGTCTGGGTGCTGGGCCGAAATAACTGAGAGTGGCCTTCTCTGGTGGTGGTTGATATGACGCATGATTCCTTGCTGTGGGACCTCTCTCCTCTGTCTGGGTGCTGGGCCGAAATAACTAAGAGTGGCCTTCTCCGGTGGTGGTTGATATGACGCATGATTCCTTGCTGTGGGACCTCTCTCCTCTGTCTGGGTGCTGGGCGAAATAACTGAGAGTGGCCTTCTCCGGTGGTGGTTGATATGATGCATGATTCCTTGCTGTGGGACCTCTCTCCTCTGTCTGGGTGCTGGGCGGAAATAACTGAGAGTGGCCTTCTCCGGTGGTGGTTGATATGACGCATGATTCCTTGCTGTGGGACCTCTCTCCTCTGTCTGGGTGCTGGGACGTAATAACTGAGAGTGGCCTTCTCCGGTGGTGGGTGATATGACGCATGATTCCTTGCTGTGGGACCTCTGTCTGGGTGCTGGGCCGAAATAACTGAAAGTGGCCTTCTCCAGTGTTGGGTGATATGACGCATGATTCCTTGCAGTGGGACCTCTCTCCAAATGATATTGGTTATATTTTATTTATTTTATTCAAATTCATTTCCCTATCCACATTTGTTTGCAGGGGATTTACCTACATTTTGCTGCCTTTCGCAGCCCTCTAGCCCGTTCCTGGACTATTTTACAGCCTTTTTAGTGCCTAAAAGTTCGGGTCCCCATTGACTTCAGTGGGGTTCGGGTTCGGGATAAAGTTCGGGTCGAGTTCGGATCCCGAACCTGAACATTTTCGGGAAGTTCGGCCGAACCTCCCGAACCCAAACTTCCAGGTGTTCGCTCATCTCTAACCAAGACCCAATTTTTATTTTTTTAGTGCAGTATATGTAGGTTTAAATGATTTACCATTTTTCCTTTTTTGGTTGTTAAAATCCTTTATTTTTTTTTCACGACACATGAGGCTTTATTTCTTAGCCATTTTATATTCATATTTTTTAATGTTAACCGAGAAAGGAAGGGCATGGGCACTGTGTCACTCTAGTTTCTGCCCGGGGCCGGCTGCCAGACTACTATCCTTTTAGATTCCTTTTAGTTTCACTTACTCGCTAGGCCCTGCAATAGAGCTTATCCGTTTGTCTGTCTGTGTACAGCCTGTTTCCTGAATCCTGACTCTGCCACCTGGCCTGACCTGTGCCTGTTCACCTTACTGATCCTGAGCCACCTGCTCTGATCTTTGGACCGTTTCATGGATTCATATGTACAGTCGTGGCCAAAAGTTTTGAGAATTACAGAAATATTGGAAATTGGAAAAGTTGCTGCTTAAGTTTTTATAATAGAAAATTGCATATACTCCAGAATGTTATGAAGAGTGATCAGATGAATTGCATAGTCCTTCTTTGCCATGAAAATTAACTTAATCCCAAAAAAAAACTTTCCACTGCATTTCATTGCTGTCATTAAACGACCTGCTGAGATCATTTCAGTAATTGTCTTGTTAACTCAGGTGAGAATGTTGACGAGCACAAGGTTGGAGATCATTATGTCAGGCTGATTGGTTTAAAATGGCAGACTTGACATGTTAAAAGGAGGGTGATGCTTGAAATCATTGTTCTTCCATTGTTAACCATGGTGACCTGCAAAGAAACGCGTGCAGCCATCATTGCATTCCATAAAAATGGCTTCACAGGCGAGGGTATTGTAGCTACTAAGATTGTACCTCAATCAACAATTTATACGATCATCAAGAACTTCAAGGAAAGAGGTTTAATTTTTGTTTAAAAGGCTTCAGGGCATCCAAGAAAGTCCAGCAAGCTCCAGGATCGACTCCTAAAGAGGATTCAGCTGCAGGATCGGAGTGCCATCAGTGTAGAGTTTGCTCAGGAATGGCAGCAGGCGGGTGTGAGCGCATCTGCACGCACAGTGAGGCGAAGACTTTCGGAAGATGGCCTGGTGTCAAGAAGGGCAGCAAAGAAGCCACTTCTCTCCAAAAAAAACATCAGGGACAGATTGATCTTCTGCAGAAAGTATGGTGAATGGACATTCTCCGATGAAGCCTCTTTCCGATTGTTTGGGGCATCAGGAAAAAGGCTTGTCCCGAGAAGAAAAGGTGAGTGCTACCATCAGTCCTGTGTCATGCCAACAGTAAAGCATTCTGAGACCATTCATGTGTGGGGTTGCTTCTCATCCAAGGGAGTGGGCTCACTCACAATTTTGCCCAAAAACACAGCCATGAATAAAGAATGGTACCAAAACACCCTCCAACAGCAACTTCTTCCAACAGTTTGGTGAAGAACAATGCATTTTCCAGCACGATGGAGCACCGTGCTTTAAGGCAAAAGTGATAACTGAGTGGCTCGGGGACCAAAATGTTGACATTTTGGGTCCATGGCCTGGAAACTTCCCAGATCTTAATCCCATTGAGAACTTGTGATCAATCCTCAAGAGGCGGGTGGACAAACAAAAACCCACTAATTCTGACAAACTCCAAGAAATGATTATGAAAGAATGGGTTGCTATAAGTCAGGAATTGGCCCAGAACTTGATTGAGAGCATGCCCAGTCGAGTTGCAGAGGTCCTGAAAAAGAAGGTCCAACACTGCAAATACTGACTCTTTGCATAAATGTCATGTAATTGTCGATTAAAGCCTTTGAAACGTATGAAGTGCATGCAATTATATTTCACTACATCACAGAAACAACTGAAACAAAGATCTAAAAGCAGTTTAGCTGCAAACTTTGTGAAAACTAATAATTGTGTCATTCTCAAAACTTTTGGCCATGACTGTACACTGCCTGGTCTGATCTCTGCCTGTTTCCTGACTATGTGTATTGCCTGATCACTCGGTGCATGTGGGTCAGCAGCCAACCACATCGGGACTATTCCAAGAGGTAGCGGCCTACTAGCTTTCCTGCAACGAGGGTCATATCCCTGTCTAGGGGTTAAAGGTTGAAAACCAGGGGGCTGCCAAGATAACACCCTCAGGACTTGCCCAAAGTTAAACTGGTTGAATGTCAAATTGGATCCGCACTCGTTGCCTGTAACATTTTTCTAAGGCCATGGTTCCTGCTGACCCACCTCAGATGGGTTTACCCGAAGTATGCCAGGAGCTGGCTCAACAGTGTGACTGCCATGAGTGACTGCTGGATATGTCCACCTGCCTGAATGCTTTGACCATTGCCTCAGCCGCACCTCCACCTCTTTCTCAAGTCTTGTCTGACAGAGGTTCCAGTTTACACCTATTGCTACCGACATATTATGGTGGAGATCCCAACATGTGTCATGGCTTCCGCTACCAATGCACTATTCATTTTAAGCTTCCGCTACTGTTTTCTTTTAACCGAGCCAAGGTAGTCCTCACTTGGGCTAATCCGTTATGGGAGAAAGGTGATCCTGTGACCAGTAATCTGATTGAGTTCCTAGCCATCTTCCACAAAGTCTTTGAAGAACCCAGACATACCTCTTCTGCTGCCTCTTCCCTTTTGCAACTTTGCAAGGACAATCTGTCTGTTGGGCAATATGCCATACAATTCCGCACCCTGTCTGCCGAGGTGACCTGGAACAATTAGGCTTTAGAGGCAGCATTCTGGGAGGGCCTGATATCTCATATTAAGGATGAACTGGTGAGTCATGAAGTCCTGGCAACTATGGAGGGTTTGATCTCTCTTGCTACCCGTATTGATCTCTGGTTCCAGGAACGTGCCAAGGAAGCAGTCCATGAGGGAAGACCTTTTCAGTTGATGCATTCTTTCCAGAGACTCTGATTCCTTCTTATTTGAATAGACTCAAATTGTCTGAAAAGGAGCGTCTGTGTAGGAGCTCCCAATGGTATGACTGTATTTTGGTGCTAAGGAACACTATGTCCTCACAAGCCTCCCAAACCTAGGAACCATAGGAGAGATGGCCCTAGGTGAATACCAACTATTTCAAAAGTTGACTTTACCTGTATCCATGTCTTGCGTTGGTTTGCAGTTTACCATTTAGGCCTTCCTAAACTCTGGCTCAGCAGGTTACTTCCTGCATCAGGACTTGGTGAACCAGTACTGTATGGCTGTCCAGTGTCTGGTGAAGCCCTGGGTGGTGAACTTGTCTACCTGTTTACTTCTTCTGGGGCTGCCTTGGTTCTGTCTATGCAAAATAACCGTGGAGCCCCAGTTATGCGTCTCCAACACAGTGAAACACAGTGAAAGCCAGATATCCCTCAAAGGAAGGAAAACCAAGCAAAAGGGTGTCCCCATTACAGAGATCACCAAATCCACCAGATTAAGTGGCCCCTATGTCAAGATCCCGCCCTTTTACAAGCCTTAGGTCTTCCCCTGTTAAATCCTTAAGCCAGTTATCCATCCACAGACACCTGTTTCATAGTTTTGACCCTCATCAGTGTGGACTAGGATTCTGGCTTACTGGGAGCAAAGCCTTGGAGACTACTCAAACAAAACAATAGCTCAATAGTGCAAAGCTCCCTAGGAAACACTAATATGCAAAATAACAATGGAGCTCCAGTTATGGCTCTTCAACACAGTGAAAGCCAAATATCCCTCATTGACATTGGGGCCATTTAATGATGTGATGTGAGACTAAGTCTTCCCTACTACAGTCCTCTGCTCCTAAGAAGAGTGTTGCTAAGCCAGTTATTTGCAACCGGCTTTCCAGATGCCCTGTTTCTGAGACCATCTGGGAGAAGAGATCTTGGGAGTCTTTAGAGAATATTGATCCCCCAGCCAATCTGAAGAAAATTTTGCTAGATTTCTGTTCAAATGTGTAAGGGGAAGGGGGGGGGGGTAATGTCCTGAGGATGCTCTATGCCCACCGCCATCCTGCTATCCTGAGTGGCTATGGTTGCTGCACCACTTACCTAGCTTCTGCTTGGGACTGGCTGCCAGACTCCTGTGTTCCATGGTGTGTAGCCTAGCTGCTAGGTCTCTTTTTGTGTATTATTATCTATTCATTGAACCTCTCCCTGAAGCTCTGCAGTGAAGGCTAAATCCCTGTATAGGGGATATTGAGTGAAAACCAGGGGACAGACAGGATAACGCCATCAGAACCAGCCTAAAGTGAACTGGTTGATTGGCACAGTGAGTCCATACTTTTTGTCCATAACCCTATTAATCACCCAATAGCTTCTAGATGGGGAATTTTTTTTATCGTGACTAGGAGATGTCAGGAGCCTGATCTTTTTCCAATAGTCATACATTATCAAATATAATACACATTCTGCTGGTCAGTGTGAGCAATAAAACAGTTTTGCAGGTCCAAAAGGGATATGTGGTGTAGAGACATATGGGCACTAAGTGTTGATACTGAGTGTTGAGTAAAACATGAAGGCTGTCTGGTAGCAGAAAATAAAGCACCAGTTAGGTAGTGACATGCATCATGGTTTATGATGAAGGCACTTTTGGTATTCCAAACAAACTTAAGAGCGAGAGTTTTGAAGGATTTTCAGCTTTCTGGATTGAATTGGCAGAAAACAGAAGTGGTAGAGAAGACAAGGGAAGGTCATAATTTTCAAAGTATGGATTACTCTAAGGAGGGCTCCATTTAGGTCCATTTTTACTTGGGGAAGTAATGGAAGGTAATTCGTTTTGAATAAAGAGGTAATATGGCTATGAAAAACATTCTATTTATGAAGTGCAAGTAGGATCAGTATTTTAAAGGTTTCAAAGAGGTTGACAGGATTAGAAAAATATAACTGCTCTCTTCATAGGAAGCCACTTCCAGAAGGTGGCGCTAACGAGACAAAATCTCATAATAAATTATTTTCCCATGCAGCATTGCCACCAAGTGCATACTGCTGGTCTCCGCAGAGAGATCCAGCGCCTCCCTTTAGGCTGCATCCAATGTATTTCACTCAGCCAGCCAGAATCCTCCTCTGTACTGATGGGTGGAAACACACTGAAATAGCTGTCCGGGTATGCGGCTTGGCCATTTTAAATTGTTCTGTTCCAAGGCTTGTCAAAAATTTGGACGATGGTGACACTGCTGTGATGATTCTTTTTCTCTGGGAAAACCCTCTTTACATATTTCTGTCTTCTAGAAATATCATCACACCTGTCCATAGGCTGTGTCTGGTTTTGCAGCTTCACTGAAGTAAATGGGATCAAGCTACAATACCCCACTCAATAGTTGAACAAGTATGTTACTGTTTTTGAAAGAAAGCTGTAATTTTTTTCTAATCCTGTACAGCCCCTTTTTAAGGTTCTGAATAATGTTATCCTGGGCTTGGCAGTGAAATGGATGAACCCTATTTGCTCCACATGTACTAAGAACTAACTGCTGAGAGGCGTTGCAAGGACTGAAGTCTTAATTCAGAAAGGATATGATATGATTGTCCACAGGGTCAAACTTGGTGCTATACCTTAAAAAGGGAGTTAGGGTGCATGCACACGACCATTTGCTGCCTTGGAAATATAACCCATATTTCGGCCGCATCTCCCAAACTGATTGTGGCTCCTCTAACCTGAATTTACTGCATCATATTAATCTATGATGCAGTGAGTTCATGTCTTGGTTCTGCACAGGAAAGCCAAAAACACATCTATCTCCTGAGTGGGCCCTCAACCCAGGCAACGTCACACCATGACCACTATAAATACCACTAAATGTTTGTATTCTTTACATCATTATTTCTGTTACACTTCTCTCCCCATCCTTAGGACGTTCTCAAATTTCCTATATCACTCTGGAGCTCACACAGTCTTCTATTATCTCCACTTAGGTTTACCTATAGGGGTCCTATTTTTCTACCCTTTTCTTGAGTATCTCCATGGCTGATATTAAAGTACTCTCTTACAATGTTAGAGGTCTAAATTTGCCAGTGAAAAGGGATCAAATTCGGGGGGCGTGGCCAACTACCGGAATGAGAGCACGCGCCTGAGAGCCGCTCCGATTCCCCGCTATAATCCTGTCCCATCCTGACAAACTGCCGACTCCTACCATCGAGTGGACGGTGTGCAGGCGCAAGAGAAGACCCCCCCCACGCAGACCATGGGCCCAATCAAAGCCCAAGCAGCGGCTGAAAAGCTAAAAGAATATGTGCGACAGGAGGCCCAACATGGCGCCGCGGCACCTACTCCATCACGCGCAGCGATCTCTCGCAGCCGGGCGGTGCAGGACATGGAAGCTGGGGGCACCGAGGACTCGGAGTTTACCCTAAAGACAGCTTATGACGGCAATGTCCTCCTGTCAGTCCTCACTCACTGGGAAAATATAGGAGGTGAGGGTGGAACTGGGCCTGCTCCGGCATGATGTACAGCAGCTTAGAGATCGTGTCAATCACACAGAGGACAGAGTCTCTGCTGTAGAAGATCTGACAAGACCCATGGCGGTTAAAGTGCAGGACCTGGAACGCTCAGTGAGTCAGCGGCAGCAAAAATGTGATGACTTAGAGAACAGAGCCAGGCGCAACAATGTTCGAATCCTGGGCATGCTGGAAAAAGCAGAGGGACGGGACCCTGCCACTTTCCTTGAGTTGTGGTTTAAAGCACAGTTTCCTGATGCGCCATTCTCCACTGCGTACGCCATAGAAAGAGCACACAGGGTTCCCGCCAAATTCCCTCTGATAGCAAGACTACTCAACTGGAAGGACAGCGGTCTCATACTTAGTCTGGCGAGGAATAAACAAGAAATCAAGCATGATAAAGCGAACATTTCCTTGTTCCCGGATTTCTCCGCTGACCTTCAAAAGAAGAGAGCTACCTTTGTCTCGGTTAAAATGGCGTCTCCGGGAAGTGAATCTGCAATACTCCATGGCGTATCCAGCGCTCCTCAGGGTAGTAGATGGCAAAAAGACCATCTTCTTTACCGATCCCAAGGAAGCTGAGGACTGGGTCTCCAGGAATTCGGGACGTTAAAGACCACACTGATGCACTAAAAGCGTGGATTACGCAAGTATACCTGTTGCACTGTGGTGTATGGTTTGCCGCAATACTCACCTGTTTCCGGGTCTTCAGCAGTGGGACTTAATGTGCTGTGTTGTCTTCATCTATCTCCTTATTTGATAGTCTCGACTGTTTTAAATGTGTGGGCTGCTTTGATTTTGGTGCACCCCACGTTTAAATCTCTGTTAGGTTTTTTTTCCCTGCACACTATGTCACTATTTCTGAATATATGTGATATGCTGATTATTAGCTGTTAAGGGAGGGAGCAACACCTGCATAGGTTTTCCATCTCATTTCACTATGCAGGTCCCCGAGACCTTTGCCACTATGTTAGTTGAATCAGATTCCGACGATTACTCACTCACTTTGTTATTCATTTGTATTGTGGGGTGTTATTTCTGTTATTGTTTTACTCAGGTGTGGGCTCATATCTTTGAAGCGCTAGACGGAGGGGCATTAGAGTATTGGATTGAAAGATTAGCTTGATTTTCTCATGTGGACAGGGTAGGAATATATCCTATAGGAATAGCGATAGAGCATAAATGGCCTCACTGAAAGTCTTATCGTGGAAAGTAAGAGGCATGGGGGATCCTAAGAAAAGGATAGCGGTGTTTTCCTACATCCATTCCTTTAGCCCACACATTGTAGGCCTGCAGGAAACCCATCTTACTTCCAGAGTCTGGGAACAGGCTAAAAAAGCCTTGGGTTCAATATCTGGTTAATGCATACGGCAACTCACACTCTAGAGGGGTTGCTCTACTGGTCCACAGGAGCCTTAAGATGGGAGGTACAATATTCAGTAGTGGACTCAGAAGGGCAATATATATTCTTATTTGTGTACATCAATTGTGTCCCTTACGTTGTGATTAATGTGTATAATTCACCCCCAGCCACTACTTCCCTTCTGCAGACTGATCGACTTTGTGGCGCAATATCCCAATGTTAGACTGCTCTGCATGGGTGATTTCAACCTGGTGATGCATGACGAGCTGGATAGATTCCATAGGGATGGTGGAGGGAATCTGAGTTGCCCTTCTGATGCAGTTTTCTCCAGAATAGCTGCAGAAATGGGATGGCTGGATATGTGGCGGATTAGACACCCACTAGTGCAGGAATACTGATGCTTTACTCCAGCTAGAGGGGCTTTGTCCAGAATAGACTATATTTTAGGGAATGCCTTAGTGTATACTGATCTTGCTGATGTGGGATATGGGCCTCAGGGACACTCGGATCATGCTCCGGCGCTGGCAGAGCTAAAAATGCCAGACGCTGCCAGGCAGGGAGGCAAGATGCGCATCCACCCCTTCTGGTTGTCTCTTCTAACCGTGAATGACAGGGTTCCAGATCAGTTGACGATGTTCCTGGAGGTGCAAGATGACACGTCAGATGGTCTGTTGCTCTGGGGGACGATGAAGACGTACTTGAGAGGTTGTCTTAAGTCGACTATATCCTACATCAAGAAAGATACGCCTGCAAAGAGGTAGAGCTACATACTAGATGCAAAGAGGCAGAGAGGGCCTTTACAAAAGCCCCGTCTGAGGAGAACAGAATAGAATGGCTGAATAGAGTCAGATTATATATGATACATTTGGCAGAAAAAATCAAGCGCAAATTATTCTTCCTTAAACAACAGGCATTCGAGGTGGGCAATCAGGCTGGCAAGCTGCTTGAACACCTCACGCGTAGCAATAGCATGTCTCCCCCGGTGATCCGTATACAGGATGCTAATGGGCTAGTAGTGGAGTCGGTGGACGGTATCCTATTGTGCTTTAGGAGCGTCTATACAGATCTCTATGACTCTGTTGTGAACTACACGGTGCATGAGCTCGAGGATTACCTCCTTGAGGTGTCCCATCCTCAGTTGAGGGACCTGGAAACCACATTGGCATATCCTGAATCACACCCCTCGTTCTGCAGTTGCTGAAATCTTTGCTTTCAACGGATACACCTGTCCTGGGATGAATTAATCTTTTCCCAGTTTAGATAAATTTGCAGGCTTTACAGCCCCTACAGCGGAACGTACCTGCATTGCGGCCACAAAGTGACTCTTCATTAATCTATCATGTAGATTCCATCCCTTCCTTATGTGATCGTATCTTTCAGACAGAGAGTCCGTCAAGTCAGTGTCAGTTTTTAGGAGTACTCAATATTTTGAAATTATCCTGCGCACCATTTTGGCTTGGCTATCGTACATACAGATGATACGTAAAATTGAATCCGTCTTTATAGATTCATCCCCTGTCTTCTTCTCTGATAGTTGTCTATTTCTGCGTCTAATACATGCATGTTCGTACACAGTTTGAATTATAATCATGGGGTACCCTCTATCCCGAAACCTCATGGCTAATTTGCCTGATTCATACTGGAAGGATGTTTGGTCTGAACAATTGCATCTTGGAATTGTCCTTTGGTAATTCCTCTTCTAAGGGTGAAAACTTCCTCACTGAAAAAGGCTATGTTTCGCTGTTTCTTTGCAAAACAGTGTAATTTGAATACTGTTATCGGGGCCCCTATAGATATACGTCCAAAAATGAAAGTGATTGATCATTGATTTCATATGTACGTTTAAAACCCAAATTGTTGATATTAAGATGATCAACAAATGCACAGAAGACCTCCCTCGCCCCAAACCAGATCATAAAAACAGCATCAATGTATCTGGTCTAGAGTACCCAGATCCTTAGTCCACTGGGCATTGTCATCCAAGAAGACCACCTTGTCCGCCCACCAACCCAGGGTGAGATTATCATACTTGGAGGCACATGGGCTCCCCATCGTGGTCCCCTGAGCTGGTGGTAGAATTTAGCATCAAACAAAAAGAAGTTATCTGTGAGGATAAATAGAAGTAACTGCAGGACGAACAAGTTATGTTCCTTTATATGATTCGATCTGGGTCGGGGAAATGTTCTACTGCTCTCATGCTCACATCGTGTGGAATCGAGGAGTACAGTTCCTCCACATCTATGCTAACACGCCACATGTGGGGTTCAAGAAAGATACGTCTAATTTTTGTAGATCTATGGTGTCCTGTGTATAGGAGGGGAGAGATGTAACAAATGGTCTCAGTATCCGATCCACATATGTGCCCGAATTTTGTGTCAAGTTATAAATACTAGATACTATAGGCCTACATTTGAGTGGACTTAGCCCTTTGTGGACTTTACGTAGTTCATAAAAAGTGGCAATCTGTGGATGTACAGGCAGTAAAAACTCAAACTCATTTTTAGAAATGAGCTTCCCCTCCAAAGCAGTCTTAAGTATACTCCCCCAGTTCATTATGGAATTCTATTGTGGGATCAGTCCTCAGGATTGCATAATTAGCTCTGTCCTGTAGTACCTTAACCTCCTAACAGTCACAATAAAATAGAAAAAAAACAAATATCACTTTTTTATTGTAGATTTTTAATGTGTGTCTGCAGTAAATCTTGTTGGCGCACAACTCAGGGGACTCTATTGCATTTTTAACCCCTTAGTGACAATTAATTTTAGCCTTAAGGACCAATAATATTTTCCCCCTAGCTTTTTTTTTTTTTTACGGGATTAGTTGTAATTTTTTTTTAGCAACCATTTTTGGGTATTAAATAATGTTTATTATTTTATTTTTAGATGGAAAGATTTAAAAAAAACTTCAATTTTTACATTATTTTGTGGAATTTATTTTTGTGGTAAAAATAACATAACTTTATTATGTGGGTCAGTACAATGATGAAGATACCATATTACTATATATTTTTACAATTATTTTTTTATCTCCTCCTGCAGGCTGTCAGCTCTGCAACTGTTCTCCCCCTCCTCCAGACAAGGGGGGGGGGGGGAATTGCTTTAGCTGCTCATATGTCTGGTTTGGTACCTCTGGTTGGATAGAGATATGGGCTTTGTATTGTTTGAAAGCTGGTATTCCAAGCTTTCAAACAATACCAGAATGACAGAATTATCTTCAGTACATGGGGAGATATTACTGTTAGAAAACGGGATGCAGTAAATACAGCTGAAAGTGAAAGTAAAAGCAGGTTTTAAGGTTTTATCTGCGATAATTTGAGACTTAATTTCAAACAAGACCAGCCTCATGTTTCTAGCTGCTACCATTTAGGTGACACCAGCTAAAGCAGCCCTCCTTCCTCCACTTCTTCCCAAGCCCAGCTCGGGCAGAATAGTAAAGTACTTTTCCTATAGCCCCTGAGCTCAGGCAGACTAGTTAGGTGGTTAAGACATTTCATAAGCATTGAGTACAACCACATTACTACCCTTATCTGAGGGTTTGACAACAACTTTTTCTTTTTTTTTCAAGTTGTATAAGAGCAGAGTATTAAGATGTCTACTCCCAGGAGTATCACGGATCTCCTCCAACTCTTTGATTACATATTGTAGAGAAATGTCAATGTTGGTGTCATCACCCTTAGGTGGCAGCAATGTGCTTTTTTTTGTTTTAAATCAGTAAAGGGGCCCATGCGTGTTACTATCCCTTTCTAACTCCAAAAGATCCTCGTCGTATTCGAGGTCACTCAATTCTAGATCTAATTCTCTTCATTTTCATTTTCTATTTTTATTCAGTGTGAACAGTTTCTTCCATCTAATTTTCCTTGCAAACAGGTTGGGGTCCTTCACCCAATCAAAACAACTAAACTAGGTTGGACAAAGAATAGTCTCTTATTGATAATAGACATTTCAGCTGGTGACAGTTTATGTGAGAAAATATTGATGACCTGTGGCTTATTAAAGGCTGTATTACACTGATCGATAGCCGGCTTTGTAATATTACTGCCAGTTACCCGATCAATGAGAAAACGCTCATTCATCAGGCAATCCAAATTTTTAAGCAGGCTTAAAAAAAATAATTGTTTGCTGGGTGGCAGATGTGCTGTATAATTGCGATCAGTATGGGGACAAACGATGGCATTAGTGACCGCTAGTCCGCATACTGTGGAGTTGATCACTGCATGTAATAGCACCATTCTCCTACACTAATGAGCAGGCATTTGCGACGAAGTAACGCAACCCTTCCAACAATCGCCTGTAAAATCTTTTAATGTAATACAGCTCTAACTGTCCTTTGTCATAAATTGTCCTGTCCTTTGTCAAACACGACCAGAGCGATGAGATAATTTGAATCGTTTTATTGGTAACCTCTGTGAATAAATAAAGCGATTCAAATTATCTAATCGTTCTATCGTGTTTGCTCCAGGAGGTGTCCAAGTGGTGCAGGCCGTCCCTATTGCCTGCATCCTTTTATCTGTTCTGTTTACTTTCACCGGAGGGTTGGCTACCCTATGGTCTGAGGATTTGAAGACATTGGCAGCACCGACCCATTGTGTCTACATGCATTTACTAGTGTTGTGCCCATGCCTGCACAACATATAAAGATAAGCACAATCATCTAATACCTCTCTACAAACATTAGATCTACTACCCTATGGGCACCTCTCCCTTTTGTGTTTGCCAGAACTTGCTTTCTGGTATTTAAGACGCCATCTTTAGAATGTTTTTTAAGGCAGGATTGGTATTGCAAGCTATCGTCCAGTAGTATAGGAGAACCCCACTTAATGCCACACTTAATAAAAGTTGCCTGTACAGATAGGAGATGATACGCCACATATACTTATCAGATGGGACGCTCACGTGGTAGTGATGTAGGCCTGGAAGGTACCGGGATTTGGCCAACTCAAATCGGAGGAGCCCATCTACCAGGATAGAGGTACAGGTGTGCATATCATAGAGTATGCTTAAAATATGGTGACGGTACGTCACTTCTGGCCCACTTCACCATATTTTAAGCTTGACTCTACGATATGCATACCTGTACGTCTATCCTGGTAGATGGGCTCCTCCATTGTGAGTTGGCCACATCCCGGTACCTTCCAGGCCTACATCACTACCACGTCAGCGTCCTATCTGATAAGTATATGTGGCGATTCATCTCCTATCTGTACGGGCAACTTTTATTAACAAGTGTGGCATTAAGTGGGGTTCTCCTATTCTACTGGATTGAGGGATTACTCAGAACTTTGTGCACTTATCCTAGGTTATGTATACAGTCTGGAGTCTCTAATCTTAAATTGTTACTGATTTAATTAGAGAGATATCTTTATCCTATTTGTCAACTAGGTGTCCCTTACATATATATATTCCTACTTTTCTATAGTAGGTCTTTACTAGAACAGAACTCATGTGCTCCTTGTGGGGAGTCGCTCTGGTAGATAGCAGTGCGGGTGCAGTACAGAGGCAAAACAAGAAGTCCAGAAAGTGCAATAAACAGTGTTTTATTCACACTTGCACAAAATAAACGATAAACAGTCTCTTGGTGTTAATTCACACTCAGCAAACACAAAAAAG
The DNA here is from genome assembly GCA_033119425.1 of Bufotes viridis. Taxonomy (NCBI): domain Eukaryota; kingdom Metazoa; phylum Chordata; class Amphibia; order Anura; family Bufonidae; genus Bufotes; species Bufotes viridis. The sequence goes on from CM065594.1 coordinate 116,320,828, forward strand.
CAAAACCAAAGAGTCCAAAACCAGGTTCAATCACCTGTGAGATGTTTAGGTGCGCGTTCGCACCTGGCGGTCGGCCCAGCCGCAGGATAATCCACCTTCAGGCTTCCAGGACGACTGCACGACTCCTTGCTGGTCTCATCCTTCCAGCCAGAGAGCAACACAACACTAGCAGCAGCTCCAGGACAATCACAGCCCCACCTGCTGATGTGGCTGCCTTTAAAAAGCCCGGCAAAGTCCGGCCTGGACCGTGGGGAGTAGGCACCCACCCAACTCTTTGCCTACTCCCAGTAAGAGCCGGCCCGGATTGGCTTTGCAGCCAAACTAACTATCAATGTCAAGCAGCACTAGCTGCTGCTGACACATAAAACCCGGCTCTCACCTCACCGAGGCCAGGAACCTCGGTGACACGTATCTTCCGTCCATGACGGCACCTTGCGCCCTCTTACATCCTATTTTACTCTATATTGTTCTGAATGGGATTAGACTAGTCAGGATCTACCTGTGCATTTTTATGGGATCCCTCTTCTTCTAGTCTCCACCCCGATTAACCTATGGACCTAGAGGGCAAGCTAAGAATACTAAGAAGACAGTGGGATCACCCTGATCAGGCTTGCTATTCTGCATCAGATAGGGATAGTAAGGGACAGACTTTGTTTTGGGGTTGGTCCTCCTGTTATGTTGAGCTCTTAAAGGATAACTGTCACATTTAGACCCTAATTTCAGTTTTCATATATGTAGTTACTAATATGATAATATTCCTGAATCAATAACTATTAGACTTACTTACCTCTTATTTAATAAGATTCAGCCCTTAGCAACCAGTCTGCATAAAACTACAACTTCACTATTCTGTTAAAATGGCCGCCCTCAGCCCTGAGGCTAATCCATAGGACGCCTGCAGTGAAGTTAGTGAAGACCAGCTCTGTATAGGGGGGTCTTGCAGTTAAATTTTCAGGTCTGGCTGAAGCCTGTAGTCCTCCTACAAGCTCTCCTCTTATCAGATAAGGCTTTCATTTATACACTGAGCAGCCTGCATATCTCCCTTGGCTCTACATTGTCCAGCACTGCTAAGGGAGTGTCTGCCAAGCACAGGCATGTGGAGAAGTTCACACACACAGCCCAGCACTGTTATCTCCTGTCAGGAAGAACCTGGCTTTTTATACATTCCCTTACAATGTTGACTCACTATCAGTTCCCAGTGCATGCAGCCAGCGTGCTCCGTCCTCATCTGGTAGACGGAAGGAGCATAGCAACCTGATTTTAATCTAAGGTAACAATAGCCAATACTGGGGACTTTTAGGTGGCTTTTAGGGGTTATTTATTAAACAATCAGAAATTAAAACAGGGCCAACAAGGTGATATTAATCACCAAAATCCAATAGTAAAAAAAAAAAAAATTTGACAGTTATACTTTAATGAAGAAAAAAGGTTACATTTAAGGGAAGGGTTTTTGTTGTTTTCTGTTTGTTATACAAAAGTCCTTGATAGAGAATTTGGAGGGATTTTGCAAGAGTAAAATATGATAGGGCATCAATATCTGATCGGTAGGGGTCTGACTTCCAGCACCCCCACCTCTCAACTGTTTGAAAAGACAGTGGCGCGCCAGTGAATGCTGCAGCCTCTTCCTAGTCAGTGACATCACATACATCTGTCACTTGGCCTATGTGCAGCTCAGTCCCATTCAAATGATTGGGCCAGGACTGCAATACCAAGCACACCTGCTATACATTGTGCAGCAGTGTACTTGGTAAGCATTGAGGAGGCTACAGCACACAATAATGCCACAGAGACTCTTTATCTAGGGATGCTGTTTATCAGTCCTGCACTGATCAGATATTCATGACCTATCCTAAGAATAAGTAATCATATTGTACTCCTGGAAAACCCCTTTAATGTGCTTTGGCAGTTAGCTTTTATTGTGGGCTACTCAGGTACTGCACAGGCCACACCATCTAGAATTCAGGTATCTGATACAGAAAGTAGGCTGTCTACTTCTCAGGACATGGGTTTGATGCATGGCCAGTTTGAGTACCAAGGTATCACAGCATGAAAGGTGAGGTGGGACACAACTATAATTATCACTGATCAGGACAATTGACAGTTATAGGTGCTCCGTACTAGTAATGAGCGGCAGGGGCAATATTCAGATTTCCGATATTTTGCGAATATTTGGTAGCATATTTGTCATACATTCGCGAATTCGAGATTTTTTTTCTTGATTGCGAAAAATCGCCAATGTAATGTAATATTCGCGAAATACAGGCGCGGGTCACTATAGCTATATTTTTCAAGCTGCTAGAAGTTTTCTGAGACTGGAGAAAATGTTTGGCACGGCAGAACATTACAATAGCTTTATATGCAGATAGAGTGCTTCAGTATATTCGTGATTGCGAAATTGGCACTAATGATGCAAATATTTTGGCGCAATACGTGCAACTTCACATTTTAAAAGGTCTGACTACATATTAGTGATTGGTGCACTAAGTATTGTTGTGAACTTGTGACATCACAGCACTATGTATGTATGTAACATACATACATACATACATACAGCACTATGTATGTAGCATGTATGTATAGATCAGCTACACTATATCACTATCTAACCTACACTGACTATCTCCCACTAACTGTAACAATGGCAGTTGGCAGCCGCCAGCGCGCAGTGCGTCCGACTACGTACCTCAGTCGAGCTGCATGCGGGGCTCCTCCTCTTCGCTGCAGGCTCCGGACCCGCTTTCCTGCGCTGTCGCCGGCTACGACAGCTTTTGTTGTATCTTGTAGGAGCCGCAGGCGTCCTGGTACCTTAAGGGTTAACGCACGCCCCTGATTCCGCCCTCTCTCCAATCCTGGCCAGGCACCACCTTTATAAGGGTGCTTCCCCCTTCAGCAATGCCTGAGCAATATTGTACTTCCCACAGCTAAGGCTCCTGTTGTTCCTGATATCCTGCTTATGACCTCTGCCTGTATCCTGACCTCGTCTCTGCTTGATCCTCTTGTACCTCGCTGCTCTCAAGTTAAAGACCTGGACTGTCGACCACGCCTCTGTCTGCTGTGCAGATCGTTACACCAGCTCCACCTGGACTAACTCAGGTCTGCTGTTCTCACAGCACTAGCTCTGCTATACCGCTTGCTCAGCTCAGCATTATCCTGCGGCTGTCTGCTACATTGCCTGTCTCCCCGGTGCTAGCATCGGGGCTTTCTGGCCTGCCCGGCCAGCTGCCACTTAACCGGGACCACTCTTGCGGTAGCGACCTGTTGTCTCCCCTGCAGCTGAGTCCAGCTTCCGCATCCTGGAGCAGGATAAAGGGTGAAAACCAGGGGGACACTTAGACTCCGCTCCCAAGTTTGGCCCAAAGCCAAACCGGTAAGTGGCACAGCGGGTCCACACCCGTTGATCCGTTACACTAACTATCTGTATTATATATATAAGCTAACTAACTAACTAACTAACTAACTAACTACCTATCTAATGTCATGACACAGGAAAGCAGAGAGCACAGCAATAACACTGCTCTCTCTCAGATCTGCAAAATACTACATACAGTGGCTGCTGGGGAGGTTCTTATATACTAAAGGGGTAGGCAACTTTCATATTGGTTGCTAGGGATGTTGCTAAGCTAAGACAAAAACATTGCAGCCTTCTCATTGGCCCACAAGCAAGAAGGGGGCCAATGATGAAAAAAAAATCTAGAATATTCAAAATTACGAATATATATCACTATATTCTAAATATTTGCCAATTCCCGAAGTGCCGATATTCGCGATTAATATTCGCGATTCAAATATTTGTGCCCAACAGTACATTGGTACTACTCAGTACATGTTGGTGTCCCTGAAAATTCTGTTAAGTAAAGAAGGATTTTGATGGCATAATGTGTGGGATTGTTCAGTAGAAGAGTTGCTTGAAAGATGTAATCTGGTATATCCCTTCTCTTGCAATGCCCAAGAAAACTGCTGATTTAATGGATTATCTGTATAGGCACACAGAGACCCCTTTTCAGCAGTCATCACTTTAGTTTTTCTATGGCTCATTGTGTCAGCTAATCCGAAATTATCAAATTGAATTTTTTTTTTTTAGAATTCATTTGAAAACTCTTGTGTAACTATGTAATTTAGCTGAACATTGTTATGTTGCTTAATAAAGCAATGAAACTGGCCTCCTTTGGTCTACTAGAGCAAGCATGCTCAACCTGCGGCCCTCCAGCTGTTGTGAAACTACAACTCCCATCATTCCCTGACAGCCTACAGCTATCATCTTACAGAATGGCATCGTGGGAGTTGTAGTTTCACAACAGCTGGAGGGCCACAGGTTGAGCATGCCTGTACTAGAGCATCCAGAGCATCAGCATCTGTGGACTTGTGGTCATAAATTGACAAGGAGAGAGCTTTATTCAAAACTCTGTCATTTTAGTCTATAGTTATTCTGAGCAATGCACTTTTACAGGGGTGAGCACTAGCCTTCAACAAAACAGAACAAACAGGTTCCAACTTGGAAAGAATTAGTAATGGGATTACCTTGTGTACAGCTGTGGGGGATAAACACATCACAGTCTTTAGTTTGAGAAACATATCCCCAGCATATATACCATCAAAACACCAGTTTCATCTTCTACAGAAAAAGTATTCTTCCAAGTTTCAAAGGAAATGTTTTATCTTAAACCGGCTAATAGAAGGTTGCAGATGAATGTGCAGATTAACTCTCTTTCCACAAAGAAAAGAGAGCTGTGCCTCTTGTGCTACTAGTTGGAAGGCAGCTATTCGATGTTTGACCTTTTTACATTGACTGCCTTTCAACTGGCAGCACAGGAGGTACAGCTTTCTTTTCTTTTTGGAATAAAGTAAATTTGCATACCTTTCCTCAGGTGAGCTTTACATGGCCTATATGACTCTGTATGCCTACTCTCCACAAGGAGAATGGTAACCCCAGATCCCCAAATGTCCTGGCAAATGTCCTGGCTGCGAGCGGAGCGCTATGATTGGCACTACCTTCTAAGTAAAAGGTCCTCTTTAACATCGTCAGACAGTTCATAGAAATACATCACCAAAGCCTCACTGTTTAATGCTAACTGTGACAACATGATCTGGAACCTTATGGCATATTTACTGACTGTGGAAGCCCCTTGTTCTAGGAGCAGCAGTGCAGAGGCTGCAGAAGAGGTATGTTTCTAAGAGCCTCTTTAAAGGAAATGTGTCATCAGAAAATGACCTATTGTTTAAATCACGTTTTTGTGTTAAACATACATTTTTTTGGTGTTTTTTATTTTTCCATGTCATTATTTATATTTAAAAAATATATAATCTTGCAGTTTTCACACTGGCCACTATGTCGAATAATATGTCATGATTTTCTGTTTTCTTTAATGTATTTTACTCACTTATATAGCAGTGATATGTTCCATAGTGCTTTACAGACATTATCATTGCTTGCTGTTCCCAGTGGAGCTCACAATCTAAGTTCCCTATCAGTATGTCTTTGTGTGGGTTTCCTTCCACACTCCAAATACGGAGAGAACATACACACTACGTACAGATGTTGTCCTTGGTCGGATTCGAACCTAGGAACACAGTGCTGCAAAGCACCAGTGCTAACCTCTGTGCCTGTTCTGTACACATACCTTTTCAGTAGCTGTTCTCATTATCAAAACAGGCAGTAATACAGTGACAGTTAACACTTCTGTATAGATAACAGGATCCACGATTAACAATTGGAAATATTGCTGCTTATCTGCTCCTTCCTGATCTCTGCGCAGGTCACAAAACATTAGATAGAAGTGAGATAGACGGCTCCACGCAATCAATATGGATGGTAGAGGTGCAAGAGAACTGCCAGTGCTGACTCACCCAGTCAGATAGAGATAATTAGAAATAACGGGTAGCAGGCACACTCATATTTGGGGTAAATTGTAATTTATTCGATTAAAATAAGGTAAAATGGTGTTGTAATAAATATAAGGTAAAAGTGATGTTGTGAATGGGAGTTAGGTCTGTGGGTGCGAGTGCTATGGCTGGTGGTTAGGTGGTGCTTGGTGTGTTTGTTGGGGTAGTTTTAGTTGAAACTTGGATAAATTGTGAGTGAGTGTGGGATAGGTAAAAATATACAAATAGGATTTTTGAAAATAAGATTGTTAAAAATACCGAGGAATATACCCCATATAGTACATAAAATATTTCAGTATAGCCGATATAGGTTGCCTTGTGTAGAATGATATAGAGGTAATATGTAGAAAGTGTAAATAGACTTGATCTGCTGTCAAGGCGTGGGCTGGTTCTCTACAAGGAAGTGTTGGTAGTTATCTCATAAAAATAAAACAATAATGAAAAAATAATATAAGTAAAAATAAAATTGAAAAAAGGCTGAACTGGTTGTAATTAATAGCAATAGAGAGTTCTTATATAGTCATTCGTTTGTGCAAAAACAGCAATATGGTAGTTAGATTCTGAGGCTGGATACAAAGTGCTTGTAAGTCCTGAAAACAAAATATGAGTAGATGGGAGCGCGGTACTCTGAGCCTCGGCGCGGCGTCCCGTGCTGTCTCTGGCTCAGAGGGCTCTTACTCACCGGCCGGTGCTGTGGTCTCTATGGGCTTCTGATCGCTCTATCCTGCGTCCTGTGTTGGAGATCTCGGCGTCCCTCGTGGTTTCTCTGGTAAAATGCACGCGCTTGTGTGATGTCACCTGTCACGGGGTGTAGCTCTCACGGATGTTAGCGTTGCCGGTGCGGTAGTGGATATTCCTATCTGGAGCGTGTTTTTTCAATAGTTGTTTAAGCTCTTGGCTCATAGATATCCTTGTATACATATATGGTGGAGAGGATCGCCACCATATATGTATACAGGGATATCTATGAGCCAAGAGCTTAAACAACTATTGAAAAACACGCTCAGATAGGAATATCCACTACCGCACCGGCAACGTATCTGAGCGTGTTTTTCAATAGTTGTTTAGTCTTGGCTCATAGATATCCTTGTATACATATATGGTAGCGATCCTCTCTCTAATAGCGGTTGCGATCCTCTGCTTAAACGCGTTTTGGGAGACTCTCCCTTCATCAGTAAGGCTTACTGATGAAGGGAGAGTCTCCCGAAACGCGTTTAAGCAGAGGATCGCAACCGCTATTAAGAGAGAGGATCGCCACCATATATGTATACAGGGATATCTATGAGCCAAGAGCTTAAACAACTATTGAAAAAACACGCTCTAGATAGGAATATCCACTACCGCACCGGCAACACTAACATCCGTGAGAGCTACACCCCGTGACCGGTGACATCACACAAGCGCGCGCATTTTACCAGAGAAACCACAAGGGGCGCCGAGATTTCCAACACAGGACGCAGGATAGAGCGAACAGAAGCCCATAGAGACCACAGCACCGGCCAGTGAGTAAGAGCCCTCTGAGCCAGAGACAGCACGGGATGCCGCGCCGAGGCTCAGAGTGCCGCGCTCCTATCTACTCATATTTTACTTTCAGGACTTACAAGCACTTTGTATCCAGCCTCAGAATCTAACTACCATATTGCTGTTTTTGCACAAATGAATGACTATATAAGAACTCTCTATTGCTATTAATTACAACCAGTTCAGCCTTTTTTTCAATTTTATTTTTACTTATATTATTTTTTCATTATTGTTTTTTATTTTTATGAGATAACTACCAACACTTCCTTGTAAAGAACCAGCCCACGCCTTGACAGCAGATCAAGTCTATTTACACTTTCTACATATTACCTCTATATCATTCTACACAAGGCAACCTATATCGGCTATACTGAAATATTTTATGTACTATATGGGGTATATTCCCCGGTATTTTTAACAATCTTATTTTCAACAATCCTAATTGTATATTTTTACCTATCCCACACTCACTCACAATTTATCCAAGTTTCAACTAAAACTACCCCAACCAACACACCAAGCACCACCTAACCACCAGCCATAGCACTCGCACCCACAGACCTAACTCCTATTCACAACATCACTTTTACCTTATTTATTACAACACCATTTTACCTTATTTTAATCGAATAAATTACAATTTACCCCAAATAAGAGTGTGCCTGCTACCTGTTATTTCTAGGTCACAAAACATGCCTAGAAAACTCTACCCTATAACTCAATTGCATCAGGGCCTGCCCATTATGTCAATGTCAAGATTCTCCCTCACCTACACTAATAAAAAAGTAAAATGTTTTCTGTTGCTCCCTGATTTCAGATGTATTCTGCAAAACTGTTTATATTCTGGCTACCGTAACCATTTAAAATGACATGACATTTTACATATGTCATTGGCAGTAAAAGGGTTTATGTCAATGTGACGGCTCGTTCCTATAAACTTGTATGGGAACGAGCCATCCCATTGAATTAAATTTGATGGCTTTATTGTAATTACACCTGCTCACCACTGTAATGACGACGGCGAGCAGGTAAACAATGAAATAAAAGCTGCGCTAGTACAGCGCCTGGCCTTCTCTTCAACAAGCTGACCAGCAGGGGTGCCGGTTTTTGGACTCCCGCTGATCTGATATTAATTACCAATCCTGAGCATAGGTCATCAATGCAAATATCTCATAAAACCCCTTTAATTTTTTTTTAATATGTTTTAGACATTGTATAGGAAACTTGTAGGAAAGTTTTACATTTCAAATTTGTTGTGTTTTGCAAAAGATAAAATAAAAACTGTCTCTGTGTCCAACAGATGATTGTACCAACACCACTTTGGAAAATGTGTTGTCTCCTGATTATGAAGTAAACTACAACAATATCACAGAGGACAATCATGGAGAACATTCTTCAGCACTTACCACAAATATACCTTCAGTTCTTCACAGCAGAGATTTTTTAACTGATTCCACTAATCACAAGGAACCTTCATTTGGTCAACCACAGATTGTTAACCACAGTACTGGAGATTCAGGGGGTAAATTTTTTCCACATTCCGAATGTGGTAAACATTTTAAAAAGAAATATAATCTTTCTGTTCATGAACGAATTCACAGAGATGAGAATTCATGTTCAGAATGTGGGAAGCATTTTAAAAATAAATATAATCTTTCTATGCATCAAAGAATTCACAGAGATGAGAGACCATTTTCTTGTGCAGAATGTGGGAAAAGGTTTCGCCAGAAATCAGTTCTTTTTAAACATCAAAGAAGGCACCGTGGGGAGGAGCCATTTTCATGTCCAGAATGCGATAAAGGTTTTCACCAGAAATCAGATCTTGTTGTACATCAAAGAATTCACACAGGAGAGAAACCTTTTAAATGTTCTGAATGTGCGAAATGTTTTATGCAAAAATCAAGTCTTGTTATGCATCAGAAAATTCACACGGGGGAGAAACCATTTTCATGTTCAGAATGTGGGAAATGTTTTAGACAGAAATCGGATCTCATTGTACATCAAAGACGGCACAGAAAGGAGGAGAGATTTTCATGCTCAGAATGTGAGAAAGGTTTTCAACAAAAATCAGATCTCATTGTACATCAAAGAACTCATACAGGGGAGAAACCATACTTATGTTCTGAATGTGAAAAATGTTTTACCCAGATATCAGCCCTTCTTGCACATCAGAGAACTCATACAGGGGAGAAGCCGTATTTATGTTCTGAATGTGGAAAACGCTTTGCAACAAAATTGTGTCTTATAGAACATCAGAGGACTCACACAGGGGAGAAACCATATGCATGTCCAGAATGTGTAAAATGCTTTAGCCACAAGTCAAGTCTTGTTAAACATCGGGAAATCCATACAGGGGAGAAGCCATTTTCATGTTCAGAATGTGAGAAATGTTTTATAAAGAAATCAAGTCTTGTTAGACATCAGAAGTGTCACACAGGGGAGAAGCCATTTCCATGTTCTGAATGTGGGAAATGCTTCACACAGAAATCAAGTCTTAATGAACATCAGAGAATTCACACAGGAGAGAAACCATATTCATGTTCACAGTGTGAGAAATGCTTTAGTTACAAGTCTGATCTGGTTAAACACGAGAGAACTCACACAAAGGAGAAGCCATATTCATGCCCAGAGTGTGGGAAATGTTTTAGCCAGAAGTCTAATGTTGTTAAACATCAGCTAATCCATACAGGAGAGAAACCATATTCATGTTCAGAATGTGGGAAATGTTATAACCGTAGATCAAATCTTACTCATCATATGAAGCAATGCCATTTTAATATTCAGACTGTAGCTATGGTTTTACCTCAGATGTAGTGCTCCCAGGAAACCAATAAAGAAAATTTTATCTTCAAAATTGTTTTTTTACATGGCCTTTTATCACACAAAATTGCTAAGACTACTTTTATCCCAATGTAAGTTTTTTAACCTCTAAATTAGATGATGCAAAGTGAAACACCCAAAAGGGCAGCACTTGGGTGCATTAAACAGACTCTCCTTTCCCAGCCTTCCAGATGGGAAACTGTGAGAGATCAATCTCTGGTTCAATAGCATTTATAAATACTTGAAATTTCTCCTCACCTTGCTCACCTTGTTGTTGGTGTTGTTCATCATAACACTTACCATAACACTACCCAACTTGATTATACTTCCTTTTAAGCCTTGAATACGTTATTTTGGAGCTACCATGAATTCAGGTTACAATGTTTTCAAATACACCGCTGTTTCCTGGGTGCTTGGCCTTGTTTTCATTTTATTCATTTTATACCATCTTATTATATGTCATGAAGTGTTTTTGCGCCCTTTGATTTTATTATATTAATAAACTAGCATTTTATTAAACTATTTTTGCTGGCAATCATTGGGGTACTTGATAGCCAGTTAATGTATATCTTTCTGAATGTTTTGCTTGAATTGAGTATCAAGCTAACTGTGCATTTGTTCCCCTTAACATATACTGACCAGAACCTTTTTTCTTACTAAGCAGAAAACTTTGAACTCATCACAAAGCCTATAGCCACATGCAGGAAGTGAGCTGAGTTGTTCAAAGTATTCACAGAAGCAGACAAAGACCTGATTACTCTAGGTCTTCATCATTTTTAACTTTATTATATATTTCTTTCCATACCACCTTCCAATGCCAGGTAGAGAAACAGGGCTGGCAGTGATCACCCTGTTACACCTCTTTTGAGGAACGTGAACAATGTCTATTCTACTGTGATATTGTGACCTTTTCTCACCAAAGACAAGTAAGACTAAAGCAAATGGAGCTCCTCTGTCGCATACCAGCCCAATGGTCACCCACAGTTTCTGCCAGTCCCCCTACTAGCAAACTCTTACTACCCAAAGCCAGAAGTGCCAAAGGGGGGACCTTGGTAATGATTATGGGAGCTGAAGACTCACCAAAGGGTATGTGCTTGAGAGGTGTGTACACTACAGGAAAATGAAAAAAGAACATATATGAGGAGTTAAGATAAAACATTATTTTATATATATATAAAAGATAATCTATTTGATTATAGTTCCAGGAACCTTACCTTACATACAGATGCCCCACAGACTTCTTTTATCTGGCATAATTGTTTTTGTGTTTTGTTTTTTTACTGACAGCACTGTTTATCATCTTCTCTCTTACAGGACTATTGATTAGGTGGTAGTAATGGCGAGATGAGACAACCCCTTTAAGTAGCTAGAAACTGCCAGCCACTGTAATGTATGTGTGGGGAGCTCTTGACTTTCCCCCCTACATCATCTGAATATTCACATGAATATTTGAATATGGATATTATATTCATATGAATATCATATAAATATTTTCACTGGATTCTTTTGTTCTTCCTGTAGAATACACATACATGTTTGGCTGAGCTGAATGTGTATATGTATGGGAAAGTCGGGAGAGATAGCTGTGGGCCGAACAATCTTTCAGCTGTCAGCTATTGAATGTGTATGAGTACCTTTAGAGAGACAAATGTTCCATATAGATGGATGTTCACATTTGGCCTGTCAATCTCATCTGTGAACAAAGCGCTAATAATTTAGACTTCTGATGACCTCCCTTTTGTGTTAAACAAACTGGAACTACACCACATCCAAATACCGGATTGGATCACCTCTAAAGATTAACTCTGTTTTAATGTGAATTCAAAAGATTTGAGAATAAATAAGCTTACACGGGCTAAGTGAGTAAATATATTTACTAAATGTGATAAAAATATAAGGCTACTTTCACACTTGCGTTGGTGCGGATCCGTCTGTTTATTTGCACAGACGGATCCGGACCTATAATGCAAACGTTTATATCCGTTCTGAACGGATCCGTTTGCATTAGTTTTAAAGAAAAATGTCAAAGTAAAAAAGGATCCGTTTTGAATTACATTGAAAGTCAATAGGGAACGGATCCATTTTCAAATGCACCATATTGTGTAATTGAAACCGGATCCGTCCCCATTGACTTACATTGTAATTCAAAACGGATCCGTTCGGCTCCGCATCTTCAGACGGACACCAAAATGCTGCAAGCTGCGTTTTGGTGTCCGCCTCCAAAACGGAATAGAGGCAGAACGGAGCCTAACTGATGCATTCTGAACGGATCCTTATCCATTCAGAATGCATTGGGGCTTAACTGATTCGTTTTGGACAGTTTGTGAGAGCCCTGAAATGGATGTCACAAACGGAATCCAAAACGCCAGTGTGAAAGTACCCTTAAACAGAGAAATCACATACAGAGTAGAAAAAGTAAATAACAATCACTGGCCTGCAACACAATGTTAGGAACTCCTGTCACCATGCCTTGTTATGTCATGTTCTCAGCAGAGCTTAGCTCTTTGTCTTTGTGCACAAAGGTTTATATCACTCAGCCCCTCCTCCAACCTTAAGGTTGTCCAGTATGGAGTATGCATGTGTTATGAGTTAATCCTACTGAAATGTGGTCTGGTGGTCATCTGACACAGAACAATGGCTTTGTTACCTAACTACAGTGCACATTTTTTCATGTTACACCCACAAACTTAAATGTATTTTATTGTCATTTTATGTGAAAGACCAACACTAAGTAGCAATTATATGTGAAGTGAAAAGAAAATGATACATGGTTTTCAAATTTTTTTATAAAAAATCTGGAAAGTGTGGTGTGCATTTGTATTCAGCCCCCTTGAGTCAATACTTTGTAGGACCACCTTTCGCTGCAATTACAGCTGCAAGTCTTTTAGGGTATGTCTCTACCAGCTTTGCACATCTAGAGGCTGAAATTTTTGCACATTCTTCTTTGTAAAATAGCTCAAGTTCAGTCAGATTGGATGGAGAGCGTCTGTGAACAGCAAGTCTAATCACAGATTCTCAATGGGATTTAGGACTTTTGACTGGGACATTCTAACACATGAATATGCTTTAATCTAAACCAAGCAATTTAAGCTCTGGCCATATGTTTAGAGTTGTTGTCCTTTTGGAAGTGGAACCTCCGTCTCAGTCTCAAGTCTTTTACAACCTCTACCAGATTTTCCTTTCAAGATTGCCCTGTATTTAGCTCCATCCATCTTCCCATCAACTTGTCACGGTGGGGAGTGAGGGAAACCCCCCATTGTACAATGTCCGCAGATATTAGGCCTTGAATCAGGGATAAGGGAGCGGGAAACAAACTAAGCATCCCTAAAACCAATTCCTTGACCTCCTGACTGTATAAGCCTCCCTCAATGGTAGGGGGGCTCATATCCACAAACCAGGGCCCTACAGACCCTATCGGTCCCTAAAATATGGTCAGGAATAAGAGACGACCGGTTCATCCACGGATGAACCAGAGTCTCCCACAGGCCTAGCAACAAATACGGGATTGAAAAGCCAGTGGAATGGCAGGTAAGTATCCACTGGCAGGGATAACCACTGAACCAAGAACCCCGGAATGCATGGTAACTTACCTGCCACAGCTGCTGGACGGAACAACCGAAGACCACACCAAGGTGAACTGGAACCCATGCAAACGTATTGAGATTTGAACACAATGCCGGACTCAGTTCGTACTGACACACATAGTAACCAGCACTCCAGCAACTGCTCACAGACTTGACTTCTGGTTCACCCCTCTGGGAAACCATGAAGCCCACTTCCGCAGCACAACACTCTGGGAAACGCCTTGCATTCAAGCCGGACATAGCATACCAACTGACCAGACAAGAGACAACAAGACGTACAACACACCCTGAACATAAACCCAAACCAAACATCAACACAGGTAAGGTAGGGGAACATGGAAGATACATAAGGAGAGACATCGATGACCCCCTAGGTGACCCTCAAGGACTGGGCAGCTGGAAATGCTCAGGACTGGAGCAGAGCTCCAGCACCAACCGCAGCTGAAGTACAACTAACTCCAGTCAGGGAGCCACAGGTAATAAAACTCTAGTGGCCACACCCAGCCAGGAAGTTAACCCCTCAAGCACCAGACAAGGGAGGAACCAGAAGAAGGGGAGAAAAGCACATACAACACGTTGCCACCTGCATGCACGGCAAACGTGTCAAGAGCACAACACCTAGGCCATGACACAACTATGACCAGTTTCCCTGTCCTGCTGAAGAAAAGCATCCCCACAGCATGATGCTGCCACCACCATGTTTCATGGTGGGAATGGTGTGTTCAGGGTGATGTGCAATGTTAGTTTTCCGCCACACATAGCATTTTGCATTTAGGCCAAAAAGTTCAACTTTGGTCTCATCTGACCAGAGCACCTTCTTCCACATGTTTGCTGTGTCCGCTACATGGCTTGCTTTAAAAAATGTCTTTCTTCTTGCCACTCTTCAATAAAGGCCAGAATTGTGGAGTACACGACTAATAGGAGTTCTGTGGACAGATTCTCCCACCTGAGCTGTGGATCTCTGCAGCTCCTCCAGAGTGACCATGGTTCTCTAATTAGTGCTCGGTGCAGGGGCTGTCAGTTTAGGGGGGTGGTCGTCTTTGTAGGTTTGCAGTTGTACCATACTCCTTCCATTTTCGGATGATGGCTTGAACAGTGCTCCGTGAGATGTTTAGAGCTTGGGATATTTTTTAAAACCTAACCCTGCTTTACACTTCTCAACAACTTTATTCCTGGTGTGTTCCTTGGTTTTATGATGCTGTTTGATCACTAATGGTCACTAAGAAATCTTTGAGGTCTTCACAGAACAGCTGTAGTTATGCTGAGATTAAATTATACACAGGTGAACTCTACTAATTAGGTGACTTCCAAAGGCAATAGGTCACACTGGATTTTATTTATGGGTATCAGAGTACAGGGGGATGAATATAAATGCATTCCACATAACTTCGGCATATCCAGCATCAGTCTAAATGTAAGCCAGCTTCCTTGCTGAATTACATTTAGACCATTTTATATGCCTAAAACAAACATAGAAAATTATGAATGAGACGGGCCTAATGGCCCATCTCCGCCCATGCCACGGCCATTTTTTTAAACCTGGCATGAGTGGGAAAACGTCACAGATTCGCAGAATAATATTTTCATTTCAATATGCGCCAGAAATACACCTAATATTGGAATATTTCTGATCGTAAATAACCTCCCTATGTGTGTTGGACTAACAAGAAGTGTCTTTTACCGAGGTCTACTTCACTTCTGATCTACTTGAATTCTAAACTTACAAAGTCTCTGCTGCTGTAAAACATCTTGATCTTGACTTTAGGATCCTTCTGTTGTCAGCGTCGTAACGCAAACTTTTTCTTTAGCACTCACAAATATAAAAGTCAATTCTCCATGTCTTGGTGTTCTGTGCACTGTACTGCATTGCCCTTTTGTGTCGCAACACATATGTGGTTTTCAGCTGATCTCTTTACAACTTTGTCTATCACAGCCTGTGAGATCAGTTTCTTACTCCTCCTTTCCCCATCTTGATATGCGAGGGGATTGCAGGTGTAATCACAATCCTGAGTGCAGATTTCACAGCCTCTCTTCAGTGGTTGTAGGACAGTCCATAACCTTATCTCTGGGAAGCTTTGAAACTGGGGCCTCCCCTCAATGGTCTGCAAGTCATTATACGCAGTCATCAGCCCTGCAGGTTGGTTGTTTTACTGCAGGAAGTCTTGGGCAGACGATTACTTTTGAGGTCCACCCTGGACAACAGTAGTAGTAACAGCAAGGTCTTTTTTAACATGGCAGACCAGTGGTTAAAGTTGTTTCTTGTTGGGTGGCAGGCAGGCCCGCTTGTTAACTTGGGCAGCCCCTTGGCATTGCTGAAGTTGTCAGTCCTAGCTCTGCTAAACAGCTGATACAGCCTGCACTTAGAGAATATGGTATTAGAGACAAGCAAACTTGAAAAGTTTCACATATTCTAGCAGATGTAATTCAATTTCAAAATAAATTCCATTCAATCTCAGTCCATAGATTTAAACTCAGTCCAAGGTAACTCAGTATATGGCAGGATGAGCTGTAACAATAGTTTGGCCCACCAGGTATTTTTTTTCCTTTACTTGTTTTTCTCCTTAGATCCATGTTTTGGAGCTTTGTTTATCACAGAGCTGACATAGGTCTGCTGTGTCTATTAAACAGACATGGGGCTTCTCCTATGGGCATTATCTAAGTATTAGCCCAAGATTTCATCCTTATACAGGAATCTGGATGCTGCTTCATGGGACCTACCAGGCTGCTACCTCCTGAAGTAGTCGTTGTTTCGTGGACTGCTGACCCATAAGGGTCAAAAAACACGTGCTGAGCACCAAGAAGTCAGGCAAAAACTGTATTCAGGAACAAGCTGAGGTTAGTGCAGACAGTGTTTGTACTTTCCAAAAGTCAGTCCGAGAGTCAAGGCCAAATCCTGACCTGTATGCCAAATCTTCTTCAGCTTCATTTTAAAAGAGAAAGCCTTAAAGAGGACCTTTCACTGGTCCACAGTTTATGAGTTAAAGCTATGTACATTGAGAGCGGCACCCAGGGATGTCCCTGCACTTACTTGTATCCCTGGGTGCCGCTCCGTTCGTCCTCTATAGCCCCCGGTACCGGCACTCCTGCTGCTCTAATTTTGCCTGGGGCGGAGACTTCTTCTTCTGCCCTGGGCGTCTCCTTCTCCCAGGGCTGGAGCTCTGGCCAATCGCAGCGCTCAGCTCATATCCTGAATATGAGCTGAGCGCTGCGATTGGCCAGTGATCATTTTGGGAATGCCATTTTATTTTTTGGGGACGTTACAAAGCTTAGAAGTTTAGAAGCAAATCTTGAAATTTTTCAGAAATTTTCAAAAACCCACTTTTTAGGGACCAGTTCAGGTCTGAAGTCACTTTGTGAGGCTTACATAATAGAAACCACCCAAAAATTACCCCATTCTAGAAACTACACCCCTCAAGGTATTCAAAACTGATTTTACAAACGTCATTAACCCTTTAGGTTTTCCACAAGAGTTAATGGCAAATGGAGATAAAATTTCAGAATTTCGATTTTTTGAAAAATTTTCCGTTTGAATCCATTTTTTCCAGTAACAAAGCAAGGGTTAACAGCCAAACAAAACTAAATTTTTATTGCCCCGATTCTGTAGTTTTCAGAAACACCCTATATGTGGTCGTAAACTGCTGTATGGCCAAACTGCAGGGCGCAGAAGGAAAGGAGCGCCATATGGTTTTTGGAAGGCAGATTTTGCTGGACTGGATGCACCCCTAGAGTAGAAACTCCATAAACGTGACTCCATCTAAGAAACTACGCCCCTCAAGGTATTCAAAACCAGTTTTACAAACTTTCCACAAGAGTTATTGGCAAATGGAGATGAAATTTCCGAATTTCTATTTTTTGTTACCTTGTCTCAAAAAAAGTGTAATATAGAGCAACCAAAAATCATGTTTACCCTAGAATAGTACCAACAAAACTGACACCTTATCCCGTAGTTTCCAAAATGGGGTCACTTTTTTGGAGTTTCTACTGTAGGGGTGCATCAGGGGGGTGTCAAAAAACCAGTCCAGCAAAATCTGCCTTCCAAAAACCATATGGCGTTCCCTTCCTTCTGTGCCCTGCCGTTTGGCCATACAGTAGTTTACGACCACATATGGGGTGTTTGTGCAAACAAGAGAATCAGGGCAATAAATATTGAGTTTTGTTTGGCTGTTAACCCTTGCTTTGTTACTGCAAAAATGGATTAAAATGGAAAATTTGCAAAAAAATAGCTGTTTTGGGACTGTTTTTATTTTTTGTTATTTACATAGTTGAACTGACAGGTTAGATTGTGTGCTATTTCTATAGAGCAGGTTGTTACGGACGCGACAATACCAAATATGACTACTTTTTGGTTTTTTTTGTTTCAGTTTTACATAATAAAGCATTTTTGAAAATAATTTTTTTTTAGTGTCTCCACATTCTGAAAGCCATAGTTTTATTTTATTTTTTTGGGCGACTGTGTTATCTAGGGGCTCATTTTTTGCGGGATGAGATGGCGGTTTGATTGGCACCATCTTGGGGTGCATATGACATTTTGGTCGCTTGCTATGACACTTTTTGTGATGTAAGGTGACAAAAATGGCTTTTGACACCGTATTTTTTTTTTTTTTTTTGCCGTGTTCAGCTGAGGGGTTAGGTCATGTGTTATTTATATAGATCAGGTTGTGACGGACGCGGCGATACATAATATTTATACTTTTTATTTATTTATATAAGTTTTACACAATAATATCATTTTTTAAAACAAAAAAATCATGTTTTAGTGTCTCCATAGTTTGAGAGCCATATATATATTTTTTTTGGGCGATTGTCCTATGTAGAGGCTCATTTTTTATGGGATGAGATGGCGGTTTGAATGGTACTATCTTGGGGTGCATATGACTTTTTGATCGCTTACTATTACACTTTTTGTGATGTAAGGTGACAAAAATGGCTTGTTTGACAACGTTTTTATTTTTTATGTTTACGGCGCTCATCTGAGGGGTTAGGTCATGTTATATTTTTATAGAGCAGGTCCTTACGGATGCGGCGATACATAATATGTATACCTTTCTTTATTTATTTTGGTTTTACACAATAATATCCTTTTGAATGAAAAAAACATGTTTTAGTATCTCCATAGTCTGAGAGCCATATATTTTTCAGTTTTTAGGCAATTGTCTCAGGTTGGGTATCATTTTTATGGGATGAGGTGACGGTTAGATTGGCACTATTTGGGGGTCATATGACTTTTTGATCGCTGCTATTACACTTTTTGTGATGTAAGGTGGCAAAAAATGGCTTTTGACAAAGTTTTTATTATTTTTTTTACAGTGTTTACTTGAGGGGTTAGGTCATGTGATATTTTTATAGAGCAGATTCTTACGGACGTGGAGATACCCAATATGTCTACTTTTTAATTTTTTTTTTACATTTAACACTAAAAGCATTTTTGAAACAAAAAATCATGTTTTAGTCTGAGAGGCATAGCTTTTTTATTTTTGGCCAATTGTTTTAGGTAGGGGCTCGTTTTTTGCGGGATGAGATGGCGGTTTGATTGGTACTATTTTGGGAGGCAAACGCCTTTTGATCGCTTTGTATTACACTTTTAGTGATAATGTGCCAAAAATGGCTTATTTACACCATTTTTTGGTTTTTTTTATGGCGTTCACCTGAGGAGTTCAGTCATGTGATATTTTTATAGAGCAGGTTTTTACGGACGCGGCGATACCTAATATGTGTAGTGTATTTTATTTTTTTAATTTTTATTCAGTGATATGTGTTTTTTCATTTTTACTTTTTTTTCACTTTTTTACATTTTTTTTTGACCCAGACCCACTTGGTTCTGAAAGATCCAGTGGATCTGGTGTCTGTATAATACAGTACAGTACACTATATAGTGCACTGTACTGTATTTTTGTACTTTAGAAAGGCTGAATAGACCTTAAGCAGGTCTATTCAGACTTTCAGCACCATGGAGAGCAGGACGCTCTGAAAGCGCCCTGTCTCCATGGCAACCATCACCCGCTGCCATAACTGGGCAGGGGGTGATGGATGGGGAGGGAGTGGAGCTCCCTCCCTCTGCGATCCCATCCTGCTGGGGGCTGCAAAGGCACAGCAGCCCCCGATGGGAGAGGGAGGGAGCGCTCCTCCTGTTAACCCTTCCATACCGCGGTCCGTACGGACCGCGGTACGGAAGGGGTTAAACGGCTGGCATCTGCAGCACAGATGCAAGTTGCTTCTATCAGAGTGTCAGCAATGTGCTGGCACTCTGATAGAACCACTAGACACCAGGGATAGATTACAGAGGAGGCGGGCGGGGATCGCACTGCGATCCCGCCCGCCGCACCGCCCGCCTCCCGCCGGCCTCGCGCCGCCCGCAACCACCCCTCTGCACCCCCGCAGCCACAACATGATTGGGGGCTGCAGGGGGTTAAAAACAGTTTGGGGGCATTAACTCTCTGATCCCCGCGGTCATAGACCGCGGGGATCAGAGATCGCACAGAGCACTGCAAACCGCAGGTCTGAATTGACCTGCGGTTTGCAGCGATCGCCCATATGGGGGGGTCACAGGACCCCCCTGGGCATTGTAACAAGGTACCTGCTGAATGATTTCAGCAGGTACCTTGTTCCGATCACTGCCAGCTGAGCAGCAGTGATCGGAACAACTCATGACGTACCGGTACGTCATGTGTCCTTAAGGACTCGGGAAACATGCCGTACCGGTACGTCATGTGTCCCAAAGGGGTTAATGTGCTGAAGGATGAAGACGAGGATCTCTATTGCTTGTAAAAATGTATGTTTGTTTTGAAGTGTTATTCTTAATATACAGATAATTAGATAAGGTTTATTTTGCTTTGGCATACGACCTCTATGGTACCATTGGGAAGTGTTTTTTAAATACAGTGTTGGACCGGCAAAAGTTCAAAGAATTTTGTTTGTTTTATTTGCTCTATTTCAATTAGGGGTGAAGAGGAAACCACCCCATCAATAGCTTTTCTTGACATGGCGTCACGACCGCTAACGGTGTTGTGCCTCGGGTAAGAAGGTCGCAGCGGGTGGCTACTCACTCGGTTTCAAGAGATCGCTCCACTACCTAGTGGTGGGAATGGATTCCAGTCAAGATTTTCCTGCTTAGGTTTGCGATCCTTTTTGTCCCATTTAGGAATCTGTAGCTTTTCCTTTCAGTTGTTCTCTGTCAGCCACCCCCTTTCTGCTTCCCTTCTTGCCAGATATAGACCTTCTTTCCAGATTTTCTATTCTGACCTCTGGTGGAGTTAGAGTTGCTGTGGAGGTATAAGAACTGGAGCTGTTGGATCTCCGGTTTACTCCTGTTGTTGTATCCTGTTTGTTGCCTCCCTTTGGGGATTGTTTGTGGTGTTTGTATGTTACGCTTCGGTGTGGGAGGGAAACACCACACCGAGCATAGGAGAGAAGGGGGGAACAGGGAATCAGGCCTGAGAACTAGGGAAGGAAGATGGAGACCTCCTAGTGAGTATGAACAGACCCCAAAGGAAGGTGAGTTCATACGCAGGAATACCTAGAGTCCTATTTAGCCCTATAAGACCCTGGTACTAATGGCAGGGACGAGACTACCTGTTCCTCCAAAGGAAAGGACAAACAGGAGTCTCCTTCAGGCCTAATACAAACAATAGGGAAATGCAACACACTGAACCCAAACAAAATACAAAGGGGAAAGGAAAGTCTTAACTTCAAAGGAGCAATGGAAGCACCAGGAACTCAGCCGAGATCCAACCACAATCTATCCAAAGGTCCAAACAGACGCTATAAACTAAGTATTGTGGGAGAAGCAACTATAAATAGAGAAGGCTAAATTACCCTAATAGCCACACCTGGGGAAAGAAGGTGTGGCAAGCACATGATATTATATCTGGCCCTTATTTTGGAAAGAAAAAAATATATATATATATATATATTTTAAGGTCCACTATGGATCCTATTGTTGCCTTGGCAAAGCAGTTGCAAGGTCTGTCTCTTGAAGTGACAGAATTAAGGTCGTCGGTCCTTCAGCAGCAGCAGCTGGTGGGGATTGTTATCTCCCTTCTCCAAGGGGATCCTTAATCCTGGGCTTTTTTGTTGCCAGCTGGTATCCTGGCCCTCTAGTTGGTAGATTCGTTTTTTGAGGACCTGGGTCTCATATACGATGACCCTGACCAAGTCTTCCTAGCTGACTCTAGATTACGGCGGCTTCAGCAGGGAGATCGGTCAGTGGAGGTTTATTGTTCCGAGTTTCAAAAGTGGACCACAGATACTCGGTTGAATGATCAGGCTCTCAGGAGCCAGTTTTGCCAGGGCAGTCAATTCGCTCGGACTCTGGGTTTTTCTTTTAGTCCTTTACCGAGATCTATCCCCATATTCGCTATCCACTGTGCTCCTCTTACTCAGGGGAACCTAACACACATTGTACATAACCTATATCTTCGGGTGGGGGCCCTCTATAATGAGTTTATTTCTTGCTATGTCCTTGAAGGTCTTCCTACTCCTATGGTATTGGGTCTTTCCTGGTTGGTAGCGCACAATACTGTTGTTGATTGGCAGGCTAGGGAGATATTGGAGTGGAGTGAGCATTGTAGGGACAATTGCTTAAGTAGCAGTTGCTCAGCCACCTCCATTACAACCTTACCAGCATTTGTGTCCGATTTTGAAGATGTTTTCTCTGAGAAGAGGTGTCAGGAGTTACCACCCCATCGTCCGTTTGATTGCCCGATTAACCTGCTCCCTCGAGCAAAGTTACTTAAAACCAGGTTATATAATCTTTCTGGCCCCAAAAGACAAACCATGACGGACTATATTTCTGAGAGTCTGGCTAAAGGACATATCAGACCCTCTTCTTCAACCGTGGTTCTTTGTGAAGAAAAAAGATGGGGGCTTGCGTCCTTGCCTAGATTTTCCTGAACTAAATTGGATAATTATCCGTGACCCCTATACTCTTCCTCTCATTCCCGACCTCTTTAATCAGATTGCGGGTGCGAAATGGTTTTCCAAACTGGATTTAAGGGAAGCCTACAATCTGATTTGCATCAAAGAGGGGGATGAGTGGAAGATAGCGCTTAACACTCCTGAGGGGCATTATGAAAACCTGGTTATGCCATTTGGTCTGACTAATGCTCCTGCTGTCTTTTAACACTTTGTCAACAATATCTTTTGTCATCTTGTAGGCAGATTTGTGGTGATATAGCTTGACAATATTTTGATCTATTCTCCCGATCTAGAGACACACAAGATACATGTCAGGCAGGTGTTGCAGATTTTACAGACTAATAAGTTATATGCTAACTTGGAGAAATGTGTATTCGCCGTACAGGAGGTACAATTCCTGGGGTATCTGCTATCAGCTTCGGGGTTCCGTATGGATCCAGAGAAGGTCCAGGCAATCCTAGAATGGGCTCTTCTTGAGAACCTAAAAGCTCTGCAGAGTTTTTTGGGTTTTACCAATTTCTATTGAAAATTAATTCAGAACTATTCTGTGATTGTCAAACCCCTTACGGACATGACAAAGAAGGGGACTGATTTTCCTAAATAGTCTGACGCTGCTAAACTGGCTTTTTCCTCTCTGAAGGAGAGTTTCAACTCGACACCCATACTTGTCCAGCATGATGTTTCACAACCTTTTATTGTGGAGGTTGATTTATCATAGGTGGGGGTGGGGGCTGTACTGTCCCAGGGTCCGTCTCCAAGTAAATGGCATCCTTGTGCTTTCTTTTCTAAGAAATTGTCGGCAGCCGAGAAGAATTATGATATAAGCAACAGGGAACTTTTAGCTATTAAATTAGCGTTTGAGGTCACTTTTTGGAGGGGGCAGCTCATCCCGTCACGGTGATTACAGATCATAAAAACCTGTTATACCTTGAATCTGCTAAGCGTCTTATCCCTAGACAAGCTAGGTGGTCTTTGTTTTTTACCAGGTTTAATTTTGTATCACCTATCGTCCGGGTGCAAAAAATACCAAAGCTGATGCGTTATACCGAAGTTTTCCTGGAGGGGGTGATGTTGACGATCCGGGGCTGATTTTACAAAAGGGGGTGGTTGTCTCTGCGTTAACCTCAGACCTGGAGGGGATGGTGTTGGAGGCTCAGGGGGACACCTCAGTCTCCTGCCCCCGAGGAAAGTTGTTTGTGCCCTTGAATTTGTGCCTTGAAATATTAAAAGAACATCATAATTCTACACTCGCTGGGCACCCAGGTAGTAGGACAACCTCGGAGCTATTGTCTCGCCATTTTTGCTGGCCGAGATTGCACCAGGATGTAGTTGATTTTGTGTCTACCTGTACAACCTGTGCCCATGCTGAAGTCACCCATACTCGACTGGCGGGGTCTCTGTTGCCACTGGTCATTCCCAACAGACCGTGGACACACCTGTCGATGGATTTAATTACTGACCTACCTGTATCTGCAGGTAAAACTGTTATCCTGGTAGTAGTAGACAGCTTCAGTAAAATGGTGCATTTCATTGCCTTACCCGCTTTGTCAAATGCTAGAACCCTTGCTCAGGTTTTTATCCCTGAAATAATGAAGCTTCATAGGTCCCTTTCGATGTTGGTTCGGATTGTGGAACCCAGTTTATTTTTAATTTCTGGAGAGCTTTTTTTCTGTCATGCCTTTTCATAAGTATATAAACATTTATACATTATTATTAGAATGTGTATTCATGGCCTATAAGAAGCCATGTTGTACACCCTCCTGTATGAACCTTCATTGGCAGATGTGTGCCTATCTAAGGGAGTAATTTTACCTTATCACTAGGCTATGAGCTGAGATAAGGTTTCTTCCTGGCACACGTCTGGCATACCTTTATAATAAGGTTTATTAATGAGACAAACATATAATGTCTGTTTATTCATATAGTGGATCGTATTTAGTTTTGGCACAAGTTAATCAATATATGACGTGTTGTTTTATATTGCTTCACATATTGGTTTTATTTTGTTACATGTTATAATCGTATATTAACGTATATATATCCTGTGTGTGTATCACCAGAAGCGTGTTTTCCTGAGGTATGTAGGAAAGCATGCTCAGTTGGATTTTCTGCTAATGAGAAGTTGCTCAGAAAAGTTGTGTTATTTTCAAAAGATAAGGCACCTGTGGAACCCAAAAACCCACACATTTGTTGTCTACGTTTTAGATTTATGACGTGAGAACAGTTATACTAGTTTCTGGGAATCTAGGTTTTTAATTGCTTCAGGTGTCAGGGGGGTATGCCTCCTTTTTGATGTATGTCCCAGGTGGTGGATGTCTACCACTTAACATAAAGTCACATTATATAAATTTAACTCTTAAAAGTTTCACATTTATAGATTACACAACATTGCCTCCTAGGTACGGACAGGTAAAATTACACCATTCACCACAAAGCATTTTGGGTAATATATGATTGCATAACACCTGGTCAATGTTGGTCATCCTTTTAATAACGATGCATATTGTTAACGGATTTGTGTTGATTGGTCATTGGAAAGTATTGGTGTTTTCTTTTCTGTGATGTGCCAACACCATCTGGTGGTATAGATTGGTATTACATTTCATTGTCTATCATCGTACAGGTTGTATTATCGATTTTGTATTTAGTACTTATGTATAATAAACTCACATATATTTTTGCATAGACAATGGTACCTTGTCTTCTTTACTAGTTGCACAAAATAATTAAGATTCTCGCCAACGAGCTGAGAGGTTATTATGTTGTCTTCTCCTCAGTAGGATCAATAACTTTGATATTTTTTCCTTTGATCCTTTCTTTTGTTTTTTTTTGTATATAAAGCATTTTGCACTTTATATCCACTACAGTTCTCGTCTTGGGGTACAGTTGTCCTTTTCCTCAGCATTCCATCCGCAGTCAAACGGCCAGACCGAATGCACCAACCAAAACCTAGAGACTTACCTTAGGTGTTTTGTGTCTGAAAATCAGGAGGAATGGTCATCTTACTTATCTTTAGCAGAGTTTGCTATAAACAATCGCCGTCAAGTCAAGAATCAACTGGTAAGTCACCATGTGTGGTTTTCGACTAGAAATATTAAGTTAAAGGTTCCATCTTGGAACTTGAGTCCTAGGTTTATTGGTCCTTAAAAATAGTTCCCGTCATTAACCCTGTGGCATTTTGCCTGGAGCTACCTCAAACATTGAAAATTCATAATGTATTTAATAAATCGTTGCACCTCCGGAACCATCACCGTTACCCCGCCCCCCCAATTATTGCTGATGGCAATTTGGAGTTTGAGGTGACAAGAATTGTTGATTCTGGTTTTGTCCGTCGCTTCTTTTAATATCTGGTGCATTGGAGGGGTTAAGGTCTAGAAGAAAGAATGTTGGTGCCAGCGCTGGAAGTAAACGCCAGCAGATTAATTCATTCTTTCTATATTTCTCATCCGGAAAGACCTGGTCCTGAGTGTCCAGTAGCCCCTTGTAGAAAGAGGGGTACTGTTGCGAGGGTATCACAAACAATCACTGACCCTGTTGTGTCTGGGGTCAGAAGGTCGCAAAAGGTGGCTACTCACTGGGTTTCAAGAGATCGCTCCATGACCTAGTGGTGGGAATGGATTTTGGTCCAGGTTCTCCTGCTTAGCTTTGCGATCCTCTTTGTCCCATTTAGGAATCTGTAGCTTTTCCTTTCAGCTGTTCTCTGTCAGCCACTCCCAGCTAATATATATTCTCCCTTTCTGCTTCCCTTGTTGCCAGATATAGACCTTCTTTCCAGATCTTCTATTCTGGCTTCTGGTGGAGTTTGAGTTGCTGTGGAGCTGTTGGAACTGGAGCTGTTGGATCTCGGGTTCACTCCTGTTGTTGTCTTCTGTTTGTTGTCTCCCTTTGGGGATTGTTTGTGTTGTTTGTCCTTTTCCTGTTGTTACCCTAGGTGTCAGTGGTGAGGACTAGTGCTCCCACCGCCCTATTCACTACCTTGGGCCTATTTTAGGGTAAGACAGGGACCAGGCACGTGATCACTGTACGCGTTAGCAGCCCATCTAGGGATGTCAGAGCAGCCAGGTGCCAGTGCTAGGTTAGTTAAGGGTCACCACTCCTCCCTCTCCCTAGCGAAAGGGTACTCTCCTTGTTGGAAATTGCCACAGCAACACAAGACTTCCTGAGACTACTTCTTCTTGAGAAGATTATTTTGTTTATTCAGAGATAAGAGCAGCAAGACAGCATTAAAATACATATAAAAGGCAGAATATGACATGTGGTAGAGGGAGGTGTGAAGCAGCAGTAGAAAAAAGGCAGCGCTGTTTGTGTGTGTTTATACCTCAGAGAACAAAGGAATTCTTAGCAACAGTACATAAGTATTCAAGCTGACTATTTTTCTAAGCTTTAAGGTACAAATAGAAGATGTCTGACTAAGACAGCATGGCATATGTGGCAAGAGAGGGAGAGGTGCTCATAGAGTAGTGAGTTGGTAGGCGTATGTTTAAATAGTGGTGGGTGCTGCCGGTATCGTTCACTCCTCACTTGTGAAGTTGCCAGTCCTCCTGAAGGAGTGATGACAGGCAATAGAGGGGTGTGGAGTAATAAGTAATGTGTGCGCAATAACACGACCTCAAGTGGTTGGAGACGATTTATTTTATTTACATATACGTGACAACGCATTTCAGAGTAGACAAACACTCCTTTTTCAAGTCTGAGGCTGTATGTCCATATAGCGCGTTTTTCTGACTGTCATTACACCTGCACCAGAGACTTTGTTATCCAACAAAACCAGAAGTGAAGAAGACCTCAGTGAGATACTTCTTGTTAGTCCAACACAGTCTTTTTACTTTTTTTTTTTTAGAGAGCCAATGGTTCCAAATTAGTTCTCTGTCAAATGACTAGACTATATGCTGTATATACAGTGCCAAAAAAGTATGCAAACCCTTTGGAATGATATGGATTTCTGCACAAATTGGTCATAAAATGTGATCTGATCTTCATCTAAGTCACAACAATAGACAATCACAGTCTGCTTAAACTAATAACACACAAATAACTAAATGTTATCCTGTTTTTATTGAACACATGTAAACATTCTCCAAGAGCCAATTGGAGTGAGGTGTCAGCCAACTGGAGTCCAATCAATGAGATGAGATTGGAAGATTGGAGGTGTTGGTTACAGCTGCCCTGCCCTATAAAAAACACACACCAGTTCTGGGTTTTCTTTTCCTAAGAAGCATTGCCTGATGTGAATGATGCCTCACACAAAAGAGCTCTCAGAAGACCTACGATTAAGAATTATTGACTTGCATAAAGCTGGAAAGGGTTATAAAAGTAGCTCCAAAAGCCTTGCTGTTCATCAGTCCACGGTAAGACAAATTGTCTATAAATGGAGAAAGTTCAGCACTGCTGCTACTCTCCCTAGGAGTGGCCGTCCTGTAAAGATGACATATGCTAACAACTCTGTTAACGAATCTACAATATGCAAAACACTAAAAAAGAATGGATTTCATGGGAGGATACCACAGAGGAAGCCACTGGTGTCCAAAAAAACATTGCTGCACGTTTACAGTTTGCCCAAGAGCACCTGGATGTTCCAAAGCAGTACTGGCAAAATATTCTGTGGACAGACTAAAAACCAAAGTTGAGTTGTTTGGAAGAAACACACAACACTATGTGTGGGGAAAAAGAGGCACAGCACAGCACACCAACATCTAAACCTCATCCCAACTGGAAAGAATGGTGGTGGGGGCATCATGGTGTGGGGCTGCTTAGCTGCATTAGGGCCTGGACGAATTGCTATCATCGAAGGAAAAATGAATTCCCAAGTTTATCAAGACATTTTGCAGGAGAACTTAAGGCCATCTGTCCACCAGCTGAAGTTCAACAGAAGATGGGTGTTGCAACAGGACAACGAACCAAAGCATAGAAGTAAATCGAAAACAGAATGGCTTAAACAGAAGAAAATACGCCTCTGGAGTGGCCCAGTCAGAGTCCTGACCTCAACCCGATTGAGATGCTGTGGCATGACCTGAAGAAAGCGATTCACACCAGACATACCAAGAATATTGTTTAATTGAAACAGTTCTATAAAGAGGAGTGGTCAAGAATTACTCTCTTTCTTTTTAAAGACATCATGCAGACTTACAGTTTTTATAGTTACAGTAGAAGAATCTACACACCCCACAAATATATCTAAATGTATATCCCCACACAAGAGACTATTTTACTAGATCTTATAGTAACATTACACAAACTATACAGGAAGTGGGAGGTAACCACACCTCCCGCCCTAAATTGAAAAACCCCATATAAATAACCTCGTCCCAGCCATACTCATAGAGACCTCTCCTAGGGTCCTTACACTTCCTTTGAATACACACTCTTGAAGGTAATGTTAACCATTTGATATGAAATCTTTTAGTCATTTACTTATATATTCATTTACGTATTTTTATATACTTATATATTTATCTATGAGACTATAAATTCCTTTAAATCTAGATGAACTTTTAAAGGACTTATTTGTTTTTATATTACATTTTATTTTTATAGATTATGAAATTAATTTCTATAACCATTTTCTTGAATGTATCTAGTGGATATTAGGGTCCTTAGGCCACCTATTGGTTCACAGACTTATGTTTCCAGAGCCAGAGATATTATATATCATTTGAGAAACATGTGTGTATATTTTTCTATATTGTATATATGTATTTTATATTGTTGTCTCTTGAAGAAGGGGGCTCGAGACCTCCGAAACGCGTCGGGCCATATATGTTCCATTAAAAAGTGATTGACCAGAAGCCTATTTACCTTTGTGCTGCGCTCAGACACCAAGAATATTACTACACGCGATCCTGGCCGGTTTTTTTTTTTTAGGTTACAGGTGTCTTGAGTTTATCCTGCTGACCAGCCCCCACCCCCCATCCCCCCATCCCCCCCCCCCCCCGTGAAGTGAGTGTATTTTCATTATTGGGACTCCTTGCGTCCCATGAGAATCCTATGTTTTAATCTATATCCACAACCTAAAATAGGGATCCAAAACACGTTTTCAGGTTGTTGGCGCCTACCCTACGTGTTTCCTTTTCAGGCATTTGATGCCTGCCACCCCAATGAGGCAATCTAACCATTTTGTGTAGTCTAACTGGTGAGAAGTAACTGTTGTATAATACATAATTGATTCATAAAAGGAGGGGCACTCAGATCAGAGAACCATGGACCGTACCCTTTTAAATGTATCAATTTATTTCACAAGTGCTAGGCAAATTAAAAACATTAAAACTAATATAAATAAAAAAAATATTAAATAAAAACTAAAAAACAATTCCCCCAATAGTACCGATACATGATGAGGACGATTTCTCAATGGCACCAAATAAAATTGAGCCAAACGTGGTGGAATGGCCAAATGTCTATCGCATATAGCCACTTGAAAGTCCACTGGGTATGGAGAATCCAAATGTCTATTAATTGTATAACACCTTAAAAGTCCACTGGATATGGAGTAACTTGAAAATCCACTAGGTGGTGCTGGTGCTAAGGTTAGCTAATTGCTGAACACTTGAAAAAGAAACAATGTTCTAAACAAGGATACTTCTTTGGTAAGTTCTATTGACAGGTGTACTGACAGTTATACATAATAATAGCGTCCTTGGGAACAAAAGTAACAATTTATCTTCTCATATTGCCACCACTAAACAATACCTATAAAATGGCAAAACATGCACTTAGTAGTAAGGCATATAACAGGCAACGACATGTTGTAGTACGTTACCCCCTCAGATGCCGATGGTGCACCGTTCGTTTTTCAAAGTCCTTGTTCAGCCTGACCTGCACAGCGTCCCGGCGGTCATACGGTACACATATTGTCACCACTTGGATCAAAGGTAAATAATACCTATAAGATGGCAAAACATGTACTTAGTAGTAAGTTGAGTTGAGCGGACACTTGGGTGTTCGAGTTCGAGAAGTTCAGCCGAACTTCACGAAAATGTTCAGGTTTGGGATCCGAACTCAACCCGAACTTGACCCCTGAACCCCATTGAAGTCACTTTTGGGCACTAAAAAGGCTGTAAAATAGCCCTGGAAGGGGCTAGAAGGCTGCAAAAGGCATCAAAATGTAGGTAAATCCCGTGCAAACAAATATGGATAGGGAAATGACTTAAAATAAAATAAATAAAAATTAACCAATATCAATTGGCAACTTGAAGGAGGAGGTGGAATAGGAGGTTGGGGTGGCGTCAGGTGGGAATGCTATGGGAGTTGAAGTTCTCATCACAGCCAAAAAGGATTCATGTCTGCCTGCAGTGCCACAGGCTTCATTCACAGACTCAGGGCCATGGCAACCGTACATGGGAGTTGAAGTTCACATCACAGCCAAAAAGGAATCATGTCTGCCTGCAGGGCCACAGGCCTCATTCAAACATTCAGGCCCATGGGACCCACAAATAGGAGAGTTAAAATCACACCAAGACAGTATTGATTTCACCCAGCAATGCCACAGGCCTCATTCACAGATTCAGACCCATGGTACCCACAAAGAGGAGAGTTACAATCATGCCAAAACAGTATTGATTTCACCCAGTAGTGCCACAGGACTCATTCACTAATTCAGGACCATGGCACCCACAAAGAGGAGAGCGGTCCCGTAACAGCAACACAGGCCTCAGGTCAACCTGCAATAGAACAGGCCATTATCATTTATGTAGGCCCCTGACACCCAGACGGAGGAGAGGTCATTTGACAGTAAAAAGAGGTTAATGTCTCCCACCAATGCAGCAAGTGATTAAACGAAATATAGGCCCCTGACAACCAGACAATGTAGAGGTCATTTGACAGTATAAAGAGTTTAATGTCTCCTACCAATGCAGCAAGTGATTAAATGAAATATATCCTTTTACGGACAGAAATACACTTGCAGATGCACAGCTGCGTGAGCAAATATAAAGGCTTTAGCTTTAAGCCCTTGTATTTAGATGCTGAGTGTAATATACCCTTTTGCGGACAGAAATACACTTGCAGATGCACAGCAACGTGCGCAAATATAGAGGATTTAGCTTTCAGGCCTTGTATTTGGATCCTGAGTTTAATATATCCTTTTACGGACAGAAATACACTTGCAGATGCACAGCAGCATGTGCAAATATAGAGGCTTTAGCTTTAAGCCCTTGTATTTAGACCCTGAGTAGAATATACCCTTTTATGGACAGAAATACACTTGCAGATCCACAGCAGCGTGCGCAAATATAGAGGATTTAGCTTTCAGCCCTTGTATTTAGATGCTGAGTGTAATATACCCTTTTACGGACAGAAATACACTTGCAGATGCACAGCACCGTGTGCAAATATAGAGGATTTAGCTTCCAGCCCTTGTATTTAGATCCTGAGTGTAATATACCCTTTTATGGACAGAAATACACTTGTAGATCCACAGCAGTGTGCGCAAATATAGAGGATTTAGCGTTCAGGTCTTGTATTTAGATGCTGAGTGTAATATACCCTTTTACGTACAGAAATACACTTGCAGATGCACAGCAGCGTGTGCAAATATAGAGGATTTATTTTTCAGGCCTTGTATTTAGACGCTGAGTGTAATATACCCTATTACGGACAGAATTACACTTGGAGAGGAACAGCAGAAAGCACAGATGTTTAGTATTTCTATTTCAGGGATTTTTTTTAACCCCAGAAAAAAATCTATCCTTTTTACAGACAGTATTACACTTGGCCAGCCACAGCTGAAACCCCAGATTTAGGGGATTGGTATTTGGGGGATTGAATTTAACCCCAGAAAAATATATATCCTTTTACAGACACTATTACACTTTGCCAGCCACAGCTGAAACCCATATTTAGGGAAGTAGTATTTGGGGGATTGTATTTAACCCCAGAAAAAAAAATAAACCTTTTACGGACAGTACACAAACACAGAAATGCAACAGCACTCTGCAACCAGCACTCTGCCCTGCCTCTATGCTAGAAGCTATCAGAGGTCGTTAGTGTATATTTTGATCAAAAAGTAATAAGCCACTCGCCATGCCAAGGCTGCCTCTATGAGTGGTCCTAACGCTAAATCCTACCTGTTATGGGCCATGAAAGCCACATAGAATCCAGGGAGTGCGGGCCCAGCATGCATGCTAGGATCAACCGTGCTTATTAACCCTTTCTGGTGCTATAACAGCCTCCATTAAATCCAGGGATGCAGGTACCAACATGCATGCTGAGCCCACTGTGTACTCTTCCTGGTGCCAGATGGTTACTAGCAGGTACTATGAATGCAAGTTCAGTTTTATACTTACTCTGATTAAAACCAGCCTCTAGGGCAGACAAACTAGTCAGGTGTGCACGACTGGAAGGAGGCCGCCACACCTCCAACATATACTACCCAGAAACACAAGGGGGGGTCAGTCAGCACGTCAATGGATTCTATGTGGCTGTCACAGCTGAAATCCCTGATTTAGAGGATTTGTATTTGGGGGATTGAATTTAACCCCAGAAAAAAATATATCCTTTTACAGACAGTATTACACTTGGCCAGCCACAGCTAAAACCCCAGATTTAGGGGATTGGTATTCTGGGAATTTAATTTCACCCCTCAATAAAATATAGCAATTTCTATCCTGTGTTTCAAGGTGTGACAAATAAGCACAACCCATGAAGTAGGGTATTGCAAACAAAAAGCCTTCTATTGAACCCAAAAATGTATGTTGAACTTGCTTTTCAAAGCTCAAAACATGTGCTGGTGCACCAAAAGATCATAAAATGGCCGCCGATCACCCCAGAAAAAAGTGACAGAAAAACGCTCTGGGCAGCCTAAAAACCAGTGTGCACTGAACCAACAGAAGTTGAATAATTCACAGCTGTAAATCGATCACTTCATTAAGTTGTTGTGCTGAGTCTTCCCTGCCTAATCTCGCCCTCACAGCAGCTGCATCCTATCCCTACAGTAATCAGAGCAGAGTGACGGGCGGCGCTACGTGACTTCAGCTTAAATAGGGGCTGGGTCACATGCTGCACTTGGCCAATCACAGCCATGCCAATAGTAGGCATGGCTGTGATGGCCTCTTGGGGCAAGTAGTATGGCGCTTGTTGATTCGCTGCTTTGCAGCCTTTCAAAAAGCGCCATAGAAATCGCCGAACACCGAACCCGAACTTTTACGTAAATGTTCGGGATCGGGTCCGGGTGCCAAACATTGTAATTTACAGTTCGGGTTCGTTGAACTCTAGTAGTAAGGCATATAACAGGCAATGAAATGTTGTAGTACATTACCCCCTCAGATGCCGATGGTGCACCGTTCGTAAACAAAGTCCTTGTTTAGCCTGACCTGTATCATGTCCCGCTTGAGCGGAAGGCTGTAACAGCTAGGTGGATGAAAGAAATTGCAGTATCGATGTTCTTCTGGGTCCTAATGCCCAGTCGCAAGAATTGTAGGTATCAGAAGCGTCTAATTGCAGATACCACTTATAGCTTTCTCTCGTGTCCATACCAGACGCATTTCGGGGACACCCCCTTCCTCAGTGGTCTGTAATAGTGAGCCTAAAATAGGGTCTTTTTTATAGTGGCTGGTGTCAGTTAGGTGATTAGTAGGACTGTGAGCTGATTGCAAAATCTGGTTTAAAGTCCAGACTGTCATTGTGGATAATGGTATTCACACCATGCGTTTTTGTACTTTGTAAGTGATGACATTTAAGTAGTGCATTGCTTGTTTTTAGAAAAACATACTTTTTAACAATGTCCAATATAATTAGTAGCCATAATACCTATTGGGGGATACACTCCCCTAAAATAAAAACACATTTATGTAATATACCATTTTAAGTTTCATTTCATATCCTGCATGTGTTAGGCTGGTCCCAGTGTTGAAAATAAAATTAAAATAATAAAAAGTAAAATAAAAAAATATATAAATCCTTCTAATGGGAATGATAAAAAATATAAAACATAAATAGAACCATTACTTTAATCTCAAAATGTGCAATAGTTCCTAGTGCAGTGTGATCTATTTGTATCTATTCCATAGCCCAATAGATCAATTAGCCAAGATTTCGGACTGTAGAATGTAGTGATGAATCCCGTAGAGAAATACAGAGGGTAGTCAGGTAGGGAGGGGAGATCAAAGTGCCGGTAGACAGCCTGACTTTGATTTCGCATCACCACCGGACAACCTCCCTCTACAGGAATCCAAACAATTCAGTCTCCGCTTCAGTCCTTTAGGAATAAGAGTATCAAACTCGAATATTCTCCTGGATTCTTGTCTGGACATCTGCATAATATGATTCCCATCCCTCCTGGATCGCTTGACCTTTTCAATGGCTGTGAAGGTTAGGAAGGATGGATCACAATCTGCACCTCCTTGAAATGTTTAGACAAAGAATGGAGCTCGTATCCTTTTTTGATATTGGAGATATGTTATATATATAAAAACAATATATTGTTTTTTACATGCGCATTCCAGGAGGTAAATCACATCCTTGGAATCGCAGGTTAACAAATCTCGAATATCAACATGACATTAATTTTATGTGGATTTGACCCTTGTTGTTTTTTTTTAGGAAAGGAAGTGGCCCTAGAATTAGAGCATCTGCCGCACCTAAAAAAAAACATTTGTTGTTAGCCAATTGGATGTCCTTTTGTTTGATGTTTTCTTCACTGTTGGTGCTATTTTAGAGGTTAAGTTTGTAGCTTTAGTGTACTTGATTCAGGGAGTGTTAGTAAGGGAAGGACCTATAACTTTATCGTCCAATAGGAAGTGCCAGTATTTTTTAATAATCCTTTCCACCTGATGAGAATGGAATGGTAGGATAAGTCTAATTGTTTCCTCTTGTTCTGAGGTATTTTTTGGTAGAAAAGATTCTTACCTTTCCATACTCTTCACTTTATCTAATGCTTTTTTAACTGTCACTGTGGGGTACTCCCGATCAAAGAATTGTTGGCTTAGAGCAGAAGCCTCTTCTTCAAATTTGTCGTTTTCCGTACAGATATGCTTTAATCGCCTAAATTGACTGGTGGGTGTATTTAATAACCACCTAGGGAGATGGCAACTTGAATAGCGTATATAGCTATTTCTTGCGACAGATTTAAAATGTGTACTACACTTCACCTTTTGTTGTTCAATTTATGTTCAAATCCAAGAACTCCACTTGGTCTTTACTTATCATTGGGGTAAATTTTAAGTACCTGGTATTGATATTGATATCCGCTAAAAATGTATCCAGTGGTTCAATATTATTTTGCCACACAAACAAAATGTCGTCTATAAAGTGGCAACAGAGCACCAGACTCCCCAGCTTGGGCGCGATGACCTCCGATTTCAAATCTGCCAAAAATAGATTGGCATAGCTGGGGGCGAATCTGGTGCCCATGACAGTACCAGTAAGCTGCAAGTAGAAAACTTCTTCAAAGGAAAAATAATTGTGGGAAAGAATAAACTCCACACCTTCCAACAGATAGGAGTTCTGTTCTGTTGGCATTTTCCCATTCTTTGTCAATTGCCTCTATACCCCTTGTGTGCTCAATAACTGTATAAAGGGAACTTACTGTACATCAAGAATCCCCATTGTCCAATTGTCCCTCCATTCCAACTGTTCTAAAGTCTTAATTATGTCCGTCGTGTCTTTGATATACGATGGAGTATTTCTGACCAACGGTTGTAACCATC
The DNA here is from genome assembly GCA_033119425.1 of Bufotes viridis. Classification (NCBI taxonomy): domain Eukaryota; kingdom Metazoa; phylum Chordata; class Amphibia; order Anura; family Bufonidae; genus Bufotes; species Bufotes viridis. The sequence continues at coordinate 116,357,186 of CM065594.1, forward strand.
GGTCTATGTATTGGGATAAATTTGCAGTGATGGACTCAATCCCTGACACAATGGGCCTTCCAGGGGGATAGTTAAGATCCTTATGAATTTTGGTGATGCAATAAAAGGCAGGAATCCTCTTTGTCGTCCCCATAATAATCCTGGCCTCTTGATTCAATAACAACCCAGTTTCAACCCCCTTATTACAAAAATAAAATAAAAATTCCTATATATAATATCATAATTTAGTTGTTTTTGATACTCCTTCCTATAGGCTTCAGTATCTAAGATCACTACTGCTCCCCCATTGTCTGCGGGTCGTATAGTAATTTTCTGTGTCTTTTGGAGCTGTTGAATCGCTTGTAGTTCCTTTTTTGTTTGATTGCTTTTATTTCTCAGATTCTTTAGTTGTCTGAGTTCCCTTTCAACATTCATTTTAAAAGTGGCCAAGTGGTACTAACTTACTGCTTGGGAAATTTCTTTGATTTTGCTTTCAAGTCAGTATGTAAATATTTACTAACATGCCTTCCTCTGGATTGTGATAACTGATTGGATTCTTCAAAAAGTACTTTTTTAAACAGAGTCTTCTTATAAACTTCTCCACGCCAATGTACGTGGAGAATTTATCTATAGTTTTTGTGGGGGCAAATTTTAACCCTTTATTCAATAAAAGTGTTTGTGCTTCTGTTAACTGAGATTTGCTAATATTTATTATATTTGACGTGATCTCAGGTAATTTTGATCATTTCTTTTTATTAGAGTGTCTTCCTCTCCGTATCTTTTTTCATTGTTGTGAAATTGAAGTGTCCTGGTTGGTGTTTCTGTGTTGAATTAATCGGTTTGGTGAAAATAACCCTGTTCGTGTTGTTGTATCTGGTGTCTCATCTGATTGTTCTCGTGATTTGGTGGGCGATACCTCAAATTGTAATCATGCTGCTGCATGTGATTCTTTTGTGTTTGAGTCCTTATGTGATGTCGTGGTGGAGTTGGTGTTGGTGGTTTTCTCGTTCTTGGTTTGTGGTGAGCAGGGGTTGAATCTAAAAAAAGGGGTGAAGATAATTTATATTTATTTGAGGTAAAGATATTTGCCTGATCTGAATCATTTAGCTCTTTTTGTGATATTTTTGTCTTCTGTGTTCTCTCTACAGTATTATTATCTGAACTATTTTTTCCAGCATTTTTTAGTTTTCTGGATTTTTTATATATAATATCTTTCTCTAATGAAGCTAAATTCCAGCATATGCTCTCTTGCCACTTCTTAACATCCTCTGTGTCTGGGAATTGTTCTATTTCTCTCCTTAGTATGCCCATTTGTTCTGATAGTTGTTCTGTTATTTGAGAACTCCTAGTAACTCCTTCTGGAAGCTGTCGTCAACCAAATCCATGGCTGGTATTTTGGCTAGCGTCAGTCCCCCAGAAGTGAGTCCTCTCTGTAAATATTGGGTTAGGGACATACTCTCCCATTTATTGCGCAATTACCGCTGTAAAAGTTTTTCTAGTTCTTTAACCCCTTAAGGACGCATGATGTACCGGTACGTCATTTTCCTCGAGTCCTTAAGGACCCATGACGTATCGTTACGTCATATCTTTAAAACGAGAGTGCGGCGTGGCGGGGGTTAATAGGAACAGGATGTCTGCTGAAATCATTCAGAGGGCATCCTGTCACAACGCCGGGGGGGGGGGTTTATGTGACCTCCCGTATCGGCGATCGCAGCAAACCGCAGGTCAATTCAGACCTGTGGTTTGCAGCGCTTTCTGCGATCTCTGATCAGAGACTAAATGTTCCCCAAGTGGTAGATTTTAACCCACCCTGCAGCCCACAATCATATTGTGGCTGCTGGGGTGCAGGGGGGTGGTTGCGGGTGGCGCGGACGGCGTAATGTTTCCCTGGTGGTCCAGTGGTTTTAGCAGAGTGTCAGCACATTGCTGACACTCTGCTAAAAACTGCTGACATCTGTGCTGCAGATGTCAGCAGTTTTAACCCCTTCCATGCCGCGGTCCCTATGGACTGCTGTATGGAAGGGGTTAACAGGGAGGGAGCTCCCTTCCTCTCCCATCGGGGGGGCTGCTGTGCCTTTGCAGCCCCCCGACAGGATGGGATAACAGAGGGAGGGAGCCCCCTTCCCTCCCTATCACCCGCTGCTCTGTTCTGGCAGCGGGTGATGGTTACCATGGCAGTAGGACGCTTTCAGAGGCGTCCTGCTTGCCATGGTACTGTAACTCTAATCAGACTTCTGCTAAAGGCAAAAGTCTGATTAGACTATGTAAAGTAAAAAAAGATACAGTACAGTACACTATATGTGTACTTTATTGTATTAGATAGACACCAGATCCACTGAATCTACAAGAACCAAGTGGGTCTGGGTAAAAAATAAAAAGTAAAAAAACAAAAAAAAAACATATTACTGAATAAAAAAAATAAAAAAATACACTACACATATTATGTATCGCCGCATCCGTAAAAACCTGCTCTATAAAATTATCACATGACCTAACCCCTCAAGTAAAAAATAAAAATGGTGTAAAAAAAGCCATTTTTTGTCACCTTACATCACAAAAAGTGTAATACCAAGCAATCAAAAAGGCGTATGCCTCTCAAAATAGTACCAATCAAACCGCCATCTCATCCCACAAAAAATTAGCCCCTACATAGGACAATGGCCCAAAAAAATAAAAATATATGGCTCTCAGACTATGGAGACACTAAAACATTACTTTCCTAAAATGCTGTTATTGTGTTAAAGTACAAAAAATGTAAAAAAAAGTATACATATTATGTATCGCCGCGTCCGTAAAAACCTGCTCTATAAAAATATCATATGACCTAACCCCTCAAGTAAATACCGTAAAAAAAGAAAAAAAAAACGGTGTAATAAAAAGACATTTTTTGTCACCTTACATCACAAAAGATGTAATACCAAGCGATCAAAAATTCATACGCACCCCAAAATAGTGCCAATCAAACTTTCATCTCATCCCGCAAAAAAATGAGACCTAAGATAATCGCCCAAAACCTGAAAAAACTATGGCTCTCAGAATATGGAGACACTAAAACATGATTTTTTTTTTGGTTTAAAAAATTATATTATTACGTAAAACGTACATAAATAAAAAAAAGTATACATATTTTGTATCGCCGTGTCCGTAATAACCTTCTCTATGAAAATATCACATGACCTAACCCTTCAGGTTAACACCGTAAAAAAATTAAAATAAAAACGGTGTAAAAACCTTACATTACAAAAAGTATAATACCAAGCGATTAAAAAGTCATACGCACCCCAAAATAGTGCCTATCAAGTCATCATCTCATCCTAAAAAATCATACCCTACCCACGATAATCACCAAAAAATGGAAAAAACTATGGCTCTCAGACTATGGAGACACTAAAACATGATTTTTTTTTTGTTTCAAAAATGAAATCATTGTGTGAAACTTACATAAATAAAAAAAAGTATACATATTAAGTATCGCCGAGTCCATAATAACCTGCTCTATAAAAATATCACGTGACCTAACCCCTCAGATGAACACCGTAAAAAAATAAAAACGGTGTAAAAAAAGCCATTTTTTGTCACCTTACATCACAAAAAGTGTAATACCAAGCTATCAAAAAGTCATATGCACTCCAAAATAGTGCCAATCAAATCGTCATCTCATCCCACAAAAATCATACCCTACCCAAGATAATCGCCCAAAAACTGAAAAAATTATGGCTCTCAGACTATGGAGACACCAAAACATGATTTTTTTTTTGTTTCAAAAATGAAGTCATCGTGTAGAACTTACATAAATAAAAAAAGTATACATATTATCTATCACCGCGTCCGTAATAACCTGCTCTATAAAAATACCACATGATCTAATCTGTCAGATAAATGTTGTAAATAACAAAAAAAAAACGTGCCAAAACTACTATTTCTTGTTACCTTGCCTCACAAAAAGTGTAATATAGAGCAACCAAAAATCATATGTACTCTAAAATAGTACCAACAAAACTGCCAACCTATCCCGTGTTTTTTAAAATGGGGTCACTTTTTTGGAGTTTCTACTTTAGGAGTGCATCTGACTGGTGTCAAAAAACCAGTCCAGCAAAATCTGCCTTCCAAAAACCGTATGGCATTCCTTTACTTCTGCGCCCTGCCGTGTGCCTGTACAGCAGTTTACGACCACATATGGGGTGTTTCTGTAAACTACAGGATCAGGGCAATAAATATTGAGTTTTGTTTGGCTGTTAACCCTTGCTTTGTAACTGGAAAAAAATTATTAAAATGGAAAATCTGCCAAAAAAGTGAAATTTAAAAAGTTTATCTCTATTTTCCATAAATTTTTGTGGAACACCTAAAGTTTTAACAAATTGTGTAAAATCAGTTTTGAATACCTTGAGGGGTGTAGTTTCTAAAATGGGGTCACTTTTTAGGATTCTCTACTCTAGGGGTGCATCAGGGGGGCTTCAAATGGGACATGGTGTCAAAAAACCAATCCAGCAAAATCTGCCATCCAAACACCATATGGCGTTCCTGTCCTTCTGCGCCCTGCCGTGTGGCCATACAGCAGTTTACCACCACATATGGGGTGTTTCTGTAAACAACAGAATCAGGGCAAAAAATATTGAGTTTTGTTTGCCTGTTAACCCTTGCTTTGTTACTGGAAAAAATGGATTAAAATGGAAAATTTGCCAAAGATAGCTGTTTAGTTTTGGCACAGTTTATATTTTTTGTTATTTACAACGTTCATCTGACAGGTTAGATCATGTGCTTTTTTTTATAGAGCGGTTTGTTACAGACGCGACAATACCAAATATGGTATGTTTCCGTTTTACATAATAAAGCATTTTTGGAAAAAATGATTTTTAAGTGTCTTCACATTCTGAAAGCTATATTTTTTTTATTTTTTGGGCAACTTTCTTGTGTAGGGGCTCATTTTTTGTGGTTTATATTTAACTTTTTTACGGTGTTTACCTGAGGGGTCAGACCATGTCGTATTTTAATAGAGCAGGTTCTTACTGACGCAGCGATACATAATACGTATAATTTTTAAAATTGATTTAAGTTTTACACAAAAATATCATTTTTAAAACAAAAAAAAAAATCAAGTTAGTGTCTCCATAGTCTGAGAGCCATAGTTTATTTATTTTATGGGCGATTGTCTTCGGTAGGGGCTCATTTTTTGCAGGATGAGGTGACGGTTAGATTGGTACTAGTTTGGGGGAAATACGCCTTTTTGATTGCTTGGTGTTACACTTTTAGTGATGTAAGATGACAGTTTTTATTTTATTTTTTTGACGGTGTTCATCTGAGGGGTTAGGTCATGTGATATGTTTATAGAGCCGGTCGATATGGACGTGGGAAAATGACACTTTGAAATTTGGGGAGGGGGCCTTTAATTTTCACTTTACTTTTTACCATTTTGGGACTTCAACTTTTGGGGGTCTGATCCCGTTTACAATGCATTCCAATACTTCTGTATTGGAATGCATTGGCTGTAAGTATAATACAGTGGGCTGGATCTCACAGGCTGTCCCCCAGAATGCAGCCACGATGCCTAAGGAAGGCATCGGGCTGCCTTCCCTGCTATTGGGTCCAAGTCACAGCTGCATGGGGACCCGATGGCAGCTCCAATCCCCGTCCGACATCGAAAATTCCGCGGTCAGCGCTTACCGCGGCATATCAATGGTAAATGCGCCAACATCGGTGATTTCACCGATGCCGGCGCATGCAGCAGGGGTCCGGCAGTCACTGATAGCGGATTGGGCGGGCGTGTCTCTTGCACCCGCCCGATCACAGCGCCGTACATGTACGCACTGTTCCTTAAGTCATGGACATCTGCGCCGTACATGTACGGTGCGGGTCCTGTACGGCTTAATGTCTAAACCACTGACAACAAAAATGAGTACACCACTAAGTGAAAATGGCCAAATTGTGCCCAATTAGCCATTTTCCCTCCCTGGTGTCATGTGACTCAGGTGTCAAATTTGGTGTTATTTCTCTCACTCTCTCAAACTGGTCACTGGAAGTTTAACATGGTACCTCATGGCAAAGAACTTTCTGAGGACCTGTTAAAAAGAATTGTTGCTCTACATAAATAAGGTGTAGGCCAGTGATGGCGAACCTATGGCACTAGTGCCAGAGGCGGCATTCAGAGCCCTCTCTGTGGTCACCCGCACCCTGGAAAAAGTCTATGGTTTACCAATGTGCCTTAGACTTTTCCTGCCATTCATCAGTGAGGACGCACTATGAACAGCACAAGCAGTGAATTGAATGTAGGCAGGCTATTATAGCTAAATAATAAAGTACATGGAAAATATACTATATTGGACTGTAGTATTCAAGGTAAATTGCAGTGTTGGCACTTGTCACTAGTGTAAAACTAGCCTAAGGACATGGATTACTAGAACCATGTCTATGGTCTGATGAGACCAAGATAAACTTATTTGGTTCAGGTGGTGTCAAGCGTGTGTGGCAGCAACCAGATGAGGAGTACAAAGACAAGTGTGTCTTGCCTACAGTCAAGCATGGTGGGGGGAGTGTCATGGTTTGGGGCTGCATGAGTGCTGCCGGCTGTGGGGAGCTACAGTTCATTGAGGGAACCATGAATGCCAACATGTACTGTGACATACTGAAGCAGAGCATGATTCCCTCCCGTCAGAAATTGGGCCGCAGGGCAGTATTCAACATGATAACGATCCTAAATACACCTCAAAGATGACCACTGCCTTGCTAAAGAAACTGAGGGTAAGGGCTCATGCACATGAACGTATTTTATTTCCGTGTCCGTTACGGTTTTCTTTGCTGACCGTATGCGGAACCATTCATTTCAATAGTCCTTTTCTAGCCAGGTCCTGCAAGAAGAAGAAGAAAGAAGATGAGCCCGGCTGCGCCATCAAGTGGAGGAGGTGAGTTAAATTTTTTGTTTTATTTTTAACCCCACAATGGATCTTTTACTTAGCATTTTCACCGGAACTTCAGTGAAAAAGTTCGGGTTCGGGTCTGGGTACCACATTCGTTTTTTTCTCACGCGCATGCAAAATGCATCGCACTCGCACGGAAAAAACTGAACAACGTAACTCAATCACAGTCAAAACTGACTGAAATTGCGTGCGCACTCGCACGATTTCCCCGCCAAGCACCCGCATCCTATTCAGCCCTCACACGCGACACCCGTGTGAAAGAGGCCTAAAGGATTTCAAAGCAAACATTTGTGAAAATGAAAAATTACTATCAGACCCCAATTTTTCACTTTCACAAGGGCTTAAAGAAAAAAATGCACCCCAGTATGTGCTCTCCATTTTCTGTATGGGTGCACAGCAGGCAAACAGCAAAATATGGATTTTGCTGGCAGACATGGATTTTAGGTGCCATGTCACATTAAAAAAATTCCTGAGGTCCCCAGAAATTAAAAACCCCAAGAAGTGGCCCCATTTTGGAAAGAGCACCCCCGTACGAACATTTAAAGCCATGGAAAGGGTATTTTTTCAGCAAACAGGTGTCTCACAGAAGGCAGAAACACTTGTTGTAGCCTGCTGTATGGGCGCACAGCAGGCAAACAGCAAAATGTGGATTTTGCTGGCAGGCCTGAATTGGCAGACATGGATTTTAGGTGCCATGTCGCATTTAAAAAATTCCTGAGGCCCACAGAAATTAAAAACCCCAAGAAGTGACCCCATTTTGGAAAGAGCACCCCCGTACAAGCATTTAAAGTGGTGGAAAGGGCACTTTTGACCTAACAGGTGTTTCACAGAAATAAATATGTAGTGGTTGGTGAAAAGTGGATCTGTAAGCTATGCGGACTAAATTAGAGATATAAGGTGGTAAAACTATAGGGTACATCATTGTAAAGGGTTCACCTTAATCAGGGCTGATTATGTTTGCTCTACTGCTCCAAATTAATAGTAACCCAAGGGTTTTATGTGCACGGTAGAAAATAACAGTGGCACACACAATGGGGTCAAAGTAAATTCTCATTCATTACAGGAAGTACAGCAGTTTATGTAGACATCAGAGAGGCATTCCCCCTGATGCATGTGGCATTATTGCATTGGCTAGAATATGAAAATATGAAAAGAGATAACACTTGGCATCTGTGCATTGTACATTGTTTTACTAACTCTGGTATGTGAACTATGTACATATCTAGCTGTAAGCGCAATATTGTAATGGTGTCTTCACTAACAGCAGAAAAGCATATATGACGTAGCAAGGAGGCGTGTTCTCTTCAGTAGGATGAAACCTTCATGCTCTGGAGAAGATACGGCGTTGTCTGGGAGCTGGAGTATATGGGAGCTTTCTTAGCTGATTCAAAGAATGATGGCCACATCTTTATTAGTCCCCCATTGGACCTTATTCTTTCCCTAATAAAGCCTAGCACATCTATCCCAGTGCTCCGAATCCTCTTCACCAGCTTCCATGACAACCTCTCCTAGTGTATAGCCTCTTATGACACTGGACTTGACAAGGGGAACGCCTCATGCACACGACCGTGGGTGTTTTGCAGTCCGCAACCTGCAGATCTGCAAAACACGGAAGCTGTTCCGCATTCCGTTACACAATTTACGGAACTGAACGCAGCCCATTGTAGAAATGCCTTTTCTTGTCTGCAAAACGGACAAGAATAGGACATGCTATATTTTTTTTGCGGGGCCACAGAACGAAGCAAAGGACACGGACAGCACACGGAGTGCTGTCTGCATCTTTTGCGGCCCCATTAAAGTGAATAGGTCCGCGTGTGAGCCGCAAAATATGCGGCTCGGACGTGGACCCAAAATACGTTTGTGTGCATGAGGCCGAAGTCAGATGGCTGTCCCTACGGTCGATGATCTCCAGGTGACGTTGTAAAACGGGGGGGGGGGGGACACACCAACAGAACTAGATAGACTTTGTCTCCCATCCTCATGAAATTCTCCCATGATCATCTCCGGGGTAGCCTCAACTATGACTTTGAACAAAAACCTCCTAATGCAGGGCATGACAAAAGAAACAATTAATTGTAGATGAAAAAAGTAGGTGGCACTCACCACTGAAATAATCAAGTCTTCTTTATTGATCCATATTGATACAGCTTAAAAACAGGGCTGGGGCGGACATATGCCTCACAGAGCGCTAGTAGCGACAGCCGTTTCACGTGATTACGCTTCTTCCAGCTGCTGACATCAAAACTTAGGTCTGCACCCACTTTAAAGCATCATCACGTATCGTTGACATAGCAACCTATGACGCTTAGCATCACATTCCTATAGACACATACAAAACATACTACAAACAAAATAGCACACATAAGCTTTTAAACAAATACGCTGAGGTCATTCCTCTCATTGAGTCCTAGCACACCTGTGGCATCCGTACGAATGATCCATCTTACCTCCTTCTGAAGCAGGAGGTGATGCCGATCGCCACCCTGCATCATAGGAGGAACAGCCTCAATGCCTGCGAAGCTGAGGCAGCGAATGTTACCCCTATGGACCTCGCGTATATTGGTTATTCTATGGTTAACCCCTCCGAGTGTGAGACACTTTTTTTGGTGATTATGACTACAAAATGAGCAGTCACCACACCTGAAATTCCCTATTGGTTTTCTGCTAGTTAACCAATTCGTTGTCTTGTTATCAACTAAGCGACTACTAACAAGTTTGTCTTTCTGTGTGTGACATCTCTTGTAGGCTATCAATGGCTTTTTCTCTACAAAGCCCTTCAGGGTTCATTTTTCAACATGTCCCAATTATTGCAGATAGCCTGCCTAATTAGGTCAGCTACCGGACTAAATTTAAATGTGAACCTGCCTTCATTATTTGTAGTACGCCTCCTAGTTCCACTTCTACATAAAAGTTCCTCCTATGTATATGACTGTACCCTATGCATAGCATTCTCTAGATCCCTCACTGGATAACCACTCCTAACTAGTCTCTCTTTGAATTCACTAGCTTGATTGGCGTATACTTCATTGGCGTTATTAATTCTTCTGAGCCGTATAAATTTACCCATAGGGCACGGATTCTTTTACGCTATGTGGATGAAAACTATCATGGTGTAGAAGGGAATTGGTCGAAGTGGGTTTGCGAAAACCCTTAGTGATAATACTACCATTGATAATAGTGACAAGAACATCCAAAAATTCCAGAGAATCTCCCCCAAAATTGAGGGTGAATCTCATGTTCATGTCATTAGTGCAATTGAGGAAAAAAACTAATTCCTCACACTGCGACCAAGTCCCCGACCACAACATGAAGATATCATCCACGTAGCTTATGAACAGCTGAATATACATTAAGTAGGAGTTGGCAACAGAAAAGACAAACTTCTCCTCAAACCCACTGAGGTAGATATTGGAAAAAGATACCGGCGTTCCCATTGCCGTGCCGTGTATTTGCCTAAACCACTGGTGGCCGAAATTAAACGTGTTGTTAGTAAGTATGAAATACTAAGTTTCTTCCACAAACTGGCAATAAATGTCACTTTTGTCAGTGTTACCCAAAACATCTAAAACCGCCTCAATACCCACCTTATGGGGTATGCAGGTATAAAGACTCTCAACGTGCAGCGAGACCAGGCTCTAATCCTCCTGCCACTGAAAATCTTCCAGCGACAGGAGGAAGTCATTGATTTTTTTAAGTAAGGGTCTTAGCAACCGATCCCCGCCACAATAAGGCATCCAGGGGGTCGGGTCAGTGACTTATGAACCTTTGGAACAAAATACCATGTAGGTTTGCGAGGGTATGTGTGGACTAATTTGTCGATTATTTTGTCAGCCAGAAACTCCATATCAATATACCTTTGCAACAAATTCTGATCACTACTGGGGTCACTAGTGAGTTTCTCATACACAGATGTGTCATCCAGTTGTCTATTGGCCTCTTATAGGTAGTAGTCCCTAGTCATGAGGACCACATTGACCCCCTTGTCCGCTGGCTTAACGATAATATTTCTGCGCTTACGCAGCCATTGAAGTGCCGCCATCTCTTTAGTGCTGATACTAAGAAGTGCTTTGGGATAAATCAAAGCTTTGACATCCCTCAGCACTCTTTTATAAAATATATTGATGCTACTGCCAGCGGGCATAGGGGGGCAAAATGTGGAACCAATACCACCACTAAACTTCTGATGGTCCTGGTCTGTAACACCATCTCTTACCAAGTCCATGCCAGTAAGAAATTCAAGACATGCGACTTCAACTTCATTATATATGTTGTTAACATTAAAGCCCAAGAAATCAATATTTACCGGGATATCGCCTTGTCTAATCACAGGGGGTCGTTTGGGAGTCTCATGGAATGCTTTACGTAGGTACAGCTTTCGAATTGATTTATAGAGGTCAATTTCAAAGGTTACTTTATCAAACTGCTCAACCAGACTGTAGCTCAGCCCTCGATTGAGGACTGAGATACAGTCCGGGGATAAATCACAACCTGAGAGATTGATAATAAGATTATCTTAAAGGGAACCTGTCACCAGGAAATTCACTGATAAACCAGGTATGCTGCCCTGTATGGCTCACTCTGCTGAATATAATGATACCTCTCACTTGGTGATCTGTTGCTTTATTGTGGAGAAAAGGTACTTTCAATCCATATGCTAATGAGCTGATTTGAGTCCAGTAGTTGATATGAGTCCAGCGTTTTTTCTATTCAGAGCTGTAGCCCCTCCCCTATTCACTTCTTCAGATGTAAAGGGGCGTGGTTTAAAAAACTGACCTGCAATTTTGCCAATACAAGCCTTGCTGCCTTTCACTTTAAAGCCTAACTGCCATACACACGATGACATGTCCCTTATCAGTTTATCACCCCATGAACAAACTACCCCTTATTATAATTTCTAACTTCAATAGTATATTCCTCCCCCTTTTTTTACCTCAGTAATATAATACCTTAGCTTTCCCTGTTATTCATTTTCCCGCCAATTATTAAAATGAATGAATGATTTAATAAACCACGCCCCTTTTACAACTGAAGTGAATAGGGGAGGGGCTACAGCTCTGAATAGAAAAAACGCTGGACTCAAATCCGCTCATTAGCATATGGATTAAAAGTACTTTTTCTCCACAATAAAGCAACAGATCACCGAGTGAAAGGTATCATTATATTCAGCAGAGTGAGCCCTACAGGACAGTGTGCCTGGTTTATCAGTGAATTTCCTGGTGACAGGTTCCCTTTAACCAGTTCCCGACCGCCGTACGCAGGATTGCGTCCCGCGGGCGGCCGGGATCTTCTGTTTGACGCGCCGGGCGCCATCTCGCGAGACGCAGAGCTCCTGTGAACGCGCGGCGCGCGTTCACAGTGAAGCGCGGCTCGAGAGTTGGACTACAGCCTGCCAGCGATGATCAATCGCTGGCAGGCTGTAGATGCGATATAAATCGCATCAAACAGCTATATCAGACGCTGTTTTATGAACAGCGTCTGATATAGCTGCTACCTGGTCCTCTGGTGGTCCCATTTTCTGGGATCGACCACCAGAGGACCAGGTAACACAGTAAAAGTTGCACCAAACACTACACTAACCCCCCACCCCACCCCTCACCTATTAACCCCTTGATCACTCCATCTAGACCCCTGATCACCCCCTGTCATTGATCACACCCCTTGTAAGGCTCCATTCGACGCCCATATGTGTTTTGCGGATCCGTGGATTCACGGATCCGTGGATTCACGGATCCGCGGATCCGATCCGCGTGATCCGATCCGACCGGATCCTCAAAACACGGACACCGGCAATGTGCTTTCCGCATTTTGCAGATCCGCACATTGCCAGAACTATATAGAAAATGCTTTTCTTGTCCGCAATTGCGGACAAGAATAGGACATGTTCTATATTTTTGCGGAACGGAAGTGCAGACTCGAAGCGCGGATCCGTAATTCCGATCCGAGCGGGACAAAGTCTGTCCCCATAGAAATGAATGGGTCCGCAACTCCGCTCCGCAAACAGAATTTCGGACGTATGAATGGGGCATAAGGGTCCCTTATCACCGCCAGTTAGTTAGCTACTTGTTAGGTAGCTACCGCCCAGCCCACCGCACCGCAGTCACTGATTTGGCAGAGATTTTTTCATCCACATTGATCGATGCGAATGAAAAAATCTGTGCCGTCTCATTTTTTTTTTTTCAGCGCAGAGGCTGAACGGAAAAATCTCATTACCCGTATGCTCAATATACGGAGAATCGCAGAAACTCCTAATGCTGGCCATACGTGTAATGACTGCGGAGACCTCAAATGCCAGGGCAGTACAAAACCCCACATGTGACCCCATTTTAGAAAGAAGACACCCCAAGGTATTCTGTGAGGGGCATGGCGAGTTCATGGAAAATTTTATTTTTGTCACAAGTTAGTGGAATATGAGACTGTAAAAAAAAAAAAAAAAACAATTTCCGCTAACTTGTGCCAAATTTTTTTCTGTGAACTCGCCATGCCCCTCACAGAATACCTTGGGGTGTCTTCTTCCACAATGGGGTCACTTGTGGGGTATTTATACTGCCCTGGCATTTTAGGGGTCCTAAAGCGTGAGAATCCAAATGCGTAAAAATGCCCTGTGAAATTCTAAAGGTACTCATTAGTTTTAGGTCTTTGCGCATTTGGCTGCAAAGTGTCACTCATGGTATCGCTGCACCAGGAGAAGTAGGGCACTGAGTTTGGGGTGTATTTTACATATACCATTATTGGGTGTGAGAAATATCGCTGTAAACGACAACTTTTACATTTTTTATTCAAAGTTGTCAATATACAGAGATATTTCTCTCACCCAGCATGGGTATATGTAAAAATACACCCTAAAACACATCGCCCTACTTCTCCTGAGTACGGCGATACCACATGAGTGACACTTTTTGCAGGCAAGATGCGCAAAGGGGCCCAAATTCCAATGAGTACCTTTTAGAGGGCATTTTTACGCATTTTTCTTCTCACGCTTTAGGGCCCCTAAAATGCCAGGGCAGTATAAATACCCCACATGTGACCCCATTTTGGAAAGAAGACACCCCAAGGTATTCGCTGAGGGGCATAATGAGTTCATGAAAATTAAACTTTTTGTCAAAAGTTAGCGGAAAGGGAGACTTTGTGAGAAAAACAATAAAAATCAATTTCCACTAACTTGTGCCAAAAAAATATTCTATGAACTCGCCATGCCCTCATGGAATACCTTGGGGTGTCTTCTTCAAAAATGGGGTCACACGTGGGGTATTTCTACTGCCCTGGCATTTTAGGGGCCCTAAAGCGTGAGAAGAAAAATGCGTAAAATGCCCTCCTAAAAGGTACTCATTGACTTGCTTTGCGCATTTGCCTGCAAAGTAACACCATGGATCGCCGACTCAGGAGAAGTAGGGCAATGTAGCTTGGGGTGTATTTTACATATACTCATGCTGGTGAGAGAAATATCTCTGTATATTGACAACTTTGAATAAAAAATGTAAAAAGTTGTCATTTACAGAGATATTTCTCTCACCAAGCATGGGTATATATAAAAATACACCCCAAAACCACATTGCCCCACTTCTCCTGAGTACGGCGATACCACATGAGTGACACTTTTTGCAGCCAAGATGCGCAAAGGGGCCCTAAAACCAATGAGTACCTTTAGGATTTCACAGGCCATTTTTATGCATTTGGATTCTCACACTTTAGGGGCCCCTAAAATGCCAGGTGAGTATAAATACCCCACATGTGACCCCATTTTGGAAAGAAGACACCCCAAGGTATTCCGTGAGGGGCATGGTGAGTCCACAGAATTTTTATTTTTTGGCACAAGTCAGCGGAAATTGTTTTTTTTTTTTTTTTAATTTTGTTTTTTACAAAGTCTCATATTCCACTAACTTGTGACAAAAATAAAATTTTGCATGAACTCACCATACCCCTCACAGAATACCTTGGGGTGTCTTCTTTCCAAAATGGGGTCACATGTGGGGTATTTATACTGTCCTGGCATTTTAGGGGCCCCTAAAGGGTGAGAAGAAGTCTGGAATCCAAATGCGTAAAAATGCTCTCTAGAAATTCTAAAGGTACTCTTGATTTTAGGGCCTTTGCATATCCAGGCTGCAAAAAGTGGCACACATGGTAGTCGCAGCATTAGAGAGTAAGGCAGGTTTGGGGTGTATTTTTATATATACCATACTTTGTGTGAAAATATCTCTGTAAACGACAACTTTTAAAATTTTTTATACAAAGTTGACAATTTACAGAGATATTTCTCTCACCCAACATGGGTATATGTAAAAATACACCCCAAAACACATTGCCCTACTTCTCCTGAGTACGGCGATACCACATAAGTGCCGCTTTTGCAGCCTGGGTGTGCAAAAGGGCCCAAATTCCAACGAGTACCTTTAGGTTTTACATGGCGGCTCACAATTTAGCCTCGCCCAAAATGCCAGAACAGTAAACACACCCCACAAATGACTCCATTTCGAAAGTAGACACCCCAAGGTATTCACTGAGGGGCATAGTGAGTCCGTCTGAGATTTTTTTTTTTTGCCAGAAGTTATCAGAAATTGAAACTTTTTTTTTTTTTTTTTTTCTCAGAAAGTGTCAATTTCCGCTAACTTGTGAAAAAAATGAAATGATACATGAACTCACCAAGCCCCTCCGCGAATACTTTGGGGTGTCTTCTTTCTAAAATGG
This sequence comes from Bufotes viridis, assembly GCA_033119425.1. NCBI lineage: Eukaryota > Metazoa > Chordata > Amphibia > Anura > Bufonidae > Bufotes > Bufotes viridis. The sequence goes on from CM065594.1 coordinate 116,372,758, forward strand.
TGTAATTTGGGGGATATTTATACTATCCTGGCATTCTAGCACCTGAAGAAACATGACAGGCGCTCAGAAAGTCAGAGCTGCTTCAAAATGCCGAAATTCACTTTTTTGCACCATAGTTTGTAAACGCTATAACTTTTACCCAAACCAATAAATATACACTTATTGGATTTTTTTTATCAAAGACATGTAGAACAATAAATTTAGAGAAAAATTTATATAGAAATGTAGTTTTTTTGAAAAATTTTACAACAGAAAGTGAAAAATGTCATTTTTTTGCAAAAATTTCGGTAATTTTTGATTAATAGCAAAAAAAGTAAAAATGTCAGCAGCAATGAAATACCACCAAATGAAAGCTCTATTAGTGAGAAGAAAAGGAGGTAAAATTCATTTGGGTGGTAAGTTGCATGAAGGAGCAATAAACGGTGAAAGTAGTGTAGTGCGGAATTGTAAAAAGTGGCCTGGTCATTAAGGGTGTTTAAGCTAGGGGGGCTGAAGCGGTTAAAGTGAATCACCCGCTATTGTCTCCACAAGACCTGTTTTTTGCTGTGGGTTGACCTCCTGACCCCGCTTCTTCCATCTCCTCCCACCTCTTCTGGTCTTGCCTTTAAAGGGCTCTTATGTTGAACTTGCTCGGTCATGGTGCACGGATCATCAGAAACCCTGGAATCTGAGTCAGTGGTCCAAAAATCAGTTCTTGTTCTTTGCTGAGGACGTCTTTTTCGTTGTTTTCTTTTGTTTAATTCAAAGATTTTTTCTGTGTCGTAATCATGCTTATCCCTCAGGAACTTATCTTTCTTCTTTTCCTTGATCTCCGTCTGTGTTAATAACTAACTTTCTATTCAGTCTCTTTTCAAACATTTGGAACTGATATTCTCCGTTGGACGTGTCTGCAACTCTTCCTTTGCTTTTCTTAACTCATCGTTAACTACTAGATACTCTTGTTCATCTCTTCTCAAGACCAGCTTTAAAATTTGCAATTGTTTGAAGAAACAATTAACGCAAACAACAGAATTAAAGAGAAATAAGGAATAGGCAGTAAGCCCTTTTAAGGGCATTCATGGCCTGACAATTGATTATTATTAACATAAGAACTATTAATACTGAGAATCTTTGGGCAATACTATCAAGGGATTACTAAACTAAAAGTATCGGACTGTATCAACTTTGTTCTTCCTTTTGCAGAAACCTATTTTTAGCAATAACAAATGACAGGTGCACACAGCGGTCTTACTAAGCCCTCAAACTGATGTTAAAATTGAGAGATTAGTCAACATGCCCTGCTGCATGCCTAAGCACCACGCCAAGGTTTCTCAAGTAGCTCGGGACCTACCTGTGCCATATGGGCAATACCAGGGGCCAGTGGGCATTACAGGAATGTATAGGCCGACTCGCAGCAAACTCCTCAGTTACCTTCAGCAGGTAACCATGCCTGCAATGGGAGGAGGGAGAAGGCTTTGAGCCTCACCCAAGACTGGCTGATATGGCCCAGGTCTCACAGGTGCACTTAAATGTAGCCCGTGGATGGAAAACAGGCTACATTTAAATAGGAGTTTATACACCCCCAAAACATTATATATACAAAACAACTGAAAGGTGGCAAGAAGCAGGATGTGCTCAACCCAAAAATGCATTTGTGCATATATATATATATATACAGGGGAGCAGATCCTAAACTTGTGGCCCGTTGCTAATGGCGATCCATTACATTACTGTAATGCCCACTGGCCCCTGGTATTGCCCATACAGCACAGGTAGGTCCCGAGCTACTTGAGAAACCTTGGCGTGGTGCTCGGGCTTGGGCATGTCCTCCACAGCAGGGCATGTTGACTAATCTGTCAATTTTAACATCAGTTTGAGGGCTTAGTAAGAACGCAGTGTGCACCTGTCTTGTCATTTGTTATTGCTATATTGTTATATTATTTACCACATCCCCACAATTGCCATCTTGTGTAGGATGTCTATTGTGGTACTTGTGGTCCACTGCGGGCATCCTCCACCATATGCATTTTTGCAGGGGATCGCCATTAGCAACGGGCCACAAGTGCAGGATCTGCTCCCCTGTATATATATGCACAAATGCATTTTTGGGTTGAGCACATCCTGCTTCTTGCCACCTTTTAGTTGTTTTGTTTATAGAAACCTATTTTTACAATCTCATTTAGGATCCATATTCTTTGAGTCAGGATCAGCAGTCACACACAGGGAACAAGAAACACCCTTTCAAGTCTCCAGACTCAACACTTTCTTAAAATGACTTAAATTAGGTTTCCCTTTCGAGCTTCACTGGTGTGATTGTGGTCAACAATACATGGAATGGACCATAAAAAGGTTTTAGGACTTTCCTAATGTGTCCTTTTACCACCATCCAATCTCCAGACACAAGTGTGTGGGTTCCTGGTACTTTATCAAGATCTGGAAGTGAAGCAAAAACTCGAGAATGTATTTTAGTCAAATGCTTGTGCAAATTGATCACATAATGTCAGACAACCATGTTGCATCTGGAGCTGCTGTGGGAAATACAATCCTATCCTAGGGCCTGACCCACGAAGGACCTTTTAGGGACTAAGGCCTGTCTGAAAAGAGAGCTACCAGCAGGCACTCTGTACATGGCTTTTTAAATCTTTAACTTTAGTGTCCCATTCAGTTCTTTGTCTCCTACCCTACCGCTGCTTTGTGGATGATACGAAGCATGTAAGGCCTGTTCTACACCCAAAACCTTCATTATCTCCTGCATCACTTCACCTGTGAAGTTAACATCTCTGTCACTTTCAATGGCATAATCTTCTTTGCTGCTTTAGGTATGCTTTTGGCCATCCTGAAAATAAGTCATCACACATAAATACATACTCATATATGCCCACTTTGGGTAGTTGAATGTAGTCTGCAAATGTTGAAACAAATACAAAGGGCAAGACGTGTGTTTCTGGAGTACCTTAACCACCTTGCCAACCTTGTTCTGGGTACAAATCATACATCCTTGAGTATATCTAACTGCCACAGTGCTGAACCCTGGTCTCTCTATGCCATCGTGAGGTAGAGGGACCTAGGGAAGGCAGAGTTTCCCTTGAAACTGTATTAGGCGTTCATCATTTGTAGTCCCCCCTTTTCTATTCACCAGTCTCTTTCCTCCTTCCCCACCTGGTTCTGTAAGGTCTTAAGAACTTCCAGGGAGACAGGAGGAGGTATTTCAGGGAGATGAGCTGTGGCTTTTCCCTTTGCCTCCTCTGAGTCGGTGTTACAGTGGCTCTCTTATTTTTTTATCACCACCACTCAAGTTAGCGACATGAGGGCTTCCATCAGGGACTTCATTGCTTCATTGCCCTTGGGCACAATGGGGACGTTAAAACTGTGGCTTCATTGACAGCATGTAGGTCATGTACCATCTGGTGCTGGGTGGGTTTGCCCTTCTCACTTTTCATTTTCACAGGGTACAAAGAGTGTCATAAGAGGATACAATCTCCTTGATAACCCATTTTTCAAAAAGTCTTGGACTGTTTGAGATATGGCATCTGACTGTGCCATTCTCAAGAGATACTGCATCTTCCAGGGAAGTGGGGGGCTAGGATTTATTTCCACTTCCACAGGAGGAACTGGGAGCTTGTTAACAACCGTGGGTCCTGCAAGCAGGGCTTCCTTCTCATCTTCTGGAAGTTCTGACACAAACATGGACCAGGAAGTTTTATCACTTACGGCCAAAAAAACAAAGTTCCTGTTCATTGAGGGCACCTGTGAGCTTTAAAGCGCCATCCTCCTGGTATGAGATGCTGGCACATACTTTTGCACGCAAGTCTGCACCTAGGAGGCAACAGGGGACGTTACCACTGACCAGCAACCTGGCAAGCACTTCTTGGGTAATGACAAATCTAACACGGATGGGTTCTGTTGAAAGGGGAGTGTACTACTTCCCATCCACTTCTACCCAAGGACTAGTGTTCTTGGAGATTAAGTTAGGGGAGGCCATATTTGCTGTGCACAATTGTCTTGGCTGCTCCAGTATCAATAAAAAACGGGACTACTTCTTTATCACCCAGAGTGAGGGATATCATTGGGGCCAGACTGGAATCTGCTAAATGTTTAAAGGCACAGCCGATACTGGAGGTACTGGATTGCCTGTTTCCTAATCCTGGTCTAACTTTTCCCCCTCATCTGTGTCATCCTAATGGGTGTCTGTGGGGGAGGGACAGTGATCCAAGCAACACAGAATACAATCCTCTTGTGTGGTGTAGACGAGGAGAAAAAAATAAAACGGCAAAAAAAGCCACATGCATTCTGCAATTTATGAAATATCTGGCCCATAATCGAACTGTCCTATCCTATTTTTGGGGGGAACAAGTTGACTAAAAAAAAATGGTGAATCGCGCAGTTTTTATTTTTTCTTTTACGGCGTAATGGTAATGACATTCACCGCATAGGAGATTTTTTTAATATTTAAATAGTTTGGACTTTTTGGACGTGGTGATTTATACTTAATATTTTGGTGTGTGTTTTTTTTATTTTACTTTTTTTTTATGTTTATTTATTAACTATTTCCCCCTTAGGGGCTAGAACCTGGGATCTTTTAATCCCTTGTCCTATTCACCCTAATAGAGCTCTGTTAGGGTGAATAGGATCTCACACTCTCCCTGCTGCCCTGTGCATACAGTAGCAGGGAGCTGACCATGGCAGCCAGGGCTTCAGCAGCGCCCTGGCTGCCATGGTAACTGATCGGAGCCCCAGGCTTACACTGGTGGGGCTCCGATCAGAAGCTGCCACTGCACCACCAATGAAGAGGAGGTGAGGGGACTCTGCGGCCACTGCTACCAATGATTTTAATACTGGGGAGTGAGGAGGGTGCACTGCGCCACCAATGTTTTTAATACTGGGGGGTGGGGGGAGGGGGCGCACTGCGCCACCAATGTTTTTAATGCTGGGGGGTGGGGGGGAGGGTGCACACTGCAATGGTTTTAATACTGGGGACAGGGAATAATTAACGTACATGGGGCTGACGGGCCACTTGTTTACACGTGGGTAACAATCTTTGGTACTGTTATATGTATACACCTTCCTTGCAAACACTGCATAGCATAACTAGTGTGATTGACTTGTAACACGCTGGTTCCACCAGTGGTATTGTATCTTATCTGTTTATCGCTGTTAGATACTATTTGTCTGCACAAACCGGCGCCCACCATTGGGTTTCCGGCTAGTCTTTTAAGACAGGCTATTATGCCTTTTATTGTTGTTCTACAGCAATAGCAGTTTAATTAAATCCAATTGTGTTACCGGCGGCCATTATTTGGTCCCCGGGTTCAATACCTTAACTGGGATATCGGTGGTTACTTTCCTATGTATTGTTATAGGTTGTACTATGTGATGGTATTTTATTGCAGGGTCGGTTCACGTGACTATTATGATTGGATGCCTAGGTGTGATAGCGGCTTTTCCATTGCTGTAACAAAGGGTCTTGTTTTTTAACTGCTGTGATTTTTCTATGAATTGAATATCATGTTGAGAATTTATAAACTTTAATAAAATTTGTTATTTATATATTTATTAGACGTGGATTTTTCTTTTTCTTTGGTGACTGTCCTAAAGAGGTTAGTCTATTGTGTTCTAGCTAAAAAACCTACATTAAACAGTTGTACTTACAACCAAGATGTTTATCAGAAATTGCATTTTTTAAGTAATTTTTGCGGGGGGTGTTACTATTTTTGAAGCCCTAGCGCTAAGGTCAGACATTTTTGCCATGTATAAAGGGGTTCTCTACAGGCGTTTAACTACCATAGCAGCAGACCTCCTTTGGTGGTATTTCATTGTTGCTGACATTTTTACTTTTTTTGATATTAATACAAAATTACCGAAATGTTTGCAAAAAAATTACATATTATATATTTATTGGTTTGGGTAAAAGTTATAGCGTTTACAAACTATGGTGCAAAAAAGTGAATTTCCGCATTTTGAAGCAGCTCTGACTTTCTGAGTACCTGTCATGTTTCTTCAGGTGCTAGAATGCCAGAATAGTATAAATACCCCCCAAATGACACCATTTTATAAGGAAGACACCCCAAAGTATTCACGGAGGGGCATGGTGAGTTCATGTATGATTTCCTTTTTTTTCACAAGTTAGCAGAAAATGACACTTTCTGAGGAAAAAAAAATAATAATAAAGTTTCCATTTCTGCTAACTTCAGGCAAAAAAAATAATATATCTCCCACGGACTCACTATGCCCCTCAGTGAATACCTTGGGGTGTCTACTTTCTGAAATGGGGTTATTTGTGGGGTGTGTTTACTGTTCTGCCATTTTGGGCGGGGCTAAATTGTGAGCAACCCTGTAAAACCGAAAGGTACTCGTTGGACTTTACACCCCTTTACGCACCTAGGCTGCAAAAGAATTAGGGCAATGTGTTTTGGGGTGTATTTTTACATATACCCATGCTGGATGCGAGAAATATCTCTGTAAATTGTCAACTTTGTATAAAACAATTTAAAAAGTTGTCATTTACAGAGATATTTCTCTCACCCAGCATGGGTATATGTAAAAATACATGCCAAAACACACTGCCCTACTTCTCCTGAGTACCGCGATACCATATGTGTGACACTTTTTTGCAGCCTGGGTGCGCAAAGGGGCCCAAATTCCAATGAGTACCTTTAGAATTTCACAGGGCATTTTTACGCATTTGGAATCCAGACTTCTTCTCACGCATTAGGGGCCCCTAAAATGCCAGGGCAGTATAAATACCCCACAAGTGACCCCATTTTAGAAAGAAGACACCCCAAGGTATTCCTTGACGGTCATGGCGAGTTCATAGAAGATTTTTTTTTTGGCACAGGTTAGCGGAAATTGACTTTTTTTTTTTTTTTTACATAAACTTACCATACCCCTCAAAGAATACCTTGGGGTGTCTTCTTTCCAAAATGGGGTCACATGTGAGGTGTTTGTACTGCCCTGGCATTTGAGGGTCTCTGCAATCATTACATGTCTGGCCAGAATTAGGGGTTTCTGCTATTCTCCTTATATTGAGCATACGGGTAATGAGATTTTTTATTTCCGTTCAGCCTCTGGGCTGAAAAAAAAAAAATGAACGGCATAGATTTCTCTATTCGCATCAATCAATTAAAAAATGTGCCAAAAAAAAAAAAAAGAGGGGAAAGGACATAGGAGTGCTTGCAAAGTAAGGCCCCATTCACACGTCCGCAAAAATATCCGCATCTATTCCGCAATTCTGCACGATAGATGCGAACCCATTCAGTGTGAATGGGGCCGGCGGTGATGCGGAAAGCACACTATGTGCTCTCCGCATCAGCATTTGCGGAGCTGCGGCCGCTAACATCCGGGTTTCGGCCCCGAAACATCAGGCCGCAGCTCCGCAAAAGATAGAGCATGTCCTATTCTTGTCCGCAATTGTGGACAAGAAAAGGCATTTTCTATACAGTTCTGGCAATGTGCGGATCTGCAAAATGCGGAAAGCAGATTGCCGGTGTCCGTGTTTTGCGGATCCGCAAAACACATACGGACGTCTGAATGAGCCTTACAGGGGGTGATTAGTGACAGGGGGGGATCAGGGGGGTGACATGGGGTGATCAGGGGTTAATCAGCGGTTAGTGACGGGGGGGGGGGGTGGTTGGTGATTGGTGCACTTACTTTAGCTGCCTGTGTCCTATGGTGGTCCCAAGCAAAGGGGACCACCAGAAGAGCAGGCAGCAGGCATATCAGACGCTGTTTACAGCGTTTGATATGCGATTTTTTTCTGACATCTACAGCCTGCCAGCACATGATCAGCGCTGGCAGGCTGTAGTAAAACTTCCTTCTGATGCGATCCTGTCGCGAGATGACGCGCCAACGCGTCAAGGAGGAATGACCCAGCCGCCCGCAGGACGCATCCCTTCGTTAGGCGGTCGGGTAGTGGTTAATAAAACTGTCAGTGATGTTAGCAGAGAAAAAAAAGGTTCAACTTACTCATGTTCTATTTTAAATTTTTTTGAATATACATTTTATTCAGTTTCCAAATAAAAACAGCAGTAGACACAAACGCAAACGTATATTACTTACGTAGTACACATATGGAAATGTGCACACCTACAAAGCTGCCCATCCCCACAAACCCCTCCCCCTAATTTTGGCCTGAGGAACCCCCATACAGTAAACAAACATGGAAATTATAGTACGGAGGAAAAGTAGTGCATTACCTCTCCATATAAACACATATGGGGTCATTTGTCAAACTGTAGTAAAGTAGAACTGGCTTAGTTGCCCATAGCAACCAATCAGATTCCACCGTTCATTTTCCAAAAGTAGCTGTCCAAAATGAAAGGTGGAATATGATTGGTTGCTATGGGAAAACTAAGCCAGTTCTACTTTACACCAGTTTGATAACTGACCCCGTTAGTTGTAACCCATGCAGCTTATCCTAGCAATCTCAGCTCAGAAACTCCCTCTCCATTCATTCACAACTCTGCTACCTGAGGAGCCCCACTCCCCAAATCTACATTATTAGCGTACCTCAGCACCCTAGTAGCAACACATGAGCCAGATATTAATGGAAGCCATAATTTCTCAAATGTAGATGTCATACCTTTTTTCTGGACTATGGCCTTCTCGTTCACTAACATAGTGTTTACCTTCCCTCTAAACTCACCTAGAGTCAGGGGACAAGCTTGAATTTTGTAATGCTATAAGCTTTCTGGTCACATACAGTAACCTTCCAATAGATTTTTTCTCATTGTCTCCCAACTGAATCCAAAAGAAAAGAGGGCTCCAGCTTCACAGTAAAAACCATTGTTTTTACTGGGAAGCTCGAGTCCTCTCTTTTCTTCAGGATTTATAAGACAGCTGTCTTTCAGGCATCTCTGTGCAGCCCACCTAGCCAGCAGGTGAGAGCTGTTTAACAACATTGGACTCTCCCAACTGAATGTCCTTAATGTATCCCAAAATGCATACCTTGGGGTCCCTGGGAATGGAAGTCTAAAAACATGCACCAATAACCTGAAGGACATCATCCCAGTATGCAGAAAGTGCTGAGCAACGCCATAGCATATGCACCATATCCACCTCCTTATGCAAAAATCTGGGACACTGAGAATTAGGTTGGATCCCAATTTTATGTCAAAATATGGGAGTTTTGTAAAAACAATGTATTAGGTACAATTGTAATAGCTTAGCACCCTCACTTAACCCATTATGGACCAGGCTCATTTTCACGTTAAGGACCAGGCACTTTTTTACAAATGTGACCAGTGCCACTTTATGTGTGAATAACTTTAGAACGCTTTTACTTATCCAGGCCATTCTGAGATTGTTTTTTCATCACATATTGTACTTCATGTCACTGGTAAAATGGAGTCAAAAAAATTCATTTTTATTTATAAAAAAATATAAAATTTACCCCAAATTTGGAAAAATTTGCAATTTTCAAGATTCAATTTGTCTACTTCTATAATACATAGTAATGCCGCCAAAAAAAGTTATTAATTTACATTCCCCATATGTCTACTTCATGTTTGGATCATTTTGGGAATGCCATTTTATTTTTTGGGGACATTACAAGACTTAGAAGTTTAGAAGCAAATCTTAAAAATTTTCATACATTTTCAAAAACCCACTTTTTAGGGACCAGTTCAGGTCTGAAATCACTTTGTGAGGCTTACATAATAGAAACCACCCAAAAATGACCCCATTCTAGAAACTACACCCCTCAAGGTATTCAAAACTGCTTTTACAAATGTCGTTAACCCTTTGGGTGTTTCACAAGAGTTATTGGCAAATGGAGATGAAATTTCAGAATTGCAATGTTTTGGCAAATTTTCCATTTTAATAAATTTTTTCCAGTAACTAAGCATGGGTTAACAGCCAAACAAACCCCAAATTTTATTTCCCTGATTCTGTAGTTTGCAGAAACACCCCATATGTGGTCGTAAACTGCTGTATGGCCAAACGGCAGGGCATAGAAGGAAAGGAGCGGCGTGTGGTTTTTGGAAGGCAGATTTTGCTGGACTGGATACCATTTTAGGGTAAATATAATTTTTGGTTGCTCTATATTTATATATTTTTTTGAGGCAAGGTAACAAAACAATAGAAATTTCTGAAATTTCATCTCCATTTGCCAATAACTCTTGTGGAACACCTAAAGGGTTAACAAAGTTTTCTAAAATCAGTTTTGAATACCTTGAGGGGTGTAGTTTCTTAGAGTCACTTTTTTGGAGTTTCTACTGTGGGCGTGCATCAGGGGTGCTTCAAATGGGACATGGTGTCAAAAAAACAGTTCAGCAAAATCTGCCTTCCAAAAACCATATGGCGTTCCTTTCCTTCTGCGCCCTGCCGTTTGGCCATACAGCAGTTTACGACCACATATGGGGTGTTTCTGCAAACTACAAAATCAGTGCAATAAATATTGAGTTTTGTTTGGCTGTTAACCCTTGCTTTGTTACTGGAAAAAGGGATTAAAATGGAAAATTTGCGAAAAAATAGCTGTTTTGGCACCGTTTTTATTTTTTGTTATTTACATTGTTGATCTGACAGGTTAGATCGTGTGCTTTTTCTGTATAGCAGCTTGTTACGGACGCGACAATACCAAATATGACTACTTTTTGGGGGTTCTCCCTGGCTGAGAGCCGAGCTCTGCGATTGGCTGCACTCTCAGCCAGGGAGACTAGCACACACGCCCAGAGCAAAATCTTTAGCAACGCCCCATACAAAAGTCTGCTTCATTTGCATATGAGGCGGCAGAAGAAACGGGGCTATTATTAATCAATTCGGGGGTCGATTTGAAAAAAAAAAAAGGGGGAACATCAGTGGATGCCACACTATTAGGTAGTAGTATAATTTCAGTGAATTTAAATTGATGAAAGGTCCTCTTTAACTTTGGCAGACCACCACCAGCCAAGGGCCTTATTAAGACCGGCGTCTAAAATGCCGGTCTTAAAAAATGACCACCTTAAAGTCTGTGAAGTGGCGTGAACACTGTATTTACCAACCCCCACTGTATTTAATCTTTCACCATACCATAGACAGTATCTTGCGAGTAAATGTCATCCCCTATAGCCAACCCACCAAGTCCTTGAACTTCAAGTAATGTTTAAGAATCATACTAGTCAGATCATGACATAATGTGTTAATCCAGTTAATCCCTTTGATTTATTGTATTGCAGCATCTCCAGTTTGAGTCTTGCCTGTCCTTTCTTCCATGTTAAATCTCGAAAGAGTGCATTGACCCTATGAAATTGATCTAATGATATCCATAAAGAGTCATTATGCAGAACTAAAAGGCCGATATTAAGAGGAATAAATGTAATCACTCAAAGTCAGTCACCAGTGGGCAGCCCTCCATACCTAGATACTTCAAGTGAGTCACACAGGGTATCTAAATGCCATCAGGCAATGTAGGGGAAGACTGACTGTCAATCAGCATCAATGCCGATTTATTCCAGTTAATAGTCAAACCAGATAGGTTACCAAAGCGCTGTATCAGAGACATCACCACAGTAGGTGAAGGGGCAGTGTCCCCCCAAAACAGTAAGGTATCACCTGCATACATGGCTACCTTACCTTCCACCTCCTCATATACAAAACCGTTAATATCTGGAGACCCTCTGATAAATGCCACTAATAGTTCTATGGTAATGCTTGTGGCACTCTCCAATTAGCCGATATAAGCGCTTTCGGGTTGAAATAGAGCACTTTGACCCAAGATATAATTATATCCTCAAACCCCACAGCCCTCAAAGTACACCAAAAATACATCCACTCGACACTATCAAATGCCTTGGCAACATCAAGGAAGAGAATAGCTCTGTCCACAGAAAATCTACTACTAAACGAGATAGACGAGGCGGCAGATCATAATGAGGTCATTATTATGGTGGACTTCAACTACCCAGATATAGACTGGAAAACTGAAACTTGTATATCTCATAAATGAAACAATTATCTTTCCCAACTGGTTCAGGACCAAGAGAAACGTCCACACTGGAATAAGTATTACCAATAGACCTCACAGAACAACAGATGTGCAGATTGGGGGACACCTAGGAAATAGTGACCATAATGTAATAACCTTCAAATTGTCATTCAAAAGAGTTTTTCCTCAGGGAGGAACAAAAAATACCAAACTTCAAAAAAGCTAAATTTAGCCAACTAAAAGAGGCCATAGGCCTAACTAACTGTCCTCAATAGCGGCATTACCCTCCATAGACCGCCTAAAGGCTCAACTCTTTCCTAACACTGTGTGGGATACCCTGCATGATTGCCTGAATTGCTGGAGAGGTATTTATTACGGAGCGGGAAGAAACCGGGTAACGGAGAAGATCAGAGGCCTTGACACCACCTCGAACACTGTGCCACATGACCTACGGCCAGCCTCCACACAAGAGGATATTTTCGGACCCAGCCCCCTCCCAGCCACAGACATTAAATGACTGGCCATTGAAACCATCTGGCCCCGGACCTCAAAGTCTCACTATCGGCAACGGTGCAAACGGCCCTCACAGAATTGCAAGATGCTTTTACACAGCAAGGATACCGTATTGATGAGCTCGAGCAACGAACATCTTGTGTAGATGAAGACCTAGGAGGCACCAACACAAAAGTGGCTATTCTGCAACGAGTGGTCGGGGAACTCAGAGATAAGGTAGCAAAATGAGGGATGGAAGGTACAGCTCCATCTGGCAAGGAACAGAGGCGACACCACCGAATTTGAGAGACTTTCTACTGGGCTTCTCAGTCTGGGCTAAGGTTTTTTCTTACGGTATGAAGGTCACACAGGATATTTTTCTTCCCCAATATATCTAAGATGGGAGGGAGCGAAGTGTCGTGAGATACCAGAAAAACGAAGTCCACGACTGTTCATTCTTTGCTATAGTGGGACTACCGCTTGGTACACTATGTTTATGTTCTTTTTTTGTTTGGGTTATTGCTGTTTTATACCTGCTGATTACTTTTCTACCTCCATGAGACGATGCAGCGAGGGTGAAATGCTCTACTATATTGTATAATGGTTAAAATAATCACCTGGAATGTCAAAGACCTGCGTTACCCGCAGAAGCGTATAATGGTGCTACACCATCTCAAGCGCCTAGGCGCGGACATTGCTCTTCTGCAGGAAACACACCTTATAGAATCTGACTTCCAGAGGATGGCTAAGCTCTGGGTGGGAGGGGTATATGGTTCTCCAGCAGCCCAAGGCAAAGCAGGAGTGATTACATTAATACATAAAAATCTTGTTCATAATGTAAAGTGTCAAGCTACCGATGATGAAGGCAGTTTGTTAGTATTGAAAATCTCAGGCCCGGATGAGGAACTTAGTCTTTATAACGTATGTGCTCCTAATGTAGCTCAGAAGCCATTCTTTGTATCTCTGAGAGACAGGCTCTTGCAAGACCCGATAAGGGACAAGTTAGTAGGTGGAGATGTCAATGCTGTAGCAATCCTATAGAAAGATCGCAAACAGGCAGATAGATCTGGGGCCACCAAGAGGGCGGGTGGTGGTGTACTATCAGCCTTCCTAGAAGATTAGACTAATTGGGGGTCTGGTGATATCAGATTATTCACCAGTTATCTTAACTTTGGCGGACACAGTCCCAAGGGGAACAGAGTTTATATGGAAATTCCCGTTCTTTGTGGCGAAGGATGAGTCTTTGCGGGTTGGTGGCTGGAGTACAGTACTCTGAATCAAGAACATGTCAACAATCTGACACTGAAGGGAAGATGGCGACCACCAACATACGCAGAGTCCTGGCAGCCCTTGATGTGATGGATGGTAGGGTGGAGGATGTGTCGACCCTCGCCCTGGTCATCCCTTTGATTTACATAGGGGTACCAGGCAGGGATGCCCACTGTCTCCTCTTCTGTTCAATCTGGCAGTGGAACTCTTGGTACGATATCTCAGCACTCGGGGGCTGTTCGAGGCTATTAGAGTAGGAAGTATCGCACTAAAAGCAGCCTTTTTTGCAGATGACATTCTGTTATTCATGGATTAAAGGCATTTGGAAAGCTCTTAGACTTCAGAATTAACACTGCAAAATGTGCACTCTTACAGTTGAAGCAAGGTAAAAATGGGGTTAATCAGGAACCAACAATATGTGGCATACCTATAGCAAAAGACAGCATGACATATTTGGGGATTAAAGTGGAACATAGGGCGGATACCAGCTAAATTATACTCCCCTCTTTTATAAAATAGCTCAAGAGTTACGAAAATGGCACAATCTACATATAGTGATAGCACTTCTAGGACTGATACACTTTAGTAAAATGATGAGCTTTTCAAGACTCTTATACTCTCTTCAGACTCTACCCCTATTAATCAAACATGTAGATATAGCTAAGCTGCACAGCGGAATTACACATTTCATATGGTCTGAAAATACTCATGCCCCTCAAAATAAAGGGGGGAATAATTATGCCGAACATTAGAGTATATAATCTGTCCTGTCTTTTTAGACATATTATAGACTGGGTACTGAATACGAGTTTTCATTCAGATTATGTGCTGGAGAAGAACTTGTGATCCCCTCGGACCCCTGCACCCTGCTCCACACGGCTCTAAAAGACCTGCCCATGTATCTAAGAAACTCAGCTCTATTTAGACAGACCTGGGCAGCTTGGAGAGCTCTTAGGAAAGATTTACGCCTTTGTCAGAAAGTATATAAATATTAACCACCATCCATAATTCGATCAGGGTAGGAGTAGTGGTCTCTTTAAGGAGTGGCTACTCAGAAAGTAGGTGGCTGACTCAGCAAGAGGTCAGAGATAAATACAAACTAAGCCCTTTCCAGGACATCCAATTTGCCCAAGTTAGAAAATGTCTCACTGACAGACTGTCTGATCCATCGAGGGAAGTCATTCAAAACAGTTTTGATAAGATCTTACAAAGAGGGACAGGTCCTCAATCCATATCTTTCTTATAGTCCCACGTTAGAGAAGCCTTGGGGGATGGGATGCCCCCACTGACATTTAGACCATGGGCCAGGATACTGGAAGATCAGGAGGCAGGAGACAAGATTTTGAAAGCCCGGTGGGCGTTGAGAAAATCTATATTAAATTAAACTTGGAGGGACACGCATTTTAGAATAATGCACAATGCCATATATTCCTTCAATCTGCCACCAGCCCTTAGTAGACCTGGGAGATTGACAAGCTGCCCAAAGTCTTTTATGCCACATACTAATTTATATCACGGCCTTTGGGCCTGCTCGCAGACCTATATTCTATGGGGTCAAATAGCACAAACAGTGAAGGACATTTGGAGCTATAAGATCCCTCTAAGACCTATGATTTACTTATTTCATTATTGGGAAGAAACGGGAAGGGAAGGTACAACAGAGCAAACATTACCTATCCTATTTCATGCCATTTGCATGGTGACTAAGAGGAGCTTATTGCAGAATTGGTGCAACCCAACATTCCCACAAAAGAAGTAGTCATACAATACCTGAAAGGTTTATTGGCACTGAAAAGGAGGGAGGTAGAGAGATGTAAGGAGGGAAGGTAGGAAAATTCATAAAAAAATGGCGTGATTTCCTGCTACAACTCCTCACCAACTCAGAGACTGAAAGCATTATGAGACCCTTCACTTTCACTCACTGGTTTCTGACTGAGCAACTGAAAGGCACGCTAGGCAGGCTAAAACAGTATTAGTAGTATTATGCGTGTGGGCTGAAAAGTATATGACCTACGGAAGGCTCTCGCTGGATTAAAATAAAGGCTTGAACGTGACATCTAGATAACTTGTTCTGATAATGGAAGGTATTCATTGTTCTTTTATATGCAGGACATGTTTGTATGTGTTGGTTGTACATTGTGTTATATGTACAAAGTACTATGTCTTAAATAAAAACATTTAAAAAATAAAAACAAATACAGCCACAAAATGGGATATTTTTAAAAGTATCCTAAAATCTAATTGTGAGAGGTACATACTGTACCTTATGGGAATAAAAGGTTAAGGAACAAGAAAAAAACAATGTGGATAAATAGAACTGTAAAGAAAACAATAAATGACAAAAAGAAAGCATTTAAATCACTAAAACAGGAGGGTAGCGAGGAAGCACTGAAAAACTATAAGGAAAAAAAAAGAATATGTAAAAAACAAATAAAAACAGCCAAACTAGAGACCGAGAGATTAATTGCCAAAGAGAGCAAAACTAACCCTAAAATGTTCTTCAATTATTTTAAATGGTAAAAAGTTTAAATCTGAAGGTGTCGGCCCTTTAAAGAGTAATGAGGGGGGAGTTGCAGAGAGCGAAGAGGAGAAAGAAAAGCTGTTAAATATTTTTTTTTCTCAACTGTATTCACTAAGGAAAGTAAACTGTCAAATGAAATGCAGACTGTAAATGTAAATTCCCCATTAAAAGTGCCCTGTCTGACCCAGGAAGAAGTACAGCGGTGTCTTAAAAAGATTAAAATAGACAAATCGCCAGGACCATGCACCCCCGTATCCTAGGAGAATTAAAGGATAACTGTCACATTTAGACCCTAATTTCAGTTTTCATATATGTAGTTACTAATATGATAATATTCCTAAATCAATAACTATTAGACTTACTTACCCCTTATTTAACCACTTCAGCCCCCCTAGCTTAAACACCCTTAATGACCAGTCCACTTTTTACAATTCCGCACTACACTACTTTCACCGTTTATTGCTCCGTCATACAACTTACCACCCAAATGAATTTTACCTCCTTTTCTTCTCACTAATAGAGCTTTCATTTGGTGGTATTTCATTGCTGCTGACATTTTTACTTTTTTTGCTATTAATCAAAAATTACCGAAATTTTTGCAAAAAAATGACATTTTTCACTTTCTGTTGTAAAATTTTTCAAAAAAAACTACATTTCTATATAAATTTTCTCTAAATTTATTGTTCTACATGTCTTTGATAAAAAAATCCAATAAGTGTATATTTATTGGTTTGGGTAAAAGTTATAGCGTTTACAAACTATGGTGCAAAAAGTGAATTTTGGCATTTTGAAGCAGCTCTGACTTTCTGAGCACCTGTCATGTTTCTTCAGGTGCTAGACTGCCAGGATAGTATAAATATCCCCCAAATTACACCATTTTAGAAAGAAGACACCCCAAAGTATTCGCGGAGGGGCTTGGTGAGTTCATGTATCATTTCATTTTTTTCACAAGTTAGCGGAAAATGACACTTTCTGAGAAAAAAAAAAAAAAAGTTTCAATTTCTGATAACTTCTGGCAAAAAAAAAAAAATCTCAGACGGACTCACTATGCCCCTCAGTGAATACCTTGGGGTGTCTACTTTCCGAAATGGAGTCATTTGTGGGGTGTGTTTACTGTTCTGGCATTTTGGGCGGGGCTAAATTGTGAGCCGCCATGTAAAACCTAAAGGTACTCGTTGGAATTTGGGCCCTTTGCGCACCCAGGCTGCAAAAGCGGCACTTATGTGGTATCGCCGTACTCAGGAGAAGTAGGGCAATGTGTTTTGGGGTGTATTTTTACATATACCCATATTGGAGTGAGAGAAATATCTCTGTAAATTGTCAACTTTGTATAAAAATTTTTAAAAGTTGTCGTTTACAGAGATATTTTTCACACAAAGTATGGGTATATATAAAATACACCCCAAACACATTGCCCTACTTCTCCTGAGTACTGGCGATACCAGATGTGTGCCACTTTTGCAGCCTGGAGCGCAAAGGCCCTAAACCAATGAGTACCTTTAGGATTTCACAGGGCATTTTTACGCATTTGGATTCCAGACTTCTTCTCACCCTTTAGGGGCCCCTAAAATGCCAGGACAGTATAAATACCCCACATGTGACCCCATTTTGGAAAGAAGACACCCCAAGGTATTCTGTGAGGGGTATGGTGAGTTCATGTAAAATTTTATTTTTGTCACAAGTTAGTGGAATATGAGACTTTGTAAAAAACAAAATTAAAAAAAAAAAAAAATTTCCGCTGACTTGTGCCAAAAATAAAAATTCTGTGGACTCACCATGCCCTTCACGGAATACCTTGGGGTGTCTTCTTTCCAAAATGGGGTCACATGTGGGGTATTTATACTCACCTGGCATTTTAGGGGCCCCTAAAGTGTGAGAATCCAAATGCATAAAAATGGCCTGTGAAATCCTAAAGGTACTCATTGGTTTTAGGGCCCTTTGCGCATCTTGGCTGCAAAAAGTGTCACTCATGTGGTATCGCCGTACTCAGGAGAAGTAGGGCAATGTGTTTTGGGGTGTATTTTTACATATACCCATGCTGCGTGTGAGAAATATCGCTGTAAACGACAACTTTTTACATTTTTTATTCAAAGTTGTCAATATACAGAGATATTTCTCTCACCCAGCATGGGTATATGTAAAATACACCCCAAAACACATCGCCCTACTTCTCCTGAGTACGGCGATACCACATGTGTGACACTTTTGCAGCCAAGATGCAAAGGGCCCAAATTCCAATGAGTACCTTTAGGAGGGCATTTTTACGCATTTTCTTCTCACGCTTTAGGGCCCCTAAAATGCCAGGGCAGTAGAAATACCCCACGTGTGACCCCATTTTTGAAAGAAGACACCCCAAGGTATTCCATGAGGGGCATGGCGAGTTCATAGAATATTTTTTTTTGGCACAAGTTAGTGGAAATTGATTTTTATTGTTTTTCTCACAAAGTCTCCCTTTCCGCTAACTTTTGACAAAAAGTTTAATTTTCATGAACTCATTATGCCCCTCAGCGAATACCTTGGGGTGTCTTCTTTCCAAAATGGGGTCACATGTGGGGTATTTATACTGCCCTGGCATTTTAGGGCCCTAAAGCGTGAGAAGAAAAATGCGTAAAAATACCCTCCTAAAAGGTACTCGTTGGAATTTGGGCCCCTTTGCGCATCTTGGCTGCAAAAAGTGTCACACATGTGGCATCGCCGTACTCAGGAGAAGTAGGGCGATGTGTTTTGGGGTGTATTTTTACATATACCCATGCTGGGTGAGAGAAATATCTCTGTATATTGACAACTTTGAATAAAAAATGTAAAAAGTTGTCGTTTACAGCGATATTTCTCACACCCAGTATGGGTATATGTAAAATACACCCAAAACACATTGCCCTACTTCTCCTGAGTACGGCGATACCACATGAGTGACACTTTTGCAGCCAAGATGCGCAAAGGGCCCTAAAACCAATGAGTACCTTTAGGATTTCACAGGCCATTTTACGCATTTGGATTCTCACGCTTTAGGACCCCTAAAATGCCAGGGCAGTATAAATACCCCACATGTGACCCCATTGTGGAAAGAAGACACCCCAAGGTATTCTGTGAGGGCATGGCGAGTTCACAGAAAAAAATTTGGCACAAGTTAGCGGAAATTGTTTTTTTTTTTTTGTTTTTACAGTCTCATATTCCACTAACTTGTGACAAAAATAAAATTTTCCATGAACTCGCCATACCCCTCACGGAATACCTTGGGGTGTCTTCTTTCTAAAATGGGGTCACATGTGGGGTTTTTGTACTGCCCTGGCATTTGAGGGTCTCCGCAGTCATTACACGTATGGCCAGCATTAGGAGTTTCTGCGATTCTCCTTATATTGAGCATACGGGTAATGAGATTTTTTCCATTCAGCCTCTGCGCTGAAAAAAAAAAAATGAAGCGGCACAGATTTTTCATTCGCAATGTGGATGAAAAAATCTCTGCCAAATCAGTGACTGCGGTGCGGTGGGCTGGGCGCTAGCTACCTAACAAGTAGCTAACTAACTGGCGGTGATAAGGGACCCTTATGCCCCATTCACACGTCCGAAATTCTGTTTGCGGAGCGGAATTGCGGACCCATTCATTCTATGGGGACAGACTTTGTCCCGCTCAGATCCGAATTACGGATCCGCGCTTCCGGGTCTGCACTTCCGTTCCGCAAAAATATAGAACATGTCCTATTCTTGTCCGCAATTGCGGACAAGAAAGCATTTTCTATATAGTTCTGGCAATGTGCGGATCTGCAAAATGCGGAAAGCACATTGCCGGTGTCCGTGTTTTGAGGATCTGCGGATCGGATCCGCAGATCGGATCCGCGGATCGGATCCGCGGATCCGTGAATCCACGGATCCGCAAAACACATATGGACGTCTGAATGGAGCCTTACAAGGGGTGTGATCAATGACAGGGGGTGATCAGGGGTCTAGATGGGGTGATCAAGGGGTTAATAGGTGAGGGTGGGGGTGGGGGGTTAGTGTAGTGTTTGGTGCAACTTTTACTGAGTTACCTGGTCCTCTGGTGGTCGATCCCAGAAAATGGGACCACCAGAGGACCAGGTAGCAGCTATATCAGACGCTGTTCATAAAACAGCGTCTGATATAGCTGTTTGATGCGATTTATATCGCATCTACAGCCTGCCAGCGATTGATCATCGCTGGCAGGCTGTAGTCCAACTCTCGAGACGCGCTTCACTGTGAGCAGCGCGCATGCAGCGTTCACAGGAAGTCTCGCGTCTCGCGAGATGACGCCCCGGCGCGTCCAAACAGAAGATCCCGGCCGCCCGCAGGACGCAATCCTGCGTACGGCGGTCGGGGACTGGTTAATAAGATTTAGCCCTTAGCAACCAGTCTGCATAAAACTACAACTTCACTATTCTATTAAAATGGCCGCCCTCAGCCCTGAGGCTAATCCATAGGACACCTGCAGTGAAGTTAGTGAAGACCAGCTCTGTATAGGGGGTCTTGCAGTTAAATTTCCAGGTCTGGCTGAAGCCTGTAGTCCTCTCCTACAAGCTCTCCTCTTATCAGATAAGGCTTTCATTTATACACTGAGCAGCCGGCATATCTCCCTGGGCTCTACATTCTCCAGCACTGCTAAGGGAGTGTCTGCCAAGCACAGGCATGTGGAGAAGTTCACACACACAGCCCAGCACTGTTATCTCCTGTCAGGAAGAACCTGGCTTTTTATACATTCCCTTACAATGTTGACTCACTATCAGTTCCCAGTGCACGCAGCCAGCGTGCTCCGTCCTCATCTGGTAGACGGAAGGAGCATAGCAACCTGATTTGAATCTCAGGTAAAAATAGCCAATACTGGGAACTCTTAGGTGGCTTTTAGGGGTTATTTATTAAACAATCAGAAATTAAAACAGGGCCAACAAGGTGATATTATTCACCAAAATCCAATAGTAAAAAAAAAAAAAAAATTGACAGTTATACTTTAAGTCAGCGGTCCCCAACCGCCGGGCCCTGTAAGATTGGTTGCCGGGCCGCGGCAATCAGGGCCGTCTTTAACGCGGTACTAATGAAGCGCTTCCATTATGGAAGCGCTTTATTACTCAGAGGTCCAGGAAGCGGTGAAGGATCTGTACTCACCGCTTCCTGGTCCTCGGCTCTGCTGTCGGCTGTTCAGGGCTGCGCACTGCGTGAGGGCGCACTGTGACCTCACACTGTGCGAAGCGCCCGCGATACTCAGCCGACAGCAGGATGAAAGGATCGCGTTGGTGAGCAGCGTTGGCGTCCAGGAGCAGGAGAGGTGTTTTTTTTTATTTTATTTGCGCTGATAGCTGGCTGACATGGGGGGGCTGATGGCTGGCTGACATGGGGGCTGATGGCTGGCTGACATGGGGGCTAATGGCTGGCTGACATGGGGGCTGATGGCTGGCTGACATGGGGGCTGATGGCTGGCTGACATGGGGGCTGATGGCTGGCTGACATGGGGGCTGATGGCTGGCTGACATGGGGGCTGATGGCTGGCTGACATGGGCGGCTGATGGCTGGCTAACAGGGCAAGCTGATGGCTGGCTGACATGGGGGGCTGATGGCTGACATGGGGGGCTGACATGGGGGGCTGATGGCTGACATGGGGGGCTGATGGCTGACATGGGGGGCTGATGGCTGACATGGGGGGCTGATAGATGGCGGGCTGACATGGGGGGCTGATAGATGGCAGGCTGACATGGGGGGCTGATAGATGGCGGGCTGACATGGGGGGCTGATAGATGGCGGGCTGACATGGGGGGTTGATCTGAGGCATTGGGGGTTATATAGTGTTATATATTTGAATATGCACCTTGTGTTTTGTTATGCGCGTGAATCAGTTAGCGCCGACCAGCACCCTCTAACATACACAGGGCTCTGTACACATACACACACACAGGGCGCTGTACACACACACACACAGGGTGCTGTACACACACACACAGGGGGCTGTACATACACGCACACAGGGCGCTGTACACAGACAAACAGGGCACTGTACACACACACATACCGCACACACATACAGGGCGCTGTACACACACACATACCGCACACACACAGGGGGCTGTAAACACACACATACCGCACACAGACAGGGCGCTGTACACACATACCGCATGCATAGGGCACTGTACATACTACATCCGGACACTCACCCTCACCACCTCCTGGCAGAAGCGCCGCACGGACTTCAGGGAGCTCAGGTCCAGCTGCTTCGCCTTCACCACCACATCCCCGCTGTCCCCGGTCTCCTCCTGGGCCGCCTCCGCCACCCCCTTCGGGTCCCGAAATGCCAGGATGACCCGAGCCTGCAGCCTGAGCAGCTCCGCCACGGCTGCCCTATGCCGCAGTTAGCCCCGGTGATAATTACCGTCTTGCGCCGCATGAGAACGCCGCGGCCGCCACTACCATTGACACGGAAGAGGACAGTATACTGCTACAGATTGATCTGGATAGAGTGGAGGCTTGGGCAGAGAAGTGGCAGATGAGGTTTAACATCGACAAATGTAAGGTTATGCACATGGGAAGGAATAATGCAAGTCACCCGTACATACTAAATGGTAAAACACTGGGTAACACTGACATGGAAAAGGACCTAGGAATTTTAGTGAACAGCAAACTAAGCTATAGAAACCAGTGTCAGGCAGCTTCTGCCAAGGCCAATAAGATAATAATTAGGGTTATTCACTTTAGAAAAAAGACGACTGAGGGGAGATCTAATAACTATGTATAAATATATCAGGGGTCAGTACAGAGATCTCTCCCATCATTTATTTATTCCCAGGACTGTCACTGTGATGAGGGGACATCCTCTGCATCTGGAGGAATTAAGGTTTGTACACATAGAAGAGGATTCTTTATGGTAAGAGCAGTGAGACTATGGAACTCTCTGCCTGAGGAGGTGGTGATAGTGAGTTCACTAAAAGAGTTCAAGAGAGGCCTGGATGTATTTCTGGGGTGTAATAATATTACATAATATAGTTACTAGAGAGGGGTCGTTGATCCAGGGAGTTATTCTGATTGCGTGATTGGAATGGGGAAGGAATTTTTTCCTCTTAAGTGAGGAAAATTGGCTACCTCATAGTTTTTTTTTTTTGCCTTCCTCTGGATCAACTTGCAGGGTAACAGGCCGAACTGGATGGACAGAAGTCTTTTTTTTCGGCCTTATAAACTATGTTATATACTTGAGGTACCCTCAGGTACCAGGGTGCACGGCGGCACCAAGACAGAGAAAGGTAATAGACCTAGTTGTCCTACCGCATCCAGATTTGTTCACAATGATCTTCCAGTAGTCGGTCAGGTCTTTTATCTGGTGGAAGTCCAAGTAATGGCAAAAAGGGTGTCCGTTATGGGTACCTTAAAAATGCAAATGATACAGTTAGGGAACTAATCTGTCCCTGTTTCAGCCCTAAAAAGGCCTGTCTATATGGACCCCATCCGGAACCTATCCCTCAAATAAATCGCCCTAAAGTTGCCCTCATGCAATTCCGTACATGCATGTTTCACTACATACTCTGCCCATCAGGGGAAATGACATACTGGGGCTAAAAGTATTAAACGCTGGAGCCACAAGATAAGGGACTCGCGCTACAGCACTAAGCTAATAGATACTACATTGAAGTCGGGATATCTACAAATGGAGCCAAGCAGATGATGTTTGGCTTCCTAATAAGTGGACTTGATAGGGCTAGCGTGATGTGGGTAATGAGATATAAATCACATGCCTCTGTCTATGTCCTAAAAAGCCTGCTGCCTGGGAGCCCATATCTCGCGCCACGAGCATATGTGACATCATCATGCGAGAATACGGCCGCATTAGGGAAGTGGTTGCCAGGGGACCGAGACGAGTTCCTGGCACACTACAAAGTCGGCAATCAGATGAATGAATGTCAGCTTAACATTTAAGGCATTTTTTTTTTTTCTTCTTCTTTTCGACTAATGTTAACTAGAATCGTTGCGTGGAATGTCAGAGGGCTTGGGGAAAGGGCCAAGAGACAAGCTATCATGGATGCAATAAAAAGATTTCTACCGGCAATTATTTGCCTCGTGGAAACCCACCTTACTTATGAGACTCTGTCCCGTTTGACAACGGGTTGGCAAGCACAATCATACCATTCGATTTTTAGTAGCGTATCAAGGGGTGTCTCGGTTTTAGTTCATCACTCTGTGGACTTTGTCTTGGTAGAATCTTCTATAGATGAACAGGGTAGATTTATCTTTTTATATGGTAGACTTTATGGACAGAACTACACTTTAGCCTTCTTTTATATACCTCCGCCCTTCTCGATATACCCACTCAGCCAACTGTTATTATTTCTGGAGAAAAGGCCAGAAAGTCAGCTTGTTCTGATGGGAGATTTTAACGCTGTGATGGATACTAAAATAGACAGACTGACCCTGGATGCAGAGGTAGGGAGGAACACCGGTTCTTCTCCGTTACGTCAGTTTTGTCTGGAGGTTGGCTTGGTGGATATATGGGGTTATCTTGGCGGAGGTAAGAGAGTGTACTCCTGTGTAAGTAGGGGCGGCAGAGCAATGTCCAGAATTGACTTAGCATTCACCAATGAGGACAATTTGAAAAATATTAAAAGGATACGATACGGAGTAAGAACTATCTCAGACCACGCACCCGTACTGATTGAGGTTTGCACGGGAGAGAACAAAGATAACAGGGGGCTTGGCTTTAAGCTGAACCCTTACTGGCTTACCATCATGGACAATTACCACTCTACCAAGCTGCTCATATCTTCCTTTTGGGAGGTGAATTTCCCCTCTGCCAATATCAACTCAGTATGGGATGCTTTGAAGGCCTATTTGAGAGGGGTACTTATCAGCGATATCACCAATAGTAGGAGAACTTTTAGGGAGAAAGAGGAGGAATTGGTTAGGATGGTGTCAACCTCAACAGAGCGATTTATTAATTTACCTTCTGATTTTAATAAGGAAGAGATGCAGAAAGCTAGTCGTTCTCTTGAGGAATATCTACTTGATAAAGCAAATCATAGATTATTTTTCAAAGGACAAAAGTATTTCTCAGAGTCTGGGCGCCCCGGTAAGCTTTTAGCCAGAATAGTCTCACAGCAAGAGAGGAAAAAGAAAGCTATTGTCTCTATCCGTAATCTAGATGGGACGATCACACGTGATCCAGAGGGAATCAGAGATGCATTCCTGCAGCATTTTATTCAGATATACAAGGCCTCCCCTGCTATCTCATCTGACCTGGCAAGGTTGTTCCTGGAGAGAATCTCTCTCCCAGCGTTAACAGAGATTCAAAAAAACTCTTTGGAGAAAGAAGTGACCCTCCTGGAGATTTAGGAGGCTCTAAAGGCTATCTCTGGGAACTCATCGCCAGGCCCTGATGGCCTTCCGTACGAACTCTATCGTAAATATGGTGATTTTATTCTCCCTCATCTATTAGAAGTGTTCTCTCAAGCATTAGATAGAGGAGATCTTCCAAAGTCCATGATGGAAGCGGTAATAGTCTTGATCCCAAAAAAGGATAAAGATCTGATAGAGTTGAGCTCTTACAGACCAATTTCTCTGCTAAATACGGATGTTAAAATATTGTCAAAAGTTTTGGCAAAGAGGCTCTCTAGGGTTCTGCCCTCCCTCATTCATCCAGATCAAAATGGTTTTATGCCGAAAAGGGGCACCCACTACAACTTACATAGGTTCTTTACTAATATTCAGTCTCCTGGGGATGGCGCCCGCACCGTCCTGTCGTTGGATGCCACTAAAGCGTTCGACAGAGTGGAGTGGGCGTTTCTCTGGGACGTGATGAATAAAATGGGCTTTGGTCCTAAATTTATTGCAATAATTCAGCTGTTATATAAATCCCCGGCCGCCAGGATTAGGATTAATAATATGCAGACCGAGAGCTTTGAATTAGAGAGAGGCACCCGTCAAGGCTGTCCTCTCTCTCCACTCCTCTTCAACATCTATATTGAACCTCTTGCGGTTAGTATAAGGCAGGACCTGAGGGTGGCTGGCTTTGGGGTCATGGGGAAGCAGGATCGCATATCTTTATATGCGGATGACATCCAATTATTCCTCCATCAAACAGACAGTACACTTCCCCGAGTTATGGAGTTAGTTAATTTATTTTGCCATTCCTCCGGTCTGGAGGTTAACTGGGCTAAGACCACTCTTCTTCCAATAGATGAATTGCGAGGACTCCCTGATGATCTGATTAATAGATTATCAATCTCTGAGACAATGAAGTACCTGGGGATAGTAACTTCTGCCAAGGTTCAAGATTATTTACAACTGAATCTGATCCCTTTATTGCAAAAACTGAGATCAAAAATTAAAATATGGCAAAGAATTTTGTCAGCTAGAGCAGACAGAATCTCGATAATAAAAATGGTGATGCTGCCCCAGGTCCTTTATGTTCTTCGCAATTCTCCTATATGGATTGAAGATAAGTATTTTAGACTGATAGAGCGGTTGATTAATGATCTACTATGGGGGAGGAAACGGATAAGATTAAAGGCAGTTTATTTCTCTATGCCCTATAAACAGGGAGGTCTTAATCTTCCCTACTTTAAAGGTTATTTTTTGGCATCTCAACTCTGCCTTTTTGACGACTGGGAAAATAGCTATTTCTGCAGGAAATTGGTTAAAGATTCAGGCTTTCCGGACTTTTTTACAGTACTGGAGTCTGACTATTTATTTAATTTGCAGAATCATTATAAACCTTTCTGCAGAATGGCTATGAAAGCCTGGACGGTCATCAAGAGCTGGTTTAAGGTTAGGGCATCACTTATTTGTACCCCCCTGTGGCACAATTTGAAGCTTTTGAATCTTGACGACCTGAACTGTCAGCAATATTGGAGGAATAAAGGGATTAATCACTTGAGTCAAGTGGTTGAAAACGGACAAATTCTGACTCTTGTGGAGCTAAAGGAAAGGGAAAATGTAGGTGAGGTGGTCTGGTATGCATATTTTCAATTGCGATCTGCACTTTTTTGTATTTCTGATAGTCACTCACTTAATATAGATACTCCGGTATTTTTGCAAAATTTGATCCAAAATAAGGACGCTATGGAAGTTAAGATATCGCACTGTTATAGACACTTGATGGAAAATTTTTGGACACTCTTTCTCCAGGACAAAAACCCTGGTCCACTTCACTGTTAGGTTTGGGTCTCCCGAACTGGGAGAAGGTAGGCAATAGTTTAAGTCAAGTTTCACATAATTTCAACCACACTGTGGTTCAGTTCAATATAATGCACAAAATATATATAACACCCTGTGGCTCCACAGGAGAGGACTTGCAGCATCCTCTGGGTGCCCCCGTTGTGGGGACCCAGGAGCAGATCATCTACATCTGCTCTGGGAATGCCCGATGGTGAGCAAGTATTGGAAGTTGGTTCAAAGAACTTTAACCCAAAGACTCACTATCGATATTCCCCTATCTCCCAAATTATGGGTCTTGGGGGACTTATCGGAGATTAACTGTCAGGCTATGAAGGGTCGATTGCTGACAAAGATGATCTTTTTAGCTAGGCTTCTTATATCTAGAAAATGGCTTTCCCCCTCCGCCCCAGACTGTAACAACTGGCTTAACTTGGTCAACAAGGTTAGAAGTTATGAGAAGATCTTGTATAGACAGCGAGGATCCTTTGAAAAGTGGCATAATATACGGCAGTGCTGGGACGATAGCTAAACGGTTTAATTTTTTATTTTTATTTTTCTCTGCAAGGCAGGGGGGGAGGGACGGGTCGGGGGGGGGAGGGGATGTTCTCTATGTCTTCTTTTTTCTTTATAATATGACGTAAATTGATAAAATAAAATATTTAAAAAAAAAAAAAGGCATTAAAGGCAGCTTTAATGTGAATAATAATTATTTCTCTGGCATGGCATGTCTAATTAAAGATCTTGCATGTACATAACAAGATAAATTAAATAAATTTAAATAAATTAAATTAAACCAAATAAATGAAGTAAAATAGATGGCAGTATTGATTTAACATAATGCATACATTACAAGTTATATGTAAGTGAAAAAAGGAAAGATAATTAAAATAGAAGTTGCAGTGGGATACTGGGGGGGGGGGGGGGGGGGTTAATAATGACCAACTGACATAATTCAGTTGGTCATTCAGACCCAGAGGGATGGCTGTTTTAAGTGTGAAAATCCATCTGGCTTTCCTTTGTAAAATAATCCAGTCCCAATAACCCCCCCAACATTAAATGCCAAAGGCATTTGATGTTGCCGCCATATTTTTCGTAAGCATGTTAGGAGATCACTGTGTCCATGTGATTCTCAACGACCCCTAAGTGTTCACCAATACTCCTCCGTAATTCCCACTTAGTCTTAGTCTTTTACCTTGGGTAATGACATAGTAACATAGTTTATAAGGCTACAAAAAGACATTTGTCCATCCAGTTTGGCCTGTTATCCTGCAAGTTGATCCAGAGGAATGCAAAAAAACCCTGTGAGATAGAAGCCTATTTTCCCTCCAATCAGGCAATCCACAATAACTCCCAGGATCAAAAACCCATCTTTAGTAAGTATAAACTGTAATATTATAACACTCTAGAAATACATTCAGGCCCCTCTTGAACTCTTTAATTGTACTCACCATCACCACCTCCACCGGCAGAGAGTTCCATAATCTCTCTGCTCTTACCGTAAAGAATCCTCTTCTATGTTTGTGTACAAACTTCTTTCCTCCAGACGCAGAGGATGTCCCCTCGTCACAGTCACAAGGATAAATAGATGGTGGGAGAGATCTCTGTACTGACCCCTGATATATTTATACATAGTTATTAAATCTCCCCTCAGTTGTCTTTTTTTGTGTATAAGTGAATAACCCTAATTTTGATAACCTTTCAGGGTACTGTAGTTGCCCCATTCCAGTTATTACTTTAGTTGCCCTCCTCTGAACCCTCTCCAGCTCTGCTATGTCTGCCTTGTTCACAGGAGCCCAGAACTGTACACAGTACTCCATGTGTGGTCTGACTAGTAATGACCTTACAGGCCACTACACTACACTTAAAGGGAACCTGTCACCTGGATTTTGTGTATAGAGCTGGGCACATGGGCTTCTAGATGGCTGCTAGCATATTTGCAATTTCCAGTCCCCATAGCTCTCAGTGCTTTTATTATGTCAAACAAACGATTTGATAGATATGCAAATGAACCTTAGATGAGTCCTGCTTTTTGAGATGAGTCAAGCGTCCTCTGTTTCCGGAGCCCAGGCACGCCCACTGTGAAGAAGCCAGCACCACCCCGCATCCTCTGACTCTCCTCCTTGCTCCCCGACGTCATAAGGCTAGATCGCCGTAATCTTGCGATGCGCGAGCTAGCGCATGCGCAGTTCGTTCCCTGAGGCTGATGCCAGCCCAGGGAAGGAACTCTATGTCGGCACTGCACATGCGCTAGCTCGTTTATCGCGAGATTACGGCGATCTAGCTTTATGACGTCGGGGAGCAAGGAGGAGAGTCAGAGGATGCGGGGTGGTGCTGGCTTCTTCACAGTGGGCGTGCCTGGGCTCCGGAAACAGAGGACGCTTGACTCATCTCAAAAAGCAGGACTCATCTAAGGTTCATTTGCATATCTATCAAAGCGTTTGTTTGACATAATAAAAGCACTGATAGCTATGGGGACTGGAAATTGCAAATATGCTAGCAGCCATCTAGAAGCCCATGTGCCCAGCTCTATGCACAAAATCCAGGTGACAGGTTCCCTTTAAAGCACCCTTTGACACTGTTAGCCAACCAGGTGCTTCCTGTAATGGATGGGGTGTAGTGGCTGTGTACCAGCAGATCTCTCAGACTGTTCCCTTTCCTAAAAGTGATTTGTGGGTACTGTTCAATAACTTTTTTAATGTCAGGATCCTTTAAAAAAAATTGGGCAATGTTTGTCAATAATTTTTCTAGCTAGGCCTGAAGTCCCATCAAACGTGGGGATTAGACGGATTTTTGAGTCCTCAGATTCCCTAGGTTTGGGTGTCAGGAGATCTGTCCTAAACCTCTTTGTGGCAGAGTGATAAGCAGATTTAAGGATATAACCCCTAGCCCTAAACCGTTCTGAGATCGTTTGCTTGCGAGATTCATTCTTTTTTCTCAGAGCAGTTGCGGCGTAGGTATTGGCCCCCGGGTATCCCTTTCTTGAGGGAAAG
Source organism: Bufotes viridis (assembly GCA_033119425.1). NCBI lineage: Eukaryota > Metazoa > Chordata > Amphibia > Anura > Bufonidae > Bufotes > Bufotes viridis. The sequence continues at coordinate 116,403,047 of CM065594.1, forward strand.
TGGATGGCTACTCTGCCAGTTGAGTACTGAATTTGTGGCGATAGGCTTGCGGTAAATGATACTTGCCAGTTCGTCTGTTGCAGTTTTATAGATGTGAACATCTAGACATGAAAGGGCATTTTCATGACATTCAAAGGTAAATTTGAGGCCAATGTCATTGTTGTCCAATCTACCAACAACATTTTAGGATATTCATATTAAAAGTTATGTTTTAATTAACTAATAGCCCAATTGGACTTTTACCTTTGAGAATAATGTTAAAAGGGTATTCCATTCAAAACATTTGTGGCATATTGCTAGCATATGCCATGAACAGGGGCGTAGCAATAGGGGGTGCAGAGGTAGCAGACACTACCAGGCCCAGGAGCCCTAAAGATTCTTGTGCCTCATAAGAAGATACCAGTATTGTTGAATGTGCACGCTGGGGGGTCTCTGTTATTGATTTTACACTGGGGCCCAGAATATTCAAGTTACACCTCTGGCTGGAGGGATGAGGTTAGGTCAATATTTGCCTCAGGCTGCAGGAGGTCTATGTGCTCCCCTGCCTCTTGCCACAAAGCACTGAGGGAAGGGGAGCCCAAGCTGAACTCTTGCACCAGGGCCCATGAGCCTTTAGCTATGCCTCTAGCCATAAATGTCAGATAGGTGCAAGTCCCACCTCTGAGACCCACTTCTATCTTGAGAATGGGGCTTCTAAAGTGAAGGGAGAGCAGCTATGCATGCTGCCATCCTTTAATTACAACTATGAGAGTTCTAAAAATAGATGAAACGTGGCTCAATTATTTCTGGCAGTGTCACAGCAGTTAATGGAGAGGTGGCCACACTTGAGCACCTTGCTTTCCATTGAAAATAGGCAAGCGCACTTTTTGAAAGTCTCATAGCAGTGAATAAAGAGCATTTCTGGCCATTTTCTTGAGATAGGGGCATGTTCCTGAGGTGGGACCCGCACCAATTTGACATTTGTGGCATATTCTAATGAAAACTCCTTTAAAGGGCTTGTCTCACATCAGCAAGTGGCATCTGTCATGTAGAGAAAGTTAATACAAGGCACTTACTAATGTATTGTTATTGTCCACATTGCTTCCTTTGCTGGCTTGATTCATTTTTCCATCACATTATGCACTGCTCATTTCCATGGTTACAGACCACCTGTCACGGTCCCGCCTATGACAGAGGTGAGAAGATCTGAGACCGACGGCACATGAAGGTATCTGACAGTCTCTGTTTTCTCCTTGCAGTGTTGTTGTTTGGTAATGACCACACCTCTTGCCAGGTGCAGCTTATAGTCATTACTGAGGCCCTGTTTAGTTCTGACTCACACTGCTTACCATGCAGTTGATATTTCCTGCTGGAGTTGGTTGAGCTGGTGTGTTGTTCCTCTGGATCTCCTGCTCCTCCATTTTTCTTTAAGCTAAGTGCATTTTGTTGTTCGCTTGCTTTAGTTGCTTTCTAGGCCTCAGGGAGACGCTGGTTCCTTCATCTGGGAAGGAACCAGTAAACTCATTTCCTGCCACCACTCCTAGGTCTTTCCAGGGTCTCCAGGGCTTAGGTTCCGGTGTATGAGTATTCCCACCTTCAGGGTCTACTCATATTGGTAGGAGTCAGGGAAAGGTCTAGGGATTCTTAGGAGGTCACCATCCCTCTTCCTTAGCTTTGAGGCCTAGATTCCTGTCTATTTCCTTCTGTGTGTGTTCTGGTGTTTTCCCCTCCCCTATACTTGTGACACCACCCTGCAATGCAGCAGGGGTGGTCAGGCTTGCAAACTATAGGAAAAAGCACTCCCACAGTCCTGGCAACCAGAGATGCCGGCGCTTTTTTCCTATAGTGTGCAAGCACAAGTACCATTGACGGATTTCAGGGTGGTCTGTAACCATGGAAACGAGCAGTGTATAATGTGATGGAAAAATGAAATCAGCCAGCAAAGGAAGCAATATGGATAATCACAATACATTAGGGGTGAGAAAACTTCTTTAACTCGACATCTAACAAGTCATGCACTTTCTCCACCAATCTACTTCGGCTAGACAGATATTACAGTGATTCCTCCTTAGACTACATAAACTATATATACTGTTTATTCAATATCATAAAATTTATATTGTATATTGTACATATTAATTTGCTTCTATGAAATATGTGTTCTTTATGCTACAAACTACACATATATGCTGTTTGCTCCATGTCCAAGAATCAATGCAATTTCAATATACCCCTGTATATGTGGAAATGGTTCTCTCCACTATAAACTACATATACACTACTCACAAAAGGGACATTTGGCTTGTGGGTGAAATTTCAGGATGAACCTAAAATGCACTCTAACCTTTACAGGTCAGAACCTTCTCTAAACTTCTGAATGCAGATGTCCAACTGTTCAATGATTTAGTACTTTTTGCCCAACTTTCTGTTCTCTAACAAGGAGCTTAACAGCAAAATTCACAACAGGTGTTTGATCCATGAATCGCCCAATAAATTTCCAGGTTCAATTAGAATTGGTATTTAAACAGTCCTCCTCATCATGCTGTTCACATTTTGACATCATGAGACCAAGACAACACCAACAATTGATCAACAGTACCTCAGCATTGCGAGCCTTCAAGCACGATGTTCTTAGGCCTCTTTCACACTTGCGTTGTTAGGATCCGGCGTGCACTTCCGTCGCTGGAAGTGCCCGCCGGATCCGTAACAACGCAAGTGAACTGAAAGCATTTGAAGACTGATCAGTCTTCAAAATGCTTTCAGTGTTACTATGGCAGCCAGGACGCTATTAAAGTCCTGGTTGCCATAGTAGTAGTGGGGAGCAGTATACTTACCGCCCGTGTGGCTCCCGGGGCGCTCCAGAATGACGTCAGAGTGCCCCATGCGCATGGATCACGTGATGCATGCGATCACGTGATCCGTGCGCGTGGGGCGCCCTGACGTCACTCTGGAGCGCCCCGGGAGCCGCACGGGCGGTAAGTGTACTGCTCCCCCGCTCCCCACTACACTTTACCATGGCAACCAGGACTTTAGCGTCCTGGCTGCCATGGTAACCATTCAGAAAAAGCTAAACGTCGGACCTGGCGATGCGCCGAAACGACGTTTAGCTTAAGGCCGGATCCGGATTAATGCCTTTCAATTGCCATTAATTCCGGATCCGGCCTTGCGGCAAGTGTTCAGGATTTTTGGCCGGAGCAAAAAGCGCAGCATGCTGCGGTATTTTCTCCGGCCAAAAAACGTTCCGGTCCTGAACTGAAGACATCCTGATGCATCCTGAACGGATTTCTCTCCATTCAGAATGCATTGGGATAATCCTGATCAGGATCTTTCCGGCATAGAGCCCCGACGACGGAACTCTATGCCGAAAAAGAAATACGGAAGTGTGAAAGAGCCCTTAGACGGAAGTGGCTACTGAGCTTAGAGTGTCACAGAGTCATCAGCAGATTGCAACAGAGATAAAAAGAGACTGGAAGAGTCACAGAAAGGCATAGAAGTGGACATCCTTTGGCCACATCCCACACTCATGACCGCTCCATTGTGAACAATGTCCTGCAGAACTGGATGACTAATGCCACACAATTCCAGGTACATTTAAGGGAGGTGAGAGGCACCCAAGTGTCATGACGGACCATTCAAAACCATTTATATCAGCGTGGTCTGCGTGCTAGACGACCTGCAAGGGTACCTGACCACACCACCAGGCAAAAGTAACATCATCTTGCATGGGCCAGGGAGCATCTATGCGGGATGAGGGAAAAGTGGGCCTCAGTTCTGTTCACTGATGAAATTCGTTGCACGCTAAGCAGAAATGATGACTGCCAACGATGTTGGAGGCGTCAAGGATAGCAATATGCATCAGCCAGTGTTGTCACCAGGCGAGCCTATGGTGGGGCTGGTGGTGTTACAGTGTGGGCAGGTGTGTCTAGTCAATACAGAACTGCCTTCCACTTTGTGAATGGTACAGGGACAAGCCCATACTACTTCAATAACATCATTAATCCAGTCATTGTGCCTCTGCATGAACAACACAGGCCTAACTTCATCTTCATGGATGACAATGCGCCAGCTCATCGAGGTCACATCATTAGGGAAAAGGTGCTGGAGACTAGGGTACCTCAAATAGAGTGGTCTATACTTTCTCCAGACCTGAATCCCATTGAAAATCTATAGGATCAGCTGAGTCGCCGTGTAGAGGCTCGTAACTCTGTACCCCAGAACCTCAATGACCTGAGGGCCACCCTCCAAGAAGAGTGGGATTCCATGCCTCAGCAGTTAATAATTCGATTTGCGAACAACATGAAACGTGGTTGTCAAGCTGTAATTGATGCTGAAGGCCACATGACAAGTTATTGAGACATTGACATTTTTTGTGGGGGTATACCCACCACTGGTGTTGGCTTTTGTTTCAATAAATAGTTTGAGCTGAGGAAATCACCATTTCATGCTTCTACTTAAATGCTCTACTTTAATGATATAATATCACTGTAGTGTGAACGTTTTCCATAAATGTCACCCGAAAGCCAAATATCCTTAACTTTTTGTGAGTAGTGTATGTGGAATATGTGTTCTGTCCACTATAAACTACACCTATATCCTGTTCATTCCACCTCTAGGAAGCACAGAGAACTATACACCTCTATATGTGGATTATGTGTTTATTACATGTCTAACGAATACATGAAACTAATTATTATTATACCCATATTTGCAGCTTTAAAAATGTATTATATTCATTCTTTTAATTCCCTTTCTTCATTTTTTTTAGTGTGTCCCCCTCCAACATAGTCTCATGTAGAAAAAAAAACACTTCCTCTCTTCTGCCCCCTCCAACATACTGTACCTTGCAAAGACATCACTCATCTCTTTTCTGCCCCCCCAACATTCAGTCCCAAGTAAAACACATCACTCAGCTTTCTTCAGCCCCCTCCAACATTCAGTCCCAAGTAAAACACATCACTCATCTTTCTTCAGGACCCTCCAATATTCAGTCCCATGTAAAGTACATCACTCACCTTTCTTTAGCCCCCTCCAACATTCAGTCCCATGTAAAGCACATCTCTCACCTTTCTTCAGACCCCCTCCAACATTCAGTCCCATGTAAGGCACATCACTCCACTCACTTTAGTCAACATACAGTGCCAGGTAAAAACATCACTTCCCATGATTCAGTCTCCTCAATACAATGTCCCCGGTAAACAAGAGACTTACTGCCCTATCTCCTACAACATTCAGTCCCATGTAAAGAACATTGCTCCCCTCCATACACATAATCCACTTTGGACCCCAATCACTTCATCAGAATGATGTGCAGAGCTGCTTCTTCCAGCTCTAGGAGCCCCATCACTCCTCCCGAGAGGCCCCGCCCCTTCTCATGACGTAACCCACCGGGAGCAACTCTATTCTGTACACAGATAGAGCCTGACTCCGCCCACATATATGACTGGTCACATGACCAAGACATCTTCAAAGGTCCTTTAGCTCCTTGGCATCTTGTGTGTAGATGTGACCTAGACCTCCCGAGAGGCCGTACACTCTAGGCTTCACTGCACTGATAGGTTAGTGATAAGGATAAGGGTGACTTGTATTCATTCATAATAATGCATGTATAGTGTGGTTATAATATACGGTTTACCGTTGTAATACTTGTATTGTACCTATCTAGTACTACTTTACCTATCTGTACATATGTTATATAGCTGTATATAGTGGTGTTTTTTGTGTATCAATTGTGTGTATATATATATATATATATATATATATATATTTTACGCACACACACTGAGTGACGCAAACGTCTGGACACCCCCCTTTTAAGTGGTGTAATTTATAGACTTCCAGTCCGTTAAAGTATTAATTGGTAGGAGGCTACAATATTTGGTGGAGGGGGAAACGTTGATCTGTTACACGCTCTTAAAGTTGTTGTGTAATGGAATTCTTAGATGTATGCCGAACTTGAAACACAAGCTCGCTCATCACTAGTGAGAATCCATCCTTAAGGCCCTAGCCTAGGGGCTTTTGTTGTGCACTACAATACTACTGTGTGCTCACGGAGCATGATATGTCGCATGACCCCCTTCCCATTGGAAGAAACCTTATCTGAAGTCAATATGGCTGATTTAAAATGGCAGACAAAAACGTTTCCTCCACTAAATAATGCAGCCTCCCTCCCAGTTTAACACACTGGAAGTCCGTTTTCTACAAATACTACCAGTTAAGAGGGTGTGTCCTGACTCACCCTGTGTATATATTTTCTATATATATGTATAGCGATATGGAATATAGATGTGTATTGCATGCTATGCACAGCCATGAAAATGTTAGGACTCACCCGTCACTTCTTCTGACATATCTGTTCCAGATTTCAAGATCGGTGGGGTCTGACACCTAGCACCCCCAATAATCAACTGTTATCTGCAGGCATCGGATCTCCACTGAGAACGGCGCCTGACGCACAGCTCCGTTTGGAGTGTAGTGGCCATGCTGGGTTAATGCAGCTCAACTCCCGTTCCTGCTTGACCGACTCAGTGAAGTGGCCGGGATTGAAGTTATCTCTGATCCTGGCCGCTGCAGGCAGGTGTCAGCTGTTTAACATAGCTGGCACCCAGCATATATGGAGTGGACTCAGCTCCTTGCACATCTGTGACATGTCATGGTGCATAAAAGGGTTAAAGAGGTTTTCCAAAGTTACAATATCAGACTGCGTGGATCCAGCTACTGACAACCCCATATGGCTGAAGGGGCTGCAGTGTCTCATTAAAGGGGTTGTCCAGGTTCAGAGCTGAACCCGGACATACCCAGAATTTCACCCAGGCAGCCCCCCTGACAAGAGAAATGCTCTGATGCCCTCTTTTGCCCTGTGCTAAATTGTGTAGGGCAAAGGCATTTTGTGGAGTTCCGGTGACTTACCGGGTTCTCCTTTGGGCTGCCAGGCGAAGGCTTCCGCCCAGCAGTGAGTCCGGTGATGTCACCGACACTGATGGGCAGGATTTAACGCTGCCCTAGCCTGTAAAACGGTTAGGGCAGCGCTAAAGCCCGCTCTTCAGAGCTGTGACGTCACCAAACACACTGCTGGGCGGAAGCCTCCGCCGGGCAATGCGTTATAGTAAACAAAAGAGCCCTTGCCTTGCACAAGGCAAGGGAGAGCATCGGAGCATGAATTGCTCCAATGCTCAAGTCAGGGGAAGCTGACTGGGTGAAATTATGCGTATGTCGGAGTTCAGTTCTGAACCCAGAAAACCCCTTTAAGTGCTGTGTTCCCTTCCTCTCAATTTCACTCAAGCGTAATACAGCTTAACTGTGGGTCTAATGACTGGACTAACTACATCATACATGTCTGTGATGCTGTAATTTTGGATTATTAGACACACAGTTGGTATGTCACTTGGGACCCTATCACACGCATATGAAATTTGCCTTATTTGATTATTTGTGCACTGTATTGTAGGGCATTACATGGGATGCCATGTGTGTGGAACGTTATCAAAAAGTCATTTTACAGCTTGTGGGATATTGTGCTTCATACAGTGCCTTGCAAAAGTATTCACCCCCCCCTTAACTTTTTTCGTATTTTGAAGATGTTTTCTTTTTTTTTTTATTGTGAATCAAACAACAAATAGGACAAAATAACAGAAAAAGTCAATACTTTGTAGAGCCACCTTTTGCAGCAATCACAGCTCCAAGTCGCTTTGGATAAGTCTCTATGAGCTTGCCACATCTTACCACTGGGATTTTTCCCATTATTCCTTGCAAAACTGCTCCAGCTCCTTCAAGTTGGATAGTTTGCACTTGTGAACAGCAATCTTTAAGTCTGACCACAGATTTTCTATTGAATTGAGATCTGGGCTTTGACTAGGCCATTCCAACACATTTACATGTTTCCCGTTAAACCACTCAAGTGTTGCTTTAGCAGTGTATTTGGGGTCATTGTCCTGCTGGAAGGTGAACCTCTGTCCTAGCCTCAAATCACGCACAGAGTGGTACAGGTTTTGCTCAAGAATATCCCTGTATTTAGCACCATCCATCTTTCCCTCAACTCTGACCTGTTTACCACTCCCGGATGCTGAAAAACATCCCCACAGCATGGTGCTGCCACCACCATGTTTCACTGTGGGGACGATGTTCTTTGGGTGATGTGTTGGGTTTGCGCCAGACATAGCATTTTCTTTGATGGCTGAAAATTTCAATTTTAGTCTCATCAGACCAGAGCACCTTCCTCCATACATTTTGGGAGTCTCCCACATGCTTTTGCGCAAACTCCCAACATGCCTTTTTGTTTTTAGCTGAAAGTAATGGCTTTCTTCTGGCCACTTTGCCATAAAGCCCAACTCTATGGAGCGTACGGCTTATTGTCGTCCTATGTACACATACTCCAGTCTCTGCTGTGGAACTCTGCAGCTCCTCCAGGGTTACCTTAAGTCTCTGTGCTGCCTCTCTGATGAATTCCCTTCTTGCCCGGCCTGTGAGTTTTGGTGGGCGGCCGTCTGTTGGCAGGTTTGCTGTTGTGCCATGTTCTTTCCATTTGGTTATGATAGATTTGATGGTGCTCCTGGGGATCATCAAAGATTTGGATATTTTTTTATAACCTAACCCTGACTTCTACTTCTCAACAACATTGTCCCTTACTTGTTTGGAGAGTTCCTTGGTCTTCATGGCAGTGTTTGGTTAGTGATGCCTCTTGCTTAGGTGTTGCAGCCTCTGGGGCCTTTCAAAAAAGGTGTGTGTATGTAATGACAGATCATGTGACACTCAGATTGCACACCGGTGGAAAGCATTTCACTTCTTATGTGACTTCTGAAGGTAATTAGTTGCACCAGAGCTTTTTATGGGCTTCCCAACAAAGGGAGTGAATACATACGCACATGCCAATTTTCTGTTTTCTATTTTTAAACAATAGTTTTATTTATACATTTTTCTCATTTCACTTCACCAACTTAGACATTTATACGACTCGCCCTCCTTTTTCCTCTCTGGTTCCTTAAAAAATAGGTATTCTCCTAACTGATCTACTAAGAATGGACAAGGACAGAAAACAGATGGCTGAGAGAATATTAAACTTCACCCTAGAGATCATCTACCTGCTGACTGGAGAGGTGAGGGATTTTGGAAATCTTGTCACGTCTTGTATCTAGAAAAAAAAAACATGATTGGAGAGGTGAAGGGAATGTATACTATGATATCATTGTCTCTCTTCATGCACAGGATTATATAGTAGTGAAGAATGTAACTGAAGATGGTGAAGAATGGAGCAGGAACCAGGATCCTATCATGATGCCTCCACCTCATTCACTGACACATGAGACAGACAACTATCAGAAGATCCTGGACCTCACCAACAAGATCACTGAGCTGCTGACTGGAGAGGTGAGCGCCGTTGGGAGGTGTCCGGATGATAAATGTAGACTATGGCTACTTTCACATCTGCGTTTCTGCTGGATCCGTCAGGGGATCAGCAAAAACGCATCCGTTCAGAATAGATCTTGTTGTATTATCTCCCAAATGAACAAGACTGATCCTGTACCAAATCCATTGTAAGTCAATAGGCGCCAGATCTGCTTTTCTTGTGTCTGAAAAAACAGATCAGGCACCATTGACTTACATTGTGTTTCATGCCGGATCCGTCTTGCTCCGTATCCCATGACACACTCAAAAACGCTGCTTGCAGCGCTTCTGTATGTGTCTTGGGAATGCAATGGAACGGAATGCATTCTGGTCCACTCAGTGAAAGGAAAACGCAGACGTGAAAGTAGCCTTACTTTAAAGCATGGCAGCACTGGATGGAAGTCTGACTATGGCAGTTCCCCTCCTGCACCTCCCTACCTAACTTCAGCTTTTGACAGATCTCAACTTATACACAGATGGCCTTCAGCTAGTGTTAAAACTATCACTTCTCTAAAATACAGCAAGCATTTAGAGAAGAGTTTAATTGCATCAGAGCATGTATCTCCAGGTCACACCGCCGAATCTAGGAATGTATACAAATGAGAAAATCTATTTATTGTAATACTGCACGTGTGTCGGTCATCACAGTAGATACTACCTTACACTTGTCATGCCAATAAAGGCGTTATTTGACATTTTAAAATTGGCCAGGCAGCAGTCAGGCTTATAAAACAAAGAAAAACTTTTACTCGTCTGTGAAAGGGACCCTCTGTTCCATGCCGTCACATTTATTGTTCACATAACCACTTCACCGCTGAGGCCAGTGACTGGCTGAGCAGTCACATGAATGATGGACATGATGTGATCACTTCCGGTCCAATAGGGACAGGAAGCCCTGGAAACCAGACCTGCAGCACTGGAAAGAGTTGAATATAAGTTTTATTTGTTTTGTTTTCTTTGCCCAGATAAATGACACCAAATTAAAGCTCCTGCTCCTTCACACTAGTAAGATCAAGTCAGTTTGCCAGCTGTCCGTGACAACCGGGAACCCTGAGGAGAAGACAGAAGTGGTTTATTACTGCTAAGCAGTGAATAGAGGGGGTATATAGAAGTACACTGAAACCCTTTTTCTGATTCGGTGTTCAGCTGGGGAAAGTCTTTTTTGGTGTCACATTTGGCCAAACAAAATTAATGGCCAACCATGCACCTTACTTAGTGGCTCTTACTGTGTCATCGATGGGGATGCCCACTAGTGGATTGGCCTTTCGCTCTACTGGGAAAAATCAAGGAGACTGGTAGGGTGATGATGTCATGATCCTGGCCCCCTACACTCTATTGTACTCTAGTCTATAGCCTCCTTACAGAATGCCAAGCACAGCGTTGTACATTGTATAGTGGCCGTGCTTGGTATTGCAGCCCAGGCACGTTCATTTAAATGGGACTGAGCTGCACAAAAGCCATATGACATCACTGGCCTAGGAAGAGGAGCTGCAGCCTCCTCAAATCGCTGATCAGTGGGGGTGCCAGGAGTCAGACCCTCAGCGATCAGATACTGATGACCTCTGGAGGGAGAGGGAGGGGAGAGGCTGAGAAAAGGAGTCTTGGAGCTGCAGAAGAGGTAATCTCTCCTGAGTCCAGACCTTTGCAGAAATGCCTCTAGCAGCACCTATCTCCAAGTCATCATCTAGGGGAACACTGGTTAGCCATGTTAGGATGAAAAATGGAGGTGGGGGAGCTCCAGCACGATATGGCAATATGTATCTGTGGCTCTCTTTCTACTCTGTTGTCCCTCCTTGCCTGCCCTCTTAGAAGTGACTGCCTTCTCCTGTTTTCCTCACCTCACAACCAATTCCTGTCCTGGATCTGCTGCTGAACTTCAAACTGTAAGCAGTACTAAATAAGTGTGTACATTTCTTGACCTGGATGCAGTCACAGCCTGGGCAGTAACATGTTAAAGCTCTGCTTCTGGACCTTCTATGGGGCGAATAGCAGCTTTATCAGTCTGGGCATTTAGTAACACATAAGAAAGCTGCTCCCATGTCACAGCCGGTCCACTGAAAAATACAGCTTTTGGGCCACAGAATCAGTACTTGCTGCCTGCCTGCAGTGTACTCTGTGCTGCATGATGTCCAGCCTGTCTGTAGTAGTGGAGCTATGGACTGAAAGAGACAGAGCCAACTGCAGCCAGGCAGCAAGTATCTGCAGGACACAGAGCATTGTGAGGACTGGAGTTTATGGCATGAGGATGATAAGGACTAGGAAGACCCTGCCTGATTCTACTTGGTATCATTATCATCACCCTATTTGTTAAACAAAGAATGCTGGGGGTCTGACTGCTGTGACACCCACCATTCACAAGAACAGGGGATCTTTGAGTCCACTGTGTGAAAAGTGTAGTAGTGCACATCAGTGACCATCACTGTTCAGTTTTATGGAACTGACGGAGATAGCCAAACACTGTACTCAGTAGTCCAATAGACAGTCAGTGGAGCAGTGGTAACATGTGTGATTTCTAGGGTCCCATTAGTCAGACCAAGTGATCATACATTTCTCCTGTGAATAGGTGATAAATGGGTATGTATCTGTAATATATATAATGTGATACGGTGGCATACATCGCCACCCTCTGTAAACTACATAACATAAATGTTGCTTCCACTGTTGGTTTACAGCGCCATATCCTCTTCAAGACGGTAACCGAGAATAGTCTTGTTGGTGTAGCGGTTCTTTCTTTAGGTGTGGGAGGTTCTGTCTTCAAATCCCACGCGATACCTTACATCTGTACTGTCAAATTTCCTTGCCATCGTTATCTGCACAAGAGCGTGGCACCTAGGGCTGAAACGAATACTTGATTAAATAGAGTAATTCGACACAAAAAAATCCTCGATGCAATTTTTTTGCATCAAGGATTCGTTTGTGTCACGTGACCACGGAGCAGGAGCATTTACTCACCGCTCCGTGGTCATCCCCTGCTGCAGGCAAGTAGCGGGCCCTGCCGGGATACCGGAATTTATCACCAGCCCCGCAGCTCCTATCCAGTATTTATGTAGTTAATGTCTTTAGAAGTAGCCCGACCTTAATAACTATTGTTGCGCAGGCTCCCCGGGCAGCTTGAGTTCCTCCATGCTCTGCCTGTCTGCTCTTCTCAGTTTATGAATGAAGGGGCAGGTGGCGCATGGAGGAACAGAGACGTTAAACTCAAGCTGCCCAGGGAGCCTGCGCAACAATAGTTATTAAGGTCGGGCTACTTCTAAAGACATTAACTACATAAATACTGGATAGGAGCTGCAGGGCCGGTGTATTACTGCACACTGCACCGGCCGCTGCGAGCGTCCTCCCCCCTGCAGTGTTGGGGGTCTGTAGATGGCACTGTTATGGGGTACACAAGATGCTATATATGTGTCAGCCACAGATCCCTCCCATAACAGTGTCGGCCACAGATCCCCACCCCCCCCCCCCCCATAACAGTGTCGGCCACAGACCCCCCCCCCATAACAGTGTCAGCCACAGATCCCCCCCCCCCATAACAGTGTCGGCCACACATCCCCCCCCCCCCATAACAGTGTCGACCTCAGATCCCCCCCCCATAACAGTGTCAGCTAGGGTTGGGCGATATCAAAAATATTGCCACGATAACGATATTAAGAAATTTATCGCGATAACGATATATATCACGATAAATGCCTATTTAGAAGAAAAAAAACACTTGGAGACATTATACTGTATGGGGGCAGCGCAAGGAGACATTATACTGTATGGGGGCAGCGCAAGGAGACATTATACTGTATGGGGGCAGCTACAAGGTGACGTTATACTGTATGGGGGCAGCTACAAGGTGACGTTATACTGTATGGGGGCAGCTACAAGGTGACGTTATACTGTATGGGGGCAGCTACAAGGTGACGTTATACTGTATGGGGGCAGCTACAAGGTGACGTTATACTGTATGGGGCAGCTACAAGGTGACGTTATACTGTATGGGGGCAGCTACAAGGTGACGTTATACTGTATGGGGCAGCTACAAGGTGACGTTATACTGTATGGGGGCAGCCACAAGGTAACGTTATACTGTATGGGGGCAGCTACAAGGTGGCGTTATACTGTATGGGGCAGCCACAAGGTGACGTTATACTGTATGGGGGCAGCCACAAGGAGGCGTTATACTGTATGGGGGCAGCTACAAGGTGACGTTATACTGTATGGGGGCAGCTACAAGGTGACGTTATACTGTATGGGGCAGCCACAAGGTAACGTTATACTGTATGGGGGCAGCTACAAGGTGACGTTATACTGTATGGGGCAGCTACAAGGTGACGTTATACTGTATGGGGCAGCTACAAGGTGACGTTATACTGTATGGGGCAGCTACAAGGTGACGTTATACTGTATGGGGCAGCTACAAGGTGACGTTATACTGTATGGGGCAGCTACAAGGTGACGTTATACTGTATGGGGCAGCTACAAGGTGACGTTATACTGTATGGGGCAGCTACAAGGTGACGTTATACTGTATGGGGCAGCTACAAGGTGACGTTATACTGTATGGGGCAGCCACAAGGTACCGTTATACTGTATGGGGCAGCCACAAGGAGACGTTATACTGTATGGGGGCAGCCACAAGAAAACGTTATACTGTATGGGGGCAGCTACAAGGAGACGTTATACTGTATGGGGCAGCCACAAGGAGACGTTATACTGTAGGGGGGCAGCAGCCGCCGCACAAGGAGACATTATGGGGCCACAAGGAGACATTATACTGTGCCTCTAAGTTCCTTCCTCCTCAGTATAATGTGGCTGTGGCCACCATACAGTAATGTCTTCTTGCTTATGTTTGGGGAGGGGGACTCATGATTGTTTATTCCCTAATGCCTTGCCTACTAGTGGTTATGCTACAGGCAGGAAGGGAAGGCCAGGCAGCCCCAGGGCCACAGGAGACACTTCACTATCCACCTTTATTTATTACAGTTTGTGTTAGTTTAGGGGTCTCAGTCTCATCTCACACACCTGTGGCTGCTCCTTGGAGTTGTTGAACACTCCAGCCCTCGTAGGCCTGGACAGGGCTCCAGTGAGTCACGGAGGGTGGTGGCTTCCTGGACTTTTCCTCGGCTGCCTTCATCGTGTGGTGATTCTGTCTAGGGGCGGAGACTTTGAACATGGGAGGTGAGGCAGCCGCACGGAAACGTTTAACCCTCCCGGGCTCCCGAGATTGTCAGTAAATATGCCGGTAGGAGGAGGCGGAGCCAGTAGGAGGAGGCGGAGCCAGGGAGCCGGTAGGAGGAGGCGGAGCCAGGGATCAAGTGTAATGTTTCTAATCCTGAGCCACGCTGCTAGTTAAATGTATCGGGCGGCTCTCTTTGTGCGGGTGGACGGCGCCGCAGACTGGGGAATATACAGGGCGCATGACGTTACAGAATACCGCGGTTATTAGGAAACAGCCATATCGCAATATCGCTGTTTTCTAATACCGCGGTATATCATCATAACCGGTATATTGCCCAACCCTAGTGTCAGCCACAGATCCCCCATAACAGTGTCGACCACAGATCCCTCCATAACAGTGTCGGCCACAGATCCCCCCATAACAGTGTCGGCCACAGATCCCCCCATAAGTGTCGGCCACAGATCCCCCCCCCATAAGTGTCGGCCACAGATCCCCCCCCATAAGTGTTGGCCACAGATCCCCCCTCCCCATAAGTGTCGGCCACAGATCCCCCCATAACAGTGTCGGCTACAGATCCCCCATAACAGTGTCGGCCACAGATCCCCCATAACAGTGTCGGCCACAGTGCCCCCATAACAGTGTCAGCCACAGATCCCCCCATAACAGTGTCAGCCACAGATCCCCCATAAGTGTCGGCCACAGATCCCCCCATAAGTGTCGGCCACAGATCCCCCATAACAGTGCGTCAGCCACAGTGCCCCCCCATAACTGTGCGTCAGCCACAGTGCCCCCCATAACGGTGCGTCCATGGTAACGTGGCCTGGATTTCTGCTTACTGCAGGAGAGCATGGCGTCAGTGGTTGCTATGATGCCGTTCGCTCCCTGCCACCGTGCAAGACAGTAATACACTGGTATAGATCATACCAGTGTATTACTGTAGTGCGGCGGCGGCAGGGAGCGCACGGTGTCATAGCAACCACCAACGCAGTGTGCTCCTGCTGAAAGCAGAAATCCAGGCCGCGTTACCATGGACGTCCGACGTGGCTTTATATAACTGGGCTCTGATCTGTTACCATGGCAGCCAGGACGCTACTGAAGCCCTGGTTACCATGGTAACATTCTTATTAGATTACTCGATTAATCGTAAAAAATAATCGATAGAATACTCGATTTGTAAAATAATCGTTTACTGCAGCCCTAGTGGCACCTGACCTTTAGAGCAGCGTGCTTCATGTCACAGACAAAGTTGTTTCTCTGGAAGCATTCTACTAAGGCCCCATTCACACGTCCGTAGTGTGTTGCGGATCCGCAACACACCTTGCCGCCAGCCTCATAGAGATGCCTATACTTGTCCGCAATTGCGGGCAAGAATAGGACATGCTCTATATTATTGCGGAGCCGCCAGCCGGAAGATCGGCGGCGCACTCTGTAAATGCGGATGCGGAGAGGACAGTGTGTGCTTTCCGCATCCATCACGTCCCCATTCAAAATGAATGGGTCCGCACCTGTTCGGCAAATTTGAGTGAATTTGAGTGAATGTACCCGTATATTGCAGACCCACTGTTTTGGTCGGCAATACGGGCACTGGCTGACAATGATTCTGTTCATGATCCCTAAGCCAACTAATAGTTGGTATAGAGTCAGAGAAAAGTGTCTGTCCCTGCACCAGATTTACCATCCAGCCTAGCCATTGTGATATGTCTGGTGCAGGCCTACACAGCCTTGCTAAGCTTACATAACCTTTATGATGAGTGAATCTGCCCCACTGCAGTCTTTCAAATCTAATGGAATAATAAATGTCTTGCTACCTGTAATATGTACAATCACTGACAGGGCCGGTGCAAGTATTTTTGCCGCCCTAGGCCCATTCTGCAGCCCCAGACAAGGGGAGCCCACCAAGGCGCCCCCAGCAGGCCGGCGCCCTAGGCGAACGCCTAGTTCGCCTAACGGTAGCGCCGGCCCTGATCACTGAATGGTTTACATTTTTTATAATGGAGGTGGTGAAGCTGTAATGTTGAAGTTGATTGTATTATCAGTGATTATGTAGACTACTAGTATATACAAGACATAGTAAATGGTGTGGAAGAAACATCTAAATTATGTTGTGTCATGGTAACCAGGTATGTGCTACTTGTACTAAAGAAACAGAGTGATTAGACAATTCCATGGTTGACCCTTTCCCCCACTAAAGTTGTATCTCTGTGTGAATTAGGTTCCTTTAAGGTGTCAGGATGTGACTGTCTATTTGTCCATGGAGGAGTGGGAGTATTTAGAAGGCCATAAGGATCAGTATGAGGACATTATTATGGAAAAATATAAGACTCTCTCATCACCAGGTAAGAAGAGAGATCTTTGTTGTCCTTAAAGGGGTTATCCAAGACTGACTAACCGTATGAGCAGTATCACGGGTCCACGGTTTCCTTACAATGCTTGGACCCGTGATACTGCTCATACTCACCTGGTCCCCGACGCCAGTTTCCTCCCATATCGCTCCACGGCCGTCTTCGTATCTCCCCACCTGCAGAAAATTAACCCTCACAATGCCGCGGTCAGCGCATGTGCGGTATCCTGACGGCAGCCTTCTCTGTAAGCCTGTGAGATCAAGCCCCCTGGATCTCAAAGGCAAGCAGGCTGAAGTGTATTACTCAGTGTAAAACACTTACAGCCAATGCATTACAATACAGATGCATTGCAGAGGAGGTCAGACGCCCAAAAGTTGAAGTCCCAGAATGGGACAAAAAAAAAAAGTTTATAAATAAAAAATTAAACGTTTCAAGTAAAAAAAAAAGCATCCATTTCCAAAAATTAAGTAAAAATATATTTTTTTTAAATGGGGAAAAAAAAGAAAAGTAGACATATTAGGTATCGGCGTGTCCGTATCAACCATCTCTATAAAAATATCACATGATCCACCCCGTCAGATGAACGCCGTAAAAAAATAAAAATAGTGCCATTTTCTGGTCACCTTGCTACACAAAAAGTGTAATACCAAGCGATCAAAATGGTAGCCCAAAATGGTACCAATAGTACCAATCAAACCTCAAAAAATGAGACCCTACCTAAAACAATCTCCCAAAAAGTAAAAAAAAAAAACTATGGCTCTCAGAAAATGGCAACACAAAAACAAGATTTTATTCTGTTCAAAAATGCTTTTACTGTGTAAAACTTAACAAAAATAAAAATAATAGACACACGCTTAGGGGGTCAAAGTGCTCAGTACCCCTCTTAATATATTCTTTAAGGGGTGAAGTTTCCAAAATGGGGTCACTTTTTGAGGGTTTCCATTGTAGGGGTACATCAGGATCTCTTCAAATACAAAATGGTGCCTAAAAACAATTCTATCAAAATCTGCCTCCAAAATCCATATGGTGCTCCTTTCCTTCTGACCACTGCCACGTAGAGCAGTTTACCACCACATATGGGGCATTTCTGTAAACTGCAGAATCAGGGTAATGTAAATTGAGTTTATTTTGCTGTTAACCGTTGCTGTGTTGCAAGAAAAAAGTGATTAACATAAAAAAACTTCCAGAAAAATGAAATTTTCAAAATTCACCTCCATTGGAACACCTCAAGGGTTAACATAGTTTGTAACATCAGTTTAGAATAATTTGAGGTGTGTAGTTTCTAAAATGGGGTCAGACAGCCTGATGCATACTGAACAGATTGCTTTCCATTCAGAATGCATTGGGACAGAACTGATGCTTTTTTTCCGGTATTGAGACCCTTTACCGGATTTGAATACCGGAAAAGAATGACGCTAGTGTGAAAATACTCTAAAAGGTAGAGAAATTCAAATTTATAAAATTGTGAATTTTTCTAAATTTTGGGTAAATTTTTGAGTCTTTTATAAATAAAGGTGAAATATATTGACTCAAATTTACCACTGTCATGAAGTACAATGTGTCACGAGAAAACAATCTTATTACCACATAAAGTGACACATCAGATTTGCAAAAAATTTGAAAAGTGGCTTGCTGCTGAAAGGGTTAATTAAGAAACACATTTATTTGTGAACATTTTTGGGCCTACAGTATAAAAAAACAGCGCAAGTCTGCCATTGTTTTCAGGATTACGTTTTTACGGTGTTCACTGTGCAGTAAAAACGACATATTAATTTATTTTGTGGGTCATTATGTTTATGGAGATACCAAATTTATATGGTATTAGTTATGTTGTGTGCGTGTTCTACAGATGAATCCAGTAAGAAAGAATCGCCGGAAAGATGTTCCAAGAATTATTTAAAGGAAAATCATAATATCTTGAAGGATCATCAGGTAGATTAAAGTACCAAATGTATATATTGTATATTGTGTTCTCCAGTCATTAACCGTTTAAAGGAGGTTTTCCAGGATTTGACATTGATGGTCAATCCTCGGGATACACTATTGGTATCAGATTGGCGGGGATCAAACACACCCCCAACAATTAGCTGATTTGTTTAAGGTCCATCGCCGGACCTAAACTTCTTCATCAACTGTGAATAGACCATGCTGGTAACTGCAGTGCTGCTCCCATTCACTTCAATGGGATCAGCACTGCTTTTTAAGCTCGGTCCACTACACGTTGGCTGGAGCTGTGTAGTTCCAGGGCTGGAGCTGCAAGAAATCAGCTGATCAGCATGAGATTGGACCCCCCACTGATATTGATATTGATAGCCTCTTCTGAAAATAGTCCTTCAATATGCTGGACAACCCCTTTAAGGACCCACCTATTTTTGGGCCTTTCAAGGGGTTGTCCAACAAGGGTCAGAATGTGTTTAATAAAAATACAATAAAATTATTTATACATATATATTGCGATATTGCGCACACAAAAAGCCACTGATCCTCCATTTTGATGCTTTTCCGGTCCTGTATCCACTGTCATCACATGAACCAGTGCAGTCATTCACTGTACTCAGTGGTCATGTGCCACCTTATTTCCAATGTAGATTATGAGAGCTTTTTTGGCAGCAGAAGTTGTAAAATTTTCAATGGCACAACGTTGGGCTACATATAAGTTATTGATTAGCACTTTGTGAAGGAGAATGTAGAAAAAACAGCAGTACTACTATTTTTTTTTTTTAATCCGATATCTTTTTATTGAGTTTTATCCAAAAACAAATAAAATGCACATCAGGTTTACAGTGTCCAAAACAGTTCCGGCATAGTAGCAAAGAGTATTGACACGACAATCATAATTGACTCATAAGTATTAATCAAGCGAAGTCCACAACTAACCCCCCCTGCCAAAAATCAAGGAAGAAGAGGAGAAACAAAAATTCAGGGTTGACTTCCTAAAGAGATGGAGAATGAAGAGGCTCCCCCAGGGTAGCAGCAACGCCCAGTCATCAGCACATACCCTTAATTGGATTTAAGTGGACATCACAATGTCATAACTTTAGGTTCCCTACTATCGTACTCTCCCCCAATTAAGGATGTATAAGCCTCCTCGTAAGTGCCAACAACGGACTGCAGACTCCAGGGACCACATATAGCCTCAATTTTCGAAAGGCAGTTTCCCGTGAGATAGACCCCCCTTTCCAGTCTAATAACATTCAGTCGTGCTATATACTCTGCAGTGGTTGTATCCACTTGGCTGCCAGTGTTTTACATGCCTGGTACAACATCCTATTTATTCCTATAATAATAGGCGTCTGTAGTTGATCAGATTCAAAAATGCCCAGTAGGCACATGTTAGGATCGAAATCTGCACTATACACTTTATTGTTTGGCTGTATTACCTCATTACAATAGTCTCTTATTGTACAGCAGCTCCATAGCATATGTAACAGATCAGCCTCTGACTCACTACATTTTGGATAACAGGAGTCTCCTCTATATCCAATTTTAAGCAGGAATAGCAGGGTCTTATACGTCCATGGATCAAAAACAGCTGGGACAATCCAGGGATAGACTTGGGGTCCATGCCAGCAACTTCTCCCATTGAGTCAGTAATACTCCCAACATCATTTTCCCATTGTGCCTTTACTATTTTTTTATTTTTAGTTTTTGCTGTTTACAAACCAAGTTATTTTTAATTTTTGAGATGGTATAAAAATTGCAATGACAATTATATTTGCACAGTAAAACCATGTTTTATGGAAACAAGTCATTTTTGTGTCTCCACACTCCAAGAGCCAGCTTGTTTTTTTGTTTTAGTTTTATTGGTACCACATGAGAAAAAAACGCAAATCTGCTACATTTTTTTTAACATCATTTCAATAATATTCTACAGGCCATTACAATTACAGTAGTAGCACATATGGTAAACTATTATTAATGGAAAAAGAGGATTATTTGCGAGTGAGGAATTCTTTTTTATTGACACTTTATTAAGCTTAACCCTCAGTTCACACTTGCGCGTTTTACAGCGCGTTCGAACGCGCTGTAAAACGCTCAACAGGAGAAAACTCATGTTTCCCTATGGGCATGGTTCTCACCTGAGCGTTTTACAGCGTGTTTGAACGCGCTGTAAAACGCCCTACGCTCAAAGAAGTTCTTGAGCTTCTCTGGGGCGTTTTGTCGCGCGTTTGCACCCATAGACTTCAATGGGAACGCGCTGTGGTAAGGTGCAGGGTGCCGTCCTAGATGGCAGGTACGTGTCACCGAGGTTGCTGGCCTCGGTGAGGTGAGAGCCGGGTTTTTGTCTGCAGCAGCTAGTGCTGTTTGACTCTGTTAAATAGCATGGCTGCAAAGCCGATCCGGGCCGGCTCTTACTGGGAGCAGCTAAAGAGTAGGGTGGGTGGCTGCTCCCCACGGTCCAGTCCGAGTTTTGGGCTGGGTTTATAAACTCAGCCAGCACCACCAGCTGGGAGAGTGATTGTCTTGGAAGCTGCTGCTAGTGGTGTGGAGCTCTCTGGGGTGGAAGGACGTGCCCAGCAAGGAGGCGTGCAGCCGTCCTGGAACCCTGAAGGAGGATTGTCCTGCGGCTGGGCTGACAGCCAGGTGCGAACCCGCACATCAAACCTGCCAGGTGAATGGAACCTGTGTTTGGACATTTTGTTTTCCCCTTCATTTGCTGATGTGTGTGACTTAACACCAATTGACTTTCTGCTGTTATTTTGATACAAGTGTGAATAAAACACTGTTTTCCGCACCTTCTGGACTCCCTGTTGCCTCTATACTGCACCCGCACCGCCGTCTACCAGAGCGACTCCCACATTTGGTGTCGGATGCGGGCATGCGCAGTGAGGCTGGCGTAACGCCGAAGTTTTGTTTTTCTAAAGTGTATGGAATATATTAAGCCAGCAAAGCTGCAAGCAGGAGTTTCTGGCAACATGGAGGCTGCTGTGAAGGCTCTCATAGAGGCTAACGTGCAGCAGCGGGAGACCAACCAACTATTGCTACAACATGTGATGGCGTTACAGGCGGCAGGAGCGTCCCACCACGTCCATGATGCCCGGAGCGGTCCGTGCGGCGATCCCAAAAATGACCCCCGCAGGCGGCGTTGAGGCGTGCCTGGCGGTTTTGAGAAGGTCGCCGTGAGGGAAAAGTTACCCCGTGACCAGTGGGCTGAGGTGGTCGCTCCGTTCCTGGCTTCCGGACCCCAGCAGGTGTTTTTCGACTTGTCGGACGACCAAGCGGCAGATTATGACACCGTGAAAGGAGAGGTCCTAGCCAGACTGGGCGTGAACGTGCTGGTCCGCGCCCAAGAGAGTCCACCAGTGGGACTTTAAAGCGACTGAACCCGCTAGGCCGCAGTACTACGATCTGCTGCACAGGCTGCAAAAGTGGCTGCAGCCCGATCTACTAAGTCCCACTGCCATGCTGGATCGACTGTTGGCGGACATCTTTTGGAGGGCCCTGCCTTATCCCCTCCAGCACTGGATCGGCCAGGTATCGCCCACCAATGCCCTGGAGATGAGTCGACCTGGTGGAGCGCTACGAGGCCACCAGAAACCTGCAGGGGACTCTTGCGGGGAAGGGGTCAGTCAAACCCGGAGGCCTCTGCCCCAGTTCCGGCGTCCGGCGACAGAGCGGCCTGCACGGAATATACCCCCTGCGAGTCCGCCTCCCGTGGTATGCTGGAGGTGTCAGGAGCCAGGCCACATCAGGGCCGACTGTCCGCATCGGGATGAGCCGATGGATATGAACTACGGGGTCGTCTCTCCCTGTATGCACGGAAGCTGTGCGCAACTGGCACCCGTGAGGTGCAGGACCATAACCACCTGTGTCAGGTAGAGGTGGGAGACTCTCTGGCGGTGGCTCTGCTGGACTCCGGGAGTTTAGTCTCCCTGGTAAGGGCTGCCCTTGTACGGCCTGCGGAGTATACTGGCCGTAAAGTCGGGGTCCTGTGCATCCACGGAGACCTGAAAGACTACCCCACTGCACTAGTGACTTTGTCCACCGCGGCTGGTAGGTGGACCCACGAGGTGGCTGTCGCTACTAAACTCCCACACGAACTGATACTTGGGAGGGACTTCCCGGTTTTCAGGCGCTGTGGCCGGTAATAAAGGTATCTGAGGGACCCGAGACAGGGGTGACCCTAGTGGAGTGGCCTGATACCACTGGAAGGCCAGAACCCTGGGAGCCCGAGTCTGAAGGGCCGGCGGTAGGGGTGACCACTGCTCCAGCGGTAGAGGGAGACAACCCCACTGAGTGTAATGGTGGGAGACACGGAGGACTTGCCACCGGGACCTGAGTTGGCAGACCTCAATGTCTCGGGGAAAATTTTGGGACCGCACAACACCGGGACCAAACCCTAACCAGGGCCTGGGAGAATGTGCTGGAAATTGATGGGAAACCCCAGAAACCAGGGGCTGAATTAATGTTCCCACGATTTATTGTTCTGCAGGATATGTTGTATCGGGTGAACCAAATCCGAGGCGAACCTGTTGAACAGTTGGTGGTGCCCACAGCGTATCGCAAGCTTGTCATGGAGCTTGCCCACCAACATGTTCTTGGGGACACCTGGGGTGGCAGAAAACCCAGGACCGCATACTGCAGCGATTTTATTGGCCCAGTGTGTTCAAGGAGGTAGAGAATTATTGTAAGTCCTGTCCGACCTGTCAGATAACTAGCCCCCAGCCACATTTCCGTAGTCCTCTGGTACCTCTGCCAATTATTGAAGTACCGTTTGAGCGAATCGCGATGGATTTAGTGGGCCTGTACCAAAAGTCTGCCAGGGGCCACCAACACATTCTGGTAGTTCTCGACTATGCCACTCGGTATCCGGAGGCGGTGCCTCTGCGACATACCTCAGCTAAGCTCATTGCCAAAGAGTTAATGGAGATGTTTTCCCGTGTGGGCCTGCCAAAAGAGGTTCTGACAGACCAAGGGACCCCTTTTATGTCCAAAGTAATGAGGGAACTGTGTAAATTGTTGCGTATAAAGCAGTTACGGACGTCCGTTTACCATCCGCAAACAGACGGTCTTGTGGAGAGGTTTAACCAAACTCTAAAAAATATGTTAAAGAGGGTGGTGTCTAGAGATGGGAAGGACTGGGATCTGCTTCTGCCCTATCTCATGTTCGCAGTGCGAGAGGTGCCCCAGGCCTCTACTGGGTTCTCGCCCTTCGAACTGCTTTATAGCAGACACCCTCGGGGCCTGTTGGATATCGCCAAGGAAGCATGGGAACAACAGCCTGTCCCCCACAAAAGTGTCATTGAGTATGTCGCCCAAATGCAGGAACGGATGGAAAGGGTGTTGCCCTTGGTCCGGGAGCATATGGAGGCAGCGCAACAAGCCCAGAGTAGGGTGTACAATCGTCAGGCTCGAGTGCGGGACTTCAATCCGGGAGATCGGGTTTTGGTTCTGGTACCCACCCTTGACAACAAATTCCTAGCTAGGTGGCAGGGCCCCTATGAGGTGATCGAGAAGGTAGGGAAGTAAATTACAAAGTACACCAGCCAGGGCGGCGCAAGCCGGAGCAGGTGTACCACGTGAATTTACTTAAGCCGTGGAAAGATAGGGACGCGGCCGACGACCACAGCCCCGGCCAGGGCTTCTAGGTGAAAAGGGTCCAGCCCCACAGTTCGAGGCCTGTGAAGCCGTAACCACGGTAAAAATTGCAGACAGCCTATCTTCCAAACAAGTTCAGGAAGTCAGGGAGTTCCTCAGTCGGAACACGGATGTGTTCTCGGACCTCCCTGGCCGCACGTCTCTCATCCGACATGACATCGTCACTGAGCCTCAGGCCAAGGTCGGTTAAAACCATACCGGGTACCCGAGGCTCGGCGGCGGGCCATCGCGGAGGAAGTGCAGTTAATGTTGAGCTTCGATGTCATTGAGGAGTCGAAAAGTGAGTGGGCCAGTCCCATAGTCCTAATACCCAAGCCGGATGGGACGTTGCGGTTCTGCAACGACTTTCGCAAGATTAAATGAAGTATCCAAGTTTGGCGCGTATCCCATGCCCGAGTAGGCGAGCTTGTTGAAAGTTTAGGACAAGCCCGTTATTTTTCTGTGCTGGACCTCACTAAAGGGTACTGGCAGGTACCCTTAACGAGTCGGCTAAGGAAAAAACCGCATTTGTTACCCCGCGGGGCCTGTATCACTACAAGGTGTTACCCTTTGGCCTGCATGGCGCCCCGCCACTTTCCAAGGTTAATGGACATAGTGCTGCGACCACATCGTCGGTGCGCCTCGGCCTACTTAGATGATGTAGTCATCCACAGCACCGACTGGGAAAGCCATTTACCCAAGGTGCAGGCGGTAGTGGATGCCCTGAGGAAAGCCGGACTGACCGCTAACCCAAAGAAGTGCTCCATAGGGTTAGAGGAGACAAAATATCTGGGATATGTAATTGGGCGGGGAGTCATCAAGCCTCAGGTAAATAAGGTAGAGGCAATACGGAGTTGGCCCCGACCGGTCACCACCAGGCAGGTAAAGTCGTTCCTGGGGATTGTGGGGTATTACATGAGGTTTGTGCCCCACTTTGCTACTATTGCTTCGCCATTGACAGAGTTGTTAAAGGGCGTAAGACAGGGATGGTCCGCTGGAATGAGCAGGCGGAAAAGGCTTTCTCCGCCTTGAAATCGGCCCTGTGTGGGTCCCGGTTTTGGTGACACCCGATTTCAGGAAGGATTTCGTAGTCCAGACCGACGCCTCTGAGGTTGGCCTTGGTGCGGTACTGTCGCAGGAAGTCAACGGGGAGGAGCATCCCGTTGTCTTCCTCAGCCGCAAGCTCACCCCAGCAGAGACTAGGTACAGCATAGTCGAGAGAGAGTGCCTGGCCATCAAGTGGGCACTCGAGGCCCTCCGTTATTACCTGTTGGGCAGAAGCTTTCGCCTGGTGACCGACCACTCCCCACTCAAGTGGATGTCCCAAGCCAAAGAGAGGAATGCCCGGGTCACCAGGTGGTTTCTGTCCCTACAGAATTTTAAATTCACGGTGGAGCACAGAGCGGGCCGGTTATTAAAAAATGCAGACGCGCTCTCCCGGGTACACTGTTTGTCCTGTGTCCACCCCCTCAGGGTTGAACAAAGGGGGGTATGTGGTAAGGTGCAGGGTGCCGTCCTAGATGGCAGGTACGTGTCACCGAGGTTGCTGGCCTCGGTGAGGTGAGAGCCGGGTTTTTGTCTGCAGCAGCTAGTGCTGTTTGACTCTGTTAAATAGCATGGCTGCAAAGCCGATCCGGGCCGGCTCTTACTGGGAGCAGCTAAAGAGTAGGGTGGGTGGCTGCTCCCCACGGTCCAGTCCGAGTTTTGGGCTGGGTTTATAAACTCAGCCAGCACCACCAGCTGGGAGAGTGATTGTCTTGGAAGCTGCTGCTAGTGGTGTGGAGCTCTCTGGGGTGGAAGGACGTGCCCAGCAAGGAGGCGTGCAGCCGTCCTGGAACCCTGAAGGAGGATTGTCCTGCGGCTGGGCTGACAGCCAGGTGCGAACCCGCACATCAAACCTGCCAGGTGAATGGAACCTGTGTTTGGACATTTTGTTTTCCCCTTCATTTGCTGACGTGTGTGACTTAACACCAATTGACTTTCTGCTGTTATTTTGATACAAGTGTGAATAAAACACTGTTTTCCGCACCTTCTGGACTCCCTGTTGCCTCTATACTGCACCCGCACCGCCGTCTACCAGAGCGACTCCCCACAGCGCGTAAAACTCGCGTTTAACACGCGTTAAAGTGTAGATATGCCTTTTTCAATTGGTCTCCAGAGTCACGAACGCGCGTTTCCTATTTGCAAAAACGCGCTGTAATACGCGCGACAGAAACGCTCAGGTGTGAACCCAGGGTAAGGGATTGTGCGACTCATAACACTTATTCCCTAACCACAGCATAGGAGTTAAGTGTTTGATCTCTGGGGGTGCGCTAATGCCGCCGAACTACATCATGAGAACGCAGCTGTATTGCGCATGCACGATCACTGCTCGATTCACTTCTATGAGACTTCTGAGTACAGCGCTCACAGCAGTCCCATAGAAGTGAATGAAACAGTAGCCGTGCAGGTGCACTACCATTGCATTGTCATGGAACAGTTCAGTGGCACTTGCAGACACCCGTTCTCATGATCGTCATCTTAATTGTACATCATTTGTTCACTATGGTGTGATTTACATTACATAGGTGAATGACCTAAAATATGGAGACCTGACAGAAGAAGAGACTAATGTGAGTGTGTCCCAGCTATGTAAGGAGGAGGACATTCCTACAGATATCAGCCCTGGTGAGTGATACCCATTAAATGCTTAAAAAAATCTCATTTTCTTTCTTTAGTGTCCTGGATCCATCATCCTCTCAAATCTTATCTTTGCACTGTACTGTAGAATATTAAATAGGTTGTGCAGGGGTTTTTGTACTGATGACCTATCAGGATAGTACATACAGGCATGTGGAAGAGTAATTATACCCTAACATACTGTATGTGGGCATGTTGAATTCAACAATATATAAAGATAAGGTGATGTAAAATGCAAATAAATATAAAATAGTTTATAAAATCTAGCCATTCATGGGAAATATTTGGACTTGCCTCAGTGTTCTAGCCAGCAGACCTATGTACTATGACACCAGTGTTGGCGAGAACTACTTTTACATCTTGGGTTTCTTCTTACAGACAACTTTGAGCATCTTACATTCTTCAGAACTTGCCTGGATGTCCTGGTCTGAGCAGTTTAAAGTGTTTTCCATTTGTAGATGATCGCGTTTCAGACAGTGGAATAATTGATTTCTTTTAGTGGTCTTTTCAAATCTCTTTCTAGACTCATAGGCATCTCTAACATATGATGCCTTTTTTAACTGTAATAGCTCTATGTCCGGATCGAAACTAAATGCTGGAGACCTAATGGTATATGCACCTTCAACTGTCTTGAGTTTTTTTTTTTTTACCATTTTCATGAAATCTGGACAAAATACTGCAGTTAACAGTCGTTCCTCCTAGATAATTCTGGTGCATATGTTTTCTCATGGTATGGCCCAGCTGTGTGGCTGGCTGCATGCAGCCAAACCATGTCCACCTGCGGCAGCCAATGACCTACGATTTTGTGGTTAAAAACATGTCAAGGTTGGTTGCCACATGTGGACACTGTTTGACCGCATGCAACTGTTCGTACCCTAAGGCTTTGTTTCCAGCTGCAAGCTGGGTTTACATGTTTGGGGTTTCTGATGCAGTTTGTGAAGATAAAACCAGGTTCATAAAGTGAAAGTAAGTATAAAGGACAAATACTGCCTTACCTTTTTTTTTTTTTTTTTTTTTATCCACTCGTGTTTTTGCCTTCAGAAATAGCATCAGAAAACCTGAACACATAAAACAGCCTGCATCTACACTTATGGGGTCATTTATCAAGCTGGTGTATAGTAGAACTGGCTTAATTGCCCATAGCAACAAATCAGATTCCATCTTTCATTTTTCAAAGGCCCTTTAGAAAATAAAGGTTGAATCTGATTGGTTGCTATGGTTAACTAAGCCAGTTCTACTTTACACCAGTTTGATCAATGACCCCATTAGACTCTTTTATTACACTACAGAAAATCATTGTGAAATCACTCGCCATATGAATTGCATTGCGCAGCTTAGACTCTGCTGGAGGGATATAGGAGCATAACCTGCGCAAGAAAGTTAGACTTTAGCTCTTTCTCCATGGACATCTGTAAATTGCTGAAGAAAGCAGTTAAATAGATATCCTGCAATCAGAGATGTGCCTCATTTCTCTCTTCATCTCCATCTTTGGCTAGAGACCGACTCTGGGCACTAGCATGAGCTCACAGGCAGATAGGAAGCTTGGCCAAGGGGTAGGGCTTAACATCCCATTCACTTCAGTAGTCTGTTAGACACTGGGAGAGTATGGAAGTTGCAAAACTTTTGCAGCCTCTTACAGAACAAGAATAGTATTCAGTACCAGGCCACTGAAACTACAGAAAGTGCTATCCAGCTTTCTCAGGTGCCTGAATGCCATAAACTAATCTGACATCCATCTGTATGGGAAAGCTGGATTACAAATCTTGTGGAGCTGTATACATTGTCCATATAATGTTACCCTTACATTGTGCAAGTAACCCAGCTTTCCCAGGTGCCTGAATGTCAAGTTTGCCTGTATTTATCTAAAAATTCACAGCACTCAAATAAATCCAAATCCAATGCAATTAATCCATATTTTAGTGTGAAAAACCAAAACATCCAAAGTACGATCCAGATGTACAAGTCATGAATCATAGAAATGCCACTGTATAATAAGCCGGATGTTTATGTGTGTGCAGCCCTTTCTCAGCAGATAAATGTATAATAAAATATATAGTAAAAAATGTATATATGGCGCAATACAGGATCCCTGGATGTAGTTCATAAAAGAAAAAATTCAATACAACAAAAATCTGAAAAAAAGAGTAAACCCAACTACAACAAAAAGAATAACATAAAATATATGATACAAGACATATCTCTGAAAAACCGAATGATATGCCTTCTGCAAATTCATTGATCAGATGGTGTCCATAATTGGAAATACCTGGTTAAATTTTACCTCTATATGTATAGGTTTCAAAATTAACTTGGAATTGATTAGAACTATAATAAATATTGAAGCAAGATGGATGATAGATATACAGTATAATGATCCAAAAGATCAAGGGAGAACATTGACAATATGCAGAAACACAGCTCTATTTACCTGAGGCCAAATAGATACTGGAATGTACTCCCTGGATCGAATGCTCTAAATATTCGGTGCATGCACCCACGTACGTGGTGCAGTGAGGCCAGATGGCGTCCGATGCGTTTTTGCCATGGTAATAGGACTCTAAGGCCTCATGCACACGACTGTTGTTTGATTCCGTGTCCGTTGCTCCGTTTTTCGTGATTTTCTGCGGACCCATTGAAAACTCGGCAAATGCACCGTTTGTCTTCCGCATCCGTGGTCCGTGATTCCAGTCCGTCAAAAAAATATAACCTGTCCTATTCTTGTCCGTGAAAAACGGTTCACGGACCCATTCAAGTCAATGGGACCGTGAAAAAATGCGGATGGCCATCCGTGTGTCATCCGCGTTCCGTGTCCGTTTTTTTTGCGGATCCCTTGGCAGGCACTTGGCAACAATTGTCAGCCTGTCTTTTGGTAAAATCTTTTGGGTCATGTCCGCTAAAAAAAACGGAAGACACACGGAAACACAACGGAAGGCAAAAACGGACACGGATCACTGAACATCGGACTCCCTTTTTGCGGACAGCATAAAAAAACGGTCATGTGCATGAGGCCTAAGGAGAAGGGACCAAGCTTAATATGCAGGTTAGTTGAAGAAGAAACCGGCATGTATGTGACCACTAGGCACATGCGTCCAAAGACTATTATTAAAGGCGATATAGCGCTCTATATAAAGTAAGTAATGATGGAACATTATAGTATAGTAAACTAGGCATGGGTATTGTTTGCTTGTATAGCCAGGAGAGATTTCCCACTGCCTGTATAGTCAAATTTGACATTTATGAGTGTGAGAAAGCAGGATTGCAAGTCTTGTGGAGCTGTACACACTGTCAATATAACATTACCCTTACGCAGTACAAAGAACCCAGCTTTCCCAGGTGCCTGAAAGGCAAATCTGCCTAGCTATGGCACTATTTAAGAGTGAGCAGGGGGATTTATCTTGGTAGATTTAGTATTCTGTTGTAGGGTTCGATACCCAATCGGTACTTTTGTACTGGTATCGATTCGATACCGGGATTTGCCATTTACTAATACTAGTCTGCACTACTCCGCAGCCTAGTATCACAGAACATGGTAGCGTCCTGGCTGCCATGGTAACCATTGAGAAAAAGCTAAACGTCGGATCCGGCGATGCGCCGAAACCACGTTTAGCTTAAGGCTGGATCCGGCATAATGCCTTTCAATGGGCATTAATTCCGGATCCGGCCTTGCGGCAAGTGTTCAGAATTTTTGGCCGGAGCAAAAAGCACAGCATGCTGTGGTATTTTCTCCGGCCAAAAAATGTTCCGGTCCTGAACTGAAGACATCCTGATGCATCCTGAACGGATTTCTCTCCATTCAGAATGCATGGGGATAAAACTGATCAGGATTTTTCCGGCATAGAGCCCCGATGGCGGAACTCTACGCCGGAAAACAAAAACGCAAGTGTGAAAGAGCCCTAAACCATTAATACAAATACAGGAGGCGGGTGCTGGCTGCAGAATCATAGCTGGCACCCGGCCTCTATTACAGGGAGCGGAGTTCAGCAGCAGTTAACCCCTCAGGTGCGGCACCTGAGGGGTTAACTGCCGCTGATCGCAGCTCCTTGCCATAGAGTACGGGTGCTGACTATGTGATTCTGCCCTCTGCACCCGCCGCCTGTATTTGTATTACACGTTACTTAACTTCATTGGTGGCGCAGTGCGCAACCCCCCAAGTATTAAATTATTGGTGGCGGGGCCACAGGGTCCCCTCTTCATTGGTGGTGCAGTGGCAGCTTCCGATCGGAGCCCCAGCAGTGTCTGATCGGTTACCATGACAGCCAGGATGCTACTGAAGCCCTGGCTGCCATGATAAGCTCCATGCTGCTGTGTGTACTATGCACAGGGTAGCAGGGAGAGGGTGAAGTCCTATTCACCCTAATAGAGCTCTATTGTGGTGAATAGGACAAGGGATCAAAAGACTTTGGGTTTAAGGCCCTAAGGGGGAAATAGTTATTAAATAAAAAGTGTAAAAAAAAAACAACAACAAAATATTAGGAATAAATCACCCCTTTCCCAATTTAATATATAAACAATAAATAAATACATATTACTTATCGTCCAAAAAGTCCAAACTATTAAAATATTAAAAAATATGTCATATGCGGTGAACGTCGAACAGAAAAAATAAATAAAAACTGCACGAGTCGACATTTTTTGTCACCTTGTCCCCCGAAAAAACAGGATAGGACTGTTCAGTTATGGGCCAGATGTTCCACAAAATGCGGAAAGCACGCAGCTTTTTGGGCGTTTTATTTTTGCATGTTATCGAGTATCGCAATCCTTTTTTATGGTATTGAAATCGAATAAAAATTTTGGTATCGTGACAATCCTATTCTGTTTTCTATCACAGCTCCACATCGTTGTAACCCAGTTTTCCCTGGATCCTGAAAAGAAAATTTGCTTAGCTATGGCACTATTTAGGAGTTAGGAGGGGGATTTATTTTGATAGATTTAGTAATATTTATACAAATGAAACCGGGATCTAAGGGCCACATAACCTAAACATCCCACCTACAAAAAATATGTGTATTGCCCAAATAAATAACCATGAAACTGATGATCATCAAAAAATATATACTTTATTAAATACAATATGATAAAATATACCAATTAAAACCATGTATGACCCAGTGGACACATGAAAAACTGAGGACACCGGGATGGGAGCCAACACATCACCAATCACTAATACAATAACACAATTATTATAAGTTTGTGCAAAGTAGTACCATAAATTAAATGAGTAATAAGTAAATAAATTGCACATATCTAAATGGACCTTTTAAATGGAGCACTATCAAGGGCACACATATACAATAATTATAGCAGGCAGGTGTGCAAAAAAAAAAACCCACAAGTAAGCGCAAATGACCATAGTATTTCAGTAAAATATGTAGCCCTGATACTCACAAAGGTGAGATAAATATGCAAACCAAAATAATGACATGTGACATGAACACCTCCCCCCCAGTGTCCCCACACCTTACCCAACGCGGTACTACTTTGCACAAACTTATAATAATTGTGTTATTGTATTAGTGATTGGTGATGTGTTGGCTCCCATCCCGGTGTCCTCAGTTTTTCATGTGTCCACTGGGTCATACATGGTTTTAATTGGTATATTTTATCATATTGTATTTAATAAAGTATATATTTTTTGATGATCATCAGTTTCATGGTTATTTATTTGGGCAATACACATATTTTTTGTAGGTGGGAGATTTAGTAATATGCAGACTCATGATCAGAATGGTGCCTTCGACTCTAGATGCAACTGGAGCATAAGAGATGATGTAACAGCACAATGATGCCTCCCACTCTGGATGTGACTGCAGCAAAAGACATGATGTAACAGCAGGGTTTGGATTGCAGTTCTGGATGTGACTGGAGTATAAGACATGATGTAGTAGCATAGTGGCTGCAGGTTTGGATGTGACTAGCACTTAAGAATTTATTTTATCAAATACGGAGTGATGGTGGACACAGAATATGCCATAACTAAGGACTTGTGAAAATGTCAAACACGTAGGCATTTTGATGTACCAACACCACTAATGATATTTTTAAATTGATCAAATAAAGCCTTGATTTCTAGTTAGAGTTTAATTTAAAGCACTCCCAGAAAATTCTCTTATTAGAAAGGTACATGAGTAAGCTGTAGTAAAGGTAATCTTCTTACCGATGACTGTATTTGCGGGCTATCCTCTCCCTTCCAATCCTCAGCTGTGTCATGTGACTAACACTCGGACTCTCCAAATAACACAACATCTTATGTGTGACAGGAAGACAGTTTTTCTAAGTATTCCTATGGGACCCTCAATGTCAGTCTCGTAGGCATGAATAGAAAATTAACTGACTTCCTATCTTGTGTCAGTTGGAGAGGCAGAGTGTTGGTCACATGACACAGCTGAGGATCAGAAGGGATATTATAACTCACAAATACAGTCACTGGTTAGAGGATTACCTTCTCTATAGTTTACATCATGGAACTTTTGCGATATTCAGTGAGCATGTACTGATGATGTAATGCGCATAACAGTGCGCACAAACTTCTAAACATGTCCGCCACTTCACATCCACTGAGGATATGCGAGAACTTAAGAACAACGGGAGAGCTGGACTACGTGTTGCGCATGTCCTGCACTATGAGGAGGTGTGCACGGACATAGTACAAATCCAGATCTTGCCCACTGAATATCGCAATTGGAGGAGCCATGCAGGTAAAAAGGGGGGCGGAATCAGAGTATGATTGGTGGACCTTGTGATTCACTGACACCCATACATAGATGTATGATCCAATAGACGAAAGTATGTGCTGTCATTTTACATTAGTAGGTCATATATACCTCGTTGTGGCTTTCTCTCTTCAATGCTGCCCAATACCCCTGATGAAGCCAGTTTAGCTGGTGAAACATGTCGGGGAGCAGTTATAAGGTTTTAGGTCTCTGTTTCCTGTCCAAGTATGCCTAACTTTCAGCAGTGTTACTATTAGTCAGTAGGACTCTGAATTAGTGTCATATCAGGTACCAGTGAAGTAACTGGCCAAGCAACAAAGGCGTTCATTTAGTGTGTGATCACAGGAGGGACAGTGCACATCCCAACCAGCGACAAGTCAATTAATAACAAACACCAGGCATCATAGACAGGCAGCAGTTTATTTTTAACCTTTTTGTTTTTGGCTCACGTAGCAGTTTTAATATTAGGCAAAAAAGCTATGTTTTAATCAGACACTATATCTGGGTCAAGATAAGTTATCAGCCAACCAGGCTTTTGTCAGTATTGTTGTCTAAGTATACCTTTACCCAGATAGGGTCCGCTAGTTTGATGTGCTGGTAGGACATAAGGGAATTTTAGTTACACCAAATATACAGGCAATAACTAAATAATAATTGTGGACCATTGTGTTACATTACTATAGGTGCGTTTTGTACAGATGAATCCAGTAAGGGAGAAACATCAAAGGGATGTCCCAGTCCTCCATATTCCGAGTATTATCCAGAGAAAAATCAAAATGCCTTGCAGGATCATCAGGTAGATGAAAATGATGAATATGCATGTTTAAAGACATGTTACCTGACATGCCTGTTTTAGTAACTACTTGCGTTCCCCATGTCATAACAATTCTGGAGCATCTATGGCTCTATGTTGTGCCATTTCTTTATTATTTCTCTTACAAGTTATGACTGAATTGACAGCAGCTTGTTTCATGATATATCTGTATATCCGTTCCTCAGAAAGATATTATATTCCCAAAATGCGAACCACAGACCCATTGAAGACAATGGGTCCACAAATAAAGTGTGGATGCATCACGGACTGCATAGATATTTTGCAGACCGTAAAATGGACACTGTCATCTGCAGGAGCTTACGTCTTTGGTCAGTTATTTTCATCAGTGACTGTGAGTCAAAACCAGTTGTGGGTCTAAAGTCGCAGTAGGAGCCACACCTGGTTTTGGCTCATAATCACTGATGTAAAACACTGATCAAACATTGACTCTGTGAAAGTGGCCCAAAGGTGGATTTACACTGCCCGATAATCGGGCAGATTATCGGGTACAAACACTCCATCCAGGCAATCTGCTCGTCTAAAGGCTTGTTCATCGGGTGATCCTGTCGTTTATGCAGGCACCACCAATCATAGTTTCTATAAACATTAATTTAACTGTTTATTTCAATTCATTTGAATGCCAGAATTACTGTGCCTGAACAGGTTTTACTTTGTGGGACCATACCGTTTAAACTTTCTCAACTGCTTTTATATATCTAATCTATTTCATTTAATGTTTCTGTGTGTCGTTAATAGACATCGACAGCATCCCCCATAAAAGTGACCTCTACAGCACCCCACCCCTTTAACAGTGAACTCCACACTGCCCCATCTCCTTAAAATGGGACCTCCACACCAGCCCACCCTATAACTTTGATCTTCAAAGCAGCCCGCCCCTTTAGCAATGAGTTCCACAGCACCCCACTCCCTTGACAGTGACTTCCACAGGGACCCACCCCTTTAACAGTGACCTCTACAGCTGCCCACCCCTTAACACTGACCTCCATAACAGACCGTCTCTTTAAGTGTGACCTCCACTGTTCCCTGCTCCTTTAAGTGTTGCCACAGTACCCCACTCCCTTAACAGTGACCTCCACAGTACACTGCTGCCTTAACAGTGACCTCCATAGTCCCCCGCCCCCTTAACAGTAACCTCCACAGTGCACGGCCCTTTAACAATGACCTCCACAGCAGCCCGCCCTTTATTTGTGACCTCCACATTATCCCGTCTCGTTAACAGTGATTTACATGATAACTCGCCCCCTTAACAGTGACCTCCACAGAGCTCTGTTCCCTTAAAATGTGACCTCTAAAACACCCACCCTCTTAACAGTGACCTCTACAGCACCCTGCTCCTTTACACTGACCTCCACAGCAGACCGTCCCCTTAACTGTAACCTCCACCATTCGCTGCCCCCTTAAAGGGATTCTGTCAGCAGATTTTACCCCTATAACCTAAACATATGTTCATGTCCAGACTAATAAGTAGAATCCTAAGATGGCCTTATTATACCTTACTGTGGCTCTATTTGCACAAAAATCGGCTTTTTATAACCTGTCAATCACTTACTTAAGGTGCCTAAGGGGAGGTCCGTTAATACAGGGTGCACGGCCGCACCCCTCGCCACCTGGTGCCCAGCCTTCCCTGTCTACAGTGCCGCCTTCCACAGCTCAGGGCCGCCTCCGCAATCCTCCCCGTCCCTCTGCCAGATCCCGCGCCTGCAGGGCATATCCAGGTTGAACGAAGTGCGCATCATGCCGGCGCATGCGCACTTCGCTCAACAAAGCCGCTGCCAGGAGTTCACACGGGCGCAGCAGGCTGAGCCTAGTGTGCAGGCGCGGGATCTGCTCACAGCGGCTTCATTGAGCGAAGTGCGCATGAGCCGGAATGATGCGCACTTCGCTCAACCCGGATATGCCCTGCAGGCGTGGGATCTGGCAGAGGGACGGGGAGGATTGCGAAGGCGGCGCTGAAGACAGGGAAGGCGGCGCTGGGCAGCGTCCCTGCAACCGGGCACCCTGTATTAACGGAACTCCCCTTGGGCACCTTAAGTAAGTGAATGACAGGTTATAAAAAGCTAATTTTTGTGCAAATAGAGCCACAGTAAGGTAAGGTATGGGAGCAGATCCCACGCCTGCGCACTAGGCTCAGCCTGCTGCACCCGTGTGAACTCCTGGCAGCGGCTTTGTTGAGCGAAGTGTGTATGCGCCGGCATGATGCGCACTTCGTTCAACCTGGATATGCCCTGCAGGCGCGGGATCTGGCAGAGGGACGGGGAGGATTGCAGAGGCGGCCCTGAGCTGTGGAAGGCGGCACTGTAGACAGGAAAGGCTGGGCAGCGGACGGCGAGGGGTGCAGCCGGGCACCCTGTATTAACTGAACTCCCCTTGGGCACCTTAAGTAAGTGATTGACAGGTTATAAAAAGATGATTTTTGTGCAAATAGAGCCACAGTAAGGTATAATAAGGCCATCTTAGGATTCTATTCATTAGTCTGGACATGAACATATGTTTAGGTTATAGGGGTAAAATCTGCTGACAGAATCCCTTTAACAGAGACCTCAACAGCACACACCCCTTTAAAAGTGACCTCCACAGTACCTCGCTCCCCTAACAGTTACCTCCACAGTACTCTGCTGCCTTAGAAGTGACCCCCACAATGGCTGCCCCTTTAATAGTGACCTTCACAGTTCCTTGCCCCTTAACAGTAATTTTAACAGTGCCTGCCCCTTTAACAGTGACCTCCACAGCACTCGGCCCTTTATTAGTGACCACCACAGTACCGCATGTCCTTAACAGTGATTTCCAAAATAACCCGCCCCCCTCCACAGCAGCCTAACCCCTTAACTGTGACCCCCACAGCACTCCACTCCTTTAACGGTGTCATCCACAGCACCCTGCCCCTTTAAAGGTGACCTACAGCAGAGAAGAAAAATGGCTGGGTTGTTATGGAAACCTGGTGTAAAACTGTGTGTTGAAGCTAAAGGACCTGCAAGCTTCTATTGGCTGATAAGGGTCATGTGACCGCGTGTATGGCAGTTGGGATATGAGTGAAAGACCTGCAGGCTTCTATTGGCTAATGCAGGTCATGTGATGGTGCATATTTGCATTTTTTGGGGAATATCTCAGGAATGGTACGTCCTAGAGAGTTTAGACCCGGTCTAAAACCTTCCCAGACACCTGATGTACCTGTGTGCCAAATTTGGTACAGATCGGTCCAATCATTTGGTCGTGTATAAAGAACGGACAGACAGACAGAAACTCATATATATATATATATATATATATATATATATATATATATATATCCAGAAAATCACAGGGCAGCACTCCCAGCTTCAAGTAGTTCAGGTGCCAGCGTTATCCCCTTGGTCCTGGGGTCCAAATACAATCCAAATAAATATAACGCAGCACTCCTTGGATAAAAAAGGGAAAAAAATTGATATTTATTCAACACCTGTTGATACAGGCAACGTTTCAGCTCTCTCACAGAGCCATTATCAAGCTAAGTGGCTTGATAATGGCTCTGCGAGAGAGCTGAAACGTTGCCTTTATCAGCATGTGTTGAATAAATATCACAATTTTTTTCACTTTTTTAATCCAAGGAGTGCTGCGTTATATTTATTTGGATTTTATATATATATATATATATATATATACACATACACATACTGTGTGTGTGTGTGTGTATGTATGTGTAAAGAGCAGCACACAAACAGCAATAGAGGTGCAAATTCCTTCAAAAGACCGACGACCAAGGTCTTGCTGAATACATTGAGAAAAGGAAGGCAGCACTCAAAAATGGTGAAAAAAAATGGGTAGTTTATTAACCCATGTGACAGCAACGTTTGAGCTCTCTCAATGGAGCCTTTGTCAATATATTGTTCTATATGTGTTCAATTAGGTTACAGCAGTGAGTGATATCAAAGTTGAAGATGTAACAGAAGGAGAGACATCTTCTGGAGTAACCCAGTTTTGCAAGAAAGAGAACATTCTTATAGATGTCAGCAGTGGTGAGTAAATGCTGAAAAAGGTCACATACCCGCCTTGTTCAGTCTCCACATTAATCTTTTATAGTCTCTTCTTTGAATACGATCTTGGACAAAAAAGTTGTTCCTGGATCCATCATCCCCCATTAGTTTTGTGTTTATTCCTCTCCCACCCTCTCTTTCCATTCTACAGTAGGAGATATAAGGGGTATTCTGAGAAAATTTTCAGGTGTTCTAAAAAGGATATATACTTACCAGCTTCCTCTCCTCTCTGCTGCATCAGTCTTTTACTTGTCTGTAGCAGCGACGTAACCAAATAGTCAATGCAGTAGTCAATCACTGGTCTCAGTGGCCCGTACCACAGCAGCAGTCATGCCGGGTAATTGCAGATATTTGATTGGGGATGGATAGACAAATCTAAATTTGAGTTGATTGAATCACAGAAACAAACATTTGTGAGGCATAGAGGAAATTTGATGGAGAACTATGTGATGCCATGAGTCTCTTGGTGCTCAAACTGAAAATTTATACAGTATAAAAAGTATCTTCAATGTTTATTCCCATCACAGGAATGATGGCATATTGTTTCAGATATATGATCATTTTGTGACCAGTGGGGTGCAACTGCCAGGACCCTTACTTATTCTGATATTGAAGGGGCATCATTTCTACTTGGCGCTACCTAGTCTTTAAGGATTTTCCCTGCACAGCAGCTTTCTTGGAAACTGCAGAAATGTCCTATTCACTTGGAGTTATTAAAGCTAATAAATAGCACAAATATAATCTGAATAAGATAAAAAAAAGTCATAAAGCCCCATAAACATATTCTTTCTGAATGTAGATACCTGACATATTACAAAAATGCCTCCCAGAAGTTTACACTCATTGGTACCTTCAAGCAATTTTGCATCAAAGTATAATGTTTTGGTTAAATGTATACAAATGAAAAATGTCTAAGGCTAGTTTCACACTAGCGGTAGCCATTTCCGGCAGGCTGTTCCGGCGGGTGAACAGCCTGCCGGATCCATGCTGCCGCTAGTTCACGCATGCCGCCGGAGGTCCGCTCCGGCCCCATTGACTATAATGTCGTAGTTTTATTCCGGCCGCCTCTCGGTATGTTTGCCGTGCTGCCGCCAGAATTATAGTCAATGGGGGCCGGAGCG
The DNA here is from genome assembly GCA_033119425.1 of Bufotes viridis. Classification (NCBI taxonomy): domain Eukaryota; kingdom Metazoa; phylum Chordata; class Amphibia; order Anura; family Bufonidae; genus Bufotes; species Bufotes viridis. Next base: position 116,442,843 of record CM065594.1, read on the forward strand.
GAGCTCTGGCGGCATGCGTGCACTAGCGGCAGCACGGATCCGGCAGGCTGTTTACCCGCCGGAACAGCCTGCCGGAGAAGGCTGCTGCTGCTAGTGTAAAACTAGTATTATACAGGCAGAGTTTAGATGCACAATATCTCAAGGTATGCAGAGTTAATGGGTGCATACTAATTATCAGCTGTGTGATTTTTAGCATGTGTGTCAAACTATCAAGGACAAAAGAAGTTAAATTCGCCCATAAGAGAAGCTCTTATATCTGGAAAGAGCTTTTTATTTTATTTTCATGCAAGGAATAAGACCATTACAGTTGGTCAAAATATGTAAGCCATTTACGTGCAGAAGACTTATTTTTAACAGACTTTTTGAATAAAGGATTATTCTTTTATGAATCATGCTGGATCACTCTTGGCCCCATTTCAGATTGTAATAAGAATAAATCCCAGCAGCCATGTCTTCAATAGATATGCTTGTTTATTCCAGTATGTCCCACATCAGGACGCATTTCGGCGGTGTGCCCGTATCAACAGATAAAAGCAAGTTAGCGGACATTTTTTTTTTTTTTTTCTTACAAAGTCTCATATTCCACTAACTTGTGACAAATTTTTTTTTTTTTTACATGAACTCACCATACCCTTCACGGAATACCTTGGGGTGTCTTCTTTCTAAAATGGGGTTACATGTGGGGTATTTATACTGCCCTGGCATTTTAGGGGCCCCTAATGTGTGAGAAGAAGTATGGAATCCAAATGCGTAAAAATTCCCTGTGAAATCCTAAAGGTACTCATTGGAATTTGGGCCCCTTTGCGCACCCAGGTTGCAAAAAAGTGTCACATTTGGTATCGCTGTACTTAGGAGAGGTAGGGCAATGTGTTTTGGGGTGTATTTTTACATATACCAATTTCTCTCACCCAGCATGGGTATACGTAAAAATACACCCGAAAACACATTGCCCTACTTCTTCTGAGTATGGCGATACCACATGTGTGACACTTTTTTGCAGCCTGGGTGCCCAAAGGGGCCCAAATTCCAACGAGTACCTTTGGGTTTTACAGGGCTGCTCACAATTTAGCCCCGCCTAAATTCCAGAACAGTAAACACACCCCACAAATGACCCCATTTCGGAAAGTAGACACCCCAAGGTATTCACTGAGGGGCATAGTGAGTCCGTGGGAGGTTTTTTATTTTTTTTTGCCAGAAGTTAGCAGAAATGGAAACTTTATTATTTTTTTCCTCAGAAAGTGTAATTTTCCGCTAACTTGTGAAAAAAAATTAAATCATACATGAACTCACCATGCCCCTCCGCGAATACTTTGGGGTTTCTTCTTTCTAAAATGGTGTCATTTGGGGGGTATTTATACTATCCTGGCATTCTAGCACCTGAAGAAACATGACAGGTGCTCAGAAAGTCAGAGCTGCTTCAAAATGCGGAAATTCACTTTTTTGCACCATAGTTTGTAAACGCTATAACTTTTACCCAAACCAATAAATATACACTTATTGGATTTTTTTTTTATCAAAGACATGTAGAACAATAAATTTAGAGAATTTTTTTTATAGAAATGTAGAGAAAAGAGAGTAAAGTGAAAAATGACATTTTTGGCAAAAATTTCGGTAATTTTTTTATATAAAAAAAAGTAAAAATGTCAGCAGCAATAAAATACCACCAAATGAAAGCTCTATTAGTGAGAAGAAAAGGAGGTAAAATTCATTTGGGTGGTAAGTTGCATGACGGAGCAATAAACTGTGAAAGTAGTGTAGTGCAGAATTGTAAAAAGTGGCCTGGTCATTAAGGGGGTTTAAGCTAGGGGGGCTGATGTGGTTAAGAAAGGAACCTGTGTGTCTATGATCAGTTGCACCTGTGGTAATTATGTTGGATGTAAAAACAGTTTGGCCACAGTTTAGACTTAGGCTATGAGTAAGAACTTGTCATAGATGGTTTGAAATACATAAACGTCTTTATTTTATTTATTTTTTACCATGTTTGAGATGTTTTTTAGAAGATGGTATTAATACAAGATTTTATAGTGTGCTGGAGAACATCTTTATTTGAATTTTCACTAGAGAGACCAGATGCTACATACACTTACCATAAGTCTTGCACCCAGTGGTCAGCTCTTAGTCCCATCTTGCCTTTAAATACATCATTGGCAGTCAAAGTGTAAATGTTGCTGGTTGAGGATTAGTTACTGTTTCATTGACATCCAACTTTGGCCATTGAGTGTGTAACAGAAAAAATAGAGAAATTGTCTTCCTAAAATGATGTATGGAAAACAAATGCCTATTTAATTGTATGGAAAACAAACCTGTTTTTTTGCAACCGATAAAATAAAAACTGTTTCTATTTTCCAACAGATGACTACTCTAAAGAAATTGTGGGAAATGTCCTTTTATCTCCAGATTACAAAGTAAGATATAACGATATCACAGAGGATAATCATGGCGAACATTACTCAACACTTCTTACCACAAATATATCTTCAGGTCTTCACAGCACAGATCTATCAACTGATCCCATTAATCACAAGGAACGTTCTTCTGGTCAATCACAGATTGTTAAACAAAGTACAGGAGATGAAGGGAGTAAAATATTTCCATGTTCTGAATGTGGGAAACAGTTTAAAAAGAAATCTATTCTCTCTATGCATGAAAAAATTCACAAAGATGAAAGACCATTTTCATGTCCGGAATGTGGGAAAAATTTTAAAAGGAAATCAAGTGTTATTGAACATCAGAAAACTCACAAGGAGGAAAGACCATTTCCATGTACAGAATGTGGGAAAGTTTTTAAAAAGAAATCCATTCTTTCTATGCACAAGAGAATTCACAGAGATGAGAGGCCATTTTCATGTTCAGAATGTGATAGAAGCTTTCAACACAGATCAGATCTTATTATGCATCAAAGATCTCACACAGGGGAGAAGCCATATTCATGTTCTGAATGTGGAAAATGTTTCCGCCAGAGAGCATACCTTGTTACACATCAGTGGACCCACAGAACTGAGAAGCCACATTCATGTTCTGAATGTGGAAAATGTTTTATGCAGAAATCTATTCTCCTACTGCATCAGAGAATTCACACAGGGGAGAAGCCATATTTATGTTCAGAATGCGGGAAAGGTTTTATGCAGAAATCAGCCCTTGTTATGCATCAGAGAATTCACACAGGGGAAAAGCCATTTTCATGTTTAGAATGTGGAAAATGTTTCCGCTATAAATCAGATCTACTTGTACATGAAAGAAGGCACAGAAAGGAGGAGCCATTTTCATGTCCAGAATGTAACAAGGGTTTTCAACAGAAATCAGACCTAATTGTACATCAAAGAACTCACACAGGTGAGAAACCATATTCATGTTCTGAATGTGGTAAATGCTTTGCCCAGAGATTTTCCCTTTTAGCACATCAGAGAACGCACACCGGAGAGAAACCATTTTTATGTTCTGAATGTGGGAAATGCTTTATGAAGAAATCAGTCCTTGTTATACATCAGAAAATTCACACAGGGGAAAAGCCATTTTCATGTTCAGAATGTGGGAAATTTTTTCTTCACAAATCATACCTTATTTTACATCAAAAAAGGCATAGAAGGGAGCAGCCATTTTCATGTCCAGAATGTGATAGAGCTTTTCTACAGAAATCTGCTCTCGTTCTCCATCAAAGAACTCACACAGGGGAGAAGCCATATTCATGTTCTGAATGTGGGAAATGTTTTACCCAAAAATCAACCCTTGTTAGACATAGCCTAATCCATACAGGGGAGAAGCCATTTTCTTGTTCAGAATGTGGGAAATGTTTTAGTCATAGATCAGCAGTTGCTCAGCATAAGAAGCGAAGCCATTTTCAGACTGTAACAAATGTTTTACCTCAGCCCTAATGCTGTATGGAAATCATTTAGATAGCACAATACTAAGCTTCAATCTGTGTCTTCTGGCAATGATTCTATCCTTTTTTTCTGCCTAGAGGTGATGCACAAGACAATGATGTGGTAGTTATCAAAAGACTGACCCAAATTATTAATGTGCATGTTCCTAAAATCTGTCTAAAAACTGGTGCAATGACGGTTTCTACAACTTTTTCCAACTTGATTGAATGTGGGTGGGACTTCAATGGAAAAGGGCAGTCCTAAGATGTGATATTTTTGCCAAATTTGCACCATAGTTCTGGAATAAAATGTCTCAAAGCAAGAAAACCAACAGTCAGTAAAGAGTTGGACAAAAGTGTCTGGCCATCCACCACATTTAGACAACCTGTCTGTGTTTAGACTCACCGCTATTTTCTCAGTGGATCTCCTGCTGTGTCCGCATTGTGGAGCATCAATGATAACATTTCATCATCAGATCTCTTCCTACAAATGGTCACATCTTCCAAGCAGTACTTCACAATGGCAGCAATAAACATAGCTGTTCTGTTCTCTCTCCTTTGGGGTGTGAAACTGTAAAGCCTGTAAAGCCTCATTTACACGTCAGTGCTCGATCAGTGATTTCCATCAGTTATAGTTACCCAAAACCACATCTGCACCTGTTCTGTGTTTAGCGCCACAACTGGTTTTGGCTCACAATCACTGATGGAAATCACTGACCAAACACTAATTGAGTGAATGAGGCATAAGAGACCTACCTCTGCACGTGGGGCCAAGAAATACATGCACTTTACTGCCTTGAATTGTCACTGCTGTTTTTCATCATAATGCAACCTCATAAATTTCTATAACTTGTCTTAACCATTTTGGATTCCAGAGCACATTTCTGGGATTTTCAGTACCATCATAGGTTATGCATACTGGCCCTGAAAGACTATTAAAATTTCACCGGTCTTCTCGAAGAGGTTTTGGTTTACATTCCGGTTATTCATATGTGCAGCTTTAGGAAAGATGACTAAAGAGTAATCATACAGTATAGTAATGTGTATGGGAATGACAGGGATAGACGTTGGCATCAATAAATAGGTAAAATAGAAACTGCAACTATATGCAACCTCAAAAGTGAATAGTTTATCTTATGTTTGCACGGATGACCCCACCACCTACAAATCCTCATTTTGTATTCATCACTTTTTCAAGGAGAACACTAGATAACATTTATAAAATAAAGCCAATGAGCCCCAGTTACATTTAATCAGAATAATCTCAAGTGAAGACAATAGCAAGTAGTACATAGGTGCAAGCTAAGTCCCCTGGATTGAGAAGAGGAATACAAAATGGAGTGAGGTCTTTACTGAGGACATTCACTAGGTCACATATGTTGCAAACAGTGGGTGTAGAACCACTGCACCAACAAACTGGTTTGACTTTGGGTTAGTCCTAAGGGCATTATCCTGGCATTCTATGTAATTAGCTGCTGACCCACGTAGGTTAGGGACAACAGTTCAGAGCATCAATAGATCAGGCAGTACTCTTAGTTGGAAAACAAGCAGAGTTCAGGGCAGGCAGAGTTTGTATGAATCTGTGAAACTAGTCTGCAGTTAGGACAGGCAACGGAGGGTCAGAACCCGTAGACAGGAACAGAACATCTTCACTTGAAACTAGCAAGCTAGAGAACCGAAAGCTCAGGCACCCTTCCACTGGAGAAGGTGCCTTATATACCCTGAGGCAGCCAGGCATAGGCTGGGGAAGAATTTTGGTGCATGCGTTCACCCTTTAAAGGGGTTATCCAACATGTATAATGCCCCCCAAAATACCCAGGCACCTCGTACAGGTTATATTTAACCCCTCCCCAGCATCCACGTCACTCCTGAATGCCCGCACGGCCTCCGCTGCATCTCCCCATTGCGTGGATCAAAACATCCGGTGATGGGGAGGGGGTTTCAGCCAATAGCAGGCCGTGATGGAAACGAGCCTCCCTAGCGTCACCCGCTTGGGAGGCTCTATTGGCTGCCCTCTCTCCCGTCGCTGGATGTTTTGATCCCTGCGACGGGGAGATGCGGCGGCCATGCGGGCATCAGGAGCGATGCATGAGAGGGGAGCAGGGTAAGTATAACCTGTATGTGGTGCCCAGGCATTTTAGGAGGCATTATAGGTGTTGAATAACCCCTTTAAGAACCAGGAAGCGCTTGTGCTCTACAGGTGGGGAGAACAGGCTAGGCAGAGAATCATAGTCTGCAATCGGTAGAAGAAAGAGACTCTTGTGGCTGAGCCCGCTGTGCGTGAGGAAGAAGAGGAGCAGCGGGTCTGGGCAGGATGAGGAACGTGAGTAAAGCGGTGCCTGTACCTGCCCTAGCAGCACGTGCCTCTGTGTCAACAACACATACAAATACCGAAATGTTAAATGGGTTTTTTCGACAAAAATTTGTGACAGTCGGCTTAGAGTGGCTTAAAAAGAGAAACCGATATCTTCTTTTGCCAGTCAGAGGGTAGCACATAATAAAAAAGACTCTGGAAATTGCTGAACTTTGAATATAAACCACTTGTCTATAGGAGGAAAAGTATGAAGGTATTAAGTTTTATTGTACGTACATTTATTAAATTATTTGTCAACTTTAAATCCTATTGATACACCCAATTTTTTTGGCCCCGTGGGTACTAGGGGTAAAGTCAGCGCACTCGGCTTATAAATTTTACATAATTTGAGTGCAGTGTTCCGTCTGTATTTTTCATCAAAGGGGTATACTGAATGGAACAGTTAGAAGTTTAATTATTAAGTTTTGGACACCAGTATTCTTAACCACTTTATTAGCGTAGTGTTTATCCCCCTTCCTTACCAGGCCAGTTTTTCAGTTGTAGCAATGCGTCTATCTAACAGCAAATAACTGATTAACTTCTGAGCCAGCCTACATGTATTGAACCTTTCTTTTGTGCCATTAGATGATGGATATAATATAAAAAATATATATATCTATATATTTAAGGAAAATCTGTGAAAATTATGGGAAAAAAATATTTTTCTTTTCGTATGATTTTTTTTTTCTAACTATTACACAAGGTTTTGAGACCAAACATTTCTAAAACCATTCCCGCACGCTTGTACCCTGAAAATGGACGCTATTTATGTAATTTATCTACTGGCTGGGCCCACCGCAAGACTTCAAAAGACTGGAGCGCATTTTGGCAGTCTATTTTCACTATTGCTGGTTCTATAGCACCGTTCTGCCAGAAAAATATTGTACAGTGCCAAAACGCTAGAAGCCCTGTCAAAGTGACTTTTTTATGTTATTTTTCTTAGGGAAATTTTGACATTTTAACATATTTTTATTTTTTTTTAAAGTGAATTAACCCCTTTCTGCCACAGTCAAGGCAAGAAGAGGTTAATTCCCAGCCTGCAGGCTGACATTTCATTTTAAAGCCAGCAGGTGGCGATCTTACATAAGAAAAAGAGCTCCCTGCTGGCTTTCAGCTTCTTCAGTGTAATACATGTTTGTAGCAGAGTGCTACAAGCATGTATTACTGCCTGACCGCTCCTGCAAGTCACGGCACACCTCCCTGTGATCGTAGCCGTCTAAAGATCCGCCAAAGTGATCTGTGGCGGCATGAGTGTTTCCTCCAAAGTGGTGACCTGTGTAGTCTGTCCTATGAAACCCTAGTGGTTATGGAAGCCAGGTTAAGATTATCCTAATGGAGACTGCAAAACTGAGATAAGAGAAACAATTGTTCTGAGTCACGTGACTCATTCTCCGTTATTAGCACACACGAGTTGTCTTACATTACATAAGAGAGATTTTGAAAAACTCTTCATAGATCAATGGATCCTTCAAAAAGAAATTCAATGATCGTTCTGTGTGGACGCATCGGCACGTCATCTCGCGAGACGCGCGAGTTCCTGTGAACGCGCGCGTCTCAAGAGTTGAACTACAGCCTGCCAGCGATGATCAATCGCTGGCAGGCTGTAGATGCGATATAAATCGCATCAAACATGTATACCAGACGCTGTTTTGTGAACAGCGTCTGGTATACCTGCTACCTGGTCCTCTGGTGGTCCCATTTGCTGGGATCGACAACCAGAGGACCAGGTAACTATGTAAAGTTGCACCAAACACTACACTAACCCCCCCCATCCCCCCCTCACCTGTTAACCCCTTGATCACCCCATCTAGACCCCTGATCACCCCCTGTCATTGATCACACCCCTTGTAAGGCTCCATTCAGACGCCCATATGTGTTTTGCGGATCCGTGGATTGACGGATCCGTGGAACTGATCCACGGATCCGCAGATCCTCAAAACACGGACACCGGCAATGTGCTTTCCGCATTTTGCAGATCCGCACATTGCCAGAACTATATAGAAAATGCTTTTTCTTGTCCGCAATTACGGACAAGAATAGGACATGTTCTATATTTTTGCGGAACGGAAGTGCAGACCCGGAAGCGCGGATCCGTAATTCCGGATACGAGCGGGACAAAGTCTGTCCCCATAGAAATGAATGGGTCCACAATTCCGTTCCGCAAACAGAATTTCGGACGTGTGAATGGGGCATAAGGGTCCCTTATCACTGCCAGTTAGTTAGCTACTTGTTAGGTAGCTAGCGCCCAGCCCACCGCACCGCCGTCACTGATTTTGGCAGAGATTTTTTCATCCACATGACCGATGCGAATGAAAAAATCTGTGCCGTTGATTTATTTTTTTTTTTCAGCGCAGAGGCTGAACGGAAAAAAAAAAATCTCATTACCCGTATGCTCAATATACGGAGAATCGCAGAAACTCCTAATGCTGGCCATACGTGTAATCATTGCGGAGACCCTCAAATGCCAGGACAGTACAAACACCTCACATGTGACCCCATTTTAGAAAGAAGACACCCCAAGGTATTCCGTGAGGGGTATGGTGAGTTCATGCAAAATTTTATTTTTTGTCACAAGTTAGTAGAATATGAGACTGAGAAAAAAAAAAAAATCAATTTCTAACTTGTGCCAAATTTTTTTTTTCTGTGAACTCGCCATACCCCTCACAGAATACCTAGGGGTGTCTTCTTTCCACAATGGGGTCACTTGTGGGGTATTTATACTGCCCTGGCATTTTAGGGGTCCTAAAGCGTGAGAATCCAAATGCGTAAAAATGCCCTGAGAAATCCTAAAGGTACTCATTGGTTTTAGGGCCCCTTTAGCATCTTGGCTGCAAAAAGTGTCACTCATGTGGTATCGCTGAACTCAGGAGAAGTAGGGCAATGTGTTTTGGGGTGTATTTTTACATATACCCATACTGGGTGAGAGAAATATCTCTGTAAATTGACAACTTTGAATAAAAAAATGTAAAAAGTTGTTGTTTACAGCGATATTTCTCACACGCAGCATGGGTATATGTAAAAATACACCCTAAAACACATTGCCCTACTTCTCCTGAGTACGGCGATACCACATGTGTGACACTTTTTGCAGCCAAGATGCGCAAAGGGCCCAAATTCCAACGAGTACCTTTAGGAGGCATTTTTACGCATTTTCTTCTCATGCTTTAGGGCCCCTAAAATGCCAGGGCAGTATAAATACCCCACATGTGACCCCATTTTGGAAAGAAGACACCCAAGGTATTCGCTGAGGGCATAATGAGTCCATGAAAAATGAAACTTTTTGTCAAAAGTTAGCGGAAAGGGAGACTTTGTGAGAAAAACAATAAAAATCAATTTCCACTAACTTGTGCCAAAAAAATCTTCTATGAACTCGCCATGCCCTCATGGAATACCTTGGGTGTCTTCTTCCAAAATGGGGTCACATGTGGGGTATTTCTACTGCCCTGGCATTTTAGGGGCCCTAAAGCGTGAGAAGAAAAATGCGTAAAAATGCCCTCCTAAAAGGTACTCATTGGAATTTGGGCCCCTTTGCGCATCTGTAAATTGACAACTTTGAATAAAAAAATGTAAAAAGTTGTTGTTTACAGCGATATTTCTCACACGCAGCATGGGTATATGTATAAATACACCCCAAAACACATTGCCTTACTGCTCCTGAGTACGGCGATACCACATGAGTACCTTTAGGATTTCACAGGCCATTTTTATGCATTTGGATTCTCACACTTTAGGGGCCCCTAAAATGCCAGGTGAGTATAAATACCCCACATGTGACCCCATTTTGGAAAGAAGACACCCCAAGGTATTCCGTGAGGGGCGTGGTGAGTCCACAGAATTTTTATTTTTTGGCTCAAGTCAGCGGAAATTGATATATTTTTTTTTAATTTTGTTTTTTTACAAAGTCTCATATTCCACTAACTTGTGACAAAAAATAAAATTTTACATGAACTCACCATACCCTCACAGAATACCTTGGGGTGTCTTCTTTCCAAAATGGGGTCACATGTGGGGTATTTATACTGTCCTGGCATTTTAGGGGCCCCTAAAGCGTGAGAAGAAGTCTGGAATCCAAATGCGTAAAATGCCCTGTAGAATCTTAAAGGTACTCATTGATTTAGGGCCTAGCTCCAGGCTGCAAAAGTGGCACACATGTGGTATCGTCGTGCTCAGAGAAGTAGGGCAATGTTGGGTGTATTTTTATATACCCATACTTTGTGTGAAAATATCTCTGTAAACGACAACTTTCAAAAATTTTATACAAAGTTGACAATTTACAGAGATATTTCTTTCACCCAACATGGGTATATTTAAAAATACACCCCAAAACACATTGCCCTACTTCTCCTGAGTACGGCGATACCACATAAGTGACACTTTTTGCAGCCTGGGTGCGCAAAGGGCCCAAATTCCAACGAGTACCTTTAGGTTTTACATGGCGGCTCACAATTTAGCCTCGCCTAAAATGCCAGAACAGTAAACATACCTCACAAATGACCCCATTTCGGAAAGTAGACACCCCAAGGTATTCACTGAGGGGCATAGTGAGTCCGTCTGAGATTTTATTTTTTTTGCCAGAAGTTATCAGAAATTGAAACTTTTTTTTTTTTTTCTCAGAAAGTGTCATTTCCGCTAACTTGTGAAAAAAATGAAATGATACATGAACTCACCATGCCCCTCCGCGAATACTTTGGGGTGTCTTCTTTCTAAAATGGTGTGATTTGGGGGTATTTATACTATCCTGACATTCTAGCACCTGAAGAAACATGACAGGTGCTCAGAAAGTCAGAGCTGCTTCAAAATGCTGAAATTCACTTTTTGCACCATAGTTTGTAAACGCTATAACTTTTACCCAAACCAATAAATATACACTTATTGGACTTTTTTATCAAAGACATGTAGAACAATAAATTTAGAGAAAAATGTATATAGAAATATAGTTTTTTTTGAAAAATTTTACAACAGAAATTGAAAAATGTCATTTTTTTGCAAAAATGTCGTTAAATTTGTATTAATGGCAAAAAAAGTAAAAATGTCAGCAACAATGAAATACCACCAAATGAAAGCTCTATTAGTGAGAAGAAAAGGAGGTAAAATTCATTTGGGTGGTAAGTTGCATGACGGAGCAATAAACGGTGAAAGTAGTGTAGTGCGGAATTGTAAAAAGTGGCCTGGTCATTAAGGGTGTTTAAGCTAGGGGGGCTGAAGCGGGTATTATACTGACATCAGACCCACTGGATCTTCAAGAACCAAGTGGGTCTGGGTAAAAAAAAAATGGAAAAAAGTAAAAATAAAAAAACGCACATCACTGAATAAAAATTAAAAAAATAAAATACACTACACATATGGTGTATCACCGCGTCCGTAAAAACCTGCTCTATAAATATCACATGACCTAATCTCTCAGGTGAACATCGTAAAAAACAAAAAAAGGTAAAAAAAAGCAATTTTTTGTCACCCTACATCACAAAAAGTGTAATACAAAACGATCAAAAATATTACCAATCAAACCGCCATCTCATTCCGCAAAAAATTAGCCCCTACATAGCACAATCGCCCCAAAAAATAAAAAAATATGGCTCTCAGACTATGGTGATACTAAAACATGATTTTTTTTCTAAAATGTGGTTATTGTGATAAAATAAATAGTATACATATAAGGTATTGCCACGTCCGTAAAAACCTGCTCTATAAAAATATCCCATGATCTAAACCCTCAGGTAAATACCGTAAAAAATTTTTTTAATAAAAACAATGTTAAAAAAAAAAACATTTGTCACCTCACATCACAAAAAGTGTAATAGCAAGCGATCAAAAATTTATATGCACCCCATATTAGTGCCAATCAAACCGTCATCTCATCCCGCAAAAAATGGTACCATACATAGGACAATACCCCAAAAAAATAACAAAAATATGGCGCTCAGACTATGGAGACATTAAAACATGATTTTTTTTTTGTTTTAAAAATGATATTATTGTGTAAAACTTAAATAAAGTATACATATTAGATATCGCTGCGTCCATAACAACCTGCTCTATAAAAATAACACATGAACTAACCCCTCAGGTGAACACAGCAAAAAAAAAATATATAAATACGGTGTCAAAAGCCATTTATGTCACCTTACATCACAAAAAGTGTAATAGCAAGTGACCAAAATGTCATATGCACCCCAATATAGTGCCAATCAAACCGCCATCTCATCCCGCAAAAAATGGGTCCCTACATAAGACTGTTACCCAAAAAATTAAAATAAAATTATGGCTTTCAGAATGTGGAGACACTAAAAAAATATTTTTTTAAAAAAAATGCTTTATTATGAAAAACTGAAACAAAAATTCCTAAAAGGTAGTCATATTTGGTATTGTCGTGTCCGTAACAACCTGCTCTATAGAAATAGTACACGATCTAACCTGTCAGATTAACGATGTAAATAACAAAAAATAAAAACGGTCCCAAAAAAGGTATTTTTTTTTTTTGGTATTTTTTTTTTTAAATTTTCCATTTTAATCCATTTTTCCAGTAACAAAGCAAGGGTTAACAGCCAATCAAAACTCAATATTCATTGCCCTGATTCTGTAGTTTGCAAAAACACCCCATATGTGGTTGTAAACTGCTGTATGGCCAAACGGCAGGGCACAGAAGGAAGGGAACGCCATATGGTTTTTGGAAGGCGGATTTTGCTGGACTGGTTTTTTGACACTATGTCCCATTTGAAGCCCCCCTGACATGGGCGTAGCTATAGGGGGTGCAGAGACTCCATCTAAGAAACTACACCCCTCAAGGTATTCAAAACTGATTTTACAAACTGTGTTAACCCTTTGGGTGTTTCACAACAGTTATTGGCAAATGGAGATGACATTTCAGAATTTCTATTTTTTGTTACCTTGCCTCCAAAAAAGTGTAATATAGAGCAACCAAAAATCATATTTACCCTTAAATAGTACCAACAAAACTGCCACCTTATCCCATAGTTTCCAAAATTGGGTCACTTTTTTAGAGTTTCTACTGTAGGGGGGCTTCAAATTGGGACATGGTGTCTAAAAAACAGTCCAGTAAAATCTGCCTTCCAAAAACCATATGGCGTTCCTTTCCTTCTGAGCCCTGCTGTTTGGCCATACAGTAGTTTACGGCCACATATGGGTTGTTTCTGCAAACTACAGAATCAGGGAAATAAATATTGAGTTTTGTTTGGCTGTTAAGCCTTGCTTTGTTACTGGAAAAAATTGATTAAAATGGGAAAATTTCCCAAAAATCGAAATTCTTAAATTTTATCTCCATTTGCCATTAACTCTTGTGGAACACCTAAAGGGTTAAGGACATTTGTAAAATCAGTTTTGAATACTTTGAGGGGTGTCGTTTTTAGAATGGGGTCATTTTTGGGTGGTTTCTATTATGTAATCCTCACAAAGTGACTTCAAACCTTAACTGATCCCTAAAAAGTGGATTTGCTTCTAAACTTCTAAGCCTTGTAACGTCCCCAAAAAATAAAATGGCATTTCCAAAATGATCCATACATGAAGTAGACATATGGGGAATGTAAATTAATAACTTTTTTGGCGGTATTACTATCTATTGAAATTTTTGGTAAATTTGGTATTTTATTTATAAATAAAAATGTTTGACTACATTTTACCAGTGTCATGAAGTACAATATGTGACGAAAAAACAATTTTAGAATGGCCAGGATAAGTAAAAGCGTTTCAAAGTTATCACCACATAAAGTGACACTGGTCAGATTTGCAAAAAATGGCCAGGTCCTTAAGGGGTTAAACAGATTATGACACTTCCGCAAATAGCATTTATTATGCAGAGAAAGTTTCCATTGTTACATCCACACTGCAGTCCAGCACCATGGCTGTGCTTGTGCACTAGAGAAAAAAGCGCCAACTTTCGTGAGCTTCCACGGTCCCCGGCCACCAGAGAGGCTGGCATTTTTCTTATAGTGTGCAAGCACGGCCACCACTGCTGGATTACAAGGTGGTAGTAACCATGAAAACGAGCAGTGTATAATGTGATGGAAAAATGAATCCAGCCAGCAAAGGAGGCAATATGGGTAACAATACATTAGTAAGTGCCTTGTATTAACTTTCTCTACATGATAAATGGATGCACACATATAGAATTCATTTGCTGTCCACATTTTTTTGTGGCCCCATAGAAATGAATGGGTGTGGATTTGATCCGTAAAAAATGCAAACTGAAAATACGTTCTTGGGCATGAGGCCTAAGTGTGTATACATATGTACAGAGCTCTTAGCCTGTCACGACTGTGACTGATCCAGACAGGTCTGGGAGGAGAAGGTCGCAGCGACTTGCTACTCGCGATAGCTTGTGAGTTTGCTCCGTGGTTCAGTGTATGTCATCCGGGTTTTGCCTTGTGAACCTTTTTGTCCTGACTGGGAGTTTGTAGGCATCCTTCTCAGGTGAGTCCTGTCTGCCACTCCCAGCTACTATATTAGTTTCAGTTTCACTTGCAGTCATTGCCAGATATAGTCCTTACTTCCAGTGCTATTCTGACCTTTGAAGGAGATCGTTTGACGGTATTGCTGTGGAGCTCTTGTCTGGCGTGGACTGTCGTTATTGGGATCATCTTCTCTACTCGTGACTGGATAAGTCTATCTCTGCTGGAGATTGTTTGTTTGTTGCTGTCTTCCCCTGTTGTTCTCCTAGACATGAGTAATGGTGACTAGTGCTCCCATCTGCCTTTCCCCAGTCTAGTCTTCTTAGGGTGACTGAGGCTTTAGGCATCCTGCTCGCCGTACGGGTTCACACCTCGTCTAGGGTATCAGGGCAGACAGGTGCCAGCTTAGGGTTAGTCAGGGGTGGCCGTTCTATTTCCCATCCGTAGATAAGGGTCCCCCTTCCCCTCCGTCTGGTGCGACACGACTGCTGCTGGGATAGCGGTCGTGACACAGCCACTGATAGTTGACTGGGCAGTCTTAAAGGGCTGTCTCACTTCAGCAAGTTTATCATGTAGAGAAAGTTAATACAAGTCCTTTACTAATGTATTGTGTTTGTCCATATTGCTTCCTTTGCTGGCTGGATTCATTTTTCTATCACATTAAACACTACTCGTTTCCATGGTTACAGACCACCCTGCAATCCAGCAGTGGTGGTCGTTCTTGCACACTATAAGAAAAAATACAGCCTCTCTGGTGGCCAGGACCGTGGGAGCTAACGTAAGCTGGTACTTTTTTCTATAGTGTACAAGCACAGCCATGGTGCTGGACTGTAGGGTGGTCATAACCATGAAAACTTTCTCTGCATAATAAATGCATTTGCTGAAGTGGCAAAACCCCTTTAAGTGCTGCGATCAGGGGCGGACTGGCCATAAACCCTACAAGGAAATTTCCCAGTAGGCCGCTGTCCAGGGGGGTGCTGAGATCTCCCCACAGCTGCCGGCCGGGTACATCTGATCCTCTAAGCATTAATTAATGCTAGGAGCATCAGCTTTTTATGCACCTGCCCGGCAGCCACAGGTGCCCTCTTGAATTCAGGAGGATGATACAGTTGAGTACTATATTTTCTATTGATCTTTTGACCATCATGTTGCAACAAAACTACTTTCTCTTTCAAGATACATTTTACTGATAGAGGAGCAGGACCGCAATGGGATCGAATGTCGAACCGCCATACGCAAACTGCTATATGTCGTGGTTTGAGAAAGAATTTATCCTAAAGAGCTGCACAAACAGCATTGTATACTTTGAGTGTGGCAGGGTGACATCTGATCCCTCTGGGACTTTACAGATTTTCATGTGGAGGGAACTATAATTCAAGTTACGCTGGGACAATATTAAGGTCAATTTCTTGGACACCTGGGTCATCAAAAATAGTAGTGGTGGCTTGTATACAGATTTGAACATCAAGCCAACAGACCGTAATAGTCTGTTGTACGAGCAAGCATCCCCCTGAGACCAAAAAAATCACTCCCCTTCTCTCAATACCAAAGGTTCAATTGGATAGTTAGCCGGGAGAACTCTAGGGAGCTGAGACTTGATGAAATATCATCTAAATTTAAGGAACGGGGCTATCCTGATAGAGTACTTCAGGAACAAAGATAAAAGCTGCTGTTACCCAGAGAGCATAAAAACAAACTATCCCGCATTCCCCTGGTCGTCAAATATCACCCATGGAAATCGAACGTCAGATCAGCAATTAACCGACACTGGAATATTCTCCCCAAATCCTACCCACAGATGACTGAATTTCAATCCCCACCAATAGTGTGCTATAAACGATCAGAGAAGAAATCCCAATTAAGGGGTACTATACATGTGACAGCAGCTTTGTTGCGTTTTTTTTTTAAATGTCCCTGTGGCCCAGGGTTAAATGTGACATAAGTGGTTTTACAATTTATGTATGACTTTATTTTAAATGCATTGCCATTAGAACTGGACCTTAAAATATTAAGCTACTTCAAGATATCCACAGGTTTTGCAAATCTTATGTCCTCATTTATGGCTTCCATTCAGGCCTAGCTGTTTTTCACTGATCAACAAACTAGGTGATACAAGTCCTATAATACAGCGTTCCTCAACTCCAGTCCTCAGGGCCCACCTGCTGTCATGATTTGAGAATATCTCAGAATGAATACCTGTGGTTAGGCTGGATTCACACATCCATTTAATACGGACGTAAACTGTCCGTGACAACCTGGGCTGGATTCCTGCTTAGAGCAGGCGCGCACGGTGTTATTGGTTGCTATGACGCCGTGCGCTTCCTGCCGCCCCTGCAGTAAAGTAATACAGCACTTAGCTCAACGAAGCCGCTGCCAGCAGATCCCACGCCTGCGCACTAGGCTCAGCCTGCTGCGCCCGTGTGAACTTCAGCCGTTGAGCGAAGTGTGCATGCGCCGGCATGATGCGCACTTCACTCAACCCGGATATGCCCTGCAGGATCTGGCAGAGGGACGGGGAGGATTGTGGAGGCGGCGCTGAGCTGTAGAAGGCGGCGCTGAAGACCGGACGGCGAGGGGTGCGGCCGGGCACCCTGTATTAACAGACCTCCACTTGGGCACCTTAACCTCTTAAGGACATAGGACGTATGGGTACGCCCTGATGTCCGAGTCCTTAAGGACACAAGGCATACCCATACGTCCTGAATAAAATTGCATGAAAAAAAATCGCAATAGAAACATGATTCCTGCTGCGATCGTGCAGCACAAACCATGTTCACATGCCGAGGGGGGTCCTGTGCCCCCCCGTATCGGCGATCGCTGCAAACACTGCATTCAGACCTGCGGTTTGCAGCGCTTTGCGATGTATCTGATCCCTGCGGTCTATGATCGCGGGGATCAGAAACTTTAAAATGCTGCCACGTTTTTTTTTTTATTTGTCTCCTCCCCCCCCCCCGCCCTCATTGTGATGGGCGGGGAGGGGAGAGGCTTGTGGGCGTTGTGCGGGCGGTGCGGCAGGGGGTGCGGGCGGGCGCACGATCCTCTGCCCCCCCCCCCGCTCATTTTTAGGATGGCCGAGCTTAGCAAGCAGAGTGTCAGCACATTGCTAACACTCTGCTTGGCATGGATGTCACGGATGTCAGCCTTTTAACCCCTTTCATGCCGCAGTCCGTAGGGACCTCTGTATGAAAGGGGTTAAGAGGGAGGGAGCTGCTGTGGGGGCTGCTGTGCCTGGTGCAGCCCCCCTAGCTCCAGTCCCCAGCTTCCCTCCCTCCCCATCCTCCGCTGCTCTGTTATAGCAGTGGAGGAGGGCAACCATGGCAACAGGACGCCTTCAAAGGCATCCTGCTTGCCATGGTAACAGAACTCTGCTAAACGCAAAAGTCTGATCAGACTAAGTGTCAAGTAAAAAATACAGTACATTATATAATGTACTGTACTGTATTATACAGACACCAGATCCACTGTATCTTCAAGAACCAAGTGGGTCTGGGTAAAAAAAAAAAGTGAAAAAAGGTAAAAATAAAAAAAAAACATTTATCACTAATAAAAAATAAATAAATAAATACACTACACATGTTATATATCACAGTGTCTCACTTCCCAAAAAAGTTAATAAAAGTGATCAAAAAAGTTGTATCTACACCCAAATGGTACTAATCAAACCATCACCTCGTCCCGCAAAAAATAATACCTTACCTAAGAAAATTGCCTAAAAAATAAAAATAATTATGGCTCTCAGGCTATGCAGACACTAAAACATTATTTTTTTTGTTTTAAAAATATGATTATATATATCAACAGAAAAATGAGTACTACAATATCCCATAAAAAATAGCTTTTATTAAATACACTTGAAATCAATACATATCCTCAATAGGGGAGAACAAATAAAAAAGCGCCACACAATCCACCATACTATCCTTCATAAACATCTAATAAAGGGTATTAAATATGTAAACCTCTACACAGTAATAGAAATGAGACACTGGGCATATAGATGCTCAGGCGGGACACCACTACAAACACTCCTCTCTTATAATAATACCTATACTGTGGATCTAGGGTAAAGTCACCAAAGCTCCGGTGCGTATCTACGCCATCCATGAAATGAAAATACCCCGCCAGTATAGGTGTGTCACTATTCCACTAGCATTCGCCCCAATGTCCACACATCTATTTTAAAGGAGGAATTTAATGAACATACCCACAAGGATACCGCCGACTTGATGGTTGAATGGAAAGCGAGTGCGCCTCCTCTACGCTAGTTTCGCAGTAATGCTTCTTCAGGAGGAGAGACCATCTAAATTATACGGGAGCCAATTGAAAACTAGGATAAGAAGCATCTGATTAAGACATCATATCGGCGCTTCGCACACCACCCCTCATCCATGCCGACACTTTTGCCCTTCCCCTGCGTCGACCTCACTGAGGACAGGTACGCATAGCGTCCTGACGTCAACAAGGATCGCACTGTTACAGGCATTTGCGGAAGTGTCCGGAGACCAGAAGCTGCGAAGCGCACAACTGTCTTTCAATCAACATTGCCATACCTTAATATAGCCCAATGGAATCTGATACTGCCTATACCTAACTAGTCAGTGAACCATCAGTTGAATAGGTGGGACATATCCTCTATTGGCGGCATAATCTATTAAAATAATTCTATAAACTAGAGATATTATTGCCCAAAAAAAACTTTGCTTCCCATAAAGTCTATGGACCTTTCCAAATAAGAGGGGTTATTTTTGGGTGGTTTCTTTTACGTAAGCCTCACAAAGTCACTTCAGACCTGAACTGGTCCTTAAAAAGTGTTTTTTTTTAAAATTTTCTTAAAATTTTCAAGATTTGCTTCTAAGCCTTGTAACGTCCCCAAAAAATAAAATGGCGTTCCCAAAATGATCCAAACATGAAGTACACATTTGGGGAATGTAAAGTAATAACTATTTTTTGAGGTATTACTATGTATTATAGAAGTAGAGAAATTAAAACTTGAAAATTTGCAAATTTTTCAATATCTTTTGGTAAATTTTGTATTTTTTATACAAAAAAATTAACTGTTTTGACAAAATGTTACCAGTGTCATGAAGTACAATATGTGAAGAAAAAACAATCTCAGAATGGCCTGGATAAGTAAAAGCGTTTTAAAGTTATCATCACATAAAGTGACACGTCATATTTGCAAAAAATGGCCAAATAGGGCCGTGTCCTTAAGGGGTTAAGTAAGTGATTGACAGGTTATAAAAAGCTGATTTTTGTGCAAATAGAGCCTCAGTAAGGTATAATAAGGCCATCTTAGGATTCTACTTATTAGTCTGGACATGAACATATGTTTAGGTTATAGGGGTAAAATCTGCTGACAGAATCAAATTAAGTCTAATTTATCTCCATTGTAAGAAAAAGCAATTAGAGAACTACAGAAGAATACTTATCTTGTTGTCTGCCAAGCAGATGGGGGAATATTGAGCAAATAGCATCTTGCCGATAGCCTAACATATGGGAAAACATAATCCCCTTTCTCCTTTACTACAATACTAAAATAACTAATTGATAAGGCGTAAAAAATGGAGGTACTAAGCAAAAATCTAACTGAATACAGATGAGCGATTTTAATATTTTGAAATTCGTTCACATTTTGTTGGTAAAAGGTAAATTGCGTTATGGAGAGGTCTCCCCTGCATAACGGAAACGGGACGGATCTGTTTTGCAGCCCATTGACTTCTATTATGACGGAATGAATAACGGAATGCCTCTAAAGGCATTCAGTAATGTATTCCGTCATAGAATTACGTTATGGTCCGTGGTAATGGAACCCATAACGCAATTCACCTTTTACAAACAAGCGAAGTGTGAACGAATTTCAAAATATGAAATTCGCTCATCTCAAAAACTGAACATACCAAAATGTTTCATCACATCGGTATTTCATTCTTTCCCAAAATTGCATAAAATGATCTTCCTTCCACTTATTAGGTCCATAGTGGCAGGCACCTGGTCTTTAAATTAAAATCTCAGTGTGTGGGTTGACAGCTTATTTTAACAAATTGATAAGTACATACCTGGCTATATTAAAGATACCAGAAACATTCTGTCTTTATTTGACTAGGTCACATGGTTACCCAGCTATTTCTGGGTAACGTGACGGCGCATCATTTTACACCTCTGTTCTTCATGAGTACATTGGTTTATGAATACATATTGAATTTTCTTCTGTTGATATGAGGGAATTCATGATTCTTGTTTTTGAATACCTATTGACACGCTTTTTTTTTTTTTTAAGGACAAAATTTTTTGGAGATTAATTCGGGGTCCATGGGTTCCAAATTTGCACTCTAGCATCTATATGGCTTCGTGGGAACACCACTACATATTCATATCAGATTTTCCTCTGTTGCTAGGGCTTGTCTGTTATGGCGGCTATGTTGATGACATGATTTTTATTTGGGGTGGCAATGTGACAGCTGTACTGGACTTAATGCTATATTTCAATTCCAACCTCCTCAATTTAAAACTTGCAGCACATTGTCATTCTTCACAAATTGCCTTCCCTTCAAGACATCTGCCGCACATGTACAGCATGTCGGTGTCACGGTGGGGAGTGGGGGAAAACCCCCACCGTGCAATGTCCGCGGCTGCTACGCCGGAATGCAGGGATAAGGGAGCAGGGCACCTCCTAAAGCGTCCCTCTACTGGCCCTGGTCTCCTACTGCATGAGCCACCTCAGAGGGTAAGGAAGCTCATGCCCATGAACCTGGGGCCCTGAAATCCCTGTCTCGCCCTAAGATGGTTTGGGGGCAGAGACCACGTGCTCATCCTAGACCACGGATGAGAAGGCATCTCCGGAGGTCCAAAAGCAGCTGGGGACCAGACAGTGTACGCCTGGACGACAGGTAAGTAACAGAGCAAACCAAGATCCACAGAACCCACACTTACCTGCCGCGCTGGAGATGGCGAACCGGCACCAGGACCTCCTGGACCTCCATGCGGACACCAGATGCATGGGGCCTCCAGGCAGGGCAGCACACAGTCTGGATTTTGCTTAAACTCCTCCGGGAAAGCAACCCTCTTCCGAGGACACACCGAAACACATAACATACACCAGGTGGGGAAGGGCAAATAGATGCACACTGGAGGGGAAACAATAAACAATATAACAAATAAGGGTGGCTCACACAAACTATAAAGGGGAAACAAACAACAAACTCCACCACACACTCACACCATGGCTGGAGACAAACAAACTGACCTCAGGCTCCAACACACCAGCACATAAAGAGCACTGAGGCCACACCCAGCACATACCTTTGTTTGGTGTGCACAGTGTTAATGGTGAGTGTCTCGCATTCTCTAAAGCACACATGTTGCCAGCGGCAACCGCACGTGAGGCTACAACGTAATAGTCCACACGTGCGGCAACCAGGAAGCATGCCGCAGGCAAGAGCATGCGAGACCCCAGATCACGACCTTACCACAGGTCGTGGCACACATGTTGCCAACGGCAACCGCACGTGAAGCTACCGCGTAATAGCCCACACGTGCGGCAACCAGAACATAACCACCGGCAATAGCATGCAACAAAACCAAGTCACGACCTAACCACAGGTCGTGACAGTCGGGTCTTTAAAGATGGGGTCCACTCCAGAGGGGAGCGAGTGCCATAGCTAACAGGTGCCTGCTGTTTCACATTATGAATTATACTGTGGAAGGAGATCCTTCTTGGTTATTAACTGAAGGCCTCCAGTCTTAGTTTTTTTTTAAAAAGGTATATTTTATTACTACTTTTTGTTGTGCGTCTTACTACAGCATGTGCTTTTTGATAGAGTTCTAGTTTTGTGTTTGCATGCAGGACAGCACCCATACTCTATATGCAATTGAATGGTGTCCAGCTTTTTTCTAAGTATACTGTTTTATACAAAGGTAACCACGGCATCTGAGAAGCCGGAACCCAGAAGTGTGCTCTTCACAGGCAGGAAAGCCTCCCCCGGCGGAGATCGGGGAAGGCGTTCCACTGATGTAATACACAGTAACACAGTATATAGGACCGAAAAAAGACATTTGTCCATCCAGTTCGGCCTGTGAGGCAGAAGCCAATTCTCCCCACTTAAGGGGAAAATAATTCCTTCCCGACTCCAATCAGGCAATCAGAATAACTCCCTGGATCAACGACCCCTCTCTAGTAGCTGTAGCCTGTAATATTATTACAGTCCAGAAATACATCCAGTCCCCTCTTGAATTCCTTTATTGTACTCACCATCACCACCTCCTCAGGCAGAGAGTTCCATAGTCTCACTGCTCTTACAGTGAAGAATCCTTTTCTATGTTTGTGTACAAACCTTCTTTCCTCCATTCCTGGGGATAAATAGATGATGGGACAGATCTCTGTACTGACCCCTGATATATTTATGCATAGTTATTAGATCACCCCTCACTCGTCTTTTTTCTAAAGTGAATAACGCTAATTTTGATAACCTTTCAGGGTACTGTAGTTGCCCCATTCCAGTTATTACTTTAGCTGCCCTCCTCTGAACCCTCTCCAGCTCTGCTATGTCTGCCTTGTTCACAGGAGCCCAGAACTGTACACAGTACTCCATGTGTGGTCTGACCAGTGATTTGTAAAGTGGTAGGACTATGTTCTCATCACGGGCATCTTTCCCCCTTTTGATGCAACCCATTATCTTATTGGTCTTCGCAGTAGCTGCCTGACACTGTTTTTTTGCAGCTTAATTAGCTGTTTATTAAAATTCCTAGATCCTTTTCCATGTCAATGTTACCGAGTGTTTTACCATTTAATATGTACGGGTGACTTGCATTATTCCTTCCCATGTGCATAACTTTACATTTGTCAGTGTTAAACCTCATCTGCTATTTCTCTGCCCAAGACTCCAATCTATCCAGATCCCTCTGTAGCAGAAAACTGTCCTCTTCAGTGTTAATTACTTTACACAGTTTACTGTCATCTGCAAAAATAGATATTTTACTGTGCAAGCCTTCTACAAGATCATTAATAAATATATTGAAGAGAATAGGGCCTAATACTGACCCCTGAGGTACCCCACTAGTGACAGTGACCCAATCCGAGTATCTACCGTTAATAACCACCCTCTGTTTTCTGTCACTTAGCCAGTTACTTACCCACATACCCACATATATTTCTCCCAGTCCGAGCATCCTCATTTTATATACTAACCTTTTATGAGGTACGGTGTCAAATGCTTTAGAGAAATCCAAATATACTACATCCATTGATTCGCCAGTCAAGTCTAGAACTTACCTCTTCATAGAGGCTGATTAAATTAGTTTGGCATGACCGATCCCTCATGAAGCCATGCTGATATGGCGTTATTTGCTTATTTTCATTAAGATACTCCAAAACAGAGAAGTTGGCCCAGTTCTCCAGGAACCCGAACCCCTCCTTCCTACACCGGTTCTTGAGCCACTTGTTAACCTCCCTAATCTCCCGCTGCCTTTCCTGTGTGGCTCGTGGTACAGGCAGTATTTCAGAAAATACTACTTTTGAGGTCCTTGCCCTAAGCTTTTGACCTAAATCCCTGAAATCATTTTTAAGGACTCTCCACCTATCTCTAACTTTGTCATTGGTTCCGATATATGGACCATGACCGCTGGGTCTTCTCCAGCCCCTCCCAGTAATCTGTCAACCCGATCCGCAATGTGTCGAACTCTAGTGCCGGGAAGACAGCACACTGATCGGCGATCACGATCTTTGTGACAGATCGCCCTATCTGTTCCCCTAATAATGGAGTCTCCCACTACCAGAACCTGTCTGGCTTGCCCTGCTCTCCTGGTCCCTTGCTTACTGGAGCTGACATTCCCCTGACTGGCAGAGGAAGTGTCCAGCTGCAGCGGTGCCGTCCCTGAACGGTCACCCCCCTCATCTGCCAACCATGCAAACTTGTTGGGGTGTGTCAGATCAGGGCTGGCCTCACTGGCACTCCTCCCTCTACCCTGCTTTCTTACTGTTACCTAGCTAACTACCTCACTCTCCTCATCCTCCTCGCTACCACCCTCCCCCACATCTACCCCATAGAGTGCTTGCTCAGTGAGTAGCAAACTCTTTTCCAAATTGTCAGTGGCTTTCAGTGTTGCAACTCGCCTGTTTAGAGACTCGATGTGCGATTCTAAACGGGTAATTTGCTCACATTTTGAACAAATATATACACCCTCGAACGGCAGTTCCAGGACTGCATACATCAGACAAGATGTGCACTGGACGGTGCTGTCAATAATGGAAGTCATACTAAATGGGGATTACGCAGGAAAAGAGAGGGGGGAAAAATACAATATAGAGCAGTTATAACAAGATTCTTACTTACTGTGGTCCCCTTACAGCAGTAGGAAGACTAGCTAGAATCAAACCAACTGTATACAAGGATGATCTAATGAATCTATGTTTCTTGCTCCTTTTCTTAAACTCCGGTTTCTTTAACTCCACTTATGAAAGCAGCCACTTAGCCACCTATGGACCGCCGCACGCAGATACGCGTGATCGCGGTGGCCCAGTTATCCCTTGTTGACGCGCGGGCACACAGACAATCGGGGAAGGAGCAGCCAATGATCTGCGCTGGCAGGCTGGTGACTTTAAAAAAAATGAATCAAAAGCCATATAATGCATTATATTTATAAATATAATGCATTAAATGGCTTCTGTGCTCTGTGCTGGGTCCTTTTCATCGGTTGGACCCAGCACAGAGCACATGTGACAGTGAGTACACCAAGCACCAGACACACAGGCCCATATCACCCCCATCACCCCAATTAACCCCTTGATCACCCCCTATCAATCACCTGTCAATCACTAGTCAAAGGAAAAAAAATTGATCAGTGTAAACTGTCACATTTTTTTTTTCACCAGTATTGACTGCTAGGTTTAGGTCCCTTTGGTAGGTAGTTAGCTACAGTTAGCGCCCAGCCCACCGCACCCACTGATTCGCCGATTAGCGTAGCGCTAATCAGCGTTGGTACTTTATAGTATCTGTAAGTGATCAGAACTGATCACAGTCAGATCTATAATAGTATTAGTGTCACCCTAGTTCGCCCCCCACCCAAAACGCAGTGTTTGCCAGATCAGGCCTGATCGGTCGCCCACACGTGCGTTCACCCACGCCCGCCCCGCCACAGTGAGAAATTTTTTTTTTTTTTCTCACTGCACAATCACTTCACAAGCGCTGCGGCGATAAAAAAAAAGTTTCAGTTTTGATATTTTTTTATCAATCGCAGCGGCTTTTTGTACTTTGCTAGCCTCCCATTTGTAAGACAGGCTTGCTTTTTTTCTTGGGTAGTCTCAGGGAATACCCCCTAAATTTAGTTGTCCAAATGGCAAGTAAGGGGTATTCGTCTGAAGAGGCCTACAGGATTTTGACCCAGTCGGATGAGGAATGGGAACCCTCATCTGACGGATCCAGCGGGTCAGAATATGAACCTGTAGAAAGCAGTGGCAGTCTGACCCAAAGTTCGGACGATGAGGTTGAGGTCCCTGATAGCACCAGGCGTACCCGGCCCCGTGTCTCTAGACCACAGGTTGCGCAGGATCCGTTTCAAGGCAGCAGAGTGGGGCTGGCGCTGTCGGAGTACGTGGTGAGGCATACACCAGCAGCCCAGCCCATCCTGGACCTAGTACCAGCACTGCCTTAGAACATGGTGAAGTGGCGAGCACCAGAAGGGCAGTTGAAGCTGGTACGGTGGCACGTACAGTAGTTCCCCCGTCGCAGCCACCGCACAGACAGGCCCGTAGAGCCCTTAGAGTCTCTGAGGTGCTGGCAAACCCTGATTGGCAGCCCCCATCTTCAGCCGCACCAGTAGTTCCCCCTTTCACCACCCAGTCAGGAGTTCGGGTGGAGACAGATCAGATCGGCACTAGGGTTTTTTGAGCTGTTCTTCACTGCGGAGCTCTTTGACCTAGTCGTGGCAGAAACAAACCGGTATGCCACTCAATTTATAATCGCCAACCCGGGAAGCTTCTATGCCCAGCCTTTCCGGTAGAAACCAGTCCAAGTTTCCGAATTTAAAACTTTTCTAGGCCTTCTCC
Source organism: Bufotes viridis (assembly GCA_033119425.1). Taxonomy (NCBI): domain Eukaryota; kingdom Metazoa; phylum Chordata; class Amphibia; order Anura; family Bufonidae; genus Bufotes; species Bufotes viridis. Next base: position 116,469,500 of record CM065594.1, read on the forward strand.
TCAACATGGCCTGACAAAAAAACATGAATTGCGGTCATATTGGTCCACAAACCCAATTCATCACATGCCCATGTACTCTGCTGCCATGTCCAGGACACGATTTGAGACCATCCTGCGTTTCCTGCACTTTTGACCGGCTCCACAAAATTCGGCCCCTCATAGACCACTTTTTGCAAATTTGCATATTTGTATACCCCTGCACAAAACATCTGCATAGACGAGTCCCTTTTACATTTTACCGGGGAGCCTTGGCTGCAAACAATACATCCCAAGCAAGCGCGCCCGGTATGGGGTCAAATTGTATAAGCTCTGTGAAAGGGCCACAGGCTATACACACAAATTTCGTGTCTATGAGGGTAAAGATCAGACCCTGGAGCCGGTCAGTTGCCCTGACTACCTGCGGAGCAGTGGGAAGACAGTCTGGGACTTGGAGTCACCCTTATTCGGCAAAGGGTACCATCTTTATGTGGACAATTTCTAAACAAGTGTGCCCCTCTTCAGGCATTTGTTCCTAGAACAGATTGGCTGCTGTGGCACCGTGCGACCTAGTCGCCGGGGCTTCCCCAAACGGCTCGTTACCACCTGACTTGCAAGGGGGGAGAGGGCTGCCTTGTTTAACCAAGAACTGCTCGCGGTGAAATGGAGAGACAAGCGTGACGTTTACATCCTCTCCTCCATGCAGACACGACAATCCAAATTGAATGGGCAACCAGTGTCATTGAAAAGCCCCTTTCGGTCCACGACTATAATTTGCTCATGGGAGGGGTGGACTTCAATGACCAGATGTTGGCCCCATATTTGCTTTCCCGAAAGACCAGACGCTGGTATAAGAAGGTGTCTGTATATCTAATTAAATTGGCTATGTATAATAGTTTTGTTCTCTACAGTAAGGCTGGGAGAACAGGATCCTTCCTCAAATTTAAGGAAGAGATCATCGAGAACCTCCTGTATCCAGGAGGTTCCATGGCCCCAAACCCCAGTGTAGTGAGACATCTACACCAGCGACACTTCCCCAGTGTCGTTACTGGTACCTCAACCCAACCGCCACCCCGAAAAAGATGTCGTGTCTGTAGCAGGAGTGGAATAAGGCGTGACACCCGCTATTTCTGCTCTGACTGTCCTGACCACCCTGCCCTATGCCTAGGACAGTGTTTCCAGAAGTAACACACTCAGGTACACTTAGGGACGTAGGGACCGCAGGACACAAGTAGTTTTTACACTCAGGATCTAGGGTCTCTCAGGATACTAGGTTTTACTAGACCCTAACACACAGGGGTGCTAGTGTGCTACTGCAGCTATGTGAAACCTCTCCTTTCACTTGGGATAAAGTGCATAATGTACTTCTCACCATCTCTGTGCGATTTACACTTTACACATTCTCCTATGGGAGAGGAGAGGTTTCTGCTAGGTAAGTAAAGAGTGAAAAGTAAAAAACAAAAAAAAAATTAAACAGGTAGCAAGAAAAATAAATCTTGAGTTAGTTTAGGTTTTAAAAGTTTTATGATGTTCAGGTTTTATAAAGTTTTTAACGTTCAAATTTATTAGCCTGCTGCTTGTTTTTTCTTCTTTTTTTTTTTTTTTTACTAACCACTCTTTACTTTCCAGCTCGACCAACCGACGAAAACGCTGCAGCACTGATGTGCATTCTGAGAGACTCATTGCGCTGCTGTCAGAAGACACGTGAAGTCTGTGTATGCGGCGCTGCAGGACGAGATTTCTCCTCTGCAGTACAGGTACGTTTGCCCAGGCATATGAGCTGAGGAGAGGTGTTGGAGTTCATATGCTTTGGCAAACACTTTGTATCAAAAATCTGGCAAAGATGTCTTCCTCCACAATGATCGATTGATCGATGTGAATGGAGAAATCACGTTTGCCAGGACATAGGAGCTGAAGTGGGTATGGCTGTTTGGGCGGAGCCCCTATGTCCTGGCAATCGCCAGGCCCCTCTTTTTTTTTTTCTTGCATATTTTTTGGCAGAGATTTTTTCATCCACATTGATCGATGCGAATGAAGAAATCTGTGCCGTTCATTTTTTCACTCAGCCCAAATCTCATTACCCATATGCTCAATATAAGGAGAATAGCAGAAACTCCGAATGCTGGCCATACGTGTAATGATTGCGGAGACCCTCAAATGCCATGGCAGTACAAAAACCTCACATGTGACCCCATTTTGGAAAGAAGACACCCCAAGGTATTCGCTGAGGGGCATATTGAGTCCATAAAAGATTGAACTTTTTGTCACAACTTAGCGGAAAGGGACACTTTGTGAGAAAAAACAAAAAAAATCAATTTTCGCTAACTTGCGCCAAAAAAAAAAAATCTTCTATGAACTTGCCATGCCCCTTATAGAATACCTTGGGGTGTCTTCTTTCTAAAATGGGGTCACATGTGGAGTATTTATACTGCCCTGGCATTTTAGGGGCCCTAAAGCGTGAGAAGAAAAATGCGTAAAAATGCCCTCCTAAAAGGTACTCATTGGAATTAGGGCCCCTTTGCGCATCTTGGCTGCAAAAAAGTGGTACACATGTGGTATCACCGTACTCAGGAGAGGTAGGGCAAAGTGTTTTGGGGTGTATTTTTACATATACCCATGCTGAGTGAGAGAAATCTCTCTGTAAATTGACAACTTTTTATAAAAAAAATGGAAAAAGTTGTCATTTACAGAGATATTTTTCACACACAGTATGGGTATATGTAAAAATACACCCCAAAACACATTGGCCTACTTCTCCTGAGTATGGCGATACCACATGTGTGACACTTTTTTGCAGCCCAGATGCACAAAGGGGCCCTAATTCCAATGAGTACCTTTAGGATTTCACAGGGCATTTTTACGCATTTGGATTCCAAACGACTTCTCACGCTTTAAGGGCCCCTAAAATGCCAGGGCAGTAAAAATTTCACACAAGTGACCCCATTTTAGAAAGTAGATACCCCAAGGTGTTCCGTGAGGGTTACGGTGAGTTCATGTAAAATTGTATTTTTTGTCACAAGTTAGTGGAATATGACACTTTGTAAGAAAAAAATAAATTCCATTTCTGCTAACTTTTGACAAAAAATAAAAACTTCCATGAACTCACTATGCCCATCAGCGAATACCTTAGGGTGTCTACTTTTCGAAATGGGGTCATTTGTGGGGTGTTTTTACTGTCTGGGCATTGTAGTGCCTCAGGAAACATGACAGGTGCTCAGAAAGTCAAAGTGCGGAAATTCACTTTTTTGCACCATAGTTTGTAAACGCTATAACTTTTATCCAAACCAATAAATATACACTTATTGCATTTTTTTTTATCAAAGACGTGTATAAGAATAAATTTAGAGAAAAATTTATATAGAAATGTAGTTTTTTTTTTTTTAATTTTACAGCAGAAAGTGAAAAATGTAATTTTTTTGCAAAAATTTCGGTTATTTTGGAATAATATCAAAAAAAGTAAAAATGTCAGCAGCAATGACATAGCACCAAATGAAAGCTCTATTAGTGAGAAGAAAAGGAGGTAAAATTCATTTGGGTGGTAAGTTGTATGACCGAGCAATAAACCGTGAAAGTAGTGTAGTGCAGAATTGTAAAAAGTGGCCTGGTCATTAAGGGTGTTTAAGCTAGGGGGGCTGAGGTGGTTAAGGCTGGGAACACACCTAGGCGTTTCTGAATCGCGCTATGGCCGCGCGTTTTCAGCAGCGTTTTTGGATGCGCGTTTTTGTAACTAAGAAACGCGCGTCATACGCGCGATTCAGTGATTCTCCCCTATGGCATCATTGTCCATAGGCGCGTTAAAACGCCCCAAAGAAGCTCATGTACTTGTTTGGGCGTTGGGCGTTTTACAGCGTGTTCAAGCGCGCTGTAAAGCGCCAAATGTGAACCATGCCCATAGGGATGCATGGCTTTTCACATGTTGAGCGTTTTTCAGCGCGTTTGAACGCGCTGAAAAACGCTCAGGTGTGTTCCCAGGGTAAGGGTGTTTAAGCTAGGGGGCTGATGTGGTTAGTAATGAAAGCCTCAGGTAGAGTTGAGTGGTCTAATTTATAGGCCACTTTTAGGTTTGTTTTTTTTCCCCAGGGTCAATTTAAGTTCCCACTCCACCCCTGCCCCTACTGATCAGATACTGATAACCTATCCTGAGGATAGGCATTATCATTAATGATAATATTGTGTGCTTCTGAGTGACCTTTCTGACATAAAGCTGTCAGTATGATTCCTTTACAGGAAGGTCAGGCAGAGGCACACAGCATTATCAATCATGATAATGCCATGCACTTCTGTAGTCCCAAACACACAATCCCTCTCTCCCAGGGAGAGATGTCTATTTTTGAATTCTTTTGAAACACTTTTTTTCTCCAAATCTAGCCACTTATCAAGGACCATGTCACAGATGTTTTCATTTATAGAGAGTATTATGGACCTTTTTACTCAAAGACCCCCAAACATTTTATCCTGGACAGTACGAGGCTTCTGTACCTCATCAATGTCCGACCTGGATCTACCTGCCCTAAGTAATTAATCAATTTCTTTATTCTTTGTCCTCTTCTATAACTTTCTCTTCTCCTGAGTAACACATTCTGAAGGTAAAGGCTCTCTCACTCATGTGATCTGAATTGAAGGAATACAAGCTGTTCTAGGGACCCTGACTAGGGGCCTAATCGATGACATGGGGGATTTAATTTCAGCACCCATATGCAATTGAGTGGTGCCCAGATTTTTTCTAATTATACTGTTTCATACAAAGGTGACCATGGAATTTGAGAAGCCGGAAACCCGGATGCCTGCTCTTCACGGGCAGGAAAGCCTCCCCAGGCGAGGATCGGGGGAGGCGTCCCACTGCAGTAATGAGCCTGTACTAGGCTTGCAGGCTCATTACTTGGCTATTACAATTCAGGCCAGCTGGTTTCAGCACTGAATTGTAATATAGCTATTTCTGTATAGGATAATGGAGAAAATTCCATTACTCTATACATATTGCAGTCTGATAACTGCATGTTGTAGTCCACTTGGGGACTAAAGAAAAAAATTTAAATAAAAAAAAGCAAAAAATAAAATAAAATGTAAAAAATCCATAAAATTTTCCCCAAATCAAAATACTTCATAATTAAAAAAAAAAAAATCTACATTATAGGCATTGTCGAGCGAAAGAACACCCATACTATTAAAATATTGAAAAAAAAAAACATTGGCGTTTCAGAAAAGATAATAATGGCCTACTTGCAATTTTTTCATCACTTTACTTTGCAAAAAATTTTGCGTTCAAAAGAAAAAAATACATTTTTCAAAATAATTTTTTTCAATATTAAAACGCAAGAAAAACTATACATATGTGGTATCGCCATTATTGTACTGACCTGTAGAATAAAGAGGACAAGTTAGTTTTACCGCACAGTGAATGCCATAAAAACAAAACCCATAAAACTGAGGCGAAATTGCATTTTTTTTCCAATTCCGCCCAATTTGTAATTTTTTTTCCAGCTTCCCACTACAGTGTATGAAATGCTGCCATTAGAAAGTGCAACCAGTCTCGCAAAAAAAAAGCCCTCATACGGCTATGTGAACAGAAACATAAAAAAGTTATGGCTCTGGGAAGGCAGAGAACGAGAAACAAAAATGTAAAAGCTCTGCGTCAGGAAGGGATTAATGTTTGAGGCGACTCAATTACTGGTTTATCACCATATTTGTTTTCAGCTCACCCTCTACTGTATGATCTACTTGCATGAAACTGGAGCAGGGTGACTTGACAATGGAACATTTTCCAGCATGACCAATCGCCAAAATAGCCACTTTTGCTATTTTTATACTATTTCAAATAAAAGCGGATTTTATTGGCTGGAAATCTTTACACTGTCAACTACTGGTTTAATACAAACTACTACATAGCGTAAACCCAAATCAGGAAATACATTATTACATTCTAGTTTGTGCCATTCGGTGCATGTCAAGAAAGCTGTCCCGCTGGGCGAACTGTGCAGTTTTTTTGAAAAGGAAGAATCCAGGACTCCTCTAAGGCTAAGTTCCTTAACAGGGTGAACCAGCTCTTTTTGGACCATTAAGGAGTAATGAGTATAACTCACCAGGTCTTGGTAAATTTTCTGAATAACCCTTGGGATTAGGGGAGAAGGAGGAAAAGCATAGTGCAGGCCCCAAGTCTAGGTCTAGGAAAAATCATCTACTGCCCAAGGACTGTCACTGGGGTTTAGGGAGAAGAATCCATGTGCCTTTGTATTTGTTTTGGAGGTATAGAGGTCTATTTGTGGTGGTAACCAATGGTCTGTAATGTCTGGAGATTTAGGGACCACTCTCGGATCCAGTTTCTGTCTGCTGAGGAAGTCTACTACTTGATTTTCCAAACCTTTGAGGTGGACAGCTGAAATGGAAAGAATGTTCTTCTCTGCCCAATAAAATAGTTTGGTGGAGATGGAGAGCCCTGTAGGGTTTTGATCTTGTGTCTCCCTGGTGTCCTGAGGATAGGTGATCAGTAAAAAAAAAGGTCCCAGAAAACCATGTAAGAGAGAAATCGTGCGGTCTGGACTTAGGAAGCGCACAGCATTATCATGATTGATAACATTGTGTGCTTCTGAGTGACCTTTCTGTAGTCCATACCGCCCAATCCCTCTCTCACATTTTTTAGTTCTTTTGAAACACCTTTTTTCCAAATCTAGCCACTTATCAAAGACCATATGAAATGAAACACTGGCAGCAGGTTGTGGCAGGGGATGTTTTAACCTTCCTCTGTCTCTGCCACTACAGAGGTGCTGTCATAGGGGATGTAATTGAAATCTACATTGAACTCTGCAACAACTCTGTGAGTATAACAGCCAATATGTAACATACACTGCAGAGAGCATTACAGCAGGCAGAACTGTTGTGTATTTCTAAGGCTCATGGAGCATTCTTATAACCTCCTCATGAGGATCTTGTCACATAAGAGGACTACATGACACATAGGATGTGCCTACAACCCACAGCAACATAGCCCTGAGCTTGACTCCTCCCACCTCCTCCACAGATGTGGCTGATCGTATAGTCATGACATCATCATAGGTCCTTTAGCTCCTGGGCAGCACAGCTTGGAACCTGACTCTTCCCACACAGGTGACTGATCACGTGATTCTGACGTCACCACAGGTCCTTTAACTCCTCATGCAGCAGCCCAGAGTGGAGTGGACCCAGTGTAGTGTCTATATCCCATGGGCCTAAAGATTTTGCGGCACCTCAGGGTCATGTGACATGCTAAATTCACGTGGGCTTGAAGCAGCCGCGGGATGTAGCAGCAGAGTAATAGCTACATCCAGTGTGCTCTCCGGTAATAAAGATTAATAATATAATAAATAGCCCCAATTATGGTGAATCGCACGCTGAGATGGTGAGGGAGGCTTGTAATGTCATGTGACCCAGTTGATGTCACAAGGTCCCTACTACGTATGAGATTTAGACAAACTACACATGTGACTGATCACATGATTCTGACATAATCAAAGGTCCTTTAGCCCACTGGCATCTATTGAGGAGTCACTGGTCAGGATAAGTGTGATTTGTAGTCATTGTTATTATGTCCTTGTAACTGTTATATTATGTGTAGTATACATATAATGTGTATTTGTAGTACTGGGTTGTGCATGATGTTAGTATTGGATGTATAATATCTGTAGATATGTTTATGTATGGATATACAGTACATATTCTGCGTATAACAAATAGTGTATGTCTGTATACTGTAATGTAGGGATGTGTGGTTCATATTTCTGTTTATCTATAGATATGTAATATTGATGTGCACAGACATGTGAAAAAAGACTTTCCATGTAAAGTTTTTAAGAGTGCCAGCATATAAATTTATGACATATCGGTTTGAAGTGGAAGTATCCAATAAACCTACCTAAAATCACACCGATTGCAGATAGCACACAGTGGATGGGGTGACTCTGGGGTCTGCACAACTATTCTTATTGAAAGGGTTTTCTGAGACCTGAATATGAATGACCTATCCTCTGGATGGGTCATCAGTATCTGATCAGTGGGGAACCAACATTCAGGACCCCCACTGATAAGCTGTTTGAGAAGGCACAAGCGCTCATGTGAGCACCATGGCCTTCTTCCTGCTCACCAAGCACCATGGCCTTCTTCCTGCTCACCAAGCACCATGGCCTTCTCCCTGCTCACCAAGCACCATGGCTTTCTCCCTGCTCACCAAGCATACTACTGTACGTAGTATCGCCGCTGTGCTTGGTATTGAACTCTGTCTCATTCACTTCAATTTGGCTGGGCTCCCAGGCCATGTGAGGATACTTTCACATTTGCGGCAGGACGGATCTGACAAGCTGTTCAGCCTGTCGAATCCATCCTGCCGCTATTTCGCCGTGCCGCCGGACTGCCGCTCCGTCCCCATTGACTACAATGGGGGCGGAGCTACGGCGCAGCACGGCAGTGCACGGTGAGAGGCAGCCGGACATGCAGTACTTTTCGTCTGGTGGCCTCTCGCCGTGCTGTGCTGTAGCTCCGTTCCCATCCGGCGGCATGGCAGGACGTATCTGACAGGGTGAACAGCCTGTTGGATCCGTCCTGCCACAAGTGTGAAAGTACCCTGACCGATGAATGTGAGGTCTTAGGAAAAGCTGAGAGATGGTAGCGGCGCCTTTAAAGGGGTTCTGCACTTTGTTTAAGCATCTGATTGGCAGGGGTTCGACAACCGGGACTCCCGCGGATCAGCTGTTTAAGAAGGCAGCGGCGCTCTTGGAGTGCCGCGGCCTTCTCACTGTTTACCACCGGCCCAGTGATGTCATGACTAGTATCAATTGGCCTGGGCGGGGCTAAGCTCCATTGAAGTGAACAGAGCTTAGCCGCACCCAGGCCAGTTCATACTAGACGTCACTGGGCCTGCAGTAAACAGTGAGAGGGCCGCAGCGCCCTTCTCAAACAGCTGATCGGCAGGGGTCCCGGGTGTCGAACCCCTGCCGATCAGATGCTGATAATTTATCCAGAACCCCTTTAACTTTTAAAACTATAACAAATGGTATAGTGCTAACAAAAAACATTATTGGCTAATAGATTAAAACTTAGAGTGCATGGATTTGTTTTTTTGCTAGCGCTATACCAATAGTATAAAATGCTATACTGAATGTGTACAGAGGCTTTATAGTGAGCGCGAGGGCCTGCAGCACACAGTTTGTGAGAACTGGATTGCGCTGTTGAGTGTATAATATTCTAACAATATACCAATAACAAATAACAAAACAGGTGCACACTGCGGTCTTACTAAGCCCTCAAACTGATGTTAAAATTGAGAGATTAGTCAACATGTCCTACAGTGGAGGATATGTCTTAATCCCGAGCACCACGCCAAGGTCTTTCAAGTAGCTCGGGATCTAACACTAACCTACCTGTGCCATATGGGCAATACCAGGAGCCAGTGGGCTTTACAGGAATGTATAGGCCGGCTCACAGCAAACTCCTCAGTTACATCCAGCATGAAACCATGCCTGCAATCGGAGGAGGGAGAGGGCTGTGAGCCCCACCCTAGACTGGCTGATATGTCCCAGGCCTCACAGGTGCACCTAAATATAGCCTGTGGATGGAAAACAGGCTACATTTACATAGGAGTTTATACACCTCCAAAAAATTATATATACAAAACAACTGAAAGGTGGCATAAAGCAGGATGTGCTCAACCCAAAAATGCAGTTGTGCATATATATGCATTTTTGCTGGGGATCGCCATTAGCAACGGGCCACAAGTGCAGGATCTGCTCCCCTGTATATATATGCACAACTGCATTTTTGGATTGAGCACATCCTGCTTCATGCCACCTTTCAGTTGTTTTGTGTGTATAATATTCTACCAGATTGTTACTGTGATTTTTTTTTTTTTTTGTATTTTACTTTTTTATTGATTACATTTTATTATGTGCATAGATAATAAGGCTGACACTTTCAAACCTGGTACGTGTAATATCAAAATATTGTATTTATTAAAACAGTAGGTCAGAATTACTGAAGACAAGATGATAAAGGAATGAATGATATAACCAAACAAATACCTGTCATTACTATTGAAGACAAGTCGTGTTCTATTAATATTTATTGAATCATTTTTTCCCTTTCTTCTATTTTTTCTATTTTACAGCGATAATTATTAAAGTGAGGGGTCGGATGCAATAACTATATAATTTATACCTTTATCATCTAATCCAGGCATGCTCAACCTGCATCCCTCCAGCTGTTCCAAAACTACAACTCCCAGCATGCCCAAACAGCCTACAGCTGTCAGCCTACAGCAGGGCATTGTGGGAGTTGTAGTTTTACAACAGTGGAGGGCCGCAGGTTTAATCTATCAGTAATTGTGAACTAAAGTTTTAATAAATATGTGTACCAGGTGTGTGAGTGCCAGCTTTATTCTTTATACACTTATTTGTTACATTAAGCCAGTGCTTCTCAATTATTTTCTGTCATGCCCCCCCTAGGAAGAAGAAAACATTTTGCGCCCCCCTGCGCAACTGTAAATAGTATCATTTTTCTATAAAATTGTTATAAGTACACCAATCTCCCCACAGGTGAGGGCCATTAACCCCCCCTTCCCCCCCAAATCATGTGCAGGCTCCATTAACACCCCCTCCCCCCCAAATCATGTGCAGTCTCCATTAACCCCCCCCCCCCCCAAATCATGTGCAGGCTCCATTAACCCCCAATTCATGTGCAGGCTCCATTAACCCCCCCAAATCATGTGCAGGCTCCATTAACCCCCTCCCCCCAAATCATGTGCAGGCTCCATTAACCCCCCAAATCATGTGCAGGCTCCATTAACCCCCAAATCATGTGCAGGCTCCATTAACCCCCCAATCATGCAGGCTCCATTAACCCCCAAATCATGTGCAGGCTCCATTAACCCCCCAAATCATGTGCAGGCTCCATCAAACCCCCCCCAAATCATGTGCAGGCTCCATTAACCCCTCCCCAAATCATGCGCAGGCTCCATTAACCCCCCCCAAATCATGAGGCTCATAACCCTCCCCCAAATCATGTGCAGGCTCCATTAACCCCCCCAAATCATGTGTAGGCTCCATTACCCCCCAAATCATGTGCAGGCTCCATTACCCCCCAAATCATGTGCAGGCTACATTAACCCCCTCCCCACAAATCATGTGCAGGGTCCAGGCTTCCCCCCTCCCCCAAATCATGTGCAGGCTCTCCTCCCCCAAATCATGTGCAGACTCTCCTCCCCCAAATTATGTAGGCTCTCCCAGAGTCCAGGGTCCCCCACCCAATACTTACCTCCTTGGAAGCAGGCCTCTTCCGGCCTGTGTCCCGCTCGGTACTCTGCTCAGGCGGCGCGATGACGTCATCGCGCCGCCTGAACCGCTCTGATAGGCTGCCGTCACAAGGCCCGCAGCCTATCAGAGGAGCAGGGGAGGGAGACGCCTCTCCCTCCCCTGCCACACAGCACAGTGATCTGTATCGCTGTCCAGAGGACGGCGATACAGATCACTATGGAGATGAACGCTTCCACAGAGGAAGCGTTCGTCTCCTGTCACCTGGAGACCCCCTTTACAGAGCCTCGCGCCCCCCTGGAGCCCCACTATTTGAGAATTTTGACCGCAGAATCTAAGGGGTATACAGAGAAAGGGAGCTACCTCTAACTCCATCGGCTCCCCACAATGCTATTGCTGGGTGCTTATTGTTGTAATGGCACCTGTAAGCTTTACAAAGGCCTCCAGAACTGCAATGTACAGAAGTCTTTGAGGCCCAGCCCCCAGGCAACTGTCAGTGTAAAACGGCATATATTGTATTTAATTGAAACAAGGATCTGATCCTCAAAAGCTGAGGGACTAAAATAAAAAGTAAAAAATGTAAAAAAAAATGTTTTAAAAGATGTAAAAAGTAACATTTTCAAGTGAAAAAGACACTTTCCTCTAATCAAGCCATTTACAATTGTAAAAATAGAAGCCTGTAAGAACCGGCTCTATAAAATTACAACACAATCTGCTTTCTCAGGTTAAGGCCTCATGCACACGACCGTTTTTTTATGCTGTCCGCAAAAAGGGGTTCCGTTGTTCAGTGATCCGTGTCCGTTTTTGCCTTCCGTTGTGTTTCTGTGTGTCTTGGTTTTTTTTTAGCGGACATGACACAAAAGATTTTACCAAAAGACAGGCTGACAATTTTTCCCAAGTGCCTGCCAAGGGATCCGCAAAAAAAACCGGACACGGAACGCGGATGACACACGGATGGCCATCCGCATTTTTTCACGGACCCATTGACTTGAATGGGTCCGTGAACCGTTTTTCACGGACAAGAATAGGACAGGTTATATTTTTTTGACGGACTGGAATCACGGACCACGGACGCGGAGGACAAACGGTGCATTTGCCGAGGTTTCCACGGGCCCATTGAAAACCAATGGGTCCGCAGAAAATCACGAAAAACGGCACAACGGACACGGAATCAAACAACGGTCGTGTGCATGAGGCCTATTGCTGTAAGATAAACACAATGTCAGAACAAGTTACTTCGCCCCTCCCTAAAAATCGCAACACTAAGTGATCAAAAAGTCTTGCTACCCTAAAATGGTACCAATGAAAATGTCACCTCATCTCACAAAAAACTAGCCCTCACACAAGACCATCACTTGAAAATGAAAAAAAAAATTATGGCTCTCAGGAAATAAAAACGTACTTTTTTTGGTGAACACCGTAATAAATAAAAACTATGGATGAACTATAAATTTGTTTGGTCACAACTAGAGATGAGCGAATCGAAGTTGACGAAGTGGAATTCCATCCGAATTTCAGGCAAAATTTCTAGTTGCACCGAATCTGAATCTTCTCACGCTTGGTAATGAATCACATTTTTTCCTAAAATGGCTGCTGCACGTGTTAGGACGTGGAGCAAATAACTCTGGGAACGAGAGATCACCCACAATGCCATGCATGCATCCAATTAGCAGCCTGCCAGCCCCTGTGATGTCACAGCCTTATAAATAGCCGCAGCCATCTTGGATTCAGCCGTCTTCCAGTGTACTTAGTGCAGGGAGAGACGTCAGCAGGCACTAGGGAAAGTGGTAGAAAAGACTAAAACTTTTTTTGGGCTGAATAGAAGTTCAGGGAAAGATCATTAGAAGTGTAAGGAAAGGATAGGGAGGAATTATTCCACACTATAAAAGGAGAACAGTGTCCAATAGTCCAATAGGGGAGTGTACAACCTGTGTAATAGGAGCAATCCTATTACACCTTGCTGCACTGACTGGGGACCCAAATTGCGATTATACTGCTGCTTTTAGGTTTGGAATAGACGATACCTCTGTAATTCCAGCAAACATTTCTTGTTATTGGGGTGCAAGTGCTGTGTGATACAGCCATTAACAAAGTGTATTACTAGGAAATATTTGTACATCTTATTAGCCGTTGTGCAATTATATGTTCTAAAGCCTTTTTTCGGGTGTATTAGTGGAAAAAATGGCTTATTTGCCGTTCAGCAGTGCAGTTATATGTTCTAAAGCCTTTTTTGTGGTGTATTATAGTGGAAAACAAAAGACTTGTTAGCCGTTGTGCGGTGAAGTGACAAAATTACAGCGAGGATGAGCTACTAGAGGACAGTCAGCAGCTACTGCCCAGCCAAGATCTGGAGGAGACATCCGCCTCTTCCTCCAGTAGGCTTTCAAGTAGTGAGGAGAGTGGAGTGGGAGCTGGTGTTGGGAGCGGTCAGGCTCTTGGCTCAGAGACCGTTGAGAAGGACATCAGTGACGTGCAGACAGTACTCGATGATGATGTAGTCGATCGCAATTGGGAACCGGGTGACGAAGGGGCTTCATCATCATCGGGAGGAGAGGGTGGCAGATTGCGTGTGAGGCAGCGGAAGGGCCACCAAAGCCGGTAGCGTGGCCGGGAATCAGCAGGGTGGGAGCAGTGGAAGGTCGGGAGCCAAACATGCCCGGGGTAGATCACCCGCTTCGCAGGAGCCTACCTGCCCGAAAAGTAGTGGTGTAGGGTTTCACAGAGGCAGAGGCTGTAGCAGTCAGTCAGTGCGGAGTCTTGGGGGTAAAATCACCTACTTTCCGGTGTGGCAGTTTTTTGTTAAGCAACCGAATCTGTGGGCAGAAGGCGAAGCGTGGCCAGGGTGCCAATGTTGGCACCACAGCCCTGCATCAACATATGCAGCGTCACCATAAAGTGGCCTGGGAGAACTGTGGCTTCAATGTGGTGGTCCAGCCTGCCGCAGCGACAGCTGCATCACCCAGTGGCACGCACCCGATTTCAGGCAGTCAAGGCTCCACCACCTCAGCCGATGGGAGCTATCTGTCCTTCCCATCATCTACCGATCCTGATGTTCCTGCTCCTCGTACTCCTACTCCTCGTTGCTCATTTCGTCAGTACTTGATCACCGAAGCGATTGCCAAGAGACAGCAATACGCGTGTGGTCATCCTATGGTGCAGAATCTGAACGTGCTCCTGGCCAAGTTGCTGGTACTGCAGTCCCTCCCTTTCCAAGTGGTGGACTCTGCACCTTTGAGAGAAATGATGGCTTGTGCGGAGCCAAGGTGTTGAGTCCCAAGCCATCATTTCTTTGCCATAATGGCAGTACCAGCCCTACACAAATATGTACAACAGAAGGTGGGCCAGTCCTTGAGCCTGTCGGTGTCTGCCAGAGTGCACGGCAGCGCCGACGTGTGGAGCTGTAACTACGGTCAGGGACAATACATGTCCTTTACGACCCACTGGGTGAATGTGGTTCCTGCTCAGCCACACCAGCAACTTGGCCAGATGACGCCGCTTCCGCCTCCAGGTTCTCACGCCGTTGGTCATGCGACAGTGTCCGCCTCTGCCTCTTCATCCACCACTGTGTCCTCAACCTCCACTGCAGGAACAATTCACAGTGCTCCTCCAGCATACCACATGTTCAGGGCACGGCGGTGTCACGCTGTTCTACACCTCGTTTGCCAGGGCGAACAGAGTCACACAGGGGAGGAACTGCTCAGTTTATCATGAAATCGAATACTGGCTTTCTCCGTGACAACTCAAAATCGTAACCATGGTGACCAACAACAGCGCTGTGTCAAGGAGGGCTGAACCATGTGCCCTGCATGGCGCATGTCTTCAATCTGGTTGTAAAACGGTTCCTGAAGTGTTCCACCCATTTGCGAGGCATCCTAAAAATGGCCAGGAAACTTTGCATGCACTTCAGCCACTCGTACACCGCCAAACGCACCCTCCTTGAGCTGCAGCGGCGGAATGGAGTCTCCCAACATAGGCTGATATGCGACATTTGCCACCTGTTGGAATTCTGTCACATGAACAACGTCATTCTACTGCTTCATACCCTGGAACAGATGCTGATAAATCTGGCTAGCCAGGGGACTGGAGACGTGGCGCCTATGTTTCACGGGCACATGAGCCCTGTGGGGGCTGAACTGGAGGAGGAGGAGGACATTGGAGCACAAGCAATGTGTAGCGAAATGGGTGTTTTTTCTACACAGGTGACGGGAGAGGAAGAGCAGGAGGAGCAAGAGGGAGATGAGGAATACGAGGCAGATGACCCAGGCACACCGTGGCAGTATGTAGTGGAGATGGAGGCAGGGAGTCCCTCCGAGTCACTTGTGCAAATGGACCACTGCATGCTTACTTGCTTGGGTAGTGACAGCCGATTTGGCTGTCGACAGCCGAAGGGATGACTTCTGGCTCTCCACCTTGTTGGACCCTTGCTACCAGTCCAAAATGGTGGCCTTTTTTACACCCGCTGAAAGGGAGGACAAACTGAACTACTATAGAGATATCCTATGTAGTCAGTTAGCCACTGCTTATCTGCGCCATCGTCCATCCTCTCGCAGGTCTGACCAGGGGGCTCCTCTGCGCTCTTGTTCCACTGCCATGACTGCTGGGGTGTACCAGCTCCATTAGCAGCAGCTTGAGTCTAGAGCCAATGATGAGCAGTTTTCTTAACCTGCCTAGTGAAGAAACTACTCACCAGCAGCAGCAGTTAGACCTTGAGCAGAACCTGAACCAGCAGGTGGTAGCATACTTGGAAAGCACCCTACCACCCCACATTGAAGATCCGCTGGACTACTGGGCAGCCAAACTGGATTTGTGGCCGCAACTGGCTTAGTTTGCCCTAGAAAAGCTGTCTTGCCCGGCCAGTAGTGTGGCATCAGAGCTGGTGTTTAGTGCAGTAGGGGCCATAGTTACCCCAAGGAGAACTCGCCTGTCCACCCAAAATGTATGGAGCGACTGACCTTTTTCATGGGCGTGGACTAGCCAGGATTTCCACCCACCAATGCCTAATGTATCAGATTAGATCGTCCATGCTGCCTCACCCAAACCTTGCCTGACTTGCCTGTAGCACAGGCTACATCTCGGTGCACCTGTGAGGCCTGGGCCATATCAGCCAATCTTGTGTGGGGCTCACAGCCTCCTCCCTCCTCTCATTGCAAGCATGGCTACATACTGGAGGTAACTAGGGAGTATGCTGTGAGTTGGCTTTTACCCTCCTGTAATTCGCCCACTGGCCCCTAGTATTGCCCATACGGCACAGGTAGGTGAGTGTTAGGTCCCGAGCTACTTGAGAAACCTTGGCGCGGTGCTCGTGCTCAGACATGTCCTCCACAGTAGGATATGTTGGCTAATCTCCAAATTTTAACATCAGTATGAGGGTTTAGTAAGACTGCAGAGTGCACCTGTCTTTTCAATTGTTATTGTTATAGTGTTATATTGTTTATCACTTCCACACAATTGCCATCTTGTGTAGGATGTCTATTGTGGTATTTGTGGTCTGCTGTGGGCATCCTCCACTGTATGCATTTTTGCTGGGGATCGCCATTAGAAACGGCTACAAGTGCAGGATCTGCTCCCCTGTATATAGATGCACAACTGCATTTGGTTTGTGCACTTCCTGCCTGTTTAACACCATGCCATTTTTTCAGTTGTTTTGTATACTCACCCAAACCTTGACAAAAGAGACCAATTTCTTCTGGCTACCTGCCTCAGCTACTATTCTGATGCTGCCACCCGCCTGATGCCACACATCTGATGCCAAGTTCTCCTTTTTATACCCACCATCTGCGGGTACTGTTATTGCCACCCACCTCCTCACTCTGTCACTCCTGATGCTGCTGCCACCTCCACACTATGTCATTGTGCCACTCTGTGGCCTCCTCATGCTGCTGCCACCTCCACACTATGTCACCTTGCCTCTCTGTGGTCTCCTCATGCTGCTGTCAACTCACAACTCTGTCTCTGGACCACTCTGTGGCCTCCTCATACTTCTGCCACCTCCACACTATGTCACCTTGCCAGGCTGTAGCCTCATCATGCTGCCGCTGCCACCTCCACACTCTGTCATTGTGCCACTCTGTGGTCTCCTCATGCTGATGTCACATCACCACTCTGTGGTCTCCTCATGCTGCTGCAACATCACCACTGTCACCTTACCACTCTGTTTACTTCTCATGCTGTTCCCACCCTCCCCACTCCATGACTGGGCCACTATTTTTCCTTTTTGGCCTGGTTGACATCATCATTAACTTGACCCTTCTTCTGATCTGTCAGAAGGAAGGAAAAATGACATGCAAATATTCCATTCACGTTTTTTGGGGGTCAGAGGAAAAATAATCAATGATGTCAACACAAACTTACTGCTGACACCCTCTCCACTCTGTCAGGGGGCTTTAAGCGTTTAATAGAACAGGTTTTGTAGACATCTATGTGGAATCAGCTGACGAGGGTGTAAAAGGAGTGCGCTTCTTCTTGACACTAACATTGAACTGTAAGGCTCAGTTCACACTTGAGTTATTTGGTCAGTTTTGGCCATGTTACTGCCCAAATAAGTGAAGTGTGCAGTGATTCTAAGAGCGACGCCTGTCATCTGCGTGTCATACTGACTCACAGTATTGTTTCACTACCACAGCATACTCCCTATGCGTGTTACTGCAAGGCACAGTGTTCTACACAACTATACAGGCTCTCTGCAGCCAGGAAATCCGGCAAACTGGCCAAATCAAATTTTTGAGAAATTTGCTCATCTCTAGTCACAACATCTTATGTACATCAAAATCATGGCAATGAAAACTTCAACTCTTGCAAAAAACAAGCCCTCACATAAGACCAATGCCAGAAAAAAAAACCTGGCTCCCAGAAAATGACAGAAAAACATGAGCTTTCCTATATACCTTATTTTTCGCCTTATAAGACGCACTTTTCCCCCCCAAAAGTGGGGGGAAAATGACTGTGCGTCTTATAAAGCAAATGCTGCCAACTCTGATGGCTCTGATACATCGCTGCCACACTGCGATGTATCAGCGGGATGGGAGGAGGGGATGGAGGCTGGCAACACTCGCAGAGGGGCCCGATGCAGTCACTGTACTGTAATACATCGGGCCCGGCACACAGCAGTTATCATAAGAAAAGCCATGGTACAGTAATCCTCCAAGCATTGTTTGTACTTTAAACTCGGGCAATCCTCTACACAACTTACTATGAAAGCAGCAGGCAGGGCGGCAGCGTAACCTCGCGATGCTCACTCATTCACGCTCCTGCTCTGCCTTCATGAATGAAGTGGGAGGAGCGTGAATGAGTGAGTTGTACAGAGGATTGTCTAAGTTCAAAGTACAAACACTGCTTGAAGAGGATTACTGTACCATGGCTTTACTTATGATAACTGCTGTGTGCGGGGCCCGATGTATTACAGTACAATGACTGCATCGGGCCCCGCCGCGAGTGTTGCCAGCCTCCATCCCCTCCTCCCATGAAAACTGCTCCATTGTACAGAAAGCAGAGTGTAATGGAGCATTACATTAAAATATTTTACATACAGCATAAAGACTGCTGTAAGTGGGTGGCCAATGGTGTAATGGGGGTCAGTATTCACACAGGACAATATACTGTGACACATATGATACTGTGACCAGCATAAGATCATCCACACATCCCCCACACTAGTGTATGATCCACAGGTCCCCCGCCCATAAGAGTGTCATCCGCAGATCCCCCATAACAGTGTTCTCCACATGTCCCCCATAACAGTGTGTCCACCACAGATCCCGCCTATAACGGTGCCATCCACAGATCCCCCATAACAGTGTCATCCACAGATCCCCATAACAGTGTGTGATCCACAGATCCCCCCTATAACAGTGTGCCATCCACAGATCCCCCATAACAGTGCCATCCACATTCCCCCCTATAACAGTGTCATCCACAGATCCCCCATAACAGTGCCATCCACAGACAACCATTAGTTCAAAAAACACCAGAAGCACACCTTTTGGTTCAAAACATTTTTTTCTTATTTTCCTCCTCAAAAATCTATGTGCGTCTTATCATCAGGTGCATCTTATAAAGCGAAAAATATGGTAACTTACAGCTAGTTGGATATTATACTTCATATACGTGTTATATGACTCGCCCTCCTTTTCCCTCCCTGGTTGTATAACAAAAAATAGGCATTCTCCTGACTGATCTGCTAATGATGGACAAGAACAGAAAAAAGGTGGCTGAGAGAATATTAAACTTCACCCTAGAGATCATTTACCTGCTGACTGGAGAGGTAAGGGGTTCTGGAAATCATGTCACCTGTAAAGTCTTGTATCTCATAATATAGCAAGGACATGACTGTAGAGGTGAAGGGAATGAATACAGTGATATTATTGTCTCTCTCCATGCACAGGATTATATAGTAGTGAAGAAAATGACTGAGGAAGGGTGGAGAAGGAACCAGCGTCCTATCTTGATGCCTCCACCTCATTCACTGATAGATGGGAGAAACAACTATCAGGAGATCCTGCAACTCACCAACAAGATCAATGAACTTCTGACTGGAGAGGTTAGCGCTGCTGGGAATGATGGGAGGTGGCAGGCTGATGACTATAGTCTTGTGTGTAAAGGCAGTTTGTTAAATTGCCTGGGGGCAGAGGGCAATTATTGGGAAAGGCCTGTGAGTGGGTTTAAAGAATGTAAGAAGCCATACTCACCCCCACTGATCCTCTCCTCCTCCTGTTCTGACATTTAAAGGATCCCCACTTGTCTCTGATTCTTGGTTCATGTCAAGCCAGCATCGGACTGGGGTTCCTTGGGCCCACCAAAGGAAATTACTCTTATGACCCAACCCCTATATCATCAATAAAGTATAATTGATTAAGAACCTAAGACAAAGACCCTAGTGGCTAGAGATTAGCTCCAAAGGCAGCTCCAAATGCAGTTTTTCTCTTATGCCTTTGGGGTTCATAATGGCTTCATAGACCCGGCTCACCGGAGGATCCTCTGGTACTCTAGCAGGCCAGTCTAGCCCTGCATGTCAACACAGAGTAAATGTAAATGCCTAAAACCTCTCATTAACTCATTATCCTTTTATAGAGCCCCATTAAAACGGTTTTCTGAGATTCTTTTTTACTGACATCCTATCCTCTGGCTAGGTCAGCAGTATATGATCGGTGGGGATCTGACATCAGGGTTCCCCGCCAATCCCCTGTTTTGAGAAGTTAGGGACGCTCACCAAGCATAGTGCCGTACATAGTATAGTGGCTGTTCTTGGTATCGTAGCTCGGCACCATTCTAGGTCACGTGAACGATGAACTGACGTCAACGGCCTAGAAAAAGCAGAGACAAGACCGCAGCGCTCACAAGAGCTTCGGTGCGATCCCGAACAGCTATTTGGGAGGGGTCCCGGGTGTCGGACCCCACCGATCAGATACTGATGACCTATTCTGAGCTAGTTTACCAGCTAGTTTACCAGAGAAGTTGCCTTGATAGGTTGGATCTGAGTCTGGGGCATTGTATGTTGAGTCTAGTTTCAACTTACAGTAGGTCAGAAAAGACCATTGTATGTTGGTAATATTTTATCCTGAGACCATGTATCTTGAGGGTACTACACCACACTTCCTGTGGGTAAGGAGATCTGTATACAGCGTGATAATTACACCTTTGATGCCTCTGTTCATCAGTAAGTTGGGAATTGAAAAATCTGAAGACACTGAGATATAGTGAAATAACTTTACAAAGGATTTGAGAGTGGTGGATGCCTGGATAGATAATGCTCTGCAACATTTGGGTAGGTCAGCATTGTCCTACTAACAAGGTGTAAGAATGGTGGTCCAGGCCATATCTACTTAACTTCATAAAGAATAGTTAGGTTGATCAGGGAGTCTAAGCATGGTATTTTAGCATAACTGTAATTTCTCATGTCAAATATCCACCAAGCTGTTTGGTCAGCAGTGAGAATCAGTGTACAGTTGTGTTAAAGACCACTTCAATATTTGAATCTATCTCCATCCAAAATCTGAATCTTTTACTTTTTGAATCTTTGGGAACATCAATATAATAAAATAGCAGAGTAATTTAACTGTTAACAGCAATCCAAAGGCAAATTGCCAGATTCCAAAAAATGGTATAAGGTATTGGAGGCCCCCTAGAGCAAAGGATCTGGAGGGATGTTCACTGGCAAGACTGGAGTATTCAATCTAAACTGTCCATTTGGAATCAGATTTTAATAATGATCCTTTCTTTATTAAACCCCTTTTTAACATTTCAGGTTAGTAATTAGGGGTGCTGAGATTTAACAATATGAAGTAATTTTATAGCTTGGTATAGAATGGTCAACATAAGTGGCTGGTCACCTCAGGGTATTTAGACTACCTTCCCCTGTGGTGCCTGAGCAATAGTTTCTAGTTCCCTACATGTCCTGCAAAGGTGTGCTGTTATATTGTTGACTGCCCTGTTTTTGGTTTTGACCCTTCATTGCCTGACCTGATTTTAGTCTGTTCTTGTATTGACCCTGTGCTACCTGACCTCTGACTGTTTGCTGGATTGCACATACACTGTCTGCCTTGGCCTGTCCCTGACTACTGCTTTGCCTGATCCCTCAATGTTTCTTTACCCCCATGAATCATCTGGCTACTGTGGGTGGTTCCCCTGCAGCAGAATCCTGGTTCCTCTGCAGTGTTTAAGGGTGGAAGACCAGGGGTCTGCCAGGATGTCACTCTTAGGAGCATCCTCAAGCCAAATCTGTTTCTGTAGGCACAGCGGATCCATATATGCTTTGTAACAGAAATATTTCACGAAAGCTATGAAATCAATCATAAGAGTGGAAGTTTATCTGTTGTGGGATTATCTAATGCTTCAGGCACCAGATCATCGTGCTCCCTTTAAACACCACAAAGCCATAATCATATCCTCCTTTTTAGGCTACATGCACACGACCGTTGCCTGCCTCTGCGTCCGCTCCGTCCGCAAATTTTGCGTCCGTCAAAAAAAACGGATGACGGACCGTTTTTTTTGATGGATCCGTTTTTTTGGAAGATCCATTGTAATAATGCCTATGTCCGCAAACGTGAAAAAATAGGACATGCTCTATTTTTTTGATGGAAGGTAAACACGGACCACGTATGCGGAACAAAAACGGTTAACCATCCGCATTTTTTGACGGACCCATTGAAATGAATGGGGAAGCATCCTATCCGTGAAAAAAAAACGGAACGGACGTGGAAACAAACAACGGTCGTGTGCATGAGGCCTTATTCTGACACTTAAAAGGGTTTTCTGAGATTGTTTTTACTGATGGCAGAATACTTAAAGGTTATTTGAAATGCAATGAATTTCAAAGAAGTGAAAAAAATCAGACTTAAATGTTTACAAGCTTTAAGGCCAAAAACTTCTTATACTTATGGTGTCTAGAGAATTCAACAGACTGCAATTTGATGAGGAAAACTTGTTGCTTAGGACAAGTGATCTGGGTTCTTTATATTCCTCTCATATGCGTACTAGCTTCCAGGAAGCATATATCTTTTCCAAGGCAAGCTGGATGAGATTTAAGGAATCCAGAAATCTGAGTATCCCTAACAAAAAGTTGTTTGCTAAGTGTTTTGGTAAGAACCTGCAGAGAGGTTGGGGCTTCTTAGCCCTGATGAAAGAAAGAAAGATCCAAGGAAGTAGACGAAGTTGGCAAAGCTAGCAGCTTCTTGGCCTCTTCATGGAACTCTGTTTAGCATCGCAATACTGTTTAAAGAGGTTATTCAACTCTGATGAACTGATGTCATATCCCCTAGGCCCCAGTGGGGCTGAAGTTCTCTGGGCTATGTGACCAATGGTTCTGACATCACTGGTCTAGGGTAAGCAGCAACAAGGCTGTGGCGCACACAGGAGCTCTGGGGCTTTCTCAAACTGCTGATTGGTGGGGGTCCCTCCACCGATCAGATGCTGATAACCTATCCAAATGACAGGTCATCGGTTACAAAGAGTCATATAACCCCTTTAAAGAGGACCTTTCACCAAAAAAAAAAAAGTGTAATAGTTATATTACCTTTTAGGGGACCTGCCTCTGAAGTCTTCATCATATTTTTTTTTTTTAAATGACCCCCCGTTCG
This sequence comes from Bufotes viridis, assembly GCA_033119425.1. NCBI lineage: Eukaryota > Metazoa > Chordata > Amphibia > Anura > Bufonidae > Bufotes > Bufotes viridis. The sequence continues at coordinate 116,492,817 of CM065594.1, forward strand.
GCCGCCTTTGTCCCCGATATGTCCTGCGCCTCATATGCAAATGAGGCACAGAAAGTTCTAGTAGGCGTCTCCTCGGATGTTCTGGTGGGCGTGCCTGGGCGTTTCTCCTCTCCCCCTGGCTGCGAGCGCATCCAATAGCAGCGCTCGGCTCTTAGCCAGGGAGAAGGAGCTCAAGTTCTCACGAGAACTTGAGCTTGCCGAATCCCGGAACCCGCGCCATCTTGGATTCCCCAGCGCAGAAGAGGAGCGTAGCGAGTGTACCAAGATGGCGCGGGTTCCGGGACTCGGCAAGCTCAAGTTCTCACGGTTCTCGCGAGAACTTGAGGCTCCTTCTCCCTGGCTAAGAGCCAGCGCTGCTATTGGATGCGCTCAGCCAGGGAGGAGAAACGCCCAGGCACGCCCACCAGAACATCCGAGAGACGCCTACTAGAACTTTCTGTGCCTCATTTGCATATGAGGCGAGACTACTCGAGGACAAAGCGTCGAAGTCATTATAAAAAATATGGTGAAGACTTCAGGGGCAGGTCCCCTAAAGGGTAATATAACTATTACACTTTTTTTTTTTTGGTGAAAGGTCCTCTTTAAGTGTATGCTGTTCTCATTGTCTGCCTATGTACCCAACTTCTGCCTGTTAACAAAATCTCTGCTGCCTTTCCTGACCTTAGCATGTGTACAGTATGGTCCCTTTGCTATATTCCCTGACCTTGGATTAGTTTCACAGAATTGCACAAACTCTGCCTGCCCTGACCTCTGCCTGTTTACAAGTATTGCCTGACTCCTTAGTGCTTCGCACCACTGTCTCTGACCCCAGTGGGCCAGCTGCCACAATTCTGGTGTAAAAATTAAGGTAAGCCAACCAAATAATTGGTGTACAGTTAGACAAAAGTGTCTATTCCTGTACCATATCATCCAGTCCGAGACCCTATGATAAATCTTTTGCAGGTTTAAACCACCTGTCTAATCTTAAATCATCTACAGGTTTAGTAGATTTGGGCCTTTAGATTCTATTCACCTTTTGTAGTCAAATTACCTCTTTCTATCTGTAGAATAACACCTTAAAGATTAAAGACTATATACAGTATATATAAGGACAGAACCTTTGACACTTGATTAGTGGCAATTATGTACAACACAAACATAGTTTAATATTTGTATGAAATAGAAAGATGTTTTGCTGTAATAACAATATCCAGTAATAGCTGTCTATATTTCAGGTTTCTATGAGGTGTCAGGATGTTACTTTCCATTTCTCCATGGAGGAATGGGAATATTTAGAAGGACACAAGGATCAGTATGAGGACATTTTTGTGGTGAATCAACCTACTTCCATGTCACCAGGTAAGACAAGACTTTCCATGACTGAACCGATAATTACCTGATTATCAGTGGAGATCAGGGCTGCGTTTACATTTAGCAGTCACCTCCTGTGTATAGGGAAAATCGATCAATACAGAAATCGCTTGTCCCTATAGAAGATCATTATTCTTGGGCAGTAAATGGCTGGTTAGACCAGTGTTTCCCAACCAGTGTGCCTCTAGCTGTTGCAAAACTACGACTCCCAGCATGCCTGCACAGCAAAAGTCTGTCCGGGCATGCTGGGAGTTGTAGTTTTGCAACAGCTGGAGGCACACTGGTTGGGAAACACTGGGTTAGACAACATGATCTCCTGCACAGAAAATTATATAAGGTACAGGGTGAAGGATGATCATCTTACACTCGTTCATCGGGTAATTGCTGGCAGCTTTTACACAGGCCAGTTATCTGGAATGAGCATTTCTACAAACACTCATCCCTGATAATTGGCTGATTATGGTTTAGTTGTAAAAGAACCTTCAGAGCATGCTACTTTTCATAACATCCCAAAAAATAGTTGTATGCAGACTTTTCAATGTTTTGATGGAGTAGCATCTGACAGCTGCTGGTTTGACCCAAAAAAGACACAAAAGTGACACCAAAATGCATCACATGTGTGTGAGCCACATTCAGATACAACATCTTTAAAAAATTTACAAATTCATAACATGCACATAATGTTGCTTATTGTGTCTTTAAAAAATAGATTTACATTTCTGTTACATAAGGATTGTGTGGCAAAACTTGACCAAATCTGAGGTGATAAGCCCTTCTACTTTTCTGTTGGATGCTACTTTGCCGTTGACCAGGGGTGTAGCTAAAGGCTCATGCTCCCTGGTGCAAGAGTTCAGCTTGGGCCCCCCTTTTCTCAGTGCTTTGTGGCCAAGGGCAGGGAAGCACAGTGCCTTCCTGCTGCCTGACACTGAAACAGCAATCCCCCAATGCTAAATTCTTGACCTAACCCCTTCCCTCCAGCCATAGGTGTAACTTAACCAGCATTTACTTTCTATGATACCGGTGTCTTCTTATATGGCACAAGGGTCTTTGGGCCCCCTCAGGCTCCTGGGCCCAGTAGCGACTGCTACCTCTGCACCCCCTATAGCTATGACTGAAAAAACTACACTGTATACACAAGGCAAAGCATTGAAATAAAGTGCTTACCTTGAAGATCATATATAAACGCATTTAAAATATTTTGCAACAATGACAATCACATCTAATTTATTAAAATTTGCATGAGTTTTGTGGTTGAACAATAGTTTTGGCACAATAAATTTGACTCGTCTGGGTTGGGAAACTTACAGTACATCTGAGATTCCTCCATTTAGATTGCATCAAAGTGACTGTTGCATTTTGCTCATCCTGCTGTGCCACTGTAAATCTCTGGGAAGCTGCTGCCTGTCCTTTGTTGCTGTCACAAAGCTGGTGTTGACCTCCAGTGTCTCTGAATAGATATAACTTTGGCCTACTTTTAAGTTGCCCCCTGCTGTCCACCCTTTAACCCCTTTCAGGGATCTGGATTCTGCTACAGGGGAATCACCAGGCTGCTACCTCTTGAATTATACTCTTTTCAGTGACAGTGGTCCCAGACGGGTCAAGAGACATTGGTGTGTGGCACCCAAGGGACAGCCTGAAGCACAGTAAGTGGACAGACTGAAGTCAGGGCATGGGAGTCAGGCAGTAATCAGGTTAGGCAACACAGAGTCAGATCCGGTAAACAGGCAGAGATTGAGCACAGGAAATCAAAATGGAATAATAACACACCTTTGCAGGACTAGAGAAACTAAGACCTATTGCTCAGGGATGCATTAATTAACTGGGGACAGATTTGAGTGTGTGTGCAGTAGCTTTAAGAGGCATAGAGAGCACATGTCCGTGCCCCAAAAAAGCATGAATTAGCAGAAGGAAGATAGCATGGGACTGAAGTGGACACACAACAGCGGTGGCTACTAACCGCTGGTGATACAGCTCTGCAGGAGAGGTAAGTATTTTGTCAGTCATGGCCACTGAGGGCAGGAAGAAGATGGCAACCCCAGACTGCCAGCATTACAGCCACTGTCACCAATCCTGACCACCAGTGGTGCACAATACTGTGTGAACATGTTGCAAATTGTTCTGCACACTCAAGATTAAGGTGACAGCACTATATGGGGGCATTATAAGTAAGCAGTGCTACCCTCGCTAGTAATAGGCAGCAGGCATGGCAGTAAGGTGATGGCACTATATGGGGGCATTATAAGTAAGCAGAGCTTTACTTGCAATTCTAGAAAGAGAGAGCAGTTTTGGCAGTAAGGTGACGGCACTGTATGGGGGCATCTGGTACTGTACGGTTTGCCCACCAGTCCACTCATTCTCCTAGACTTGAATGGATATGCCTCTTAGTAGGCCTCAGGGCAGCCAGTCTGTCATTATCCGCTGGTCACACTAACTCTGGGCTGGTACATCCGTAGCCCATTCTGAACCAGCAATGGCTCCCATAGTTTCTTAGTCTCTTGTTTCAGCTATGCTTTAGCCCTGCTGTGCACCACCACTCAGGCTCCCTCAGTCTGCAGCTCAATAGTTTGTCTCACTGTGTCTACATTTAGATCAAATTGCTAAGCGCTTCCTTGGCAGACCCCTGTGGGACTACGTGTGGTTACTCCACAATTCCTTCTTCTGATACCAGCTCTCTCTTTTTATCAACTCTCCTGCCACCTTTCAGTTTACTGATGCAACACATAGTCCCAGAATGCTTGCCATCTTTTCACTGACACATGCCACATCCTACCCCTCCAAGCTGGCAACTGGGCAACCATGTTCCTGGTGCCCAGCAATACTCACAGAGTTTGGTGTTACCACCAAATTCAGAATCATGTTAGCTCTTTAAAACACAAGGGGTTAAATAGGTGCATAAAGAAATGTGTGACAACATTGGAGGATGCAAACTGGGCAACAATAACATTTAAATGTAAAGACGCTTTTAATGTAAGGTGGTGAATTATGATGGTTTACACTCCCTTTTCACGGCTGTTTTGCTGCTTTGGTTGAATAGACAAATGTCACAAAATTTGGCTGAGTTTTATTTTTTTAAATCCATTCAGTTTTCACCAATCTCAGGTAATAACTCTATAATAATTGTAGGCCATTATGTTCCATCACTATAGGTATGCCTTCTACAGATGAATCCAGTAAGGAAGAAAGACCAGAGAGATGTCATAGTCCTCTATATTTCAAGCACTTTCCAGATGAAAATGAAAATGGCCCACAGGGTCACCAGGTAGATAATGTTGCCAGATGCTGTATTGTATATGATGGTGTTTGATCTCTTGTCATGAATTTAATATTGAAATTAAATTAGAGATGAGCGAATCTATTGTAAACTAATTGGATTTCTTACAAATTTCACAAAAATGAATTTGCCAAACGAATCAGAAGTTTTAGAGTGAAAACAGAGCTGCCCGGCACTATATTTTATTGTGAATATTGGCATGAAAAACCTTGAGGGAAGAAGAAGATGGACAATTACATGACATTAGGAGGAAGTGGGGGTGGAGGGCTTTCCCTGATGGGCTCAGTGTCTGACTGGTCAGCCAATCGGGCTAGACTCAGGAAGTTTCTTTGCTTACAATGACATAGAACGCCATTTTGTGTACAGTTTAAGAGCTGGAAGGATGTGTTGGGGCAGATCTGACAAAAAGCAGTTGCAGACACATTCCACTAATCTAGCTGTACTAAGGAGACTATAGGGAGTTTCTACAGTTCATAGGCTTATTGCCAGCATCAATCTTAACTCAAAAAATATCTAGTGGACCCTTATTGTTAAAACATAACTTTTACTTGATATATAAGATAAAATACACCACATAACCTGATAGTGAGATAAACAATTGTGCCAACGTTAAAAATAGCCACCTAGTGGCAGACAATGTGACTTACAGATGTAGATTAGGGTGTAGCATAACCGGCGGGGCAGAGTGGGATATCTGTCCCTAGTCCGCCCTAAATCGGTCTCAGCCCAGGGACAATCCCTAATGGTGGAATTTCCCTGTCCCGGTTCCTGACCTGTTTACACCCTATGCTCACCCTTATTCAGTCATGAAAAAACCGTCGGCCCCTCTTATACCATAGTGCATGATAGGTACAGGTATAAGGTGGCACAAATACACATAATTCCCCATATTGTTCCCGACGCGTTTCGCCCTTTCGGGCTCCTCAGGGGGAATATACTGCAAATAACACAGTTTCCTAGATAAGATATTATCATCGGAAGGAAAATTGGGGAGAAGTTGATTATAGTCCTGGTACATAGGATAAAGTAAAAATGACCTACTTGGTTGCAGTCACTAATACATTAGGCAAAGCCGAGGTGGAGCTCCATAGGTTTTGATATCCAATGATAGGTTCAAACAGATAGCAAGCTCCAACCTCCAGCCAGACTGCCTGCTGCCAAAATTTCGATGCGGCCAGCATCCCAATAGCATACGTTCTGCTCAAAATGCTCAACAATTGAACATTTCTCTTCTTCTAAAAAACAGTTTAAATTTACAATTTAAAACTTTACAATTTACAAACGGAGATATCAGTGCATTATACCTATGTTACTGAACCCGTTACATATTATTGCAAGAACTGGTAGTTACAGCAATATACTGCAAACATTTTTTAATACTAATATACTGCAAACATTTTTTAATACTAACTACTACGTATTATTAAATGCATTGCATATTGCTGCAAGAAAAAGCAATAATGCAATATACAATACATTTATTAAGACTGACGTTTTAGACATCGGTCTTAATTAACCCCCGCGCTGGCGGTGGATTGCTGACGTCATGTATAGGCGCCAGCCTCTACATAACTTTGGCGTATCCACCGCCGATTCTAAACGTAAGATGACTTTCTTGCTGTCTTACATTTCGACCATTTTCTACTTCTAAACCAGGCATAGAAAATAATGAATAAGAAGGGCCTGCCACTTTTTAGACCTGGCGTGAACTTGGAAGAAGTCGCAGATTCTGCCGCACCATGGTGTGCGACAGAATCTGCGCCAGATATACACTTATATCTGTTCCTAAATGACCTCCATAGTTTGGAGGTGCTGGTCTAACTTTCTTTTGTATTTAGAAAGGCTCTAATGTTGAGCTGAAACGCCAGGTCCATTTTCTAATTAAATATTGAACTTGCAGTCAAATGTTCAATAATAGCACCTCCTGTTACTTATCTTGATACTTTTTACATTTCCATTGCTGCTGTATGTTTGTTTCTTTTGTATCGTACATTTGGGGTAGTGGCTTACCCTATTTAGATCTTGCACTCCCACCCATCTGCCTACTGCTTCTAATCAGAGTATCATATGGCTGGATTCTACATTGCCTTGAATTTTGTAGGCCAGAAGCCCAGGAAAGACAAGTCTTTTTGTGTACGTCCCATCTGTTAGAAGCCACCTTGTCATTAGTAGATGTGCCCGACACAGTTTTGATCAAACATGCACAAAGAGCTTCTAATTTTCATATAGTAAGTGTAACAGTTGTGTAATCTACTTTTATTTGTTTTTACATTGCAGCTATGGTAGCTTGCACCTGATGCCCTGTTTTTATACAAAGTTTGGAGGTGCTGGTATAACTTTCTTTTGTACTATCCAGAGCAAGGATGACCAACCTGCGGCTCTCCAGCTGTTGCAAAACTACAACTCCCACCATGCCCTGCTGTAGGCTGATAGCTGTAGATGGTGTGGGCATGCTGGAGATTGTAGTTTTGCAACATCTGGAGAGCCTCAGGTTACCCATCCCTGATCCAGAGGATAGGACATCAGTTACAAATAGTAAAAACCCCTTAAGGACCTTGCTATTTTTCACCTTAAGGACAGGACATTTTTTGGAAATTTGACGTGTCACTTTATGTGGTAATAACTTCGGAACACTTTTACTTATCTAAACCATTCTGAGAATGTTTCCCGCAATACATTGTACTTCATGATAGTGGAAAATCAGAGTCGATATGATTCACTTTTATTTATTTAAAAGTCCAAAACTTACTGAAGATTTGGAAAATCACAATTTTCTAAATTTGAATTTCTCTGCTTTAATATAGTGATACATCATACAAGAGTCATTACAGTTCCTATATGTCTGCCATATTCCCATATGTTTTTTAGGGTTCAGTTCAGTTATGAAGCCATTTTGTGGGGCTTACATAGTGGGAACCACCCATAAATTACCCCAATTTAGAAACTACACCCTCAAGTTACTCAGAACTGATTTTCCAAACTTTTTTGTAAAAGGGAGAAAAAATGTAAATTTTACTTTTTTTTGGCAGGTTTTCCATTTTAATCCATTTTTTTCCTGTAACACTTCAAGGGTTAATAGCCAAAGAAAACTCATTATTTTTTACCCTTATTCAGAAACATCCCACATGTGGTTGTAAACTGCTGTATGTGCACATGGCAGGGCGCAGAAAGAAAGGACATTTAAAGCCCCCCTGATGCACCCCTAGAGTAGAAACTCCAAAACAATTATGGGATAAGGAGACAGTTTTATTGGTACTATTTTGAGGTACATATGATTTTTGATTGCTCTATGAATCACGCTTTGTTCATTTTTAGTTTTTTTTATGGCGTTCACCTGACAGGTTAGATCATGTGCTATTTTTATAGAGCAGGTTGTTACGGATGCAACAATATCAAATATGTCTACTTTTAATTTTCTTTTTTTTCTGGTTTACATAATAAAGCATTTTTCTAAAAGAAAATCATATTTTTGTGTCTCCATTTTCTGAAAGCCATATTTTTTTATTCTTCTGCTATTCATCCTATGTAGAAAGAGATCTGTGAAAAGAGTTGATGTTTTTATTGGTACCATTTTTGGGTACATATGATTTTCTGATTAGTCAATATGATACATTTTTGCGCAAGGTGACCAACAGATGGTTGTTATCAGCATTCACCTTAAGTAAATTGTGATATTTTTATAGAGGTTGTTATGGACTCGGCAATACCTAATTTGTCTATTTTTAATATTTATTTTGATTTTACACAATAAAAGCTTTTTCGAAGGAAAAACAGTCATGTTTTTGTGTCTCTTTTTTCTCAAAGCCATATTTTTTTTATTTTTCAGCCAATTATCTTATGTAGGGGTTAATTTTTTGCACATGAGGGGACGGTTTGATTAATACTATTTTAGGGTACATACAACTTTTTGATCGCTTCATATTACACTTTTTGTGATGTAAGGTGAAATTTCTTTGGCACAGTTTTTTTTTTTTTTTTTTTAATGGCATTCAGACAAGTTGGATCATGTGATATTTTTATATAGCAGGTTATTCATTTGTATTGTACTGTATTAGCTATCAGGGTATTACACAGTGTAATACACTGATGGTTTGCCTTGAGACCCAGCTTGGGGGCTGGGCCTCATAGGTCTCTGTTGATACCGGGCCTCAAGGCCTTTGAAAGGCTTGGGGCTGCCATGGTAACCATCGGGTCCCTGCCACCGCAGTGCGGGGAGCTGGTGGATCAAAAGAGTCAGCACAAACCTCTCATATGCCATGGTCAGCGCTGACTGTGGCATATGAGGAGTTGATCCACTGGCATCTGTGTTATCACCGATGCTGGTGGATGTAGCAGGGGTCTGGCTTTCAGTAACAGCCGGGCCCCTGCCGCTGATTGCGGCACCGTGTGTGGGGCAGGGGAAAGAACCCAGGATGAAAATGCTCGTCCTTTTATGAATAAAGGTAAAATATATTGATGCAAATTTACCACTAACATGAAGTACAATGTGTCATAAGAAAACAGTATCAGAATGGCTTGGATAAGTAAAAGAATTCCTAAGCTATTGCCGGATAAAGTGACACATGTCAGATTTGCAAAATTAGGCATGGTCAGGAATCGGGGTAAATAGCCTGGTCTGGAAGTGGTTAAATTACAGAAAAAAAGCTTGCAATTTTGCTTGCCTCATGAAATGTCTCCACAACAGAGTACTGCAAAATGAAAGACCAAGGCTTCAATATCCGGGAGTCAATATGTTTGTTGGTGCAGCACCAGCTATCTGACCAGTAGTAGTAGTTGACCGCAGTTCCCCCTGACTTCCGATAGGTACCACATTATTATTGAGGATGAGATTGTGAATGAGAGGTTGAGATTATGGAAGAGGATGAGATTGTGGACTTCAAAATGCTTGGGGCTGCCATGGCAACCATCGGGTCCCTGCCACCGCAGTGCGGGAGCTGGTGGATCAAAAGAGTCAGCACGAACCTCTCATATGCCCTGGTCAGCGTCGTGGTCAGCGCTGACTATGGCATATGAGGGGTTAATCCACTGGCATCTGTGTTATCACCGATGCTGGTGGATGTAGCAGGGGTCTGGCTTTCAGTAACAGCCGGGCCCCTGCCGCTAATTGCGGCACCGCGAGTGGGGCAGGGGAAAGAACCCAGGATGAAAATGCTCATCCTTGGGCGCAAAGTATCAGCAATTTAGGATGGGCATTCTTGTCCTAGGTTCTTAAGGAGTTAACCAGTTCTCGACTGCCCATTGACTATAAATGTCCTGGGTGTCTGTTCAGAGATCACAGCTGCTCAGTGGGGAGCCCGCTGTCAGCAGAGTACCCCATAGAGAAAGCAGGGATGGTTTCTCAGCATTGTACAAGCTCTCTGGGGGTTGTATTCCCCCTGTAACTGGGGCTACTATGTCGGTCCCAGTTACAGGAGAAATCGGCAGTAAAAATTAATTTAATGTTAAATGTCCCCCAACGGTCTTCTATGACCTTATAGGGGACAAAAAGCGTAAAATAAAATATATAAATACATTTTTAAAAATGTTTTTTAAAAATAAAATAATAAATGTTTCAGGTGTAAAAAAAGACTGGTATCGCTACTTCTGTAACAACCAGCTCTATAAAAACATGATCTAGCCCATCAGGTAAACGCCATAAAAAATAAATAAAAATTATGCCTAAAACAGCTATTTTTTAATCACCTCATCCCCCCCAAAACATAGCAAACTATTAGAAATTTGCATATACCCCAAAATGATACCAATGAAAATGTCACCTCATCCTGCAAAAAAAAAACAAGCCCTTACACAAGACCATCACCATAAAAATAAAAATAAAATGATGCTAAGCAAATGGTGGCAAAAAACTTTTTTTTAAAAAATGCTCTTGTGTAAAAACCGAAAAAAAAAAAAAAAAAATTTGACATATTTGGAATTGCCTCATTTGTAACGACTGGCTCTATAAAAATATCACATGATTTACTCCATCAGATGAACCCCATAAGAAAAACATTCCAGAACAGCTTTCTTTTTTTTGTCTCCTCGCCTTCCAAAAAACATAATATTAAGAGATCAAAAAATCTTACCCCAAAATGGTACCAATAAAAACTGCGGTCTTTCCTGCAAAAGGCAAGCCCTCAGACATTTATGTTGGCATAAACATAAAAATGTCATGGATGTTAGTAATGAAACTGCAGAAACAGGCCTTTTTCACATAGTCTGTGTTCAGTCAGCGATTTTCATTAGTGATTTTGAGCCAACGCCAGATGTGGCTCTAAACACAGATAAGATGCAGATCTTTCTCCTATATCTTTTCTGTGTAGGCTCCAATCATGGTTTTGACTCCCAATCACTAATGCCAACCACTGACATGTGAATAAGGCTTTGCAGAAAAAAATTGATTCAAATGGAAAATCTGAAAAAATTACATTTTTAAATTTCAGCTCCGTGTTTTATTTCCTGTGGAACATCTAAAGGGTTAACAACATTTCTAAATTCTGTTTTGAATAAATTGAGGGGGTTGGCAACATTTATGGGTGTTTTTTCATTATGTAAGCTCCTCAAATTGACTTTAAAACTGAATTCAGATATTTTTTTTTTTTAATTGCAAATTGGCTTCTAAAATCTTGTCTCTTAACGTCCCAAAAAAAATGTAAAATTACATTCCCAAAATAATGCCAACATAAAGTGGACATATGGTGAATGTTAATTATTAAATATTTTGTGACGTGTCACTATCTTAAAAGCAGAGAAATTACAAATTAGAAATTGGTGAATTTTTCCATATTTTATCAATTTTGGATTTGTTTTATAAATAAAGGTAAAAATATATTGATGTAAATTTACCACTAACATGAAGTACAATGTGTCATAAGAAAACAGTATCAGAATGGCTTGGATAAGTAAAAGCATTCCTAAACTATTGCCAGATAAAGTGACACATGTCAGATTAGCAAAATTAGGCATAGTCAGGAATCGGGGTAAATAGCCTGGTCTGGAAGTGGTTAAATTACAGAAAAAAAGCTTGCATTTTTGCTTACCTCATGAAATGTCTCCACAACAGAGTACTGCAAAATGAAAGACCCAGTCTTCAATATCCGGGAGTCAATATGTTGGTAGGAGCAGCACCAGCTATCTGACCAGTAGTAGTAGTTGACCGCAGTTGCCCCTGACTTCCGATAGGTACCACATTATTATTGAGGATGAGATTGTGGATGAGCGGTAGAGATTATGGAAGAGGATGAGATTGTGGACTAGATGGCTCACTCCTCCTCTCATTTATAGTAGGATCATATGAATGTAATTTCTGAGTGCCTTGGAGCCAGATGTCACAGCATTCCTCCTGCTCCTTCCTCTTGGCAACCCCAGAGAAGTCTTTCAAATGCGTCCTCTCTTTCTTCACTGCCCCCTTCTAGTGGGGCACCTTCTTTTTTCCTAAGAAGCAACAAACCCTGTGTGCTATGGAAGATACTCAAGATGGTATTCCTGTTGATGTCTGGTATGAGAACACTTTGTTTGGACTTCCACGAGGAGTAGGTTCAGGCAGAGGACCCTATACATAGCTGTGGTAGTGGTGGTAGTAGTGACACTTGTAGGCATAGTGGTGGTGATGGGGCAGCGATAATGACAGTGTCTTTTGAGGCAAATACAAAGCAGGCAATAGGAGAGAGCCAAGGAGCCCAAATGACACATCACAGTCTGATAAAAGTGGCATGGAGGGTCAGGATGATGATTGTGTTAAACAGTACCTAGGAGCCGGATCAGGGTGCTAAGGAGGAGGGTGGTGGCAGCAGCAATGGCAATAAAGAGCAGAGGCAAGGTATATGGCCAGAACCTCCCAGAAAAGGCATGAGCTGCTCAATGCAATTCTTGCTGTGCAGCAAGGTGCAAGAGTTGCCATAGAGCCGATCAGTTGCTAAATCTATCAAGCAGCAAACATCCTGCTTGTTGTCTCCCTGCCAACTTTAACTGGACAAGGAGATCAGCGACAATAGCAGGAACATCCTGGCCACTCTGCATTTGGGAGAAATACCACATGGTCACTTCATGGCACACCCAAATCTAGTTGTGCAACCCTTTTTGAAAAAGTACACTGGCTTGCAGAGGGTGCTGGACATTTCTAGGAGACAGTCTTCGCATTTAAGACATTAAACGCTGTTCTAGACTTGAGGCAACAGAACAGTCTGCCATTGCACTGCTTGAGCCACGAAGTTCCAACTCACTGGAATTCTACCTTGCATATGCTAGAATTTCTGTACGAGCAGGGTAAAGTGGTTAATGATTTTGCCATGCATCAGACCTCCTCAGCAGGGAGTTTGTATTGTTTTGAGGGTAGGCAGTGGAAGCACTTCAGAGTGTGGGTAAACTTTTTAAAGGTTTTCTAAGGGATGCTATTCTGAAGTATCTCAATGAAAATAAGCGAATAACACCGTATCAGCATGATACAGGGGTCAGTATTGGGCCATATTCTCTTCAATACTTTTTTATTAATGATCTTGTAGAAGGCTTGCACAGTAAAATATCATTTTTTGCTGCTGACACTAAACTGTGTAAAGTAATTACCAAGGTAGAGGACAGTATACTGCTACAGATGGATCTTGTTAGATTGGAGGCTTGGACAGAAAAATGGCAGATGAGGTTTAATACTGACAAATGTAAGGTTATGCACATGGGAAGGAATAATGCAAGTCACCAGTACATACTAAATGGTAAAACACTGGGTAACACTGACATGGAAAAAGACTTAGGAATTTTAGTGAACAGAAAACTAAACTACAGAAACCAGTGTCAGGCAGCTGCTGCTAAAGTCAATAAGATAATGGGTTGCCTCAAAAGGAGCATAGATGCAAGTGATGAGAACATAGTTCTGCCACTTTACAAATCAGTAGTCAGACCACACATAAAGTACTTTGTAGAATTCTGGGCTCCTGTGAACAAGATAGCCATAGCAGAGCTGGAGAGGGTTCAGAGGAGGGCAACTAAAGTAATTGTAATTAGTGAACTACAGGACCCAGGTAGATTATTAAAATTAGGGTTATTTCCCCCCTCCCCTCCTTTCCTTCTCCGTCTGGACCTCCCCACCCAATGTATGATGTCTTATACAAAGTGTTAACATCTCCATTTACTTTATACCTGATTTCCAGCTATATTGCTTTGTTACCCAGAGGAACGTCTAATTGATGTTAATTTACGTCTTAGATCCTCCTGCTTTGAATCGCACAACATCTCAGTATTTACTCATTGTGATGATCTTGATACTTTACCCTCTGGTATTTTTTTTACTCATGTATACAACAATACTGATAATTGTTGTATTCTATATATTACAAAATAATAAAAATAATTTTGAAAAGAAAAATTAGGGTTATTCAGTTTAGAAAAAAGACGAGTGGGGAGATTTAATAACTATGTAGAAATACTTAAGGGCAAGAAAATTTAGACTAGCACATCCAAAGTCACAGGTGCACATCCATAAAGCTAAAATGCAGACAGCAAACAAAATACGTATGGCAGCTCACTGGTATACATGCAAACAATAGAACTAGGGATTAGAGATTATTCTGGATTACAGTGGTACTCTACATGAAAAATGGAAGCTCGGGGGTGTGGCCTGAGCATGGACATGTGAGCAGCTATTGTGCAGAGCTCCCGGACCCTGGGCCTCCTTTATTACCATTACCCTTGAAAGTGATTTTTAACCTTGCTATTAGATATATATCATATTTCTATCAGGCACTGCCACTTGTATGGATTAGACACAGTTACAAGACAGTTCATTTCCTCAGAAGACACATCCCCCAGAGGGCTCTTAATTAAAGTATGCGAGCCCACCCCACCAGACATTGACACTACAATAGATAGCAGACAGTTATCACTTGGAAATACAATGAATAGCAGGAACCTCATGTACATGACAGGAAGCTGTAAAGAGTTTAACTTGTTAGCATCTAGACTACCATTGTAATATGTAAAATACCCTTTCATGTATTGTATATGGCAGATACCAGTATTGTTTACCGAATTCCCAAAATTAACATGTCATCTGCTGCAGTAAATTTGGTATTCCCACCCCTAATGTCCAATAAATACATGTACTGTTGAATAAAGACTTCAGATCTTAACTATCCAAGATTGAGTTCTGGACTGTTAATATCTCCCAGCTGGAGAAGAGAGTATTCACTGAAGGGGATAATTTACCGGTGGAGGTCTGATGCCTCATTGTATGACCATCTCATAACCAACTCGGATTGGAAAGAGCAATCAACCCTCTTAACAGTGGCCTTTACCCCTTCTGGTGGGAATGGTGCGGCGGTCAGAGCGCCGAGGGACCCGCTTCGTACCATCAGAGCTGTGGATAGCGCTGTACTTCTCACAATAGCCATCTCCTGCGCAGCACTCCAGCTCTCCCAAGATGGCGCTGACGGAAGCGCCAGCGCCAGCACTGCAAGCTCAGACGGTACACCCTCCCACACGGGTCTCACCGTTTCCTCAGCAGAGCTTTCCAGCTGCTCCTACACTGGCCTCAGTCGGGGGACCGTCAGACTTCTCCGTAGCTTCCTGCACTCACTCACCGGGCGCCTGGGCCCCAGAGCAACCGGCCTCCTCACCCAGCGCTTCACCACAGAAGACTCCTGCTGCGGGTGCGGTGACACCTCCGTACCCCTACTGCTCTACGGTACAAGACTCTCGGGTACCCCTGTCATCCCCTCTTTTTAAGGAAACACAGGTGGCGAGCCCCCAGGCGGCATTGATACCCTCAGCTTTGGGCCCGGAGTCTCCTGCCCTACAACATGGCGTCACAGGGACACCTACCATGGCTCTGAATATTCAGGATTCTATCTCATGCCCTGGAGGTAATTTTCTGGATGCACAGTCTTTGCCTCATGACTTGCCAACTACCCCAGCCATTTTCCGCACACAGTCCACCACAGAGGACTCAGAAATGCCATCCTCAGCTTCCTCTTCACCCAGTAAACACTCTAAAAGGCTTAAGCTCAGAGATATATGGTCACTTCTCAGCACTCTTCTACTAAAACTGATTTGGAGGCGATGTTACTGAGGATTGAATCTAAACAATATAAGGCCATTGCAGTAGTCTCTCAGGCTCAATTTTCCAGTGCATTGGACTCTCGCCTAACACAGGTTGAGACTGACTTAGCCTCTCAGAAATCCCTAAATACAGTTTCAAGAAAAAGTATGTGAGCTCTTTGGAATTATATGGATTTTTGCACAAATTGGTCATAAAATGTGATCTGATCTTCATCTAAGTCACAAAAATAGACAATCAGTCTGCTTAAACTAATAACACACAAATAATTTAATGTTACCATGTTTTTATTGAACACACCATGTAAACATTCACAGTGTAGGTGGAAAAAGTATGTGAACCCCTACACTAATGATATCTCCAAGAGCTAATTTGAGTGAGGTGTCAGCCAACTGGAGTCCAATCAATGAGATGAGATTGGAGATGTTGGTTACAGCTGCCCTGCCCTATAAAAAAACACACACATGTTCTGGGTTTGCTTTTCCCAAGAAGCATTGCCTGATGTGAATGATGCCTCGCACAAAAGAGCTCTCAGAAGTCCTACGATCAAGAATTGTTGACTTGCATAAAGCTGGAAAGGGTTATATTAGTATCTTTAAAAGCCTTGATGTTCATCAGTCCACGGTAAGACAAATTGTCTATAAATGGAGAAAGTTCAGCACTGCTGCTACTCTCCCTAGGAGTGGCCATCCTGTAAAGATGACTGCAAGAGCACAGTGCAGACTGCTAAATCAGGTGAAGAAGAAGCTAGAGTGTCAGCTAAAGACTTACAAAAGTCTCTGGCATATGCTAAAATCCCTGTTAGTGAATCTACGATACATAAAACACTAAACAAGAATGGATTTCATGGGAGGATACCACAAAGGAAGCCACTGCTGTCCAAAAAAAACATTGCTGCACGTTTACAGTTTGCACAAGAGCACTTGGATGTTCCATATCAGTACTGGCAAAATATTCTGTGGACAGATGAAACCAAAGTTAAGTTGTTTGGAAGAAACACACAACACTATGTGTGGAGAAAAAGAGGCACAGCACACCACCATCAAAACCTTATCCCAACCGTGAAGTATGGTGGTGGGGGCATCATGGTTTGGGGCTGCTTTGTTGCGTCAGGGCCTGGGCAGATTGCTATCATCGAAGGAAAAATTAATTCCCAAGTTTATCAAGACATTTTGCAGGAAAATTTAAGGCCATCTGTCTACCAGCTGAAGCTCAACAGAAGAGGGGTGTTTCAAAAGGACAATGACCCGAAGCATAGAAGTAAAACAACAGAATGGCTTAAACAGAAGAAAATACGCCTTCTGGAGTGGCCCAGTCAGAGTCCTGACCTCAACCCGATTGAGATGCTGTGGCATGACCTCAAGAAAGCGATTCACACCAGACATCCCAAGAATATTGCTGAACTGAAACAGTTCTGTAAAGAGGAATGGTCAATAATTACTCCTGACCGTTGTGCACGTCTGATCTGCAACTACAGGAAACATTTGGTTGAAGTTATTGCTGCCAAAGGAGGTTCAACCAGTTATTAAATCCAAGGGTTTACATACTTTTTACACCTACACTGTAAATGTTTACATGGTGTGTTCGATAAAAACATGGTAACATTTAATTCCTTGTGTGTTATTAGTTTAAGCAGACTGTGATTGTCTATTGTTGTGACAATAGAGAGTTGGATAATACTCGGTGCGTGATTTTCGTGGGTAAGGGGAGATGGTTCCCAGGCCACAGTAACAATATATAATAGACTCCCACACTCCACTGGGTTTAATTTTTTAACTTGCTTTATTGAAAGTGTGGAATTCCAGTTACAGGAAATTAACGTTTTTGGCGTATTACCTTCTTCAGTACAACTGGAAAAATTACAAACAGTGAGGTGAGTACAATATACATATAGAGTGAAGTTTACATAGTAGGATTTTGCAATAAAATCGTCTACATAGGATGCATACATAGAAAGAACAAACTAGTATGCACGGGATGGTACGTCGGGGTCATGACGATGTAGTATGATGATGGATATGTTTCTCCATCCTGGATAGTGCCGTCATTGATGGTTACAATAAAAATCGATGATATTGAACTCAGAGTAGATATATCGTATGCATGATTAAGGAATAGAACTTAGAGATCACAAAAATTTGTAGCTGTTAAATGAGCATACAGAGAGCTGAGTAGTCTATGACATTTAGTATGGAATGCATATACAAGGAAATAAAACCGAGCAGACCAAAAGACCCCTAAAGGCAGCTATGAGGAGCATATAAAAACAAATGTAGCCACAAGTATACCTATATTTACCTGGTTGTGCCGCTGGAGGAGGAATAAAGCAAGGTAGGGTGCCCAAGGAAGGGCTGCTGAGCGCTGTTGTGCCACAGTGCTATGTTTCGCTTAGACTGTATAGGATGGTATCTGTGGAGTTAATAGTATAATAAGTAGGGTAATATGATAATAATGCTCATGTAAAGGATGGGCAGAAGCTCACCTCAGGTTATGTAGTTCGTGTATGGGGCGGAGTGTCCCATAAAAAGCCGCTCTGCGCAGGAGGTTTGTAGAAGTGTCTGGCCTAGCTGTACACGGGCTGGGCGTCTGCCGCTGGTCTTTGCGCAACGTGCACGGTGTGCACTGTGCCATTATATGGGGAAGAGGGGCGGGAGATCGCTCAGCCGGATACTGTGTATTGAGGCTTCCGGTTGCGGGTTGGGCATGCGCAGTGCTGTGTCCGGATAATCAAAGATGTCGAGCGCCGTGTGTGAGGGCAAGCTTCCGGTTCCTGTGCATGTTGAATACTATACCAATACCACAGGTTAAGGATATAAGATTAGAGATGTAGCGAACATAAAATTTTCTGTTCACGAACAACAAACCCGAACTTGGCGAACAGGGCGAACTGCAATAGACCTCTATTGGCAGGCGAATATTAAAACCCACAGTGACTCATTCTAGCTAACCTATTTTATGACATCTAAATCTACTCTAACATTTTATTTTCTAACCTACTTTCAAATGCTAATTTAGTTATTTAACATACTTTAATTACTTGTAAAATAAAAAAAATCACTCTACACCATGTCAAAAGCCAGGTATATGCAGGCCGACTATCTATCCATAAGACAGGGTGTCAGCATACCTTACAATGACAGGTTTGAGCAATTTAGACAAACAAACATAAGTTCTCAATCCAAAAGGAGAGAAATTGGTTAGCATTGGTTGGCTATCTAGAGGGGCCTGGACCCTAGACCATTATCATTAGGGCGACAAAAATTGTAATTTTATATGCCAGCCTAACTCCTCTCTTACTGCCTAAGAGAGCTGCATAAACATTTCACAACATTTAAATCTCATTTGCATACACATGACCAAGAAATGCTAATGAGCAATATAGCAGTATCTGCCTTGTTTGTAAACTGAAACACGATTTGCATAGCTTTCCCATAGTCCCATGTTATGCAAATGAGTTTATATGACAAAACAGAATAGAAAGATTATAAAGTTAGTCTTTAAAAAATTGCAAAATCAAAAAAAAAACTATGCAGCCTTCCTAATCATTGAGATGAGAGCTAGGTGGCATATTAAAAAAAAATAAAAAAATGTTGTCACCCTAATGATGATCATCTATGCGCACAGGTCCCCCTAGATACCTAACCCTAAACAGACAATTTTCCTTTTGGAAAAACTGGTTAAAACCTAGGCTGCCTTGCTAAGGTATGCTGATGATCTGTCTGTCTGATGGATTGTTGGTCCTGCATATACCTGGTGTTTGGTGGTCATAGGGGAGAACTGTTCTGTGTTGGTAATTGGATGTTTTATGTAATAATAACTAGAAAGTGCTGTTTCTGAAGAAACCACAGGATGTTGGCTTGGAATATGATTGGCTGTTTGTGGCTCCACCTACTTTCTTGAATTTTAATGCCAGTCCTCAAGTGACCAATTGTGCCAAGTTTGAAGTCTGTGCCAATAACAGGCTACGAGCTGCGGCAGTTTTACATTTTCCCATTTAAACCAATTGCTAAAATTTGATTGGCTGATATAGACTCTGCCCACTTTTAACAATTTTGACCCCAATGACCCACGGTGCCAAGTTTGGGTATTCTCATTTAAATACTGTGAGAATGGTAGCTTTTTAAAGTTTTCCCATTGAAGTCAATAGGGAAAATCTGATTGGTTGTTTGTAGCTCCGCCCACTTTTTCTAATTTTGAATTGGACGTAACCTACCACCTGATTTCTGTAATTTGAAGCCCCTGACATCAAAAATTTGAGAATTGTAGCATTTTTGGAAGTTAAAATTTTTCAAATTTTCACATTTTTCACACTCAAAGAAATCTGATTGGTTGATTTTGGCCCCGCCCACTTTTCAGAATTGTAATCCCAGTCCTCCAATGACCAACTGTGCCAAGTTTGAAGACTGTGCCAATAACCGTCTACGAGCAGCGGCAGTTTAAAATTTTCCCATTTAAACCAATTGCTTAAATTTGATTGGCTGATTTAGACTCCGCCCACTTATAAAATTTTTGACCCCAGTCACCCAATGACCCACGGTGCCAAGTTTGGGTATTCTCGTTTAAATACTGTGAGAATGGTAGCTTTTAAAGTTTTCCCATTGAAGTCAATAGGGAAAATCTGATTGGTTGTTGTTAGCTCCGCCCACTTTTTCTAATTTGAATTTGACGTAACCTACCACCTGATTTCTGCAATTTGCAGCCCCTGACATCAAAAATTTGAGAATTGCAGCATTTTGGAAGTTAAAATTTTTCAAATTTTCACATTTTTCACACTCAAAGAAATCTGATTGGTTGATTTTGGCCCCGCCCACTTTTCAGAATTCTAATCCCAGTCCTCCAATGACCAACTGTGCCAAGTTTGAAGACTGTGCCAATAACCGTCTACGAGCAGCGGCAGTTTAAAATTTTCCCATTTAAACCAATTGCTGAAATTTGATTGGCCGATTTAGACTCCGCCCACTTATAAAAATTTTGACCCCAGTCACCCAATGACCCACGGTGCCAAGTTTGGGTATTCTCGTTTAAATACTGTGAGAATGGTAGCTTTTTAAAGTTTTCCCATTGAAGTCAATAGGGAAAATCTGATTGGTTGTTGTTAGCTCCGCCCACTTTTTCTAATTTGAATTTGACGTAACTTACCACCTGATTTCTGCAATTTGCAGCCCCTGACATCAAAAATTTGAGAATTGCAGCATTTTTGGAAGTTAAAATTTTTCAAATTTTCACATTTTTCACACTCAAAGAAATCTGATTGGTTGATTTTGGCCCCGCCCACTTTTCAGAATTCTAATCCCAGTCCTCCAATGACCAACTGTGCCAAGTTTGAAGACTGTGCCAATAACCGTCTACGAGCAGCGGCAGTTTAAAATTTTCCCATTTAAACCAATTGCTGAAATTTGATTGGCCGATTTAGACTCCGCCCACTTATAAAAATTTTGACCCCAGTCACCCAATGACCCACGGTGCCAAGTTTGGGTATTCTCGTTTAAATACTGTGAGAATGGTAGCTTTTTAAAGTTTTCCCATTGAAGTCAATAGGAAAATCTGATTGGTTGTTGTTAGCTCCGCCCACTTTTTCTAATTTGAATTTGACGTAACTTACCACCTGATTTCTGCAATTTGCAGCCCCTGACATCAAAAATTTGAGAATTGCAGCATTTTTGGAAGTTAAAATTTTTCAAATTTTCACATTTTTCACACTCAAAGAAATCTGATTGGTTGATTTTGGCCCCGCCCACTTTTCAGAATTCTAATCCCAGTCCTCCAATGACCAACTGTGCCAAGTTTGAAGACTGTGCCAATAACCGTCTACGAGCAGCGGCAGTTTAAAATTTTCCCATTTAAACCAATTGCTGAAATTTGATTGGCCGATTTAGACTCCGCCCACTTATAACAATTTTGACCCCAGTCACCCAATGACCCACGGTGCCAAGTTTGGGTATTCTCGTTTAAATACTGTGAGAATGGTAGCTTTTAAAGTTTTCCCATTGAAGTCAATAGGAAAATCTGATTGGTTGTTGTTAGCTCCGCCCACTTTTTCTAATTTGAATTTGACGTAACCTACCACCTGATTTCTGCAATTTGCAGCCCCTGACATCAAAAATTTGAGAATTGCAGCATTTTTGGAAGTTAAAATTTTTCAAATTTTCACATTTTTCACACTCAAAGAAATCTGATTGGTTGATTTTGGCCCCGCCCACTTTTCAGAATTCTAATCCCAGTCCTCCAATGACCAACTGTGCCAAGTTTGAAGACTGTGCCAATAACCGTCTACGAGCAGCGGCAGTTTAAAATTTTCCCATTTAAACCAATTGCTTAAATTTGATTGGCCGATTTAGACTCCGCCCACTTATAAAAATTTTGACCCCAGTCACCCAATGACCCACGGTGCCAAGTTTGGGTATTCTCATTTAAATACTGTGAGAATGGTAGCTTTAAAGTTTTCCCATTGAAGTCAATAGGAAAATCTGATTGGTTGTTGTTAGCTCCGCCCACTTTTTCTAATTTGAATTTGACGTAACCTACCACCTGATTTCTGCAATTTGCAGCCCCTGACATCAAAAATTTGAGAATTGCAGCATTTTTGGAAGTTAAAATTTTTCAAATTTTCACATTTTTCACACTCAAAGAAATCTGATTGGTTGATTTTGGCCCCGCCCACTTTTCAGAATTCTAATCCCAGTCCTCCAATGACCAACTGTGCCAAGTTTGAAGACTGTGCCAATAACCGTCTACGAGCAGCGGCAGTTTAAAATTTTCCCATTTAAACAAATTGCTGAAATTTGATTGGCCGATTTAGACTCCGCCCACTTATAAAAATTTTGACCCCAGTCACCCAATGACCCACAGTGCCAAGTTTGGGTATTCTCGTTTAAATACTGTGAGAATGGTAGCTTTTTAAAGTTTTCCCATTGAAGTCAATAGGGAAAATCTGATTGGTTGTAGCTCCGCCCACTTTTTAATGTCCCCAAAATGTGACATAAATTTTCAGGTTGACCCCATGACTAAGTGACCCAAGTTTGGTGAGTTTCACTCCGAAGCTGTATGAGTGACAAACGTTTGCATTTTTCCAATAAAACTCTATGGGAAAAAAAGAGGTTTTCGTGGGCCCGTCCCAGGGGCCCGGAGGGTGGGATCGGTTAACAAAGCACAAGCAAGGGACTCGGGTGGGTGCCGACCAAGTCTGCAAAGTTTGGAATTTGTACTCCTAAAAATGTGGGAGGAGTAGCAATTTCAACGTCTCATTACAGTCAATGGGGAGATTTTGATTGGTTCTGTGTGGCCCCGCCCACTTTTTGGGGTCCACAAAATGTGCCAAAATTTTCGGGCTGACCCCATGACTAAGTGACCCAAGTTTGGTGACTTTAACTCTAAAGCTGTTTGAGTGACAAAAGTTTACATTTTTCCAATGAAAGTCTATGGGAAAAATGGGATCTTCGGGGCCCGCCCCAGGGGCCCGGAGGGTGGGATCGGTTAAAAAGCACAAGCAACCTATTCGGGTATGTGCCGAACAAGTGTGCAAAGTTTGGTAATCCTAAAACTGTGGGAGGAGTAGCGTATAGAAATTTGCTAAATTTTCATTGGCCGTTGGTAGCTCCGCCCACTTTGGGGTGTCCCCTCAAATTTACCCATTTATTCGGGTTGACACCAACAATATGTGATCCAAGTTTGGGGAGCGTAGCTTCAAAATTGTGCGAGTGGGAGCGATTTGAAAATTTTCCCTGTCAAAGTAAAAAGGAAAAGTGGGTGTTCGGGGCCCGCCCTAGGGGCCCCGAGGTTGGGATCGCTAATAAAGCACAAGCAACGATTTCGCTATAGGCCGAAAAAGTGTGGAAAGTTTGGGGTCTGTAGCACAAAAACTGTAGGAGTAGCGTTTAGAAAAACGGGGGGCAGAGAAGAATAAAAATAATAATAATAATATTAAGCTGAAATAATCGAATAACAATATGTTGGCTTTGACAAGCAAACATAATAATTGTGTCTTTGTCTGTTTTATAAAGGACAAAAATTATGAATAAAAACGTTTTATAGACATTATGCAAAGACAGTGTTTGATGATAATAGCATAGTTTTTCTGAGATCAAGCATCCTAATAGAAGACTATATATAGATATATTTCTATAGGGTAAAACAGCCTGTCCCTTTAAGGTGTAATACTCAATCAAACATACAGTAAGGTAGCTGACTAAAAAAATAATCTTTGTATTTTATAAAACAGACAAAGACAGACTTACAGACATTGACCCTAGCCTGCCTATCATAAAATCTTATTATTATTTGTATTATTACATAAAACATTTAATGGACAACACAGAACAGTTCTCCCCTATGGCCACCAAGCACCAGGTATATGCAGGGCCAACAATCCATCAGACAGACAGATCATCAGCATACCTGGCCTGGGAGCATTAACCAGTTTTCCCAGAAGGGAAATTGTCTGTTTAGGGTTAGGTATCTAGGGGGACCTGTGCACAAAGATGATTATCATTAGGGTGACAACATTTTTTTTTTTTTTTTTTTTTTAATATGCCACCTAGCTCTCATCTCAATGATTAGGAAGGCTGCATAGTTTTTTTTTGATTTTGCAATTTTTTAAAGACTAACTTTATAATCTTTCTATTCTGTTTTGTCATATAAACTCATTTGCATACCATGGGACTATGGGAAAGCTATGCAAATCGTGTTTCAGTTTACAAACAAGGCAGATACTGCTATATTGCTCATTAGCATTTCTTGGTCATGTGTATGCAAATGAGATTTAAATGATGTGAAATGTTTATGCAGCTCTCTTAGGCAGTGAGAGAGGAGTTAGGATGGCATATAAAATTACAATTTTTGTCGCCCTAATGATAATGGTCTAGGGTCCAGGCCCCTCTAGATAGCCAACCAATGCTAACCAATTTCTCTCCTTTTGGATTGAGAACTTATGTTTGAAAGCTCATGATTGTCATTGTAAGGTATGCTGACACCCTGTCTTATGGATAGTCAGCCTGCACATACCTGGCTTTTGGCATGAATTGAGTGGTTTAAGTTAAATGTGAAAGAAAATGATTATTAATGATATATCATTTTCAGAAAGGACTTTTCTTGGTTTGAGGGTTGGGGTGGACAGAGGACACTAGGTAATACTCTCCCTGCTTTAACATTGTAGCTTTAGATTGAATTTACTATGCCTGGCTTTGGTAGGAAGATAAGCTGAATGTAAGAATGCAGGGCGAATGGAACATAGCATTTTGTTCCCTGGCAGAAGCAAACGCGAACAATGTTCGCAGGGAACTGTTCGCAGTCGAACAGTTCGGGACATCTCTATATAAGATGCGGCTATCAATCAAGACCCCAATTAGTATCTGGTCTGTGGATAAAAGATAATACGTTAGTGCGCTGTCCATAAAGTATTAAAATGACATCTAACAATCTAGGATGTATATTTACAATGTATATTTACAATTGGTAATGTCATATCATACATATATAAAACCATTGCTGTGGGAGATGACCACCTAGGCATGTCTAGAGGAAGCTCCCAATTTCATAGTCCCGATTGAGTCCCTTGGGCTCCAGGGTTTGTAGCCGATGGATCCACATTGCTTCCCTTTTAATGAGGATTTTAGCGATATCCTCACCTCTTCTGGGGTTGCGGATCTGTTCTACAACCTGAAAGCGTAGTTGCGAAATGGCATGTTTTTTTTAGATGAAATGAGCCGGGATTGGGAGGTGAATGTTCTGGCAACGGATATTGGATTTGTGTTGACAGATTCGGTCCCTGATGGTCTGTGTGGTTTCCCCCACATATGCCAGACCACAGGGACATTTAATAACATATATGACATTGGAGGATTCACATGTGTAGAATCCCCCAATAGGGTAACCCTTCCCAGATAGGGGATGGTATACTTTCTCCCCCTTGGTGACGTGCGAACATTGGACGCAGTGTAAGCAGGGGAAGGTACCCCTGCGTTGCGTCATAAGGTGAAGTTGTCTTGGTATTTTGAGATTTGTGCCCTCATCTGCTCTTACCAGTGTGTCTCTGAGGTTTTTAGGGCGTCTATGACAGGGCATGAATGGTACGGCAAAACTCTCTATTTGTGGATAGGCTTGGTGGAGTAAATGCCAGTGTTTTCTAAGAATGTGATGGATTTTAAAGGCGAATGGGTGGAAAGTGTGTATGAATAGGATTCTCTGCAGTTGTTTAGGTTTGTCACTTTGTCTAGGGTTAAGACCATCCCTGATGATAGGGTCTGGGTATGCCCTATCCTTGAAACGGGCAGACATCTCAAATAGCCTTCTCTGTCTGTTGGTGTCGTCGTCGACGATTCTAGAGATCCTCTGAAATTGGGATCGCGGGAGAGATTTTTTCATATTATTAGGATGGAAACTGGAATAATGTAACAGACTATTTCTGTCCGTGGGTTTTGTGAAAAGGTCAGTGTGCAGATTACCCAGAGCGTCTTTGTAAATGATGGTGTCAAGGAAGTTGATCGATGAGTCGCTGTGGTGTAGTGTGAACTGTAACTCAGGCCAGGTGGAGTTGATGGCGGATGTAAAACTATTGAGTGATTGTAGGTCCCCGTTCCATAGACAAAACACGTCGTCTATGTAACGTTTCCAGGTGAGAGCATGGGTCTGGAAGTAAGTATTAGTATATATGAAATCCTCCTCAAAGCATGCCATATATGCGTTAGCATATGGGGGCGCCATATGCCCCCCCCATAGCGGTCCCCTGTCTTTGGACATAATAGGTGTCCTGAAACATGAAGAAATTTTCAGTGAGGACCAATTGGAGTAGATCCAGACACAATGATGTGACCTCGGGTTTCGTGTTGGTCATGTAGAGTAATCGAGAGACTGCAGATACACCTTTCTGATGTTCAATAGAGGTATATAGGCTTACCACATCCAGTGTAACGAGGATTGTGGATGGTTGTACCTTTTCTATCTGTCTTATTATCTGTAAAAAGCTTGATGTGTCTAGGAGGAATGATTCGGTGGTTTTGACTTTAGGCGTTAAGATTTTTTCTATAAATATCGATAATGGGGATAAGATAGAGTCCGTGGACGAAACAATAGGGCGCCCAGGAGGATTTTCCAGGCGTTTGTGGACCTTGGGGAGGGTATAGAGCACTGGTGTAATGGGGTGCGATTTTGTCAGGAATGTGACTGTGTCCTGATCTATGGTGCCCCTCCGTAGGTGAATCTGAAGTGTGTCACGTATCTTGTTTTTAATGGCTGGTGTCGGATCTCTATCGAGTCTCTCATAAACATTGGTGTTGCCGAGTTGACTGAAAATTTCCTCTAGATAGTCTTTTCTATTCATAACCACCAATGCCCCACCCTTATCGGCAGGCTTGATGGTTATTTCTTTGTCCTTCTTGAGGGAAAGTATTGCTCTGCGTTCTTCATGTGTCAGGTTCGCTTGACACGTGAATTTACCCATCTCTACGTTCTTTCTGAAAACTTCCATGTCCCTGGTTACAAGGGAGATGTAAGTCTCTACCGGGTGGGAGTTCTTAGGTGGGCAAAATGAGCTTTTTGGTTTAAGCCCTAATTCCTTAGAGGTGATGAGGGCCTTGTCCTCCTTGGTGTCAAAGTTGTGGAGCAGAGGATAAGAGGATAAACCACCTCTGCTCCACAACTGCACGTTGCGCAAAGACTAGCGGCAGATGCCCAGCCCGTGTACAGCTAGGCCAGACACTTCTACAAACCTCCTGCGCAGAGCGGCTTTTTATGGGACACTCCGCCCCATACACGAACTACATAACCTGAGGTGAGCTTCTGCCCATCCTTTACATGAGCATTATAATCATATTACCCTACTTATTATACTATTAACTCCACAGATACCATCCTATACAGTCTAAGCGAAACATAGCACTGTGGCACAACAGCGCTCAGCAGCCCTTCCTTGGGCACCCTACCTTGCTTTATTCCTCCTCCAGCGGCACAACCAGGTAAATATATGTATACTTGTGGCTACATTTGTTTTTATATGCTCCTCATAGCTGCCTTTAGGGGTCTTTTGGTCTGCTCGGTTTTATTTCCTTGTATATGCATTCCATACTAAATGTCATAGACTACTCAGCTCTCTGTATGCTCATTTAACAGCTACAAATTTTTCTGATCTCTAAGTTCTATTCCTTAATCATGCATACGATATATCTACTCTGAGTTCAATATCATCGATTTTTATTGTAACCATCAATGACGGCACTATCCAGGATGGAGAAACATATCTATCATCATACTACATCGTCATGACCCCGACGTACCATCCCGTGCATACTAGTTTGTTCTTTCTATGTATGCATCCTATGTAGACGATTTGATTGCAAAATCCTACTATGTAAACTTCACTCTATATGTATATTGTACTCACCTCACTGTTTGTAATTTTTCCAGTTGTACTGAAGAAGGCAATACGCCGAAAACGTTAATTTCCTGTAACTGGAATTCCGCACTTTCAATAAAGCAAGTTCAAAAATTAAACCCAGTGGAGTGTGGGAGTCTATTATATATTGTCTATTGTTGTGACTTAGATGAAGATCAGATCAGATTTTATGACCAATTTGTGCAGAAATCCATATCATTCCAAAGGGTTCGCATACTTTTTCTTGCAACTGTAGACACCTGCGTCTACAACTTGATGATCAGGAGAACAGTGAAACAATATCAAACTGCGTGGGATACCTGAAGAGATTCAACCATCTGACCTGTGTAAGACAGTAACAGCTATCTTTAATACCCTCCTCGCCAGACCGGCGGAGTCTGTGATTAAGTTGGATAGGGTCCACAGAGTTTTGGGACTGAGACGTACAGGGGCCTCTAACCCGCGAGATGTGCTGTGTCGTGTGCATTTCTTCAGAGAAAAAGAGGACTTCCTGCAGAGGGCCTGGAGGCACGGCCCGGTGCATTTTGCAAATGCTCAAATTCACATTTTACCGGATGTTTCCAGGAGAACCCTTTTGATGAGGCGCACTCTCAAGCCAATCCTCCAAGTTATTACTGAAGCAGGGGCCTCGTATCGATGGGGCTATCTTTTCCATTTAATTGTTCGCAGGAATGGGACCTCATTTGCTCTTCAGTCGCCGGACCATGTGGAGGACCTATGTCGCTTTCTAAATGTTCATTCCTTTTCTTTTCCGAATTGGTTGGATTTTCCGATTTCTACATCCTCTGCTTCTGACTCTGCTGCTCCCACCGGTCCCAGTGATGGCCAGGTCCTGCCTCAAGATGTGTCTGCTGTGGATCTGGAGCATCTTCCTCGTTCTGCTCCGGATTAATGAGCTTAAACGGGCACTGAACGCCTCCCTAGTCATATTTAGCATTTTGTTATCCTCTATGTTGCTGAATTTGATCGTCATGTTCTCACTTACTTACTAAAGATGGGAGGGCCTGCTGTTATCGTTACTGACTGGCTATGTTGTCCACAATTACCTTTAGGGTTCAATTGACCTGGGCCCAGGGAACGGGACACATTTTTGTTTGCTCTCCCTCTTCCCAACTAGGTTAGCGAACCTTGGTTGGCTCTTTCTGAGTTTCACAAGT
Organism: Bufotes viridis; assembly: GCA_033119425.1. NCBI lineage: Eukaryota > Metazoa > Chordata > Amphibia > Anura > Bufonidae > Bufotes > Bufotes viridis. The sequence continues at coordinate 116,522,006 of CM065594.1, forward strand.
GTCGCATAGTGGGTTCTTTCACACCTCTCACTGCAGAATTTTCTTTTTCTGCAGGCTCTGTCCCACGCTCTCTGGATTAGCCGGCTTGGGTGTTATATTGTAAAGTCTTAATTATGTGTTACGTCTTCACCCTCCCTTTTGTCTCCCCTGCTTGCTTTTTGTATATCTCTCGCTTACCTTTCTTCACAGATTGAATCCATGGCTACAATTTAGTTTGCATCTCTCAACGCCAACGGGTTGAATACTCCTGAGAAGCGCTCCTCTATTCCCGGCTCTTTTGGAGCAAGAAGGTACAGGTAGCTTTCATTCAAGAGACTCATTTCCGTAAGGATGCTATACCTTCTTTTAGATCTCCTAGATACCCAGATACTTATCATAGTTGTTTTTTGGGGTCCAAATCTAGGGGGGTTAGCATACTTTTTGCCAGGTCTACTCCATGGGAGTTGATAGATGCTCGAACCGATGACAATGGCCGTTTTCTGTTTCTTAAGGGACGATTAGCAGGACAGCTGTACACTTTGGCCAATGTGTATCTGCCCAATACCCAACAAATTAAGGCCTTCTCCGGGATTTTATCCCGTTTGGATGATTTTGCGGAAGGCACTCTATTGGTCGGGGGGACCTTAATGTAGCATTGGACCCTGTAGTAGGGGTACCTCTCATCTAGCCTACTCATATCTGCGTGGTATCAAAAAGCTTCTCCATTCCTTCCAGTTAGTGGACGTCTGGCATGTGCTTAACCCTGAAGTTAAAGATTTTACATTTTATTCAGCAGCAAGGGATACGTTTTCCATACTAGACAATTTTTTATTGTGACACTCGGCTGTACCCCTCTTAGCATCGTCATCCATACATTCGCTGACCTTTTCGGATCATGCTATGCTCCATGTTTCTATGAAATCCCCACTACCTGCCCCAAGGTCTTGGCAGTGGAGTTTGAACGAATCCTTGTTGCAGGATCTGGAAGTGGCCCAAGATATTAGCACGGCGCGATCTCATTACTTATACTTAAATCGCCTACTTCAGTGGGGGCAGCCCACAAATGTGTAATCCGGGGAGAGTTCATCAAACACGGAGCGAGACGCAAGAAGGAGAGGGCTGCCGAAATCTCTCAGCTTTTAGCGGAAATTGAGCAGGCCCATAAAAAATCCCTTGCGACAGTCACTCTTATGTCCGAGCTGGTCTCGTCCTTTACATTCGAGTGGGCTACCGGGGCAGTTAAGTATCTGGGTACTTATATCCCTACGGATCTGAAGGAGGTATACCATAGAAATTACATCCCTCTCTGTGACCGGATTAGGGAGGATCTCAAGAGATGGTCGAGGGGTTGCACACCTGGTTTGAATGCTGTGCCTTTTTTAAAATGAATATCCCTCTGCGGGTGTTATACCTCTTTTAGACCCTTTCTATAAGACTCCCTTCTAGCTTCTTTGATAAGATTCATAGTGACCTGTTTAGATTTATCTGGGCGAGGGGCAGCCCAAGACTGGCCAGATCCCTTTTACACATCCCGAGGGACAAAGGGGGAATAGGGGTACCTGACTTGCATCAATATTACACTGCCTCCATGCTTCAAAGGATTGTAGTTTGGTGTTGACATGCACCTTTCAAGCAGTGGGTCTCTAATGGGCAAATATGTTCGCGTTCTCCTCTGGCATCTCTTCCCTGGGCGGAGTCGAAAATCCCCTCTGCCTTTTCTACTCACCCCACAATCGGCCCTACCATTCTGCAATTTCATAAGGTTCGTAACAATCCTTTGATCTCACCCTTTCCCTCTCCAATGTTTCCAATTCTAGGTAATCCTAGTTTCTCAGCGAGCTGCCTAGGTGGGCCGTTTATGCAATGGCGTGTCAGTGGTAGGTTCCGTGCCCCATTTTTTAGGACCTCAGGCAGGTGGTTAACATACGATGAGTTGTTGAAGTTGACAGATCCTTGCCCTCTTGGATTCTGGAGATCCAGACAACTGGCACATTTTCTATCCTCAATTCCCTTTTCAGCAGGGTATGATAGATCGCTCACTACATTTGAAAAAGCTTGTGTTGGGTCGGGAGCGTACAAGCATTCTCTATCAGAATGTTACTAGACTCTGGTCACGCAACGACTGGAATATCTACCTCCATTCGTGACAAAGTGGTCTTAGGACCTGAAAACTGACATCCCCTGACTGATAGCCTAAAATATTCTCCCTCATCCACAAATCATCTATAGCTAGTAAGTTTCAGGAAGCGGGATACAAGATAATGTCTAGATGGTGTTATGTCCCGACCAGATTACAGAGAATGTTTCCCTCGGCCTCCCTTTTGTGCTGGCGCCGTGACTCTGCCTCAGGTTCAATATTACATATTTTTTGGGAATGTCACAAGCTCAGCAGTTTCTGGCTAACTGTCCATAGAACGCTGTCCTCAATTTTTCAGTTTGCAGTGCCAAACACATCAGGTTTATTTTTACTACTCATACCGGATATACCGATGAGTGTGCTCTGTAAGTCTTGTTTGTGCTCTCTTGTTATCGCTGCTAGGTCTTGCATCCCTGCGAAATGGAAGTCGGCTTCACCCCCATCAATTGGCTTCTGGATTCAGAAAGTTAAGGAGATCCGGAGAATGGAGGATTTCACATCGCAGTTACGGGCTAAATATAAAGCTTTCCTTGATGCTTGGGCCCCATGGCTTGCCTTTCAAAAATCCCAGGAGTATCAGGGCCTTTCGTCCCTCTTCTTCGTACTCTTTCTATTCCCCCCCCCCCTTGTTGCCGTTGTTTGTGTATTGTCCTGTCCCCTGTGTTGAACAGGTCTTCAGTTTTGTCTTATCTTAAAGGCACCTATTATTAGGTATTCTTCTTGTTTGTTGGGTATGTATTTTCCCATGTATATTATTTGAGACATTGTGTTTTTTTTGGTCATCTTAAATGCCAACGTTTTTGGAACGCATCTACCGTCACACTGTAACTTATCTTTAAGTGATGTACTTTGTTTTACTTTTCCATACATGTTGGTACCCGATTTTGGGTTGCCTACTGCCCTTATTACAGTTGACTTGATATTGTTGTATGCTGATCTTTACATTGTATGGCATCGAACCTGACTCATGTTAGTATTTTCTCTGATACACTGATTCAGTTCTTGTTATTCGTGATTTGAATAAATAAAGAATAAAAAAAGAAAAATGGAAGCTCTTCACGCACATTTTTAATCAAACGTGTCAATCCTATCTACCAATGTCAAGGTGGCTTCTCCAGATGTGTACCTAACACTAACAGAACTGCCTCTCCTGGGCCTAACTTAAGCCTACAATGTTCATGGCAGTGTGGGAACCAGATATATTTATACTCTGCTTAGAAATCCTGGGCAGATGGGAGGCAGATGGGAGTCCTTAATCTAAAAGGAAGCAGCTACCCTCCAAACACACTGCAAAACAATTTAGACTAGCACAACCAAAGTCACAGTTGCACATCCATAAAGCTATCATGCAGACAGCAAACAAAATACTTATGGCATTTATACTCTGCTTAGAAGTCTGCATGTTAGGTTTATGGATGTGCACCTGTGACTTTGGATGTGCTAGTCTAAATTTTCTTGCAGTGTGTTTGGAAGGTAGCTGCCTTCTTTCAGATTAAGCACTCCCCACCCATCTGCCCAGAGTTTCTAAGCAGAGTATAAATATAGATCGTAAATATAAATATAGGTTAGGCCTAGGAGAGGCAGTTCTGTTAGTGTTAGGTATCCATCTGCAGAAGCTACCTTGGCGTTGGTAGAAGTGCCTGACACATGTGCGCAAACCGGGGGCGGAGCCTGACCACTAATGGGGAAGAAGTGTGAGAGACGAGCTCCTTCACAACAGTCCCTACAAGCAGCCTAAAGATCATCCCTTTCAATATAGACATGGTCAAATATGGCAAAGAACGAAGACTGGACACTTCTGGCGTTCAACATACTCAAAAACACTTGTCGGACATTAATAAATTTCTGCAACAAAAGACCTCGAGCTCCCAGCCGCGGCCTCCCAAGGAGGCGCCTGATGACCAAGCGGCAGCTGAAAGTGAAGACGACTCAGACCAGCTTGAGGGTATAAGTGAGCACGGTGAGTCACAATTAGCCGCCACATCCAAAGCTTTTTTTAAGATCACCATCACCCAGGCCCTGCGCCCTGTCATCTCAGAATTGTCAGAGATTAAAACTGAAATCAAACATGCAGGAACAAGAGTAGAGGGGCTGGAGACCACATGCGCTGCTATTATTGCGCACTCGATGTTCCTTGAAATTCGATCTACAGATCATATACAGTAGACCACATCAACAAGGTATTGTCTTTAATAGTGGATCAAGAAAATAGAAGCAGAAGACCCAATGTCCGCATAAAAGGCCTACCTGAAAACTGGTCAGCCGACTCACTGAAGAAAGTTGCCCTTGAAGTTTTTGTGGGGTTAATTGAAGAAACTGCAGCCAAAGAGGCTACTATTGAAAGAATTCACAGATGCCTCAGACCCAAGCCGTCCTCGGCAGAATCCCTGGGATGTTATTTGTGGTCTCCCCTCATACGTGGACATGGCCAAGATCCTAACAGCACCAAGAGAGAAGGTCCCTGTGACATATGCTGGCGCAATGCTTGTGCTGTATAAATATGTGGCCCATCCATACTCGCCAAATGAAGAATTCCCAGGCCTCTTCTAGAAAAACATCGCTTACTCCTGGCTATACCCGTTTGGTCTCACCATTATGCGCAATGGTCGACGCATACGCAAATCATGGCCACTACTGGACATGGAGCCGATCAAGATTCCATCTTGGATGCCGGCAGAGACAGCGGCCGCTATGCCTTCACTGCAGACCCAAGAACCTGGCAACCGGCAAAAGGGACTGTATGTCACCCTAAGATATAGGACGAAAAGCAGGCCTGAGTGCGGCCTAGAAGTTTTTCTTTTTTGGGCGCCCCTTTGCTAGAGGCCCTTGCATATGCAGATGGGTGCGCCAATCTTAATTACCGCACATTACCCCGTTGTTATGGTCATAGGCTGGGAAGATAGCTTATGCTGCATAAGCCCTTTAGTTACACCCCATTTTCTCTCAAATGTTGTTTTTGTTTTCATATAATTATAGCCATATTTTTTTTACATTGTTTTCTTTTTATGGCACTAGCTGTGTCTTCCCTTAATAAAGCATGCAAAGTGTCTGTACATGGACCTCATGTTTTCAGCTCTAAGGCCATCAGGTCGTTTTATTATCAAGATGTCTGCAGTCTTCGAGGTCTAAATTCTCTTCTATAAAGTCCTCAGAGAACCTTTTTCACAGCCCTCACTCTTTTGTACTGAACAAAGGCTCCATAGACGATACAGTGTGGTGCCATTCCATTCTGGTCTCACTGAGAATGTGTTACGATTGTTCTGTTTTTTCATTTCTTTTTGAAAGGTATTGTCACTAGTTATCATGTCTTCTCCTTAACAGGTAATTCTTGTATACAGTTGGTCAGGACAGTTTATTGTCTTTGCTCACTCTTCCACCCCCTTCCTACCCTTATCCTCCTCATTTTAAGAAAAACCGCATCCCTAAACTCCCTAGATCCCCTTTTACGCATTGGTTTCATAGTAATAATGCGTCCTCTGCATCTAGAAGGGTGTCCATCGCTATTCATAATTCCATTCCCTTTATCTTGAAACAACAATATAAGGACACATAAGGAATACTCTTATTGGTCAAAAGGGAGATAGGATCACAGATGTACACGCTGTTCATCTTCTACACACCCAACTCAGGCCAAGTCTCGTGGCTGATGAAGGCGTTGGACACCCTACGACTATTCGCAGAGGGAACAGTAATTCTGGGAACTGATTTGAATATCACTCTAAACCCAAATATAGACTCCACTACATCCAAATTTCACCCCCCCACTGGATCGATTAGTGGACTGCAGGAAAAACTGCATGATATGTGCTTGGTAGACATTTGGAGGTCCTGCAACCCATCCACAAGAGACTATACTTTCCATTCCATCCCTCATAACTTCTTTCAACGTCTAGATTACATATTTGTCTCAGCACCTGCCCCCTCTCCCTCTTCTCCTCAACCCAAATAGGCTCAATCACTATCTAAGACTATTCTCCATGCTCTGCAACATGCCATCTCTCTCAACTCCCCCGCGGAGAGTGGGCATGGCGACTAAATGAATCCTTATTTGGTTCAGACTCCAATCAGACATATATCAAACAGCGTCTCCACTCATTTTTTGAACATAATTCATCTCCACAGATCTCAACCTCACTACTATGGGAGTCTCATAAGGCTTATGTGAGGGGGATGCTAGTCGCAGTAGGATCAAGAGTTAAAAAAGAGAGACAACAGAAGATAGATTTTAGATGAATGTTTTAAAAAATGAAAACATTGCCAAAACAGACATTTATTTGTTACCTTGCTTGCCAAAAAGTAATATAGAGCAATCAAAAATCATTTGTACCCCAAAATAGTACCAAAAACACTGGCACCTTATCCCCTAGTTTCAAAAATGGGGTACATTTTTGGGAGCTTCTACTGTAAGGGTGCATTAGAGAGGCTTCAAATGGGACATGGCATCTAAAAACCAGTTCAGCAAAATATGCCTTCCAAAAAACATACGGCCCTCATTTTATCCTGCGCCCTGCCGTGTGCCCTTACATCAGTTTACGACCACATGTGGGCTGTTTCTGTAAATCACAGAATCAGGGTAATAAATATTATGCTTTGTTTGGCTGTTTACCTTCGATGTCTTCAAGAAAAAAATGGATTAAAATGGAAAATCTGTCAAAAAATTAAATTTTGAAATTTCATTTCCATTTTCCTTTAACTCTTGTGGAACACCTAAAAGGTTACAAAGTTTGTAAAATCAGTTTTAACTAGCTTGAGGGGTGTAGTTTCTACAATGGGGTCATTTATGGGGGGTTTCCACTGTGTAAACCCCACAAAGTGATTTCAAACCTGAACTGATCTTTAAAAAGTGGGTTTTGGAAATGTTCTTAAAAATTTTAAGAATTGCTTCTAAAATTCGAAGCCTTTTAACCTTCTAAAAAATAAAATGTAATTTACAAAGTGATGCCAACATAAAGTAGACATATGGTGAATGTTAATTAATGAATATTTTATGAAGTATAATTTTCTGTCTTAATAGCAGAAAAATAGAAATTTTGAAAATTGCGAATTTTTCTAATTTTTTGGTAAATTTGGGATTTTTTCATAAATAAAGGTGAAATATATTGATAAGTAAAAGTGTTCCAAAGCTATTACCAGATAAAGTGACGCATGTCAGATTAGCAAAATTAGGCCTGGTCAGGAAGGGGGCAAACGGCCCGGTGGGTAAAGTGTGTCTCTTGTAGAAAAATTACATTACCCTTGTCTCTCTTCTGAACCCCAAATATTTTGCTCCTTTTGGATAGTGAATTGCAACCCCGTACTTGGTGGGCGGCAATTCTAAGAGCCATCATGGGGTTCAACAGGAGGGACAAACCACTGTGATGAGGGAATATCCCCTACATCTAGAGCAGGGGTGCACAACCTTTTTTGGTCTGGGAGCCGCATTGTCACACTATTGCTCTATTTCAAGGGGACGCAAAAAAAATAAATAAAAGGTAATCAGCACTTGTTTGCATCAGCCTATTACACAGGCTGATGCAAAGTTAATGGTGAGGAATGATCACCACCACAGTCACTGCTCCCTCATTCACTTCTGTTGATCATTGGTTGGCAGCACATTCCTGATTACACGCTGAGATGTGCTGACAATAATTGTACATCTTTCATCCTGATAAAACATGCAAATCAGCGAACAAACGAGTGATCGCTTGTTTATCAGCTGATCAGCGGCAGTGGCGTGTCTGACACCCGGGGCGGGTCCTTTCTCTGGCACCCCCCCAAAAATTGTACCCCCTCACAGTAGTATTGCTCTTATTGTACAACCTTCACAGTAGTTTTGTACAGATGAGTGCCCCCTAACAGTAGTTATGACCACATTGTGCCCCCTAACAGTAGTTATGCCCATATTATGTCCCCTTAAAGTACTTATCCTTCCATTGTGCCCCCTTCACAGTAGTTATGTCCTCATTGTGCCCCTCTCACAGTAGTTATGTCCTCTCTGTGCCCCTTTCACAGTAGTAATGCCCTATCTGTACCCCCCTCACAGTAATAATCCCCATTGTGCCTCCTTCACAGTAATAATGCCCCTTAAGAGTAGTAATGTCCATTGTCCCCCTTCACAGTAATAATCCCTATTGTGCCCCCTTAATAGTAATAATTCCCATTGCGCCCCTTAATAGTAATAATGCCCATTGTGCCCCATTCACAGTAATAATGCCCATTGTGCCCCCTTCAGAGTAATAATGCGCATTGTGCCCCCTTCACAGTAATAATGCCCATTGTGCCCCCTTCACAGTAGTAATGCCCTCTGTGTCCCCTCCATAATAGTAATGCCCTCTGTGCCACCTTCAGAGTAGTAATGCCCTCTGTACACTGTGCCCCCTCTATAGTAGAAATGCCCATTGTGCTCCCTTCACATTAGCAATGACCATTGTACCCCCTCCAGAGTAGAAATGCCCATTGTGCACCTTCACATGAGCAATGCCCATTGTGCCCCCTCCAGAGTAAAAATGCCCATTGTGCCCCCTCCATAGTAGAAATTCCCATTGTGACCCTCCAGAGAAGAAATGCCCATTGTGCCCCCTCCAGAGTAGAAATGCCCATTGTGCCCCCTTCACATTAGCAATGCCCACTGTGCCCCCCCAGAGAAGAAATGCACATTGTGCCCCCTCCAGAGTAGAAATGCCCATTGTGCCCCTTCACATTAGCAATGCCCATTGTACCCTCTTCACATTAGCAATGCCCATTGTGCCCCCTTCACATTAGCAATGCCCACTGTGCCCCCTTCAGAGAAGAAATGCACATTGTGCCCCCTCCAGAGTAGAATAGCCCATTGTGCCCCCTTCACATTAGCAGTGCCATGCCCATTGTGCCCCGTCCAGAGTACAAATGCCCATTGTGCCCCCTTCACATTAGCAATGCCCATTGTGCCCCCTCCAGAGAAGAAATGCCCATTGTGCCCCATCCAGAGTAGAAATGCCCATTGTGCCCCCTTCACATTAGCAATGCCCATTGTGCCCCTCACATTAGCAATGCCCATTGTGCCCCCTCCAGAGAAGAAATGCCCATTGTGCCCCCTTCACATTAGCAATGACCATTGTTCCCCCTCGGTGTTAAAAAAAAAACGAAAAACATAAAAAACACAGTACCTACTTACCTTGTCCCATTCCTGAAGCTCACAGTCTTCTCTTCCCTGCAGACACAGATCGCTCTGCAGCACTGTGTGGGCGGAGCTTATGCAGATTCCCAAGGAAGAAGTCTTCCTGCTTCACCGTTCTGTGCGCTCCCGGTCTGAAGGAGGGAAGGAGTGCAGAGAGCTGAGCGGTGAGGGACAGGCTTTTGGCACCCCCTGAGAGGCGGCAACCGAGGTTGACCACCCACTACCCCCTCCCCCTTTAGTACGCCACTGCTGCAGAGCGCTCCTTGAGAAGGCAGAAACGCTGATAAACTGCGTGTGCCTTCTCCTTTGTTCCCCACTCTTGCCAATAGACAGAGACCCGTCCTGCTCCAGGCTCCTGCTATGGGGCAGGAGCTGTCATCCATCCCTGTGCAGCGCTCCAGGAAGAAACACAGCTGATCGCACGATCAGCTGTGTTTCTGTCCAGCAGGACAAATCATCTAATCATCTCCTGCCACCTCTGATACTGCCAGCAGTAGAAGCCGCAGCAGCAGCCATTTTATTATCATCAACAAAATAGAGAAATGTTTCCATTTGCCACGCTACACAAATCAGCAAACAGAGATATAACTCCTGAACATCCAGTCCTACCTGGACTCTAGCCTCTCCCTAGCACATACCGTATTCCCTGACCCAATGGACTTCTGGGCAGGCAGACTGGAACAGTAGCAAGAAATGGCCCTAGTGTGCTCTCTCTGTACTGTCTTGGTTTCATCTCAGAGACTGTTTTGAGTATGCCAGGTGACATCATCACACCTAAAAGGACAAAGTTGTCCTCCTGCAGTGTACAAAACATCACTTTTGTGAAAATGAATGAGGCATGGATTTAAGGATGCTCACACGACTCCGGCTGAGGCCGATGGATATATCTACCCTTGCTTATGGTGCCCCATCATGCCCCTGTCTGCCTGCCTACCATCATGTTCCGTACCATATGGTTGCTACTTCCGCTATTACCATTACTCCTACACAGCTCCTACTACTACTACCACCCCAACACAGCGGCACACATTTCTACTTACTACCATGTCTGTTACATGGTGTATTGCTACTGCTGGCACTATTACTCCTACAAACCTTACCTTTTCCACACTGTACTGCTGCTGCTCCCAAATAAAAGGGAGATTTTTTCCAGGCTTGTTCAACGTCAGAACAAGCCAGTTTCCTCTGACAATTAACACTTGTGTGTGTATAAATACAGGCCAGCATTCTGCCCCCATAAATACATAATTTTTGGGTGCTTGTGCAGAACAAACCACTTTCTTATGACATCATCACTATGTGTGTATAAACAGGTGCAGTGATCTACCCCCGTTAAGGCATAATTTTGGTAACTTGGTCCCAACAAACCATCGTTCTTTCTCATAGCACGGCATGTGTTTAAACACCATCTACCCTAATAAGGGACAATTTTCGGCATGTTTATAATGTGAAAAAGCATGACACATGCGGCAGCGCAGTTTGTTTAAAGCACTCTGTTTGTTAACACCGTCAACTATGCTTTTACCCTTAGTTACAGTATGTATGTCAGTGTCATTCTGACATTATTTGCTATTGCTGTCATTTCATTCAAGAGCTTAAAAGGAGGGGTTGGTAAGAGGAAAAAAAAAAAAAAAGATAACAAAAATATATTTAATAAATTCCCAGGAGACCTCAGACTGCCATATACCGATTTTCAAGCCAATTGTAAAATAGACATAAATACAAATATTTTCTTTTTTTTAAATTCGATGAAAGAAGAATTTCGCTCATCTCTAATGGAAATATGTTGAAAAATTTTGAGGAATGAAATAATGACTTTATTTATTTTACCCAGTTATATAGCAGTGACATATTCCACAGCACTTTACAACCATTTGCATGACGCTGTCCCTAATGGGGCTCACAAACTAAGTTCCCTATCAGTATGTCTTTAGAGTGTGGGAGAAAACCCACAGGAGAACATGCAAACTCCATGCAGATGTTGTCATTGGTCAGATTCGAACCTAGAACCCCAGCACTGCAAGGCACCAATGCTAACCACTTCATTAGCTACCTATCTGATGTAGTTACTGTATATACTGCTTCCATCAAAAATGTTGTCATGATAGTTAGCTTTCTAAACTTCTCTAACTGCTTTTATAATTGTACGTCCTTTATTTCGTATGTGGTGAATTAGGTTATAGATGTGAGTGATATAAAAGTTGAAGACATAATGGAAGAAAAGACCTATGTGGGTGTAACTCAGCTGTGTACGGTAGAAGATATACCTACAAATATTAACACTGGTGAGTGATAACCATAAATGTTCGGAAAATCCAATATTCTCTTTGTTCAGTAATATTTGATTCAATTGGATTACCACTGAGAAAAACTACATTAACAGTGCCTCTATGAACTGCTGCCTGTATGCCTGAGTGTAAGATAATGGTTGGAAGTACTCACCTTCTTCACAGACAACAAATCTCTGCTACTGAGATGCTGAACTGATACTGAGTAGCTGCTGCTCAGCATGTGAAACATGAGCCCTCCAGAGAAAGGAGAACAGTGAAGAGAAGAGTTCAGATTGTGTGATATCTTATTCTTAAGGGAAAGGAGAGATAACCACATGTTCAGGGTATACTAGGTCACCTAAGGGCGTTATCCTGGCAGCTCCCTGCTTTTCAGTCTTTAACCCCTATACAGAGATCTGCTCTTCTCTTCAGGAAACGCACCAGGCCCCTACCTCTTGGAGTAATCTCCATGTGGTTGGCTGCTGACTCATGGGGGTTAGAGACGCCACCTCATGGCATCCAGGAATCGGGCAAACTCATATTCAATAACGCACAAGGTCAGGGCAGACAGAGCTTATGCAAAACCAGTTCAAAGGTCAGGGCAGGCGGCACAGAATCATTGTGGTGAACAGGTCATGTCAAGCGGCAGAGAGTCAGAATCAAGGAATCAGGCAGAAGTCAGTACACAAGCAGACAAATGGTTTATAGAACCTTAGCAGGATCTAGCAAGCTAGAGGAACCTATTGCTTTCCCAAGGGAGAGGTTCTTTAAATACCCACGGAAGTCCTGCCTTTCAGGGTTAGGGATTATATGCGTGCCCTATAGGACAGAGGAAGAGGCCTAGTAGCCTCAGCCTCTATAGACAGGACCTCAGCTCTTCTAGTGAGAGACAGGGAGGGCTCGGCTGGGCTGCCGGGCAGCAACTGGGTAAGTGATGCAGTGCCCATGCCCATCCTGGATAGTGGAACAGTGGCAGGCATTGAGCACCATTTTGACAGCCCTGCACATGAGCTTGGAGAAATTTTAGCCCATTTCTCCATTAAAACAGCTTCAACTCTTCTGTTGATGGGTTTCTTCCCATGAACTGCATGCTTCAGGTCCACAACATTTCTGTTGGATTAAGGTCAGGACTTTGACTTTGCCATTCCATAACTTTAACCTTATTTTTCTTTAATGATTCTTTGGTAGAACGACTCTTGCTGCCATAAAGCATCTGCTCTTGAGATTGAACTCGTCTTCAGATGTCCTGACATTTTCCTTTTAGAATTTACTGGTATTGTTCCATTGTTCACCAAGCCGTCCAAGCAATGATGCACAACACAGGACTAAACCATTGTACTACCACCACCATGTTTCACAGATAGATGAGATTGTTATGGTGGAATGCAGTGTTTTACTTTCTGCAAACATAACGCTTCTCATTTAAACCAAAAAGTCCTATTTTGGTCTCATTTGTCACACAAAACTGTTCTAATAACTTTCTGACTTGTCCAGGTGATCTTTAGCAAACTGCGGACGGGCATCAATGTTCTTTTTGGAGAGCATGGCTTTCTCTTTTAAAATCCTGTCATGCACACACCATCAGTGGCATAGCATGGCTTGTCAGTGCCTGGGGCAAGCAAAGTTTTGTGACTACTAGCCATAGTATACTTAGTATACCAAGACTAACATTACTAACAATAACACTATAACATCCAAATAATACTGATACCCCATGGCCATGTTGGATAAGAATATTACCACCATACTAAGGATACATTCAAATGACTATATATGTAGGCCACGTTTGATCCTTATTTTTTTCAGAACACATGCAGACCCATTCATTTTTATGGGGCTACAAAAAACTTGGACAGCACATGGATGTTGTGGTTGCAGCTGTTCCGCAAATTATAGAACATGTTTTTTTAGGCAGCATGCCTGGTTTATCAGTGAATTTCCTGGTGACAGGTTCCCTTTAAGGTACTGTAGCTATCCTTTAAGTCAATGTTCGACCTTTTAAAAAGGTCCTGAGACATGACTTGGATAATAATTACCGACCGCTACACACACGGATGCGTCCAGGCAGCAGGTTTGTTCCTCCTGGACACATCCGTGCGTCATCTCGCGAGACGCGAGACGCACGTTCACAGCAACGCACAGCTCGGCAGTTATTCTACAGCCTGCCAGCGATGATCAATCGCTGGCAGGCTGTAGATGTAAAATACATCGCATCAAACATGTGTATCAGATGCTGTTTTGTTAACAGCGTCTGATATACCTGCTACCTGGTCCTCTGGTGGTCCCATTTGCTGGGATCGACCACCAGAGGACCAGGTAGCTATGTAAAGTAGCACCAAGCACCACACTACACCCCCCCCCCACCCCCGTCACTTATTAAACCCTTATTAACCCCTGATCACCCCATATAGACTCCCTGATCACCCCCCATTGATCACCCCCCTGTATGGCTCCATTCAGACGTCCATATGTGTTTTGCGGATCCGCAAAACACGGACACCGGCAATGTGCTTTCCGCATTTTGCAGATCCGCGCATTGCCAGAACTATATAGAAAATGCTTTTCTTGTCCGCAATTGCGGACAAGAATAGGACATGTTCTATATTTTTGACGGAGCGGAAGTGCGGATCCGCAACTCCGATCCGAGCGGGACAAAGTCTGTCCCCATAGAAATGAATGGGTCCGCAATTTCGCTCCGCAAACAGAATTGTGGACGTGTGAATGGGGCCTAAGGGTCCCTTATCACCGCCAGTTAGTTAGCTACTTGTTAGGTAGTTAGCGCCCAGCCCACCGCACCGCAGTCACTGATTTTGGCAGAGATTTTTTCATCCACATTGATCGATGCGAATGAAAAAATCTGTGCCGTTCATTTTTTTTTTTTTTTTCAGCCCAGAGGCTGAACTGAAAAAAAAAATCTCATTACCCATATGCTCAATATAAGGAGAATAGCAGAAACTCCTAATGCTGGCCATACGTAATGATTGTGGAGACCCTCAAATGCCAGGGCAGTACAAACACCTCACATGTGACCCCATTTTGGAAAGAAGACACTCCAAGGTATTCCGTGAGGGGTATGGTGAGTTCATATAAAATTTTATTTTTTGTCACCAGTTAGTAGAATATGAGACTTTGTAAAAAAATAAAATAAAATATCAATTTCCGCTAACTTGTGCCAAAAAAAATTTTTTCTCTGTGAACTCGCCATGCCCCTCACGGCATACCTTGGGGTGTCTTCTTTCCAAAATGGGGTCACATGTGGGGTATTTATACTGCCCTGGCATTTTAGGGGCCCTAAAGCGTGAGAATCCAAATGCGTAAAAATGCCCTGTGAAATCCTAAAGGTACTCATTGGAATTTGGGCCCCTTTGCACATCTTGGCTGCAAAAAAGTGTCACACATGTGGTAGTCGCCGTACTCAGGAGAAGTAGGGCAATGTGTTTTGGGGTGTATTTTTATATATACCGATACTTTGTGTGAGAAATATCGCTGTAAATTGACAACTTTGTATAATTTTTTTTTAAAAGTTGTCATTTACAGAGATACTTCTCACACACAGTATGGGTATACAGTATGTAAAAAAAAATACACCCCAAAACACATTGCCCTACTTCTCCTGAGTACGGCGATTCCACATGAGTGACACTTTTTTGTAGCCAATTCCAATGAGTACCTTTAGGATTTCACAGGGCATTTTTACCTATTTGGATTATCACGCTTTAGGGCCCCTAAAATGCCAGGGCAGTATAAATACCCCACAAGTGACCCCATTTTGGAAAGAAGACACCCCAAGGTATTCCGTGAGGGGCATGGTGAGTTCACAGAAAAAAAAATTTTGGGGCACAAGTTAGCGGAAATTGTTTTTTTTTTTTTTTTTTTTTTTAACAAAGTCTCATATTCCACTAACTTGTGACAAAAAATAAAATTTTACATGAACTCACCATACCCCTCACGGAATGCCTTGGGTTGTCACACATGTGGTATCGCCGTACTCAGGAGAAGTAGAGCAATGTGTTTTGGGGTGTATTTTTACATCTAACCATGCTGGGTGGGAGAAATATCTCTGTAAGGTCTCATGCACACGACCGTAAATTGCGGATCTGCAAAAAAAACGGATGACGTTCCGTATGTCATCCGTTTTTTTTGCGGATCCGTTATTTTTGCGGATCCATTGTAATAATGCCTATCCTTGTTCGCAAACTAGAAAAAAATAGGACATGCTCTATTTTTTTGCAGAACGGAAAAACGGATATACGGAAACGGAATGTACACGGAGTACCTTCCATTTTTTTTGCGGACCCATTGAAATGAATGCTTCCGCATATGGTCCGCAAAAAACGGAACGGACACGGAAAGAAAATACGTTCGTGTGCATGAGGCCTAATTGACAACTTTTTTAAAAAATTTATACAAAGTTGTCAGTTTACAGAGATATTTCTCACACACAGTATGGGTATATGTAAAAATACACCCAAAAACACATTGCCCTACTTCTTCTGAGTACGGCGATACCACGTGTGCCACTTTTTTGCAGCCTAGGAAAGGAGGTAAAATTCATTTGGGTGGTAAGTTGTGTGACCGAGCAATAAACAGTGAAAGTAGTGTAGTGCAGAATTCTAAAAAGTGGCCTGGTCATTAAGGGTGTTTAAGCTAGGGGGGCTGATGTGGTTAAAGGGGTCTATCAGATCAGTGGGGGTCCCAGCGGGAGGACCATGAGAACTGGAGCCCCGTACCCCCACAGGTCCCCTGAAATGACGTAAGCAGCCGGCTTCTCCATTTATTTCTATAGTAGTTCTGGAGATGGCAGAGTAGAGTGTTCGGCTATCTCTAGAACTTCCAAAGAAATGAGTGGATCTGCCGCACACATGTGCTTACCAACCATTTCAGTCATCTTAGGGGAGCGTGCAGGGGATACGGGGGCCCCCCTTCTTGTGATCAGGTTTTTAAAAAATTTTTATATTGAAAATACATTTTATTACAATCAAATTGTCACATATACATACGAAGTACTGCGATGCAGCGCCATCCAAAAAGCAGCACCCAATACATAGACACATTTGTCATACATACAGTTGTGTTCAAAATTATTCAACCCCCAATGCTGTAAAGGGTTTTAGGGAATTTGGTGTACATTTGTAATTGTGTTCAGAATGGAATCTTACAAGGACTTTTTAAAGAACCAAATGCAACTAAAATGACATCAATTGTTTTTGTAATACAGTATTAAATGTTTTTTTGTGATTTCTTCATTGACACAATTATTCAACCCCTTAAAGACTACCACTCTTAAGAACAGAGGTTCATTCAAGTGTTTTCGATCAGGTATTGAAAACACCTTTGGATGTCAAGGAGCAGCAATCAAGCATAATAAGCACCAATTAGGCAGATTTAAAATGACTGTAATACTCAGCTCCTTCTAGACATTTACTGGTGTGTTTACAAACATGGTGAAGTCAAGAGAATGGTCCAGGAAGACAAGAGAAGAGGTGATTTCTCTTCACAGGAAGGGCAATGGCTATAAGAAGATTGCAAAGATGTTAAACATACCAAGAGACACCATAGGAAGCATCATTCGCAAATTCAAGGCAAAGGGCACTGTTGAAACGCTACCTGGTCGTGGCAGAAAGAAGATGCTGACTTCGACTGCTGTGCGCTACCTGAAGCGCAAAGTGGAGAAAAGTCCCCGTGTGACTGCTGAGGAACTGAAAAAGATTTGTCAGATGCGGGTACTGAAGTTTCAGCTCAGACAATAAGGCGCACACTGCGTAATGAAGGCCTCCATGCCAGAACTCCCAGGCGCACCCCTTGCTGTCTCCAAAGAATAAGAAGAGTCGACTGCAGTATGCCAAAAGTCATGTGGACAAACCACAAAAGTTTTGGGATAGTGTTCTGTGGACTGATGAAACAAAATTAGAACTGTTTGGGCCCATGGATCAACGCTATGTTTGGAGGAGGAAGAACAAGGCCTATGAAGAAAAGAACACTTTGCCTACTGTGAATCATGGCGGGGGGGTCAATCATGCTTTGGGGCTGTTTTGCTTCTACAGGTACAGGGAAGCTTCAGCGTGTGCAAGGTACCATGAATTCTCTTCAGTACCAGGAGATATTGGATGAAAATGTGATGCAGTCCGTCACAAACCTGAGGCTTGGGAGACGTTGGACCATTCAACAGGACAATGATCCCAAGCATACCTCCAAGTCCACTAGAGCACGGTTGCAGATTGAAGGCTGGAACATTTTGAAGTGGCAATCGCAGTCACCAGACTTAAATCCTATTGAGAACCTCTGGTGGGACTTAAAGAAAGCAGTTGCAGCGCGCAAGCCTAAGAATGTGACTGAACTGGAGGCTTTTGCCCATGAAGAATGGGCGAAGATACCCGTAGATCGCTGCAAGACAGTTGTGTCAAGCTATGCTTCACGTTTAAAAGCTGTTATAACTGGAAAAGGATGTTGTACTAAGTACTAAGATTGAATGTCACTTGGGGGTTGAATAAAACTGATAATGATGTGAGCACAGAAAAGACATTTGTGGTTATTTCATTATAAATGTTATGTTACATTTGTCTGACTTACAAGTGCCTCTTTGATTTAATTGTAAACAAGATGACTGAAATTATCAAAATCAATGTCAAACTGGCCAAAACACTCAATTTCAGTGGGGGTTGAATAATTTTGAACACAACTGTAGCATAGCAGCACAATATAAAGTACAGGCTAGCCTAGAGTATGCATGACACTGCATGCTACACTACCATTCTTAGACACTTACAATAAACACAATCCCTCAACGAAGCAACAGACATTAATAAGGTGTGGGGGTGGGAAGAAGAGGATAGGCAGGGGAAATCTCATGACCAAAGCTTTACTGAAGGACAAATACAAAGCGGAGAGAGGGGTTTAATCTGTCATCATCAACGTCCAGATAGTCCAAGATGTTGTAGTCCCTCAGTCAGTCTTCCAGCCATTCACTAACACCATGCGGCCCAGGACCAGTTTGCGCTACGCCATGAATTTATGAGAGGCTCGGTCAAAGGCCTTTTCCCCTTGCTCATGACAGCACCCATGTGAGTAAGACCTCCCACCCAGGACAGGAAACCCGGGAAGATAAAAAGGTTCTCACCCCCTTTATATCCCAGATTTATGGATAGAAGTTCACCCAAGGGATAGGGAAGTTCTTGGTCTACTATACCGTATCGGGACCTATCCCATGGCAGCATAAGTCTCTCATGGGAGCCGCTGCTCAGCTTCCAAGATGGCCACAATGCCAGTATGTTGGAGCCAAGTGATTCCGGTCGCGCCCACCCTTCTGAGCCCTCAAGGCCTTCTAGTCCAGTACTGGTCCCGAGAAGTGGGGTACAGCTGCAAAAAATGTGAGATAATTCCTTTTTATCCGAAGCCTGGGATTTTTTTTTTTTTTTATAGTTTAGATACCAAAAGTTCCTAGGAAGGCTATAGTGGGAGGTTGTAAAGTATATCTTCTCCTCTACCTTAATCCTCTGTAAACTTTGGAAGGATGATGGTAATGCAAAAATTGCAAAAAATTTGGAAAGAGAAAAATGGGGAGTGAAAAACAAAAATGCAAAAATGAAAAAACTCCAGGGCTAAAAGGCTTAATCCCTTAAATGGGTTCTTCACTTTGTTACAACTGATTATCTATCCTCAGGATAGATCATCAGCATCTGATCGGCCGGGGTCTGACAACCGGGACCCCTGCCGATCAGATGTTTGAGAAGGCAGCGGCGCTGCAGGAGTGCCGCGGCCTTCTCACTGTTTCCCGCTCCTAGCGCCATTCAGTGAACAGAGCTTAGCCTCGCCCACGCCACTTGATACTCGCTTGATACTCGCCCACTAGCCTCGCCCACGCCACATCATCAGTTGTAACAAAGTGAAGAACCCCTTTAAGGACACATGACGTACTGGTACGTCATGGTGTCCTGGTACTTAAGGACACATGACGTACCGGTACATCATGTGCACTACCGATCACCGCCGCGCAGCGTCAAATCATTCGACAGGCACTCTGTCACCATCAGAGTGACATCACCTCACAGGATCGAATCCGATTGGCTGCACGGGCGGGCGGGGGTTAACTCCCCCCTGCTCTTCTCTCCTGCTCCATTTTCCGTCGGTGGAGCGAGGAGAGAGCAGCCTGCAGCGGAGCCCAACACCCCCAGATCCTCCAAAGTGCCTTCTGGCACTAAAATGTAGGTTAGGGACAGGTTGGGGAAAGGCTTAGTTCAGGCAGGGAGACTTTAGGGAGAGTTTAGAAATTTTAACTCTTGCATCACCCTCTTAGGGTGTCTGGGGTCCACAGCACAGTGTGACCCTAGACCCCCCACCCCAGGGGTGCTGCAGCTTTGTATACTGTTCCAGTGCGCTAGCAACACAGGGAAATTCCTGCAGTTCTATGAGGCAGTCCTTAAGGCCCTGATCTTTTCTGACCGGGAAAGATCAGGCCGGAGTACCTCGGGAATTGGAGGCGCCCGGATCGTCCCTGGCCAACACTTTCCAGGTGTGGTCCCCCATACTGGAAAGAAGAGTGTGTCACAGGAGGGGAATACAGAAGGACACCACCACTCAGTGTGACACACCACCACTCAGTGTGACACGTGCCCCGATCATCCAGGCCTCTGCGTTATTGGTTGCTTCAGGGAGTACCACACTTCCATGGAGTACTAAATTTATTATCCCCTCTTCCATTTAGCCACTGACAATCAGATAAAAACTATGGTTCTCAGACTTGAGACACCCAAAAAAAAGTTTTTAAAAAGAATGATAGTTTGCAAGACTAAAATAATTTAAACAAAATATAGTGTTAAACCTAAATAAATTTAAAAAAAGTAGACAAATTATGTATCGCTGCATCCGTAATAATCTGCTCTATAAAAATACCCCATAAACTAACCCCTTAGATTAACACCGTTAAAAAAAAAAGGAATTTTTTTGTCACCTTACATCACAAAAAGCGATCAAAAAGTCATACTGTATGCCCCCCAAAATAGTGCCAATAAAACTGTCCTCTCATCCCGCAAAAAATGAGCCCCTATCTTTTTCCATTTTAATCCATTTTTTCCAGTAACAAAGCAAGGGTTAACAGCCAAATAAAGCTTCAAATGTATTGCCCTGATTCTGCAGTTTACAGAAACACCCCATATGTGGTCGTAATCTGCTGTATGACCAAACGGCAGGGCACATAAGGAAAGGAACGCCATATGGTTTCTGGAAGGCAGATTTTGATGGCCTTTTTTTTTTTGACACCATGTCCTATTTGAAGAACCCCTGATGCACCCCTAGAGTAGAAACTCCATAAAAGTGACCCCATCTAAGAAACTACACCCCCCAAGGTATTCAATACTGATTTTATAAACTTTGTTAGCCTTTTAGGTGTTCCTCAATAGTTTATGGCAAATGGAGATGTAATTTCAGAATTTCTATTTTTAGTAAGCTTGAGTCACAAAAATGTAATGTAGAGCAACTAAAAATGTACCCTAAAAATAGTCCCGACAAAACTGACTCCTTTTTCCCGTAGTTTCCAAAATGGGGTTACTTTAAGGGAGTTTCTACCCCAGGGGGGCTTCAAATGGGACATGGTGTAGATAAACCAGTCCAGCAAAATCTGCCTTCCAAAAACCACACGGCGCTCCTTTCCCTCTACGCCCTGCCGCGTGGCCATACAGTAGTTTACGACCACATATGGGGTGTTTCTGCCAACTACAGAATCGGGGCAATAAAAATTGGGTTTTGTTTGGCTGTTAACCCTTGCTTAGTTACTGGAAAAAATGGATTAAAATGGAAAATTTGCGAAAAAAATCAAAATTCTGAAATTTAAGCCCCATTTGCCACTAATTCTTGTGAAACATCTAAAGGGTTAACAACGTTTGTAAAATCAGTTTTAAATACCTTGAGGTGTGTAGTTTCCAAAATGGGGTCACTTTTAGGGAGTTTCTACATCAGGGCGGCTTCAACTGGCACATGGTCAAACCAGTCAAGCAAAATCTGCCTTCCAAAAACCTTGCTTAGTTACTGGAAAAAATGGATTAAAATTTGCAAAAAAAAAATAAATTCAGAAATTTTACTTTTTGCTCCATTTGCCATTAACTCTTGTGAAACACCTAAAGGGTTAACAACATTTGTAAAATCACTTTTGAATACCTTGAGGGGTGTACTTTCTAGAATGGGGTCATTTTTGAGTGGTTTCTATTATGTAAGCCTCACAAAGTGACTTCAGACCTAAACTGGTCCCTAAAAAGTGGAGTTTTGAAGATTTGCTTCTAAACTTCTAAGCTTTGTAACGTCCTCAAAAAATAAAATGGCATTCCCAAAATGATCCATACATGAAGTAGACATATGGGAAATGTAAATTAATAACTTTTTTTGGCGGTATTACTATGTATTATACAAGTAGAGAAATTGAAACTTGGAAAATTGCAAAATTTTACAAAATTTTTGTTAAATTTGGTATTTTTTTTATAAATAAAAATGATTTTTTTTTACTCCATTTTACCAGTCTCATGAGGTACAGTATGTGACAAAAAAACAGTCTCAGAATGGCCTGGATAAGTAAAAGCGTTTTAAAGTTATTCGCACATAAAGTGACACTAGTCAGATTCGCAAAAAATGGCCTGGTCCTTAAGGTGAAATATGGCCATGTCCTTAAGGGGTTAAATGAGCTGCAGCTCTGATTTATCTCTGTCTCCTTCAAAGTTTTTCCCTTCACAGAGGCCCTCCTAGCAACTGGATGTGCAGGAAACTGCAGCATGGGCACGGTGCACGGTTAAAGCAAGTATATAGGGTAGTTAATATATTTTAGGGACAGTTATGTACAGGTATGTCCCCATATACTGTATAGCAGCTTCCCCCCTCCACTGCTTGTAGTAAGCCCTTACTACTCAGTCAGGGCATTGCTCCTGGCGGCTGGTTCATTAGTCAGCTAACCAGGAGTGCAGGGGGAAAGCTCACCGACATTGCTGGCCATGCTGGTCAGTGAGCATAAAGTTAGTGTACACCGTAAGCCTATATTTAAAAAGGGGTGAAATGTATGTTTAATTTAAACACATTAGGCTCCTGTCCCCAGCAGGCTGTGATGGAGCAGGGCAGAGGCCCAACAGTCAGCACAGTACCATGCTGAGAGAAGACGGATGTCACTTAGCAACACTCTAGCATAAATAAATGTTTTCCCTAAATAAAGTACGTTACAAAAATGTTCCCTGTCACTGTCCCTAGATATTATAAAAAAAAATAAAAAATTTACACGGCAGTTACACTTTAACAATAATTATAATGTTCACACTTGTTTCACAGGTAGGTTTCAAAACAGGTATGTAAACCCACCTGGCAAACAAGGATATTTAGTGCTGCATGAAAGTCATTAAATAGGGAACATTTTCATAAAATATAAGCTTTATTCTGATTTGCAAAAAATGACATAAAATCTGCTTCTTTTTCCAGGAGATGAAAGCACCAAAAATTTTTCAGGAAATCTCCTTTTCCCTCCTTCTTATGAAGTAAAATATAACAATATCAAAGAAAACAATCACGGAGAAGATTCTACTACCTGTCTTACTACAAGTATACTCTTAGTCCTTCACAGCAGCGATCAACCTAATGATCCCACCAATCACAAAGAACCTTTATCTGGTCAGTCACTGATTGTTAAACAAAGTACAGAAGATCCAGGGGGTAAAATATATCCATGTTCTGAATGTGGGAAATGCTTTACGAGGAAGTCAAATGTTATTAAACATCAGAGAACTCACACAGGGGAAAAGCCATTTTCATGTCCACAATGTAAGAAATGTTTTAGCCAAAAGTCAGATCTTCGTAACCATCAGGTAGTCCATACGGGGGAGAAGCCATTTCCATGTTCTATGTGTGGGAAATGCTTCACAAGGAGGTCAAGTGTTGTTGAACATCAGCGAACTCACACAGGGGAAAAGCCATTTTCATGTCTAAAATGTAAGAAAAGTTTTAGCCAAAAGTCAGATCTTCTTAACCATCAGGTAGTTCATACAGGGGAGAAGCCATTCTCATGTTCTGAGTGTGAGAAATGCTTTACAAGGAAATCAAGCGTTATTTATCATATGAGAACCCACACAGGCGAGAAGCCACATTGTTGTCCAGACTGTGGAAAATGTTTTAGCCAGAAGTCTAATTTTGTTACACATCGACTAACCCATATGGAGGAGAAGCCATTTTCATGTTCAGAATGTGGAAAGCATTTTATAAAGAAATCAGATCTTGCTACACATCAGAAATGGCACACAGGGGAGAAAACATATTTTTGTTCTGAGTGTGGAAAATTTTTTCAAAGGAAATCGT
Organism: Bufotes viridis; assembly: GCA_033119425.1. NCBI lineage: Eukaryota > Metazoa > Chordata > Amphibia > Anura > Bufonidae > Bufotes > Bufotes viridis. The sequence goes on from CM065594.1 coordinate 116,545,842, forward strand.
GTCTCATTGATCATCAGAGAATTCACACAGGGGTGAAACCATTTTCATGTCCAGAATGTGGCAAATGTTTTAGCCTGAAGTCCGATCTTGCTAAACATCATTTAATCCACACAGGGGTGAAGCCATTTTCATGCTTGGAGTGTGGGAAATGTTTTACTAGGAAATCATATCTTATTGAACATCGTAAACAACACACAGGAGAAAAACTATATTCATGTCCAGAATGTGGGAAATGTTTTAGTCACAAGTACAGTCTTGTAAAACATCAGGAAATTCATACAGGCGAAAAACCATTTTCATGTAAGGAATGTGGGAAATGCTTCACAAGAAAGTCAAGTGTTGTTGAACATCAGAGAATTCACACTGGGGAAAAGCCATATTCATGTTCAGAATGTGAAAAATGTTTTATAAATAAATCGAGTTTGGTTACTCATCAAAAAAGTCACACTGGAGAGAAGCCATTTTCATGTTCTGAGTGCGGGAAATGCTTCACAAGAAAATCAAGTCTTATTGAACATCTGATAATTCACACTCAGAAGAAGACATTTTCATGTTCAGAATGTGGAAAATGTTATAAACATAGATCAGCTCTTGCTCAGCATAAGAAGCGCATTCATTTTAATGATTAGACTACAAAATGTTTAACTGTACCTAAATGTTTTAGATTTAGAGTGAAAGACAAATAAAGTGTTAGACATTTTCCTCAAATTTGCTCAAACTTTACATTTACTCCAGTGTCTGTGTTATATCCCTTTGGATGGTGTAAAACTGAGCTGCCAAACAGAACCTGGCTCCTTGCATGGCTCCAGACTCTATTCTGCCTTATCTGCATACACTCCCAATCCTTTATCTTTATGGCTTGGGTCAAGTTTACAAGCAGTCTGTCGTGGCTTTCCTTCCAAGCCGTAATCAAGGTCCTGGAACCGCACAGTCCTGGAAATGGCAGATGACCCCACTCAATTTGATCAAAATGTGCGCTGACAAGAACCTCACATTTATAAGTATAGTAAATATACAATTACCTGAAAATGTCTGTCTGGACAGATTCCATAAAGAAATTTCTTGAAATGGTGCTTAATAAGAAATCATTAGGCCTCTTCTTTACGTGTAATATCCAGGACAGACTGCAAAGAAAAAAGGGGTCAGTCAGCACATCCCAATGTGCAGGAGCACGTCGCCACGGCTAAAAACCCAAAGAAAAAAAACACAATGCAACAGCACTCTGCAAACACAAATAAAGTACAATAATGCCATAGTTATAGAAAGTATTCTGGTGCTAATGCTACGCTTATTTTGTAAATTTGAAATTCTTGGCAAATACATTTTGTACAAAATTATTTATGCCTGTCCCATAATATGGGAACCTAACACTAAATACTACCTGTTGTAGTGCCATACTGGCGCCATAAAATACAGGGGATGCACGTTCCACATGCTTGCTGGGTCCACTCTGCCTTTTGCCGTTTTTGGTGCCATAATGGCCTCCAATAAATCCAGGGAATGCAGGTCCAACATGCATGCCAAGCCTACTCTATACCTTACCTCTCCTGTTGCCAGAAGCGTAGCATTAGCACCAGAATATTTTCTATAACTATGGCATTACTGTACTTTGTGTTTGCAGAGTGCTGTTGCATTATGTTTTTTTTTTCTTTGTATATCAAGGAGAGAGCCATTATGGTTTTTTTTTTTTTAATCTATCAACCGCTTTGTTTAAAGAAAGGGGGAACAGCGGTTGAAAGCCAATTATATTTGGGGAACCCAAAGCAAATATAAGTTGAGGCTCGGTTCAATTCTGCAGTAGAGTTTCTTTGCAGTTTAAATGAGAAAAAGGACACAAAAACACTACATGCAGCAGTATTTTGTCCAGAAAAATACAGGAGTCCATACTGGAAACTCGAATAGACCCTATTATAGTCAATGGGGTCTGTCAAATAGAAAACTGGAATTTCACTGTATATGTGAACATAGCCTTATTGAGTTCTGATAACGGAGACCGCTAGGCTCTCAGTGAGGGAATTCATAATGGACAGTGGTTGAGGTTCCACCATAGTCACATTATTAATATGGTTGGAAAAATACATAAGTCCATCAAGTGCAACCAAGGGATAGGTGGGGACATAAATTTTAGAAAAAGGGGAGTGAGAACCAGGTTTATACACATTTTCATAAACATTAATGTCATTTACTTTTAAGAATTCATCTAAGCTATTTTTAAAACTGCCCACTGTTCCTGCTGTGAGCACGTCCTGAGGTAGATTATTCTATATATTCACAGTTCTTACAGGAAAGAATCTTTGATTCTTCTGGAGACTGAACTATTTCTTTTCCAGATGTCTCTTCTCAAGACTAAATAATTTTAATTCTTTTAATCTTTCTTCATAACTAAGACCCTCCATTTCCCTTATCGATTTAGTTGTCCTCCTTTGTACTTTTTCCTCCTCCAGAGCATCCTTTCTATGGACTGGTGCCCAAAACTGAACTGCATATTCCAGATGAGGCTGCACCAAAGCTTTGTAAAGTGTTAATATTACATCTCTGCCCCGTGAGTCCATGCCTCGTTTAATACATGACAAAATCCTGGTAGCCTTAGAAGCAGCTGATCAACATTGTATACTGTTATTTATTCTACTATCTACAAGGACACCCAAATCCTTCTCTATTAGTGACTCTCCCAGTGTTACTTCCCATAGGACATAAGATGCACGCAGATTATTACTACCCAGATGCATGACTTTACAATTATCCACATTGAACTTCATTTGCTAAGTTGATGCCCAAACTCTGAGTGTAGTTTTTGGACATCTTCCGTACTACATAGCTTAGTGTCATCTGCAAAAATGGAAATGTGCAATTAATCCCATCCTCAATATCATTAATAAATAAATAAAATAATAGAGGACCTAGCACTGAACCTTGGGGTACACCACTTATAACCCGGGACCATTCTGAATAGGAATGATTAACTACAACTCTCTGGACACGGTCCTTCAGCCACCCCTCTGTCCAGGCTTCTACTCAACTCCTCACAAAAACATATATATACAGAGCTAAAAAAAAATAGTAACTCTATCTTTTCCTTATCTTCAGTGACCCCCCCCCCCTTTACTGTTATTAACCATAATTGCTCAACCATAACTGTTTTCTGAATTTTTTTAAGGGACTCAAGTAATCCTACCTGCATTCTATAGCTGTGAAGCGAGATCAACTGTTGAACCCTCAAGTTAGATCACATAAGGGTAGACCACTACATATGGCTCTTCCTGTTCTGAAATTTGTCATTCTCCAAATATATTGGGGTATCCTGCAAGCTGACCTGCATGCTGGAGGATGGATTGGTAAAGGGCTGTACATAACCTAGGAGGAACTACAACATTATTGATAAATCGCTGCATAGTTATATCTCCCCACTTAGAACAGAATAATAAAGGAATTAGAACAGAAGCCGAAACCTTGGGCTGCCTTCATTTCCAACAAGGAAATTTCATAAAGTTCAGATTCTAGGGCATTGACTTGGCCAAGTCATCTACCATGATCAAGCCAAGTCATCTACCAGAGGAGGTGATATTGACAATAAAGTCTAACCGAAAGAGGCCTAATGGAAATTTAGAATGAATACAATTAAGCAATTGGGCTTGAATGATTGTTTAATTTAGTGATCCACAGGCACTGACATAGATAGGTCAGATGCCAGCTATGTGATTCTGCCGCCGGCACCCGCCTCCAGTATCTGTATTAAACTTTAATTATCTTCATTGGTAGCGCAGTGCGACCCCCGCCCCCCCCAGTATTAAAGTCATTGGTGGCGCAGTGTGCGCCCCCCAGTATTATAATTATTGGTGGCAGTGGCCACAGGGTCCCGTCCGCCCTCTTCATTGGGGTGCAGTGGAAGTTCCGATAGGAGCCCCAGCAGTAAAGTTGTGGGGCTCCGATCAGTTACCATGGCAGCCACGAAACTACTGAAACCCTAGCTGCCATGGTAAGCTCCCTGCTGCTGTGTGCACAAAGCACAGGGCAGCAGGGAGAGTGTAAAGTCCCATTCACCCTAATAGAACTCTATTAGGGTGAATAGGACAGGGGATTAAAAGATCCCAGGTTCTAGCCCCTAAGAGGAGAAATAGTTTTTAAATAAAAAGTAAAAAATAAAACAAAAAAACACACCAAAATATTAAGTATAAATCACCCCTTTCACAATTTTACATATAAAATATATAAAAACGTAGAAAAATGGAAGTGAAGTGTCACACCAGGACAACAAGTGAACAAAATAGAGGTGCTCTCAGTTGGTAGATCCACCCACTCCACACAAAAAAACTTTTTCAAAAAACAACTGGGCACTCTCCTATATCTGGAAATCAGTAATTTATTGCCTATATTAAAAACAAACACCAATTGACGAACAACAAATATAGCAGCAAATCCACTAAAAATGTGCAAAACGGGAATGATCAGCCAAGATAAAGCGGCAACAGTCACCAACAGAAAACAATCAAATTGTGCCAGTTCATGTGCATCGATCAAGTATCCACTGCGGGGGAAGCGTTGATCCACAGGCAAATTATATTATGAACTATAGAGGTAGATGCATCCAAAGACCTATAACTTTTTTTTATTTTTCTTTCTACAGAACTGCGTGAGGGCTTGATTTTTGAAGACTAACTTATAGTTTTAATTGGTATCATTTTGGGGTACATAGTTGGTGGCAGATAAGAAAAAAATAGCAAATCAGGCACATGGCCACCTGACACCGGCCTGAAGGAGCATTCACACCTTAAACATTTGTATCATATCCATGGAATTAAAACTGCTGATACCCAAGAGTTCCAGAGGTGGACTCCCTTTTGGGAGAATGAGGTCCTGTTACTCCAATTCATGTGGACCTCTTCTGCATGGTTTTCTCCAATGAAGTCTCTAGCAGCTTTTAACAACCTTTTTATTTTATAAATGCCACTTGTATTGGGCCTGTGGTATGGAGGTAAACCTTAAAGGCTATTATTATTGCATTGTACTTATTTTGAGCTAAAAATATTTTTTTCAATGGGTCTTTGGATTTTCTCTCTTTTGCATCAATTGGGGAGCAGACAGACTTCTTATCTCTAACATTATAAACACTCATTAAAGCTCAATCCTTATCTCACTGATAAGAATAAGTTGGAAAAACAGTTAACCCTTTGTGACAGACTCGCTCAATATTTTTAATAAAAGCCAATTAAAAATATGATTTTTAGGCAAAATCATAAACAAAAATTGCCTTCAAAGGTATACATTGCCTTTAAAGAGCATGACCTGTTTCATGGATAATATACACAACATGATCTGAGACTCTCAAAGACAAGTAACACCCTGTATTCATGCCCTTCTATACCTACTGTATATTGGCTAGATGGAAGAAGTTCCTCTGGAGCCATCTCACCCCTCATTAACATACATGAACCAACCATAAAGCAACCAAAGAACATGGTGAAGTCGCATGCACTAGAGACCTAGAACAACAGGTAGGTAATGAGGCTAACAGGATAGAGTTGTACAAATGCTGCTACACTGCATCTATTCTACCTCACAACCAGGGTTAACAACCTAAATTTGTATTTTTTCTGGACAATTTAATCAAAAATCACAGACAGTCAACATTTTTTTGCAGACAAATTGGAAAAATATAACAAACTATAAAGATTATAAGTAATACATGTCTATAGATCAGACACCAATACTGAAAATATTACAAGCGTTTACTGTGAAGTCTAAAATGCTGAGAATTACAATTAGAGTGACCTACCCAAGTACCACAAACTTCCCCCCCCCAAAAAAAAAAAAAAAAACGGACTAGTCTTAATTCTTTTCATGGACACTGGAAAAAATTCCCCTATTTTTACATACTGTCCAGGAATATCTGGACGGTTGGCAACCCTGCTCGTACCTCACATATCAGTACACTGCTGTATATACTATATATCTGTACACACATCTGTTCTCTTGCCTCACATGTCAATACACTTCTATATATACTATAAATATGCACACACTGCATGTATTATACTGTATACCCCGTATAAAATATATATAGTATATAGAGCTGTGTACTGATTTGAGAAGTAAAAGGTATAATTGATGCAGTGTGTACAGATGTATGTGGTCAGTAATATATTATGATTATTGTGTGAGGTACATGAGGTAATGGTGGTTGTAACTGTCTAGAGTACTATATATCTGAGTGAGATATGAGTAAAAATAGTGGTTGTAACTGTCTGCAGTACTATATATCTGAGTGAGATATAAGTAAAAAATAGTGGTTGTAACTGTCTGCAGTACTATATATCTGAGTGAGATATGAGTAAAAATAGGGAATGGGGGTAAAAATTAAGAGAACGGAGGAGGATCTCCTCTTACCACTCCATTCTAGTCTCAATAGAGAGCTCATCTTGCAATTCTTCTCCATGCGGTTGGGGGTTGAAGGACCTGTGATGATGCTTTGTGCAGTTCTTTTACTTGATGTACAGGACCTGTGATGATGTAATCACATATCCTGGCAGATGCGCCGATCTAACCCAGGAACTACACCATGCCCTGTGCAGTTTCTTTACTAGATGTACATTTACAATATTGATGCAGAAAATGTTGGTTCCGATCTGTATATTAGACCCCAACTTGTATATTTTTTCATTATTTGATGGAATTTGGCTTTTTAGAACTTTCTCTATTCCAAAAACTTTTGCGCTATTGTGAGCTAAGAAAAATATTGAAGTGTATAAATAGGCAGGAAAAATGGACTTTCACTCAATGAACCATAAAGCCTGTATTAGACAGGCAGGTCAGTCAGTGTAATACAGCCTTAAGTGTCCCTCTTTGATAGTCCAAATAGTTGGAAGGTATGCAGACAGAGTGTACAGTTGCATGCAAAAGTTTTGGCACCTCTGGTCAACATTACTGTTATTGTAAACCGTTAAGCAAATTGAAGGTGAAATGATCTCCAAAAGGCATAAAGCTAGATTACACATTTCCTTTGTATTTTAAAAAAAGAATGCGAGTGTCAGCAGAGTGAGAGCAGCCTGCAGACATCTCCACATGTGCTCCACCAGCCTGACAGTTACAGCTTCTCCCTGTGGGAGTCTGAGCCTCCTGTCTACTCCTCCGAACTATGTGAAACCTGCATTATTTCGTAAGAAGAAACTATTGAAGTGTACAGATATGCAGGAAAACTGATCGTTCACTCAATGAAACATGTGTCCCTCTTGAATGTCCTATTTTTTTTATTTTTTTTTTCATTAAAAAACATACATACATAATCAAATCCAATCCAAATAGTATCAGATAGTATTAAACAAAAGCAAATACATTAAAAACATATAAATTTATCAAATAAATAACCCACCCACTGCATCCCTCTCTTCATCGGTGGACCAATATGGTTAATCCAGGCTTTAAAATGTATACATAGGTCTGGGATCCATGGTCCCGGGGAAAAAACAGACAGCTATTTGTTCTTCTCCATATCATATATCTACTCATATTCACTTAATGTATTTATTAAGCGTCTCCATTCCATGACCTCAGGGATATTTTCCGATCACAATCTATTTACGATGAGAACTCTTGCAGTTAATAAACCTTTTAGCCACCAGCATTTCTCTTGATTGGATTTAATATTATTCGAAAGTAAGCTGAATATAGCTTGTTCTATATGTGGTGCTAATCTATGCTCCGCATTACCATCTAATTCCGCATAAATCTTTTGCCTGTAATTCTGAATATAAGGGCAGCTCTAAAGTAAATGGGTATAACCTGTTCCCTCCCTATGGCACTTCAGGCATCTATGATCTTTTTCTTTAAACATTCTGGAGAGCGATAACGGGGTATAATACAAACGATGTATTATCTTAAATTGTATTAACCTATGTTTACTAGAGATGGACGCTTTTTTAAATATTTTTATATATTTTTATATATTTCTCCCCATTGAAGTGGATTATTACAACTTAATTCCTTTTCCCATTTAAACACACTATTACATTTTATCACCTTCGCCAATTCTGATTGAATTCTATGATAAATTTGTGAAAGTGAGTCCCACTTCCCTTAAGGTGCAAGTATAAGCGTGTTGAATTTGAGCGTATCTAAACCTAACTAGTGGAGAAGCTTCTAGTCCGGGTAATAATCTCTATGGATTTTATCTTTCCTTGTGAAACTAAATGTGACACTCTATTAACACCTCTCTGTGACCAATAATTTTGGTCAGACATTGCAACAAATTCACCTAAATGTACATTATACCAAAGTGGAGTAAAGTAAAAAGCGTGAGTGATTTCCATAATAGATTTAATTTTGTTCCAAGACTTCTGTAACATACTACTTATAGGGCAATATTTCCCTTTTAGACCCAGTCTCCAGTATACTAAATATATTCTTTTGCGGGCCTTTGTACCCCTTGGTAAGAAGCTGAAGAAGGTGGTCGTCCCCTCCGTAAATACACCACTGTATTTGGGCTGTAATGTAGTAAGAAAAAACAGAGAGAGAGAGACCAGCATCCCCCTCCGTCAACCCAAAAAATTGCTGCTTTAGTCTTACCCTCTCCTGCCCTATATTAGCTCATTTAATAACTTTTCCAGAAAACTTAAAAGCCGAGTCATCAATCCAAATTGGGCAAACAGTCAAAACATATAAGGCGATCGGGCATAGAACCGTTTTAACAAGCCAAATTCTCTCTGCTTGGGATAGTGGCAATTTCTGCCATATCCTAATTGTAACAATGGCAGCTGGCAGCCGCCAGCGTGCAGTGCGTCCGACTACGTACCTCAATCGAGCTGCACGCGGGGCTCCTCCTCTTCGCTGCAGGCTCCGGACCTGCTTTCCTGCGCTGTCGCAGGCTACGTCAGCTTCTGTTGTATCTTGTAGGAGCCGCAGGCGTCCTGGTACCTTAAGGGTTAATGCACGCCCCTGATTCCGCCCTCTCTTCAATCCTGGCCAGGCACCACCTTTATAAGGGTGCTTCCCCCTTCCTGCAATGCCTGAGCAATATTGTACTTCCTACAGCTAAGGCTCCTGTTGTTCCTGCATTCGATATCCTGCTTATGACCTCTGCCTGTATCCTGACCTTGTCTCTGCTTGATCCTCTTGTACCTCGCTGCTCTCAAGTTAAAGACCCCGACTGTCGACCACGCCTCTTTCTGCTGTGCAGATCGTTACACCAGCTCCACCTGGACTAACTCAGCTCTGCTGTTCTCAGAGCACTAGCTCTGCTATACCGCTTGTTCAGCCCAGCATTATCCTGCGGCTGTCTGCTATATTGCCTGTTCCCCGGTGCTAGCATCGGGGCTTTCTGGCCTGCCCGGCCAGCTGCCACTTAACCTGGACCACTCTTGCGGTAGCGACCTGGTGTCTCCCCTGCAGCTGAGTCCAGCTTCCGCATCCTGGTGCGGGATAAAGGGTGAAAACCAGGGGGACACTTAGACTCCGCTCCCAAGTTTGGCCCAAAGCCAAACCGGTAAGTGGCACAGCGGGTCCACATCCGTTGATCCGTTACACTAATCCTGTCCTTAATTTTATTAATAATCAGAAGCATATTAAGCTTATTATATCTCTGTAGTTTGGCACTAATTTTAATCCCTAGGTATTCTAAGTACTCCGTAGATAATAACGGCCGAATATTAGTAATGTTGCAAGGGGCTGGTCTATTCAAAGGTAGTAATACTGATTTATTCCAATGGATTCTATATCCTGAAAGGGAGCCAAATTCATCAATTCTTTCCATCAAAACCCTCCAGCCAAATTTCAAGAAAATAAGGATGTCATCAGCATATAAACTAATTTTATCAGCTATCCCCCTTCCACTAAACCCGTCAATGTTCTGATCCAACCTAATTTTGCAAGCTAAGGGCTCCAAAAACAAAGCAAATAATAGCGGGGACAAAGGGCAGCCCTGCCTGGTACCACGGTGTAAAGGAAATATATCAGTGCCCATCCTATTAATATCAATACTAGCCATGGGTTGATGGTAAAGTAAATGAACCCATTTAATGAAGTTCGTTCCCAACTTCATCCTTTCCATTAGCTTCCAGAGGAAGGACCACTCCACTCTGTCGAATGCTTTAGTGGCATCTAAAGACAGTATGGAGCGATCCTCCCCCTCCCCATACTAAATATTAAACAATGTTCTGCGTATAGTAGTTTTTACCTGTTGTTTAGGTATAAAACCCGTTTAGTCCGGATGAACCAATTTGTGGATCACTTTCTTAAGCCTATTCGCCCGAAGTTTTGCCAAGATCTTATAATCTGTATTTAACAATGAAATTGAGTGATATAATTGAACCTCCATACCGTCTTTCTCTTTTTTTAATATCTATGTGATTGAGGCCTCCATTAAGAAAGGCCAAAACCCAGAGATAGAGGAATATCAATATTAAGTCTCTGAACCATTCTCTAATACTTACTCACTATTGGGCAGTCCCAGAACAGATGTAAATGATCTGCCCTGGGGTCCCCACAGCGAGGGCAATCAGAGGAGGATCTAAATCCCCTCCTATGGAGCCATAAGGGTGTCACATATATTTTATGCATAATATTAAACTGTACGACAGTATGATTAAAATTGTGCGAAACCTGACTTAAATTATCCCCTATATTCTCCCAATCCGGGGAGCCCACCTCTGACAGTGAAACAGACCAGGATCTCTGTCCTGGAGAAAAACAAGCCGAAATTTTTTTTTTCATCAAGTGTCTATAACAGTGTGATAATCTAACTTTCATACCACCTTTCTTAGAAATCAAATTGTGCAAAAATTCAGGAGTGTCTACATTAAGTAAATGACTATCGGTAATACTAAGAAGTGCCGACCTCAGTTGAAAATATGCATACCAAGCCACCTCACCTACATTTACCTTTTGTTTTAGCTCCATAAGAGACAGGATTTGCCCATCTTTAACCACCTGATTCAGATACTGAATATTTTTCATCCTCCAGTATTGCCGACAGTTTGGATCCTCTAAATTCAAAAGCTTTGAGTTATGCCATAATGGAGTGCAAGTAAGTGATGCCTTGATTTTAAACCAGCTCTTTATAACCAGCCAGGCTTTAGTAGCCATTCTGCAGAAAGGTTTATAACCAGTCTGTATGTTAAGTAAATAATCGGACTCTAATACTGTAAATAAATCCGGAAAACCTGAATCTTTCACCAATTTTCTGCAGAGATGGCTGTTTTCCCAATCATTGAAAAAACAAAGTTGGGAGGCCATAAAATAACCCCTAAAATAGGGGAGGTTAAGACCTCCCCGATTGTAGGGCATAGAGAAGTAGAGCGCCTTTAATCTCACACGCTTCCTCCCCCATAGTAGATCATTAATCATCCGCTCTATCAGTCTAAAATACTTGTCTTCAATCCATATAGGCGAATTGCGAAGAACATAAAGAATCTGGGGCAACACCACCATTTTTATTAATGAAATTCTGTCCGCTCTTGCGGGCAGAATTTTTTGCCATATCTTAATTTTAGATCTCAGCTTTGACAGTAAAGAAAACAAGTTGAGTTGTAAATAATCTTGAATTTTGGCAGAAACTGTTATACCCAGGTATTTTATTGAATCGGAGATCAGTAACCGATTGGTAGAGTCTCCCATAGATCCGCGCAATTCGTCTACAGGGAGAAGAGCGGTCTTCTCCCAATTAACCTCCAAACCTGAGGAATAAGAAAATAAATTAACTAATTCCATTATTCGAGGAAGTGTGTTTTCTGTTTGATGGATAAAAAACAGGATATCATCTGCATATAAGGATATACGGTCCTGCTTCCCCATTACTCCAAAACCAGCCACTCTCGAATCCTGCCTTATACTAGCTGCGAGAGGTTCGATATAGATAATAAATTAAAGAGGGGAGAGAGGACATCCTTGTCGAGTACCTCTTCCCAATACAAAGCTCTCTGTCAGCATATCGTTAATCCTGATCCTGGCAACTGGACATTTATATAGCAGCTGAACCATCGCCATAAACTTGGGGCCGAAACCCATTTTTTTCATAACCTCCCAGAGAAACACCCACTCGACCCTGTCGAACGCTTTAGTGGCATCCAACGACAGGACAGAGCGGGTGCCACTCCCAGGAGACTGAATATTAGTGAAAAACCTATGCAGGTTAAGATGGGTGCCCCTTTTTGGCATAAAGCCATTTTGATCTGGATGAATCACAGAAGACATGACCCAGGAGAGCCTCTTAGCCAACACTTTTGATAATAACTTAACATCCGAATTTAATAAAGAAATTGGTGTATATGAGCTCAAATCCATCGGATCTTTATCTTTTTTGGGAATTAAAACTATTAAGGCTTCCATCATAGACTGTGGCAGAACCCCTCCCTGAGATGCTTGAAAAAACACCTCCAGTAAATGGGGGAGGATGGCATCACTATACTATTCATGCGGAAGACCATCTGACCCTGGCGATGAGTTCCCAGGGATAGACCTCAAGGCCTCTTGAATCTCCAAAAGAGATAATTCTCTTTCCCAAAAAATGTTTTGGGCTTCTGTTAGCATCGGAAGAGAAATTTTCTCCAGGAACTGCCTCGCCAGGTCAGGTGGCAAGCCAGGAGAGGCTCCATATATCTGCGAAAAATATTGCAGAAAAGTATCTCTAATTCCCTCTGGGTCTGATATAATTACCCCATCTAGGTTACGAATCAAAGTGATAGCTTTCTTTTTCTTATCCTGTTGTACAATTATTCTAGCTAAAAGCTTACCAGGGCGTCCGGATTCTGAAAAATACTTCTGTCCCTTAAAAAATAGTCTATGGTTTGCTTTCTCAATTACATATTCCTTCAAATAGCAACTAGCCTTCTGCATCTCTTCTTTATTATATTCAGTAGATTGATTAATAAATCGCTCCGTTGTGGATGCCACGATCTTAACCAAGTCCTCCTCTTTTTTCCTAAAAGTTCTCCTCGCAGCAGTAATATCACTTATAAGGACCCCCCTCAGATATGCTTTCAGAGCGTCCCAAACTGAGTTGATGTTGGCAGAGGGGAGATTCACCTCCCAAAAGGAGGATACATGTAATTTAGTAGACTGATAATTATCCATAATGGTAAGCCAATATGGATTCAGTTTAAAACCAAGCCCCCTATTGTCTTTATTCTCCCCAGTGCGAACCTCAATTGATACAGGTGAGTGGTCTAACTGTTCTAACTCCGTATCGTATCTTTCTAATATTGTTCAAATTACTCTCGTTGGTAAGTGCTAAATCAATCCTGGACATTGCTCTACCCCCCCCCCCTGCTAACACAGGAGTATACTCTCTTTCCTCCGCCAACATATTCCCATATATCCACCAGTCCAACTTCAAGACAAAACTGAGGCAGTGGAGAATTACAGATGTTCCTTCCCCGCTCTGCGTCTAAAGTCAGTCTGTCCTTTTTAGGATCCATAACAGCGTTAAAGTCTCCCCTCAGAACAAGCCGACATTCTGGTTTCTTTTCCAAAAAACGCAATAGTTGGGTAAGTGGATACATCGAAAATGGCGGCGGTATATAGAAAAAGGCGAGAATATAGCTGTAACCATAGAGACTACCATACAAAAAAAAAAAATTCTACCATGATCATCTATATAAGATTCTATTAAGGAAAAATCTATAGAATTATGAATCAAAACCGATACACCCCTAGAGGCACTACTAAAAGTGGAATGGTAGGACTGGGAATACCATCCCGTCGTCAAACGGGTCACGGTCTCTTTAGTGAGATGGGTTTCCACTATGCAAATAATTGCAGGAAGATATCTTTTCATTGCATCCATAATAGCTTGCCTCTTAACCCTTTTCCCAAGACCTCTAACATTCCAAGAGACAATTTTAGTAGACATCAGTTAGACAGAGAGAAAAAAAAAAAACCTTTCCCTGCAAGGTAGGTTCCCTCCCTCCCCCTTCCCCCCTCCATTGGTCTGCCCAATCTAGTCAGCAAACCTCTACCTTCGGGCCATTCTCCCCCCCCATTAATCCCATCCCCCTTCCATCCCCTCCATCACTTTGTTACAAAAAGTTTCATATGCCCAGTGGCTCCATCCAATCCAGCGCTTGTTGTGGTTTTTCAAAAAAATGGGAAGTCCCGTTGTAAATCACTCTTAATTTCGCTGGGTACTGTAGAGAGTATTTAATCTCCTTGGACGCCAAGCGTTTCTTTATCTCAATGAAACTTCTTTTTTCTTGAGTCTGCCGAGCAAAATTGGGAAAAAATAACAATTTAGTGCCCTGATAGTCGATAGGTGAGCATTCTCTTGCTCTTCTCAGTATCATGTCTCTGTCCATAGATAATAGCAGCTTCATTAAGATTACTCGCGGCAGCCTCCCTGGAATAAGTTTCCCCCCTGGTATCCGATGGGCTCTTTCTATTTGAAACATAGGAGAGAAATGTTCACTGCCCAAATTTTTCAAAATCACATCCTTAAGTTGTTCAGCTAGCTGCCGGCCTTCCACTCCTTCTGGAAATCCAACTGTGCGGATTTTATACCGCCTTGATCTATTTTCCAAGTCCTCCAGTTTATTTTGTAGAAGGTGATTTTCTGAAGCAAGAGACAGAGTCTTGGATTTTATCATATCCATATCAGACTTGTTTAATACTTGTAGAAAAACCGGTAACACCTCATCACCAAAACGCATATAAATCTGAAATGGAAGTCCATCTCTACCGGGGGTGGAATTGCCTTTAATACTCTTTATGACTTTCTGCAATTCCGTTAGACAGATAGAATCATTTAGTAAAGAGCTATCCTGTTCAGTTAACTCAGGAAGCATGATATTGTCTAAGTAGGCATCTATTCTGTCCTCCTTCCCAACCAGCTCAGATTGATATAAAGCAGTATAATGCCTAATAAATTCAGATTTAATAGCATCCTGGGTATAAGTTATGTTACCGGTACTCAACCTAAGACATCTCATTTTATTATGGCCCCTTTGATTTGAGATCACGGAAGCTTACATTCTACTAGGTTTTCCCGTTACACAAAAGGCTTTTTGACCTAAGGAAAAGATTTTATGTTGTGCTTTCTGAGTTAAATAATTCTGATATTTCTCCCTAGCCTCGAGCAGGCGCTGTTGGATTGTAATGTTATTGTTTTTACTGATTTCCGCCTCAAGTCCCTTTAAATTTTCCTCAAGAAGATTCTCCATTTTAAGAAATAATGCTCTTTTTTTTGTATTTTAAAGAAATGCTTTGAAAGCGTCCCAAACAAAGTGTTTATGAGCAGATCCAATATTCTGCTCCCAAAATTCTGCAATATCATTGCCAATATTCGTTTGGTCATCTATTACCTGAATCCAATAAGGATTCAATCTAAATGGTCTACATGTATTTTTCCTACCCGTGGCCCCAAACACAAGTGAGATCGGAGTATGATCAGAGATACCGTGGGTTTCATAAGACATCTTTTTAATGATGTCTAAGAAATCTATACTGGCTAATGCCAGGTCTATCATGGACATGGCACTACATGATCTGCTATAGCAGGAAAGAGTAGTCCTGTCTCCATAAATATAGCGCCACACATCAACCAATGCCATCTCCTGACTGAACCTGTACAGTAGAGAAGTAGAACCTCTCATTGCCTTACCAATAGAGGAGGATGATACTCTATCCTTTTCTTTATCCTTTTCTTTATCCATCACTCAGTTAAAATCTCCCATTACTAGGACTGGGGACTTATCTCTACTACAGATTAATTCAGCCAATTTCATAAGAGAATATGAAGAGAAAGGCGGGGGTATGTAAACAAAAGCCAGGACACATATTAAGTAATTCCAACGTCCATATAAAAAAATAAATCTGCCTTCTTTATCTATCAGATCTTCAAAAGGTTCAAAATCTACCTTTTTATGAATGTATACGCTAACCCCCCGTGAATATGTCGGAAAACAAAAGTGGTATTCATATTGGGCCCATTTCTTCTTCATAAAATTGATTTTCTCAAACGAATAGTGCATTTCAAGCAATTCTACTATCGCTACCACTCTACCACTTTTGACTTCATCAGCCAGCCCCCGTACGTTCCACGTTAAGATTCTATGTGTCATGTAATCTCAACGATTAGATTGGCCCAAATAAGGTCCCCTTTCCTAAATACCTCCCTGGATCCACCGATGACAAGATCCCCCCCCCCAACCCACTACATGGTTCACAAGGAAAAATCACCTCATAAACCTCTATCACAATGCCAAGCCCACCCCACGTCACCCCCCCCCTCCCAACGACTGCCAATACATATGAAAAAACTACATTCAAATCTAAGCCTCTTATGTACCCTTAGTGTCCAACCACTCTGATGCCTCTACCGGATTTGAGAAGAACAGTACTATATCTTTTTGAATAACTCTTAGTTTGGCCGGGTATAACATAGCATATTTAATTTTAGCTTGCATGAGCCGTTTCTTAATATCGCAATACTCTCTCTGTTTGTCTTGTGTAACTTTTAAGAAGTCTGGATATATCTCAATTCTGTTACCATTGTACTCTATATCCTGTATTTCCCTCCTGCGCCTCAACACTATATCTCTATCTTTGGAGCAAAGCATTTTTACGAGCAGGGCTCGTGGGGGACCTCCGGCAGCTTTTTTTTAACCCGAGATCACGCTAATTTAATCCAGTTACACAACACCACACTCAAGCTGCATGACGTAGGACGTGCCGCGTGTCCGCCCCCCCCCCCCCCCCCCCTCCTCCCTGTCGTCCCTTACCAGCCTCGGTCTCTCATGTGCTCGCATGCCTAACTACCCCATGGTGTGGAGGGAGTGCTGGATCCTTGCAGCTGTCTGTCTGCTTCGTCAGTTGGTGGGGGAGAGTGGGCGCCCTGCCGATGATCCGGAGGTGACGGCACAGTGCCTGGTGTTGTGGAGCTGCATTCCTCCCCTCTACGTTGGAGGCCCTTGTGCGCCCCTTTGGCTGGTTCCTGGTGTGGTGGTTGAGACGGGATAATCCTGGGAGCCACAGCCCATACAAGAGGGAGAGAAGCTGACACTCGGCGAAGCTGTGACCTGCGCATTAGATCACTGGGACCTACAATGTCTGTAATGTGAAGCCCCTGACTGAGCCATAAAGGGGTCCGAAACTGGGGCCTCGGTTAGCAGGGGATCACACTCACAGAGATCCTGGCTCCTGGGTGTCGCAGTGGAGCCCTGGTATGCCCATTTGGTAATGACCTATCTTGGTGTTGTCACAGTTGCCTCCTTTTTGACTGATCTCTCACAGCTCTAACAGCCTAATTTACTATCTGACTAATACTGCGGATTACTTGTGGACTGTGTAACCCCCTCCAATGCGTTATACGAAGCTGGAAAGTACATATTTGAGTTGGAGAAGTGTTAATGGGCAGGGAAATAGGCTTGGAGTTGCTTATTAAAGCTTTGATAAGTATATCCTTCAAGACTCCCCCCATGGTAGGTTTAGCCTCTAGTTACCTCTTATAACCCTCTTGAATGTCCTAAAAATTGGGAGGTATGGTATTATGTGACAGCCGGGAGTCGGGGCACACTAATCTCCTGTGATAGACGTTTTTGAGATCTACACACAGACAGATACTAGATGGAATTACAGACAGATAGATGACAGAAATGAAAGACAGATAGGTGATAGATAGATAGATCATGAGAACTGGGGCCCTTTGCTGCTCCCCTAAAATGACCGGAGTGGCTGGTCCCACATGTGCGCGGTTGCTCTGTTCTCCATTCATTTTTATGGAAATTCTGGAGATAGCCAAGTACACTGCTCACCTATCTCTGTAACTCTCGTAGAAATTAATGGAGCCGCCGAGCGCATGTGCGACCGGTCACTCCGGTCATTTTAGAGAAGCAGCAAGAGGCCTGCGGGGGTACGGACCCCCTGTTCTCATGAACAGTAGGGGTCCAAGAGGTAGGAACCCCACCAATCTGATAGTTAGTAGTAGGTAGTATCCTGTGAACAAGGGATAACTTGTACCTACTGGAATACCCTTTTAAGCCACCTGCACTCAAGGGTGGGTCTACAGAATTTTTGCATGGATTTCTCTTGATTTCTTCACCAAAATCCACATTACTTGCGGATTTTGATACAGATTTGCCCCGATCACACCAAAGGATAAAATCCGCACAACAGGTAAATTTCTGCACCTAAGAAAAAAGTGAAGATAGGGCTAATGCAAACAAACATTTTTTTTCCGTGTCCGTTCCGTTTTATTTTGCAACTTGTATGCGGAACCATTCATGTCAATGGAGCTGAAAACCCCCCCGAAAAGACTCTGTCTGCATTCCGTGTTCGTATGTCCACATGGCCATTCTGCAAAAAAATAGACCGTCCTATTATTGTCCTCATTACGGACAAGGATAGGATCATTCTATTATGGGAAGGCCCTCCTTTCTGCAAAAGGCGTTATCTGTGTTTTGTAGATCTTCAATTTCCAGACTGCAAAACACCCAATGGTCATGTGCATGAGCCCTTAAGGAGAGTTCACATCACTTTTATTTTTCCTTTCTTATAATCTGTCAGAAAAACAGGAAGCAAAACAGGATCCTGTGCATCAGTATTGCATGCACTTTGCATTTTTCTTAGCTGTGAAAATTGACCTGCCATTTTCCTTTTTTGAAGCCAGCCAAGAGTCTTTCAATTCTTGTTCAAGGAATTTTCTTCCATTCTTCCCTGCAAAAGTCTTCCAGTTCTGTGAGATTCCTAGTCTTGCATGAACTGCTCTTTTGAGGTCTATTCACAGATTTTCAATGATCCGGGGACTGTGAGGGCCATGGTAAAACTTTCATCTTGCGCCTTTTGAGGTACTTTCAGGTCCATTTCCTCAGTTTGAAATGTAATTAGGAAATGCCAGTTATCAAGAACAGTGGAAGTCAAGAGAATGCAGGGCTGGGTTCTTTTCAAACAGCTAATTGATGACCTATCCTGAGGATCAATATAGGAAACTGGCCCACCCCTTTAACAACTGCTATCCTAACAAGACAGCAAAGCCATGTGGAACACATCTTTTAGGCATTGTGAAGACAGTAATAACACTATAGCTGCCAGCCAGAGATAAGGGAGTCATCATCTTTCTCCAGGCCCCAGGCACTAAGGAGTGCTGTATTTCTGCTGGCTCTGTAAACTGCCCAGCACCATCAGTCAGGGAGCTAAGAGTTAACCTACTTAAATCCAAAAATACTTGAGAACAAATTCAGAGCAACCATGACCAAGCAGTCAGCTAGTGTTTAGTAGACACTTCAAAGGTAGCAGAACTAACACGACTTGTCACCTATAGCTTTAGATAGAACTGCAGGCCAACTTGTCCTTAATCACACTTTGCAACCCTAATGGCGAACTGAGCACTGCTACATCAAGTAGATAAAGAATGTAATGTGAATCTCTGAACTAACAGCCATTACTCGCTAGTGCCAGGTTACCTGGGCTTCTGGCTGAGCCTGAACTTTTTCATCAGGTGTATCTCCTATGAGAACTTTACGTTTGTTCAGCTTCCAGGCTCCAGTTGCAGGGCAAATGTGGAGTCACAACCATCAGACAACACTTTACAGAGCACAGTAGTAACACAATAGCCCTCAGCACCTGCTTCACTTGTAATCATCCAAAGCAGGAGGGGAGAGGACTGGAAAGGAGTCTAGGGCAGTGATGTGCCAACCAAGAAGGGCGGGGGGGGGGGGGCACTGCCCTTAGTGCCAGCTGTCAAGGGGGTGTCGGATGCAATGATGCTTCCATCAATACAGATGGAAGCGCTCATTGCTAGAGTGCTGGGGTGCTGGCAATCCTTTCATGTGCTGACTGCTCGGGTGCCCATGCTACTTTTCTCTTCCAGCCGTCTGCTCTCCGCTTAACCATTGAGCCCCGCAGGCACAGATCGCGCTGCCGGACTGTGTAGGAGCATCCCGGGAATCTGTCTGTACACTCCTCACACAATAGACGCAATCACTGCCTGCAGAGGAGTGCTGGAGTAATTACGGTTTTGTTTTATTTTAGTAACACTGAGGGGGCACAATGTGATGCCATACTATTGTGAAGGAGGCACAGAGAGGACATTACTGCTGTGAAGGGGACACAGAGAGAGCATTACTGCTGTGAAGGGGACACAGAGAGAGCATTACTGCTGTGAAGGGGACACAGAGAGACCATTACTACTGTGAAGGGGGCACAGAGAAGGCATTACTACTGTGAAAGGGACACAGAGAGGGCATTACTACTGTGAAGGGAACACAGAGAGGGCATTACTACTGTGAATGGGGCACATAGAGGGCATTACTACTGTGAACGGGGCACAGGGAGGGCATTACTACTGTGAACGGGGCACAGAGAGGGCATTACTACTGTGAAGGGGGCAAAGAGAGGGCATTACTACTGTGAAGAGGGCATTACTACTGTGGCGAGGGCACAGAGAGGGCATTACTACTGTGAATGGGGCACAGAGAAGGCATTACTACTGTGAAGAGGGCACTACTGTGAAGAGGGCATTACTACTGTGAAGAGGGTACAGAGAGGACATTCCTACTGTGAAGAGGGCATTACTGTGAAGGGGGTACAGAGAGGGCATTACCAATGTAAAGGGGGCACAGAGAGGGCAATACTACTGTGAAGGAAGCACAGAGAGGGTATTACTACTGTGAAGGGGGCACATATGGTGCAGGGTTATGTATGTGTGTTTACATACCTCCCAGCTTTAGAAAATTGCAAAGAGGGACAATATATGCAGTGCGCATTGCACTCAGTGGCAATTTGTTTCATACTAGACCACGTCTCTAACTCCACCCAAAGCATAACTATACACACCCAGTTCCCTTAATGCCCCCACATAGTAATAATTCCCTCTTTGCGCCAGTACATAGTAGTAATGCCTACACTGTGCCCAGTCGGACTAGGGTACTTAGGGCCCACTAGTGTTACTGATTCTGGTGGCCCACCTTTGGAATCCTGCACACAAACTTATTTTTTTCCATGTCCATACTGTTCCCTTCACTTCAAAAGGGCCACACAAAAAAAAATGACTCTGTGTGCATTCCGTGTCTCAATGTCCGCATGGCCTTCCTGCAAAATGATAGAACATGTCCTATTATTGTCCACATTAAAGACAAGGATAGGACTGTTCTATTAGAGACCGGCTGTTCTGTTCTGCATAATGTGGAATGCACACACCCGGTATCCATGTTTTGCGGACTGCAAAACATCCAATGGCTGTTTTCATGAGCACTTACAGTGATAACAGAAATACTAAAGATGAAGTATGATGGCAGACATTCACAGTAAAATGCATAAACATACATGTGGCAGAATTTACACATAAATGGATATCCTGCACTTAAGTTAGTCAGAAACACGACACATGCAGCGCACACCAATCACTCATTGGACAGATGTGGGAC
Organism: Bufotes viridis; assembly: GCA_033119425.1. Lineage (NCBI taxonomy): Eukaryota > Metazoa > Chordata > Amphibia > Anura > Bufonidae > Bufotes > Bufotes viridis. The sequence goes on from CM065594.1 coordinate 116,567,183, forward strand.
ACAAGAAACTTATACATGGATCACATGCTACTGATGCATATGTCACATACTGCACATACACCACTGATACATAGATCATATATAGCACACATTAATCACACATAGGAAACAAGCAATGCACACACCAAGACATTTATGCCTAACCCTATTTTGTGTGGCACACTTAAAGGGGTTGTCTCACTTCAGCAATTGGCATTTATCAGGTAGAGAAAGGTAATACAAGGCACTTACTACAATGTATTGTGACTGTCCATATTGCCTCCTTTCCATCACATTATACACAGCACGTATTTGTGGTTATTACCACTGTGTAATCCAGCAGCGGTGGTCGTGCTTGCACACTATAGGTAAAGAAAGGTGTTGGCCTATGTGCACTTCCAGCCTTTATAGTTTGTAAGCACGGCTGCCACTGCTGGATTACACGGTGGTAATAACCACAGATACGTACTATGTATAATGTGATGGAAAGGAGGCAATATGGAGTATCACAATACATTAAGTGCCTTGTATTAACTGTATGATAAATGCCATTTACTGAAGTGAGACAAACCCTTTAACCCCTTGCTTTAGGCATGCTCAACCTGCGGCCCTCCAGCTGTTGCAAAACTACAACTCCCAGCATACCCGAACAGCCTTCAGCTATCAGCCTACAGCAGGGCATTGTGGGAGGTTTAGTTTTACAACATCTGGAGGGCCGCAGGTTGACCATGCCTGGTCTAGATGTTGTTCTGGGCTGGATTTCATATGGACCGGGGAATAGTTTTAGTAGTGGGATCTGCCAGTCCACACACTTCCACTACATGTATTGTCTTTTGCCAGAGGTGATCACAGGCTGCTGTTGTAATCAAGGAGGGATAAAACAACCCTCTGTGTATGTTTTGGAGGGAAGAAAAGCTAAGGAAGCCTGATTGAGAGGGGAGCCTGAGAGGCTCTGTGTGGTCTCAGCCAGGAGGGCTGAGGGGCCACGAGGCTTTGTAAAGCCTGAAGTTTGGGTGGCTCAGCGACGCCTACGGAAAGAGGGTCGCGCAGTCAGAGTCAGGAGGACTTTTGGACCATCTCCGCCCAAGGGTGCTGGTGTGGTAACAGCCTGGAGGCTGCTGGACTGTATATGGCTAAGGAAGCCGGATCTAATCTCATGTGTGAACGGCACTCTATAGGTGAGGTAGAGACAACACATGTATTAGGTAGAGGCCAGAGGGGCAGGTGTTTATTTTCGATGTTTATGTGTGTGATGGTTCTAAAGTGCCGAAATAAAGGACCTTTTGGATTTAAACCCCGTTGTCAGAGGAAAAGTCTGTGATTGCGACCCCCTGAGGAGAGCGATCCCTTACACCCTTTAAGCATAAATGTCTGGCATTAAATCGTAACCTCCTCAGATTGCACATAATCTACAGTATATTTAAAAGGGTTGTCCTACCATAATGACCTATTGCGTTTCTAGAGGATAGGTGATAAATATCAGATTGCTGGGGTCTGACTGCTAGAACACCCACTGATCATGAAACAAGGGGTCCTGAGACATTCAATTACATTACCGCCAATCTATGTACAAAAGAGTCTTAAGACTACGTTCCCTTGATCATGGGGGTCCCAACAGTCAGACCTCCATCAATCAGACACTTATCACCTGTCATGTCATAGCTGTTGGACCTTTTCACATTCCCTATCTTTAAAGGTTTTCTTTGGGTGTAAAAAAAATAATAATATAAAAATAAAAAATCTGGCCCAAAATATGTGTCAAACTAAAATAGAAATGCTCGCCTGTTAAAGGGCCTGTGTCTACTTTTCTAGTTATCCTCTATCAACCTACAAAACCTCATAAAACGTTGCACCTATCAGTGGTCAACACAAAACACCACTAAACCGATCCAGACCACAGATATCTTATTAAGTATAAAAATATCTTTATTAGGAAAATTCTTTATACAAACACAATTTACTATACAGGAGTAAAGTGCAGGAGAGCAAGTAGATGTAGCAAATGACACACCTGATACAGAAAAAATTTGGCTGGGGGTCCAAACACTGCAGATCACATTAAATCAATTATGCTAGGTTGTATGAAATAGATATATATAGTTGTACAAAACTATATCTATGGGTATATATTATGTATACAAAAGTCTAAAATGTCTCTAATATCCAACAATAGGAATTGGTCATGGCAGCGGTCATATAAAATACCTAATCCTGCAATATGGAGTCATAAACAATATCCTGTAATGACCGCAGCCAGGCCCAAAAAATATTGTCTCAAATAGCAAGAAAAACAAAAATCCATAAATAATTAGATCCAAAGATAATAAATCTAAGAATTACCAGTTAAAGTCAGATACTGTACACAAATACAAAGACAGTTTTAGAGCATACCCATAGTAACGCAGTGTGGACAAACCCCAGTCAAGCAACCACCTCGACACGTGTTTCACCACCAGGCTTCGTCAGGAGGTGCAGGTATGTATGATGAAGGGGTATATATATTGAAGGTGGGCGGAGCTCCATTCAAAGCAGAGCGCGCGAATTGCAATAAAAATTATTGTCATAATGATCACCTGTTTGGGTGCATGTACGGTGCGACTCTGGTCATGTTGGCACGGCGCCATTCTTCTGCGCGTCCACTCTCCACCACTGCGCATGTCTGCGCACGTGATGAGCTCGGAGCGACGAATGACGTCGGCCAGCGCACGTACCAGGCCGCGTCCCACAACCAAGACATGTGATCAATCACATGACCGCAGCGGATGCAAAATACAGGAAGTATCAATCAATTGTTAACTATTGCGGTGTCTATTTTAACAATACAATATTTTCTTACTGTACCAACCTATTCATCATCCATACCGCAACTATATAATATAAGGAAAAAATCCACAAATATATAATATATCTGCCATACAAATATTCCGCACGGTCACACCTCTCATGGACCTCAGGAGTTAAACCCTCCAATACACACCTAAATAATTAAATAATTTAAATAATAACATAAAAAAGGAAAAACCCTATACTCTTCCCATAAATAATTAAAAACCCAACACCCCGCATACTGTGACAATGTAAATAAAAGATAAAGATGTTATGAGTGTAACCTATCCTCCCACTCAAAATACATGATTATAATGTGAAATGCTAAAGCATACATGATTGACAAATATTAACCCATACAATAATAAGTGAAAAAGTGATACAAACTATATGTCCCAAAAAATTACATAATTAAAAATAATATAAAATAAATATAAAAAATAGTGCAAAATATAGTGGTACAATTCTTTCAATTCATTTTAAAAAGTGAAATCATTACACTGTGGTCACACAAAAAAAAAAAAAAAAAAAAAGGGGGAGGTTTTCTTTCTTTGATGTTAAACTCCATGATTCATGATAAAGTCCCTCCAGGTAACATCTTCTAAAATATTTTCATGCAACCGCACGATCATTCTCGCCCATCCTCTCCAACAGAAAGAGAAGAAGGAAACATCTAAACAAAATACAATATACAATAATTAAAAACATTATACCCCAACACTTAAAATTCATGTTACAAGAAAGGCTTGAAGCTATTATATTCGTTTAATCCCTCTGGAACTACTGTGTTAAGAAGTGTAATCCATTTTGTCTCCTTACGGAGAAGAGCACCCTTTACGTCACCTCCTCTAATACCCAATCTGACCCTATCAATACCCCTTACCCGCAAAAATGTGGGATCGCAGTTGTGGAATTTCCGGAAATGTCGTGGCACCAATTCAAGTTGGTCACAATTTTCTTCTAATACATCGCTGGCCATCCGAATCCCACTGGCATGTTCTAAGATGCGCACTTTTAGAGCCCTAGTAGTCATTCCAATATAAATTAGCCCACATGGGCATGTCATCCAGTAAATTACCGCCTCCGTCTTGCAAGTTATGTGATATACAATTTTGAATTCTCTTTCCTGATGGGAACTCCAAAATGTGGTGGAACGAGACATATATATACAGACGGCACATCGTCCGCATGCATAGGATCCCCAACTCGGCCCTTTACTTCCAAAGATTCCCCTGGATGGATTTGCGACATAATGACTTCTTGTTAAAATATCCCGCAATGTGCGGGATCTCTTCCACGTAATCTGCGGATAAGGGGGCAAACATAGCCGTAAATCCTTGTCGGTTTGGAGTATTTGCCAATACTTGGCAAAAATTGCCTGTATCCCCCACCAATTCTCATTAAAGGGAGTGATAAATCTCACTGTTTGATTGTTGGCAGAATCAATTTTACTTTTCCTCTTTGTCAGCAGGATCTCCCGTGGAGCCTCTTTAGCCCTTTGATAACCCTTACGGATTATATCCAATTGATAGCCCCTATCTATAAACCTTTTCGTTAAATTTTTTGACTGCTCCTCAAAGAAACTATCTTCTGAACATATCCGTTTCATTCTCAAAAATTGTCCCTGTGGGATCGCCTGAATCACCTTTGGATGGTGCGAGGAGGATGCCTGAAGGAGGGCATTGACAGAGGTGGACTTCCTGAATACATCAGTCATAACTTTGCCAACCGAACCCTTCCGAATCATTATATCCAAGAAATCAACCTGTTCCAAACTATATTTCCAGGTCAACTTAATATTAAGCTGGTTTTGATTCAGGTCATGCAAAAATCTATCCAAGTGCGACGTGGAGCTCTGCCAGATGAAAAACACGTCGTCTATATACCTCGACAGTATGCGGGGTGTTGGGTTTTTAATTATTTATGGGAAGAGTATAGGGTTTTTCCTTTTTTATGTTATTATTTAAATTATTTAATTATTTAGGTGTGTATTGGAGAGTTTAACTCCTGAGGTCCATGAGAGGTGTGACCGTGCGGGAATATTTGTATGGCAGATATATTATATATTTGTGGATTTTTTCCTTATATTATATAGTTGCGGTATGGATGATGAATAGGTTGGTACATTAAGAAAATATTGTATTTTTAAAATAGACACCGCAATAGTTAACAATTGATTGATACTTCCTGTATTTTGCATCCGCTGCGGTCATGTGATTGATCACATGTCTTGGTTGTGGGACGCGGCCTGGGACGTGCGCTGGCCGACGTCATTCGGACGCGCTCCGAGCTCATCATCACGTGCGCAGACATGCGCAGTGGTGGAGAGTGGACATGCAGAAGAATGGCGCCGTGCCAACACGACCAGAGTCGCGAAGTACATGCACCCAAACAGGTGATCATTATGACAATAATTTTTATTGCAATTCGCGCGCTCTGCTTTGAATGGAGCTCCGCCCACCTTCAATATATATACCCCTTCATCATACATACCTGCACCTCCTGACGAAGCCTGGTGGTGAAACACGTGTCGAGGTGGTTGCTTGACTGGGGTTTGTCCACACTGCGTTACTATGGGTATGCTCTAAAACTGTCTTTGTATTTGTGTTCAGTATCTGACTTTAACTAGTAATTCTTAGATTTATTATCTTTGGATCTAATTATTTATGGATTTTTGTTTTTCTTGCTATTTGAGACAATATTTTTTGGGCCTGGCTGCGGTCATTACAGGATATTGTTTATGACTCCATATTGCAAGATTAGGTATTTTATATGACCGCTGCCATGACCAATTCCTATTGTTGGATATTAGAGACATTTAAGACTTTTGTATACACAATATATACCCATAGATATAGTTTTGTACAACTATATATATCTATTTCATACAAACTAGCATAATTGATTCAATGTGATCTGCAGTGTTTGGACCCCCAGCCAAATTTTTCCTGTATCAGGTGTGTCATTTGCTACATCTACTTGCTCTCCTGCACTTTACTCCTGTATAGTAAATTGTGTTTGTATAAAGAATTTTCCTAATAAAGATATTTTTATACTTAATAAGATATCTGTGGTCTGGATCGGTTTAGTAGTTATCCTCTATCCACAGGATCGGGGATAACTAAGTGATCCGTGGGGGTCTGAAAGCTGGAGCCCTCACTGATCCCCCTTCGTGATTGAGTGGCAGGTCGAGCATATGCCCTGCCTCTCCATCCATTCTCTCTGGGGGTCGCTGGATGGCAGAGTACAGTGCTGGCTATTTCCATTGGTCCCAAAGAGAATAAATGGAGCAGCAGAGCATATGTGTGGCTTGCCACACCATCAAAAAAGGGGGAATGGGACCTGTTTCTGGAATCATTGGGGGTCACAGAATCGGACCCCACTAATCATATAGTTATGCCCTATGGTGTGGAGAGGATAAATTGAAAACCTGGAGAACACCTTTAAATCCTCCACCACTCCATCAGTATCTCTTTACATGGCAGCAGATATGCCTGTAAATACAGAATATCATCACTACCACCATGTAAACCATTTGTGTCAATACTGGAGAATGTAACGCACTGTGCAGAATTTTTCAGTCATAAGTCCAACCCCCTTTGCAGGTCAAAACGTTTAACAAAGCCCAAGCAAAGGTGCTAGAGGAACAACATGAGCAAAGGGCACAAACGGAGGGTCATAAATAAAACAGAGGCATTAGGGTCACCTGAGGCAGGTTAATAGTGCAGATCCTGGAGCAGGGGTAATTGGAGAAGAGGCAATATTAGTGGTGCATTTAGAGTGGGGGCATCTGGAGCTGGGGCACTAATGGGGGTGCGCCTAAAGCAGAGGCATTAGGGTCGCCTGAGGCAGGGTAATAGTGGTGATCCTGGAGCAAAGGTATTAGGGGGGCAACTGGAGAAGAAGCAATATTAGGAGTGCATTTAGAGTGGGGGCATCTGGTTCTTGGGCATTTATGGGGGTGAACCTAAAGCAAAGACATTAGGGTCGCCTGAGGCAGGGTAATAGTGGTGATCCTGGAGCAGAGGTATTAGGGGGCAACTGGAAAAGATGCAATATTAGGGGTGCATTTAGAATGGGGGCATGAGGAGGCATCTGGATCTGGGGCACTTATGAGGGTGCACCTAAAGCAGAGGCATTGGGGGGATCTAGGGCAGAGTCCCCCCAGATATGGTCCCCCTCACAATAATTATGCCTAGATATGAGCCCCCCTCAGAGTAGTTATGCCAAGATATGTGCCCCCTTCATAGTAGATATGCCAAGATGTGTCCCTCAGAGTAATTATGCCCACATGTGAGCCCTTCATATTAGTTATGTCCAAACCTTCACCCTCAGAGTAGTTATGCCCAGCTGTGGCTCCTTCATAGTACAAGAAAATTTAGACTAGCACATCTAAAGTCACCGGTGCACATCTGTAAAGCTAGCATGCAGACAAAAAATGTATGGCAGCACACCATTACACATGCAAACAATAGAACTAGGGATCAGGGATTATTTTGGATTACAGTGGTACTATACTGAATATACATGAAAAATGGAAGCTCTTTGCACACATTTTTGATCAAACATTTGTTGGACCCACCTACCAACGTCAAGTTTCTTCTGCAGATGGGTACCTAAAACTAAACAAAAATGGGGTCATTTGTGGGGTGTGTTTACTGTTCTGGCATTTTGGGCGGGGCTAAATAGTGAGCAACCCTGTAAAACCTAAAGGTACTCATTGGACTTTACGCACGTTTACGCACCTAGACTGCAAAAAAGTGGCACACATGTGGTATCGCCGTACTCAGAAGAAGTAGGGCAATGTGTTTTGGGGTGTATTTTTACATATACCCATGCTGGGTGAGAGAAATATCTCTGTAAATTGTCAACTTTGTATACATTTTTTTAAAAAGTTGTAATTTACAGAGATATGTCTCTCACCCAGCATGGGTATATGTAAAAATACACCCCAAAACACATTGCCCTACTTCTGCTGAGTCGACGTGCATGTACACTTTTGCAGCCAAGATGCTCAAAGGGGCCCAAATTCCAATGAGTGCCTTTTAGGAGGGCATTTTTACGCATTTGGATTCCAGACTTCTTCTCACGCTTTAGGGCCCCTAAAATGCCAGGGCAGTATAATACCCCACAAGTGACCCCATTTTAGAAATAAGACACTCCAAGGTATTCCGTGAGGGGTATGGTGAGTTCATGTAAAATTTTATTTTTTGTCACAAGTTAGTGGATTATGAGACTTTGTAAGAAAAAAAAAGCCAATTTCCGCTAACTTGTGCCAAAAAAAAAATCTTCTATGAACTCGCCATGCCCCTCACGGAATACCTTGGGGTGTCTTCTTTCCAAAATGGGGTCACTTGTGGGGTATTTATACTGTCCTGGCATTTTAGGGGCCCTAAAGCGTGAGAAGAAGTCTGGAATCCAAATGCGTAAAAATGCCCTCCTAAAAGGCACTCATTGGAATTTGGGCCCCTTTGAGCATCTTGGCTGCAAAAAAGTGTCACACGTGGTATCGCCGTACTCAGGAGAAGTAGGGCAATGTGTTTTGGGGTGTATTTTTACATATACCCATGCTGGGTGTGAGAAATATCTCTGTAAATGACAACTTTTTAAAAAAATGTATACAAAGTTGACAATTTACAGAGATATTTCTCTAACGCAGCATGGGTTTGCTCACATTAGGGTACTCTCATCTTTTCAATGGCCTCAGGAAGCTATTAAACATTTGGGTATTATGATCCCAGCTGTTCCAGCTTAGCTTTTCCATTTGCATTACATACGTACCATTATTTAATAAAATTAAAACCTTTCTACGCCCCATCAAAATCCCTTTTCTCTCCTGGTTAGGCAGGAAAACCTCTTAACTACTTGTGTATTGCCAAATTAATTCTTCACTGATTTCCGGAGCCTTTTCACCAACTTTCTTCGGGCCAAAAGACAACCACGCTTAGCCTACTCTCAGCTCATTAGGAAAGGTAAAATGGGAGGATTGTTCCTTCCTGATTTACAGCCCTTTTTACATGTCATCCGGTTAGAGTGATGGATTGTTCTAGCAACAGCTAACACCTCTAAACTCTATGTCTATATAGAGAGGACGCTTATGGGTTAAACATACAGTAGTGCGTAAGAATGCCCTGATCAGTGATCTCACACATTGCATGATTTCCTACTGTATCCGAACAAAGGCGCCATCCTTTCTGGCCCCCTTATATACCTAACCCTGCTTTCAAAATTCTAAACACTGCGGTGCACCCAGTTTGTGTTACTCCTTATGGGAGCAGAAAGTGTCCAAACTGTTGAGAAAACTGAAAAATGTGCCCATCTGAGGGGAGTGATAGTACCTCCTACAGTCTACCACAGTAGACGAAACATGTTTATTAAAAAGGAACAGTAGTAACTCATAAAACGTAACTTTTAATGCATAAATAAAAATGGGAAGTCAAATACGAAAATCCCATAAAACACGAAACCCCAATCTAAAGCACCAAAAAACAAAATACACAGAATATATACACTCAAATAAATCACCCTAAATTAGAGATGTAGGGTGGACTGGTAGAATATGGATAGATCTTACCGGTCCAATGATTCTGCACAGTGTAGACATAGATCTGGGCCAGGTTCGATGAGCAGTGGCTCCGTCCTGTTAATACCGTTGAAGTTGTTTTTGTATATCGTCACTTCTGACAGGAATAAACAGGGGGGCTGGGTCCTACACTGACCCTAGTGTGCCCTAACCAGGCTTGTATACCCTGATGACCTCCTAATATGGAGTCATCACCCTGAAAAGAGCGCCCACGTCCGGAACCTTGCCCTACTCTCAAGGCCCTGGACAGCCCTACCACTATGCGTGGATACGCTAGCTGGGGGGCAAAACAATAACAAAAAATGCTATGAAGTAAAATTCAAGTCAAACAAAAAATGCAAAAACAAAAATGTAGTGTCCCAAAGTGTTTCATCCAGTTGTTACAAGCCCAGACTCATCAGGGGACACGGAGCTGAAATGTGTCCTATGTAAAAATGGATATTATATAGGACATCAGTAGTGGGTAAATTACAACTCACAAATGCGATGCCTAGTAGGGGAGGGGAGTATAAGTGACCCAGACCAAAAATGAGAACCACAGAGGGGATATAGAGTCACGATCCCTACTCTATGTTGAGGACAGTAGCTAGAGATGAGCGAATCAAAGCTGACTGTGGAATTCGTTACGAATTTCAGGAAAAATGCGAATTTCCTCGGGCTTCGTGGTAGTGAATCGCAATTTTTCCTAAAATGGCAGCTACACGTGTGAGGACATGGGGCATATTTCAGTACAAAAAGAAAAATATATACGCAGTTAACTTCTGCAACTATATGTGGTGAAAGCGTTAAGTGGCCTATTTCATTGCAAAACGAAAAATATACAAGTGGGTACGGAAAGTATTCAGACCCCCTTAAATTTTTCACTCTTTGTTATATTGCAGCCATTTGCTAAAATCTTTTAAGTTCATTTTTTTCCTCATTAATGTACACACAGCACCCCATATTGACAGAAAAACACAGAATTGTAGACATTTTTTCAGATTTATTAAAAAAGAAAAACTGAAATATCACATGGTCCCAGGGGCGTAACTAGAAATGACTGGGCCCCACAGCAATTTTTTGTATGTGGCCCCCACCCTGCGCACTTCGCAACTCAGGTGCCAGGGGGGCATAGACCAGGGCAGCATAGACAAGGGCTGGGGGAAGGGGGGGGGGGTTGCTGCAGAATTGTGCTTTCCTGTGTAATATAACTGAAGAGGTGAATATGACGTCACACTACATTGTATATACAGCACAGTATGACCCCTGCTGTAGGATAGGTGCCCATTCTATGTATATGCAGGGCTGACATCGACTGTCCCAATGGTCTGAGCCCCTAATAACCACAGCTCACTGTCTCCATACATAAGGGAAGCCTACAAGTAGCCAGGTTTTAATGGATTTACACCTATCGCAAGAACTAATATTCTGGGACTTGTAGTTCCCCAGAAGCAGTACAGGAAAGGCGGGGGGTCTGGTTTTCTGCGACCCCCGTATCTACATCAGTGCTGGAAAAGCTCCATTCACATGTCCTACGGTAATGGCTAAATACTATACTTGGCAAGGACCTACTGACGTCACAACATCACATGGCACTCCCAGATCACGTGGATCAGAAAAAGGAAAGTAACGTGCTTTTTCACATTGATCATGGAGTTCGCAAGTGTCAGCAGCACGGGAGAAGTATGCGGAACCTACTCATGTAGTAACTTATTTTGAATTGAGATGTGTGTGGGACTGAACGCTGAGATGTGTGTGTGGGGGGGAACTGTACACTGAGATGTGGGGGGACTGTACACTGAGGTATGGGTGGGACTGTACACTGATCAGTCACATGAGTGGACGGAGTCAGGCTTCGGGCTGTGCTGGAGAATGTGTTGCTGCTCACATTTGGTCACACAGGGGGCTGGCGGGGGGTGGTGTTGGTGATGATGGACAGGCCAGGCTCCAATTGGAGCTGCACTGTATATGACGGGTAGAGATGTCCCGAACTATTCGCCGGCAAACAGTTCCCGGCGAACATCGCATGTTCGCGTTCACCGCGGAGGGCGAACATATGTGATGGTCGGTCTGCCCCCTATACGTCATCATTGAGCAAACTTTGACCCTGTACCTCACAGTCACCAGACACATCCCAGCAAATCAGCATACCCTCGCTCCCAGACCCTCCCACCTCATATCAAAAAGCAAGGACAGCATCCATCTTAGATTCATTCTGAAGCTGAAGTGTTAGAGCAGAGAGAGTGCTGCTGCTGCTGAATTAAAAGGGAAAGTGATAGCTAGGCCAGAGTTCTGTTTACTCTACAGTCCTCAAAGACTCATCTGCGTCCTGACAGCACCACAAAAAGCCCTTTTTAGGGCTGGTACATCAGTCTGCTTTCATTTAAAAAAAAAAATATATATATATATATATATATATATATATATATATATATTACAGTTGCCTGCCGAGTGTGAGAGGCCGCAGGCCCACAGACTGTACTGTGTGCACACCACTCATATAGGGTGACACAGTAACTTGAAGATAAAAAAGTCATTTAGTTTTTACCCTTTAATATAATTGCAGTTGCCTGCCAGTGTGTGTCAGACCCACAGACTGTACTGTGACCACTGCCAGTGCCCATCACTTATATCGGGTGGCACAGTACCTTGCAGATAAAAAAGTCATTTATTTTTTACCCTTTAATATAATTGCAGTTGCCTGCCAGTGTGTGTCAGGCTCATAGACTGTACTATGCCCACTGCCCACCACTCATATAGGGTGGCACAGTAACTTGCAGATAAAAAAGTCATTTAATTTTTACCCTTTAATATAATTGCAGTTGCCTGCCAGTGTGTGTCAGGCCCACAGACTGTACTGTGCCCACTGCCAGTGGCCACCACACATATCGGGTGGCACAGTACCTTTCAGATAAAAAGGTCATTACATTTTTACTCTTTAATATAATTGCAGTTGCGTGCCAGTGAGTGTGAGGCCCACAGACTGTACTATGCCCACTGCCAGTGCCCACCACTCATATGGGGTGGCACAGCACCTTGCAGATAAAAAGCCTTTTAATTTTTACCCTTTAATAAAATTGCAGTTGCCTGCCAGTGTGTCAAGCCCACAGACTGCACTGTGCCCACTGCCAGTGCCCACCACTCATATCGGGTGGCACAGTACCTTGCAGATAAAAAAGTAATTAAATTTTTACCCTTTGATATAATTGCAGTTGCCTGCCAGTGTGTGTCAGGCCCATAGACTGTACTGTGCCCACTGCCACTGCCCACCACTCATATTGGGTGGCACAGTACCTTGCAGATAAAAAGTCATTTAAATTTTATCCTTAAATATAATTGCAGTTGCCTGCCAGTGTGTGTCAGACCCACAGACTGTACTGTGCCCACTGCCAGTGCCCATCACTTATATCGGGTGGCACAGTACCTTGCAGATAAAAAAGTCATTTAATTTTTACCCTTTAATATAATTGCAGTTGCCTGCCAGTGTGTGTCAGGCTCACGGACTGTCTGTGCCCACTGCCCACCACTCATATAGAGTGGCACAGTACCTTGCAGATAAAAAAGTAATTTAATTTTTACCCTTTAATATAATTGCAGTTGCCTGGCAGTGAGTGTCAGGCCCACAGACTGTACTGTGCCCACTGCCCACCATTCATATAGGGTGGCACAGTACCTTGCAGATAAAAAAGTCATTACATTTTTACCCTTTAATATAATTGCAGTTGCGTGCCAGTGTGTTTCAGGCCCACAGACTGTACTTTGCCCACTGCCCACCACTCATATAGGGTGGCACAGTACCTTGCAGATAAAAAAGTCATTTAATTTTTACCCTTTAATATAATTGCAGTTGCCTGCCTGTGTTTGTCAGGCCCACAGACTGTTCTGTGCCCACTGCCCACCACTCATATAGGGTGGCACAGTACCTTGCAGATAAAAAAGTCATTACATTTTTACCCTTTAATATAATTGCAGTTGCCTGCCAGTGTGTGTCAGGCCCACAGACTGTACTGTGCCCACTGCCAGTGGCCACCACTCATATCGGGTGGCACAGTACCTTTCAGATAAAAAGGTCATTACATTTTTACCCTTTAATATAATTGCAGTTGCCTGCCAGTGTGTGTCAGGCCCACAGACTGTACTGTGCCCACTGCCAGTGCCCACCACTCATATTGGGTAGCACAGTACCTTGCAGATAAAAAATTAATTTAATTTTTACCCTTTAATATAATTACAGTTGCGTGCCAGTGGGTGTGAGGCCCACAGACTGTACTATGCCCACTGCCAGTGCCCACCACTCATATGGGGTGGCACAGTACCTTGCAGATAAAAAGTCTTTTAATTTTTACCCTTTAATAAAATTGCAGTTGCCTGCCAGTGTGTCAAGCCCACAGACTGCACTGTGCCCACTGCCAGTGCCCACCACTCATATCGGGTGGCACAGTACCTTGCAGATAAAAAAGTAATTTAATTTTTACCTTTAAATATAATTGCAGTTGCCTGCCAGTGTGTGTCAGACCCACAGACTGTACTGTGCCCACTGCCAGTGCCCATCACTTATATCGGGTGGCACAGTACCTTGCAGATAAAAAAGTCATTTAATTTTTACCCTTTAATATAATTGCAGTTGCATGCCAGTGTGTGTCAAGCCAACAGACTGTACTGTGCCCACTGCCACTGCCCACCACTCATATTGGGTGGCACAGTACCTTGCAGATAAAAAGTCATTTATTTTTTACCCTTTAATATAATTGCAGTTGCCTGCCAGTGTGTGTCAGGCTCACAGACTGTACTGTGCCCACTGCCCACCACTCATATAGGGTGGCACAGTACCTTGCAGATAAAAAGTCATTTAATTTTTACCCTTTAATATAATTGCAGTTGCCTGCCAGTGTGTGTCAGGCCCACAGACTGTACTGTGCCCACTGCCAGTGGCCACCACTCATATCGGGTGGCACAGCACCTTGCAGATAAAAAGTCTTTTCATTTTTACCCGTTAATATAATTGCAGTTGCCTGCCAGTGTGTCAAGCCCACAGACTGCACTGTGCCCACTGCCAGTGCCCACCACTCATATTGGGTGGCACAGTACCTTGCAGATAAAAAAGTAATTAAATATTTACCCTTTAATATAATTGCAGTTGCCTGCCAGTGTGTGTCAGGCCCATAGACTGTACTGTGCCCACTGCCACTGCCCACCACTCATATTGGGTGGCACAGTACCTTGCAGATAAAAAGTCATTTAATTTTTACCCTTTAATATAATTGCAGTTGCTGGCAGTGAGTGTCAGGCCCACAGACTGTACTGTGCCCACTGCCAGTGCCCACCACTCATATGGGGTGGCACAGCACCTTGCAGATAAAAAGTCTTTTCATTTTTACCCTTTAATATAATTGCAGTTGCCTGCCAGTGTGTCAAGCCCACAGACTGCACTGTGCCCACTGCCAGTGCCCACCACTCATATTGGGTAGGCACAGTACCTTGCAGATAAAAAAGTCATTACATTTTTACCCTTTAATATAATTGCAGTTGCCTGCCAGTGTGTGTCAGGCCCACAGACTGTACTGTGCCCACTGCCACTGCCCACCACTCATATCGGGTGGCACAGTACCTTGCAGATAAAAAGTCATTTAATTTTTACCCTTTAATATAATTGCAGTTGCCTGCCAGTGAGTGTCAGGCCCACAGACTGTACTGTGCCACTGCCAGTGCCCACCACTCATATCGGGTGGCACAGTACCTTGCAGATAAAAAGTCATTTACATTTTTACCCTTTAATATAATTGCAGTTGCCTGCCAGTGTGTGTCAGGCCCACAGACTGTACTGTGACGCCCACTGCCCACCACTCATATTGGGTGGCACAGTACCTTGCAGATAAAAAGTAATTACATATTTTACCCTTTAATATAATTGCAGTTGCCTGCCAGTGTGTGTCAGGCCCATAGACTGTACTGTGCCCACTGCCACTGCCCACCACTCATATTGGGTGGCACAGTACCTTGCAGATAAAAAGTCATTAAATTTTTACCCTTTAATATAATTGCAGTTGCTGGCAGTGAGTGTCAGGCCCACAGACTGTACTGTGCCCACTGCCAGTGCCCACCACTCATATCGGGTGGCACAGTACCTTGCAGATAAAAAATTCATTTCATTTTTACCCTTTAATATAATTGCAGTTGCCTACCAGTGTTTGTCAGGCCCACAGACTGTACTGTGCCCACTGCCCACCATTCATATAGGGTGGCACAGTACCTTGCAGATAAAAAAGTCATTACATTTTTACCCTTTAATATAATTGCAGTTGCGTGCCAGTGTGTTTCAGGGCCACAGACTGTACTTTGCCCACTGCCCACCACTCATATAGGGTGGCACAGTACCTTGCAGATAAAAAAGTCATTTAATTTTTACCCTTTAATATAATTGCAGTTGCCTGCCAGTGTTTGTCAGGCCCACAGACTGTTCTGTGCCCACTGCCCACCACTCAGATAGGGTGGCACAGTACCTTGCAGATAAAAAAAGTCATTTATTTTTTACACTTTAATATAATTGCAGTTGCTTGCCAGTGTGTGTCCGTCCCACAGATTGTACTGTGCCCACTGCCAGTGCCCACCACTCATATAGGGTGGCACAGTACCTTGCAGATAAAAAAGTCATTAAATTTTTACCCTTTAATATAATTGCAGTTGCCTGCCAGTGTATTTCAGGGCCACAAACTGTACTGTGCCCAGTGCCCTCCACTCATATAGGGTGGCACAGTACCTTGCAGATAAATAAGTCATTTAATTTTTACCCTTTAATATAATTGTAGTTGCCTGCTAGTGTGTGTCAGGCTCACGGACTGTACTGTGCCCACTGCCCACCACTCATATAGGATGGCACAGTACCTTGCAGATAAAAAAGTCATTAAATTTTTACCCTTTAATATAATTGCAGTTGCCTGGCAGTGAGTGTCAGGCCCACAAACTGTACTGTACCCACTGCCCACCACTCATATAGGGTGGCACAGTACCTTGCAGATAAAAAAGTCATTTATTTTTTACACTTTAATATAATTGCAGTTGCTTGCCAGTGTGTGTCCGGCCCACAGACTGTACTGTGCCCACTGCCGCACCACTCATATAGGGTGGCACAGTAACTTGCAGATAAAAAAGTCATTTAATTTTTACACTTTAATATAATTGCAGTTGCCTGCCAGTGTGTCAAGCCCACAGACTGCACTGTGCCCACTGCCAGTGCCCACCACTCATATCGGGTGGCACAGTACCTTGCAGATAAAAAAGTAATTCAATTTTTACCCTTTAATATAATTGCAGTTGCCTGCCAGTGTGTGTCAGGCCTTTAGACTGTACTGTGCCCACTGCCACTGCCCACCACTTATATTGGGTGGCACAGTACCTTGCAGATAAAAAGTAATTTAATTTTTACCGTTTAATATAATTGCAGTTGACTGCCAGTGTGTGTCAGGCCCACAGACTGTACTGTGCCCACTGCCAATGGCCACCACTCATAGCAGGTGGCACAGTACCTTTCAGATAAAAAGGTCATTACATTTTTACCCTTTAATATAATTGCAGTTGCCTGCCAGTGTGTGTCAGGCCCACAGACTGTTCTGTGCCCACTGCCCACCACTCATATAGGGTGGCACAGTACCTTGCAGATAAAAAAGTCATTTATTTTTTACACTTTAATATAATTGCAGTTGCTTGCCAGTGTGTGTCCGGCCCACAAACTGTACTGTGCCCACTGCCCACCACTCATATAGGGTGGCACAGTACCTTGCAGATAAAAAAGTCATTTAATTTTTACCCTTTAATATAATTGCAGTTGCCTGCCAGTGTGTGTCAGGCTCACAGACTGTACTGTGCCCACTTCCCACCACTCATATAGTGTGGCACAGTACCTTGCAGATAAAAAAGTCTTTTAATTTTTACCCTTTAATATAATTGCAGTTGCCTGCCAGTGTGTGTCAGGCCCACAGACTGTACTGTGCCCACTGCCAGTGCCCACCACTCATATCGGGTAGCACAGTACCTTGCAGATAAAAAATTAATTTAATTTTTATCCTTTAATATAATCACAGTTGCGTGCCAGTGAGTGTGAGGCCCACAGACTGTACTATGCCCACTGCCAGTTCCCACCACTCATATGGGGTGGCACAGCACCTTGCAGATAAAAAGTCTTTTAATTTTTACCCTTCAATATAATTGCAGTTGCCTGCCAGTGTGTCAAGCCCACAGACTGCACTGTGCCCACTGCCAGTGCCCACCACTCATATCGGGTGGCACAGTACCTTGCAGATAAAAAAGTAATTCAATTTTTACCCTTTAATATAATTGCAGTTGCCTGCCAGTGTGTGTCAGGCCTTTAGACTGTACTGTGCCCACTGCCCACCACTTATATTGGGTGGCACAGTACCTTGCAGATAAAAAGTCATTTAATTTTTACCCTTTAATATAATTGCAGTTGCCCAGCAGTGAGTGTCAGGCCCACAGACTGTACTGTGCCCACTGCCAGTGCCCACCACTCATATCGGGTTGCACAGTACCTTGCAGATAAAAAATTCATTTCATTTTTACCCTTTAATATAATTGCAGTTGCCTACCAGTGTTTGTCAGGCCCACAGACTGTACTGTGCCCACTGCCCACCACTCATATAGGGTGGCACAGTACCTTGCAGATAAAAAAGTGATTACATTTTTACCCTTTAATATAATTGCAGTTGCGTGCCAGTGTGTTTCAGGCCCACAGACTGTACTTTGCCCACTGCCCTACACTCATATAGGGTGGCACAGTACCTTGCAGATAAAAAAGTCATTTAATTTTTACCCTTTAATATAATTGCAGTTGCCTGCCAGTGTTTGTCAGGTCCACAGACTGTTCTGTGTCCACTGCCCACCACTCATATAGGGTGGCACAGTACCTTGCAGATAAAAAAGTCATTTATTTTTTACACTTTAATATAATTGCAGTTGCTTGCCAGTGTGTGTCCGGCCCACAGACTGTACTGTGCCCACTGCGCACCACTCATATAGGGTGGCACAGTAACTTGCAGATAAAAAAGTCATTTATTTTTTACCCTTTAATATAATTGCAGTTGCCTGCCAGTGTGTGTCAGGCTCACAGACTGTACTGTGCCCACTGCCCACCACTCATATAGGGTGGCACAGTACCTTGCAGATAAAAAAGTCATTTAATTTTTACACTTTAATATAATTGCAGTTGCCTGCCAGTGTGTGTCAGTCCCACAGACTGTACTGTGCCCACTGCCCACCACTCATATTGGGTGGCACAGTACCTTGCAGATAAAAAAGTCATTTAATTTTTACCCTTTAATATAATTGCAGTTGCCTGCCAGTGTGTGTCAGGCCCACAGACTGTACTGTGCCCACTGCCAGTGCCCACCACTCATATCGGGTAGCACAGTTCCTTGCAGATAAAAAATTTAATTTAATTTTTATCCTTTAATATAATCACAGTTGCGTGCCAGTGAGTGTGAGGCCCACAGACTGTACTATGCCCACTGCCAGTTCCCACCACTCATATGGGGTGGCACAGCACCTTGCAGATAAAAAGTCTTTTAATTTTTACCCTTTAATATAATTGCAGTTGCCTGCCAGTGTGTCAAGCCCACAGACTGCACTGTGCCCACTGCCAGTGCCCACTACTCATATCGGGTGGCACATTACCTTGCAGATAAAAAAGTAATTCAATTTTTACCCTTTAATATAATTGCAGTTGCCTGCCAGTGTGTGTCAGGCCTTTAGACTGTACTGTGCCCACTGCCCACCACTTATATTGGGTGGCACAGTACCTTGCAGATAAAAAGTAATTTAATTTTTACCCTTTAATATAATTGCAGTTGCCTGCCTGTGTGTGTCAGGCCCACAGACTGTACTGTGCCCACTGCCACTGGCCACCACTCATATCGGGTGTCACAGTACCTTTCAGATAAAAAGGTCATTACATTTTTACCCTTTAATATAATTGCAGTTGCCTGCCAGTGTGTGTCAGGCCCACAGACTGTACTGTGCCCACTGCCCACCACTCATATAGGGTGGCACAGTACCTTGCAGATAAAAAAGTCATTTAATTTTTACCCTTTAATATAATTGCAGTTGCCCGGCAGTGAGTGTCAGGCCCACAGACTGTACTGTGCCCACTGCCAGTGCCCACCACTCATATCGGGTGGCACAGCACCTTGCAGATAAAAAGTCTTTTAATTTTTACCCTTTAATATAATTGCAGTTGCCTGCCAGTGTGTCAAGCCCACAGACTGCACTGTGCCCACTGCCAGTGCCCACCACTCATATCGGGTGGCACAGTACCTTGCAGATAAAAAAGTAATTAAATTTTTACCCTTTAATATAATTGCAGTTGCCTGCCAGTGTGTGTCAGGCCCATTGACTGTACTGTGCCCACTGCCCACCACTCATATAGGGTGGCACAGTACCTTGCAGATAAAAAAGTAATTAAATTTTTACCCTTTAATATAATTGCAATTGCCTGCCAGTGTGTGTCAGGCCCATTGACTGTACTGTGCCCACTGCCACTGCCCACCACTCATATTGGGTGGCACAGTACCTTGCAGATAAAAAAGTCATTTAATTTTTACCCTTTAATATAATTGCAGTTGACTGCCAGTGTATTTCCGGGCCACAGACTGTACTGTGCCCACTGCCCTCCACTCATATAGGGTGGCACAGTACCTTGCAGATAAAAAACTCATTTATTTTTTACCCATTAATATAATTGTAGTTGCCTGCCAGCGTGTGTCCGGCTCACGGACTGTACTGTGCCCACTGCCCACCACTCATATAGGGTGGCACAGTACCTTGCAGATAAAAAAAAGTCATTTAATTTTTACCCTTTAATATAATTGCAGTTGCCTGGCAGTGAGTGTCAGGCCCACAGACTGTACTGTGCCCACTGCCAGTGCCCACCACTCATATCGGGTAGCACAGTACCTTGCAGATAAAAAATTCATTTTATTTTTACCCTTTAATATAATTGCAGTTGCCTACCAGTGTTTGTCAGGCCCACAGACTGTACTGTGCCCACTGCCCACCACTCATATAGGGTGGCACAGTACCTTGCAGATAAAAAAGTCATTACATTTTTACCCTTTAATATAATTGCAGTTGCCTGCCAGTGTTTGTCAGGCCCACAGACTGTTCTGTGCCCACTGCCCACCACTCATATAGGGTGGCACAGTACCTTGCAGATAAAAAAGTCATTTATTTTTTACACTTTAATATAATTGCAGTTGCATGCCAGTGTGTCAAGCCCACAGACTGCACTGTGTCCACTGCCAGTGCCCACCACTCATATCAGGTGGCAAAGTCCCTTGCAGATAAAAAATTAATTTAATTTTTACCCTTTAATATAACTGCAGTTGCCTGTCAGTGTGTGTCAGGCCCACAGACTGTACGGTGCCCACTGCCACTGCCCACTACTCATATTGGGTTGCACAGTACGTTGAAGATAAAAAGTCATTTAATTTTTACCCTTTAATATAATTGCAGTTGCCTGCCAGTGTTTGTCAGGCCCACAGACTGTTCTGTGCCCACTGCCCACCACTCATATACGGTGGCACAGTACCTTGCAGATAAAAAAGTCATTACATTTTTACCCTTTAATATAATTGCAGTTGCGTGCCAGTGTGTGTCAGTCCCACAGACTGTACTGTGCCCACTGCCCACCACTCATATAGGGTGGCACAGTACCTTGCAGATAAAAAAGTCATTTAATTTTTACACTTTAATATAATTGCAGTTGCCTGCCAGTGTGTGTCAGTCCCACAGACTGTACTGTGCCCACTGCCCACCACTCATATTGGGTGGCACAGTACCTTGCAGATAAAAAAGTCATTTAATTTTTACCCTTTAATATAATTGCAGTTGCCTGCCAGTGTGTGTCAGGCCCACAGACTGTACTGTGCCCACTGCCAGTGCCCACCACTCATATCGGGTAGCACAGTACCTTGCAGATAAAAAATTTAATTTAATTTTTATCCTTTAATATAATCACAGTTGCGTGCCAGTGAGTGTGAGGCCCACAGACTGTACTATGCCCACTGCCAGTTCCCACCACTCATATGGGGTGGCACAGCACCTTGCAGATAAAAAGTCTTTTAATTTTTACCCTTTAATATAATTGCAGTTGCCTGCCAGTGTGTCAAGCCCACAGACTGCACTGTGCCCACTGCCAGTGCCCACTACTCATATCGGGTGGCACATTACCTTGCAGATAAAAAAGTAATTCAATTTTTACCCTTTAATATAATTGCAGTTGCCTGCCTGTGTGTGTCAGGCCTTTAGACTGTACTGTGCCCACTGCCCACCACTTATATTGGGTGGCACAGTACCTTGCAGATAAAAAGTAATTTAATTTTTACCCTTTAATATAATTGCAGTTGCCTGCCTGTGTGTGTCAGGCCCACAGACTGTACTGTGCCCACTGCCACTGGCCACCACTCATATCGGGTGTCACAGTACCTTTCAGATAAAAAGGTCATTACATTTTTACCCTTTAATATAATTGCAGTTGCCTGCCAGTGTGTGTCAGGCCCACAGACTGTACTGTGCCCACTGCCCACCACTCATATAGGGTGGCACAGTACCTTGCAGATAAAAAAGTCATTTAATTTTTACCCTTTAATATAATTGCAGTTGCCCGGCAGTGAGTGTCAGGCCCACAGACTGTACTGTGCCCACTGCCCACCACTCATATCGGGTGGCACAGTACCTTGCAGATAAAAAGTCTTTTAATTTTTACCCTTTAATATAATTGCAGTTGCCTGCCAGTGTGTCAAGCCCACAGACTGCACTGTGCCCACTGCCAGTGCCCACCACTCATATCGGGTGGCACAGTACCTTGCAGATAAAAAAGTAATTAAATTTTTACCCTTTAATATAATTGCAGTTGCCTGCCAGTGTGTGTCAGGCCCATTGACTGTACTGTGCCCACTGCCACTGCCCACCACTCATATTGGGTGGCACAGTACCTTGCAGATAAAAAGTCATTTAATTTTTACCCTTTAATATAATTGCAGTTGCCTGCCAGTGTGTGTTAGGCCCACAGACTGTACTGTGCCAACTGCCAGTGCCCACCACTCATATAGGGTGGCACAGTACCTTGCAGATAAAAAAGTCATTTAATTTTTACCCTTTAATATAATTGCAGTTGACTGCCAGTGTATTTCAGGGCCACAGACTGTACTGTGCCCACTGTCCTCCACTCATATAGGGTGGCACAGTACCTTGCAGATAAAAATGTCATTTAATTTTTACCCTTTAATATAATTGCAGTTGCCTACCAGTGTTTGTCAGGCCCACAGACTGTACTGTGCCCACTGCCCACCACTCATATAGGGTGGCACAGTACCTTGCAGATAAAAAAGTCATTACATTTTTACCCTTTAATATAATTGCAGTTGCGTGCCAGTGTGTTTCAGGCCCACAGACTGTACTGTGCCCACTGCCAGTGGCCTCCACTCATATAGGGTGGCACAGTACCTTGCAGATAAAAAAGTCATTACATTTTTACCCTTTAATATAATTGCAGTTGCCTGCCAGTGTATTTCAGGGCCACAGACTGTACTGTGCCCACTGCTCTCCACTCATATAGGGTGGCACAGTACCTTGCAGATAAAAAAGTCATTTAATTTTTACCCTTTAATATAATTGTAGTTGCCTGCCAGTGTGTGTCAGTCTCACGGACTGTACTGTGCCCACTGCCCACCACTCATATAGGGTGGCACAGTACCTTGCAGATAAAAAAGTCATTTAATTTTTACCTTTTAATATAATTGCAGTTGCCTGGCAGTGAGTGTCAGGCCCACAGACTGTACTGTTCCCACTGCCAGTGCCCACCACTCATATAGGGTGGCACAGTACCTTGCAGATAAAAAAGTCATTTAGTTTTTACCCTTTAATATAATTGCAGTTGCCTGCCAGTGAGTGTCAGGCCCACAGACTGTACTGTGCCTAGTGTCAGTGCCCACCACTCATATATGGTGGCACAGTACCTTGCAGATAAAAAAGTCATTTAATTTTTACCCTTTAATATAATTGCAGTTGCATGCCAGTGTGTCAAGCCCACAGACTGCACTGTGTCCACTGCCAGTGCCCACCATTCATATCGGGTGGCACAGTACCTTGCAGATAAAAAATTAATTTAATTTTTACCCTTTAATATAACTGCAGTTGCCTGTCAGTGTGTGTCAGGCCCACAGACTGTACGGTGCCCACTGCCACTGCTCACTACTCATATTGGGTTGCACAGTACCTTGCAGATAAAAAGTCATTTAATTTTTACCCTTTAATATAATTGCAGTTGCCTGCCAGTGTGTGTCAGACCCACAGACTGTACTGTGCCCACTGCCAGTGCCCACCACTCATATCGGGTGGCACAGTACTTTGCAGATAAAAAAGTCATTTAATTTTTACCCTTTAATATAATTGCAGTTGCCTGCCAGTGAATGTCAGGCCCACAGACTGTACTGTGCCCACTGTCAGTGCCCACCACTCATATCGGGTGGCACAGTACCTTGCAGATATAAAATTCATTTAATTTTTACCCTTTAATATAATTGCAGTTGCCTACCAGTGTTTGTCAGGCCCACAGACTGTTCTGTGCCCACTGCCAGTGCCCACTACTCATATCGGGTGGCACAGTACCTTGCAGATAAAAAAGTAATTCAATTTTTACCCTTTAATATAATTGCAGTTGCCTGCCAGTGTGTGTCAGGCCTTTAGACTGTACTGTGCCCACTGCCCACCACTTATATTGGGTGGCACAGTACCTTGCAGATAAAAAGTAATTTAATTTTTACCCTTTAATATAATTGCAGTTTCCTGCCTGTGTGTGTCAGGCCCACAGACTGTACTGTGCCCACTGCCACTGGCCACCACTCATATCGGTTGTCACAGTACCTTTCAGATAAAAAGGTCATTACATTTTTACCCTTTAATATAATTGCAGTTGCCTGCCAGTGTGTGTCAGGCCCACAGACTGTACTGTGCCCACTGCCCACCACTCATATAGGGTGGCACAGTACCTTGCAGATAAAAAAGTAATTAAATTTTTACCCTTTAATATAATTGCAATTGCCTGCCAGTGTGTGTCAGGCCCATTGACTGTACTGTGCCCACTGCCACTGCCCACCACTCATATTGGGTGGCACAGTACCTTGCAGATAAAAAAGTCATTTAATTTTTACCCTTTAATATAATTGCAGTTGACTGCCAGTGTATTTCAGGGCCACAGACTGTACTGTGCCCACTGCCCTCCACTCATATAGGGTGGCACAGTACCTTGCAGATAAAAAAGTCATTTATTTTTTACCCATTAATATAATTGTAGTTGCCTGCCAGCGTGTGTCCGGCTCACGGACTGTACTGTGCCCACTGCCCACCACTCATATAGGGTGGCACAGTACCTTGCAGATAAAAAAAGTCATTTAATTTTTACCCTTTAATATAATTGCAGTTGCCTGGCAGTGAGTGTCAGGCCCACAGACTGTACTGTGCCCACTGCCAGTGCCCACCACTCATATCGGGTAGCACAGTACCTTGCAGATAAAAAATTCATTTTATTTTTACCCTTTAATATAATTGCAGTTGCCTGCCAGTGTGTGTCAGTCCCACAGACTGTACTGTGCCCACTGCCCACCACTCATATAGGGTGGCACAGTACCTTGCAGATAAAAAAGTCATTACATTTTTACCCTTTAATATAATTGTAGTTGCGTGCCAGTGTGTTTCAGGCCCACAGACTGTATTTTGCCCACTGCCCTCCACTCATATAGGGTGGCACAGTACCTTGCAGATAAAAAAGTCATTACATTTTTACCCTTTAATATAATTGCAGTTGCCTGCCAGTGTTTGTCAGGCCCACAGACTGTTCTGTGCCCACTGCCCACCACTCATATAGGGTGGCACAGTACCTTGCAGATAAAAAAGTCATTTATTTTTTACACTTTAATATAATTGCAGTTGCTTGCCAGTGTGTGTCCGGCCCACAGACTGTACTGTGCCCACTGCCAGTGCCCACCACTCATATACGGTGGCACAGTACCTTGCAGATAAAAAAGTCATTTAATTTTTACCCTTTAATATAATTGCAGTTGCATGCCAGTGTGTCAAGCCCACAGACTGCACTGTGTCCACTGCCAGTGCCCACCACTCATATCAGGTGGCAAAGTACCTTGCAGATAAAAAATTTATTTAATTTTTACCCTTTAATATAACTGCAGTTGCCTGTCAGTGTGTGTCAGGCCCACAGACTGTACGGTGCCCACTGCCACTGCCCACTACTCATATTGGGTTGCACAGTACGTTGAAGATAAAAAGTCATTTAATTTTTACCCTTTAATATAATTGCAGTTGCCTGCCAGTGTTTGTCAGGCCCACAGACTGTTCTGTGCCCACTGCCCACCACTCATATAGGGTGGCACAGTACCTTGCAGATAAAAAAGTCATTACATTTTTACCCTTTAATATAATTGCAGTTGCGTGCCAGTGTGTTTCAGGCCCACAGACTGTACTTTGCCCACTGCCCTCCACTCATATAGGGTGGCACAGTACCTTGCAGATAAAAAAGTCATTTAATTTTTACACTTTAATATAATTGCAGTTGCCTGCCAGTGTGTGTCAGTCCCACAGACTGTACTGTGCCCACTGCCCACCACTCATATTGGGTGGCACAGTACCTTGCAGATAAAAAGTCATTTAATTTTTACCCTTTAATATAATTGCAGTTGCCTGCCAGTGTGTGTCAGGCCCACAGACTGTACTGTGCCCACTGCCAGTGCCCACCACTCATATCGGGTAGCACAGTACCTTGCAGATAAAAAATTTAATTTAATTTTTATCCTTTAATATAATCACAGTTGCGTGCCAGTGAGTGTGAGGCCCACAGACTGTACTATGCCCACTGCCAGTTCCCACCACTCATATGGGGTGGCACAGCACCTTGCAGATAAAAAGTCTTTTAATTTTTACCCTTTAATATAATTGCAGTTGCCTGCCAGTGTGTCAAGCCCACAGACTGCACTGTGCCCACTGCCAGTGCCCACTACTCATATCGGGTGGCACATTACCTTGCAGATAAAAAAGTAATTCAATTTTTACCCTTTAATATAATTGCAGTTGCCTGTCTGTGTGTGTCAGGCCTTTAGACTGTACTGTGCCCACTGCCCACCACTCATATCGGGTGTCACAGTACCTTTCAGATAAAAAGGTCATTACATTTTTACCCTTTAATATAATTGCAGTTGCCTGCCAGTGTGTGTCAGGCCCACAGACTGTACTGTGCCCACTGCCCACCACTCATATAGGGTGGCACAGTACCTTGCAGATAAAAAGTCATTTAATTTTTACCCTTTAATATAATTGCAGTTGCCTGCCAGTGAGTGTCAGGCCCACAGACTGTACTGTGCCCACTGCCAGTGCCCACCACTCATATCGGGTGGCACAGCACCTTGCAGATAAAAAGTCTTTTAATTTTTACCCTTTAATATAATTGCAGTTGCCTGCCAGTGTGTCAAGCCCACAGACTGCACTGTGCCCACTGCCAGTGCCCACCACTCATATCGGGTGGCACAGTACCTTGCAGATAAAAAGTAATTAAATTTTTACCCTTTAATATAATTGCAGTTGCCTGCCAGTGTGTGTCAGGCCCATTGACTGTACTGTGCCCACTGCCACTGCCCACCACTCATATTGGGTGGCACAGTACCTTGCAGATAAAAAGTCATTTAATTTTTACCCTTTAATATAATTGCAGTTGCCTGCCAGTGTGTGTTAGGCCCACAGACTGTACTGTGCCCACTGCCAGTGCCCACCACTCATATAGGGTGGCACAGTACCTTGCAGATAAAAAGTCATTTAATTTTTACCCTTTAATATAATTGCAGTTGCCTGCCAGTGTGTTAGGCCCACAGACTGTACTGTGCCACTGCCAGTGCCCACCACTCATATAGGGTGGCACAGTACCTGCAGATAAAAAGTCATTAATTTTACCCTTAATATAATTGCAGTTGACTGCCAGTGTTTCAGGCCACAGACTGTACTGTGCCCACTGTCCTCCACTCATAGGGTGGCACAGTACCTTGCAGATAAAAAGTCATTTAATTTTTTACCCTTTAATATAATTGCAGTTGCCTACCAGTGTTTGTCAGGCCCACAGACTGTACTGTGCCCACTGCCCACCACTCATATAGGGTGGCACAGTACCTTGCAGATAAAAAAGTCATTACATTTTTACCCTTTAATATAATTGCAGTTGCGTGCCAGTGTGTTTCAGGCCCACAGACTGTACTGTGCCCACTGCCAGTGGCCTCCACTCATATAGGGTGGCACAGTACCTTGCAGATAAAAAGTCATTACATTTTTACCCTTTAATATAATTGCAGTTGCCTGCCAGTGTATTTCAGGGCCCACAGACTGTACTGTGCCCACTGCCCTCCACTCATATAGGGTGGCACAGTACCTTGCAGATAAAAAAGTCATTTAATTTTTACCCTTTAATATAATTGTAGTTGCCTGCCAGTGTGTTCAAGTCTCACGGACTGTACTGTGCCCACTGCCCACCACTCATATAGGGTGGCACAGTACCTTGCAGATAAAAAAGTCATTTAATTTTTACCTTTAATATAATTGCAGTTGCCTGGCAGTGAGTGTCAGGCCCACAGACTGTACTGTGTCCACTGCCAGTGCCCACCACTCATATTGGGTGGCACAGTACCTTGCAGATAAAAAGTCATTTAATTTTTACCCTTTAATATAATTGCAGTTGCCTGCCAGTGTGTGTCAGGCCCACAGACTGTACTGTGCCCACTGCCCACCACTCATATAGGGTGGCACAGTACCTTGCAGATAAAAAGTCATTACATTTTTACCCTTTAATATAATTGCAGTTGCGTGCCAGTGTGTTTCAGGCCCACAGACTGTACTGTGCCCACTGCCAGTGGCCTCCACTCATATAGGGTGGCACAGTACCTTGCAGATAAAAAGTCATTACATTTTTACCCTTTAATATAATTGCAGTTGCCTGCCAGTGTATTTCAGGGCCACAGACTGTACTGTGCCCACTGCTCTCCACTCATATAGGGTGGCACAGTACCTTGCAGATAAAAAAGTCATTTAATTTTTACCCTTTAATATAATTGTAGTTGCCTGCCAGTGTGTGTCAGTCTCACGGACTGTACTGTGCCCACTGCCCACCACTCATATAGGGTGGCACAGTACCTTGCAGATAAAAAAGTCATTTAATTTTTACCTATTAATATAATTGCAGTTGCCTGGCAGTGAGTGTCAGGCCCACAGACTGTACTGTTCCCACTGCCAGTGTCCACCACTCATATCGGGTGGCACAGTACCTTGCAGATAAAAAATTCATTTAATTTTTACCCTTTAATATAATTGCAGTTGCCTACCAGTGTTTGTCAGGCCCACAGACTGTACTGTGCCCACTGCCCACCACTCATATAGGGTGGCACAGTACCTTGCAGATAAAAAAGTCATTACATTTTTACCCTTTAATATAATTGCAGTTGCGTGCCGGTGTGTTTCAGGCCCACAGACTGTACTTTGCCCACTGCCCTCCACTCATATAGGGTGGCACAGTACCTTGCAGATAAAAAAGTCATTTAATTTTTACCCCTTAATATAATTGCAGGTGCCTGCCTGTTTTTGTCAGGCCCACAGACTGTTCTGTGCCCACTGCCCACCACTCATATAGGGTGGCACAGTACCTTGCAGATAAAAAAGTCATTTAATTTTTACCCTTTAATATAATTGCAGTTGCATGCCAGTGTGTCAAGCCCACAGACTGCACTGTGTCCACTGCCAGTGCCCACCACTCATATCGGGTGGCACAGTACCTTGCAGATAAAAAATTAATTTAATTTTTACCCTTTAATATAACTGCAGTTGCCTGTCAGTGTGTGTCAGGCCCACAGACTGTACTGTGCCCACTGCCAGTGCCCACCACTCATATCGGGTGGCACAGTACTTTGCAGATAAAAAAGTCATTTAATTTTTACCCTTTAATATAATTGCAGTTGCCTGCCAGTGAATGTCAGGCCCACAGACTGTACTGTGCCCACTGTCAGTGCCCACCACTCATATCGGGTGGCACAGTACCTTGCAGATATAAAATTCATTTAATTTTTACCCTTTAATATAATTGCAGTTGCCTGCCAGTGAATGTCAGGCCCACAGACTGTACTGTGCCCACTGTCAGTGCCCACCACTCATATCGGGTGCCACAGTACCTTGCAGATATAAAATTCATTTAATTTTTACCCTTTAATATAATTGCAGTTGCCTACCAGTGTTTGTCAGGCCCACAGACTGTACTGTGCCCACTGCCCACCACTCATATAGGGTGGCACAGTACCTTGCAGATAAAAAAGTCATTACATTTTTACCCTTTAATATAATTGCAGTTGCGTGCCAGTGTATTTCAGGCCCACAGACTGTACTTTGCCCACTTCCCTCCACTCATATAGGGTGGCACAGTACCTTGCAGATAAAAAAGTCATTTAATTTTTACCCTTTAATATAATTGCAGTTGCCTGCCAGTGTTTGTCAGGCCCACAGACTGTTCTGTGCCCACTACCAGTGGCCACCACTCATATCGGGTGGCACAGTACTTTGCAGATAAAAAAGTCATAACATTTGTACCCTTTAATATAATTGCAGTTGCCTGCCAGTGTGTGTTAGGCCCACAGACTGTACTGTGTCCACTGTCAGTGCCCACCACTCATATATGGTGGCACAGTACCTTGCAGATAAAAAAGTCATTTAATTTTTACCCTTTAATATAATTGCAGTTGCATGCCAGTGTGTCAAGCCCACAAACTGCACTGTGTCCACTGCCAGTGCCCACCACTCATATAAGGTGGCACAGTACCTTGCAGATAAAAAATTAATTTAATTTTTACCCTTTAATATAACTGCAGTTGCCTGTCAGTGTGTGTCAGGCCCACAGACTGTACGGTGCCCACTGCCACTGCCCACTACTCATATTGGGTTGCACAGTACCTTGCAGATAAAAAGTCATTTAATTTTTACCCTTTAATATAATTGCAGTTGCCTGCCAGTGTATTTCAGACCCACAGACTGTACTGTGCCCACTGCCAGTGCCCACCACTCATATATGGTGGCACAGTACCTTGCAGATAAAAAAGTAATTTAGTTTTTACCCTTTAATATAATTGCAGTTGCCTGCCAGTGATTGTCAGGCCCACAGACTGTACTGTGCCCACTGTCAGTGCCCACCACTCATATATGGTGGCACAGTACCTTGCAGATAAAAAAGTCATTTAATTTTTACCCTTTAATATAATTGCAGTTGCATGCCAGTGTGTCAAGCCCACAGACTGCACTGTGTCCACTGCCAGTGCCCACCACTCATATCAGGTGGCAAAGTACCTTGCAGATAAAAAATTAATTTAATTTTTACCCTTTAATATAACTGCAGTTGCCTGTCAGTGTGTGTCAGGCCCACAGACTGTACGGTGCCCACTGCCACTGCCCACTACTCATATTGGGTTGCACAGTACGTTGAAGATAAAAAGTCATTTAATTTTTACCCTTTAATATTATTGCAGTTGCCTGCCAGTGTTTGTCAGGCCCACAGACTGTTCTGTGCCCACTACCAGTGGCCACCACTCATATAGGGTGGCACAGTACTTTGCAGATAAAAAAGTCATAAAATTTGTACCCTTTAATATAATTGCAGTTGCCTGCCAGTGTGTGTTAGGCCCACAGACTGTACTGTGTCCACTGTCAGTGCCCACCACTCATATTTGGTGGCACAGTACCTTGCAGATAAAAAATTAATTTAATTTTTACCCTTTAATATAACTGCAGTTGCTTGTCAGTGTGTGTTAGGCCCACAGACTGTACTGTGCCCACTGCGCACCACTCATATAGGGTGGCACAGTAACTTGCAGATAAAAAAGTCATTTAATTTTTACCCTTTAATATAATTGCAGTTGCATGCCAGTGTGTCAAGCCCACAGACTGCACTGTGTCCACTGCCAGTGCCCACCACTCATATCGGGTGGCACAGTACCTTGCAGATAAAAAATTAATTTAGTTTTTACCCTTTAATATAATTGCAGTTGCCTGCCAGTGAGTGTCAGGCCCACAGACTGTACTGTGCCCACTGTCAGTGCCCACCACTCATATAGGGTGGCACAGTACCTTGCAGATAAAAAAGTCATTTAGTTTTTACCCTTTAATATAATTGCAGTTGCCTGCCAGTGAGTGTCAGGCCCACAGACTGTACTGTGCCCACCACTCATATAGGGTGGCACAGTACCTTGCAGATAAAAAAGTCATTTAATTTTTACCCTTTAATATAATTGCAGTTGCATGCCAGTGTGTCAAGCCCACAGACTGCACTGTGTCCACTGCCAGTGCCCACCACTCATATCGGGTGGCACAGTACCTTGCAGATAAAAAATTAATTTAGTTTTTAACCTTTAATATAACTGCAGTTGCCTGTCAGTGTGTGTCAGGCCCACAGACTGTACGGTGCCCACTGCCACTGCCCACTACTCATATTGGGTTGCACAGTACCTTGCAGATAAAAAGTCATTTAATTTTTACCCTTTAATATAATTGCAGTTGCCTGCCAGTGTTTGTCAGGCCCACAGACTGTTCTGTGCCCACTGCCCACCACTCATATAGGGTGGCACAGTACCTTGCAGATAAAAAAGTCATTTATTTTTTACTCTTTAATATAATTGCAGTTGCTTGCCAGTGTGTGTCAGGCCCACAGACTGTACTGTGCCCACTGCGCACCACTCATATAGGGTGGCACAGTAACTTGCAGATAAAAAAGTCATTTAATCTTTGCCCTTTAATATAATTGCAGTTGCCTGCCAGTGTGTGTCAGACCCACAGACTGTACTGTGCCCACTGCCAGTGCCCACCACTCATATCGGGTGGCACAGTACTTTGCAGATAAAAAAGTCATTTAATTTTTACCCTATAATATAATTGCAGTTGCCTGCCAGTGAGTGTCAGGCCCACAGACTGTACTGTGCCCACTGTCAGTGCCCACCACTCATATAGGGTGGCACAGTACCTTGCAGATAAAAAAGTCATTTAATTTTTACCCTTTAATATAATTGCAGTTGCATGCCCGTGTGTCAAGCCCACAGACTGCACTGTGTCCACTGCCAGTGCCCACCACTCAAATCGGGTGTTACAGTACCTTGCAGATAAAAAATTCATTTAATTTTTACCCTTTAATATAATTGCAGTTGCCTGTCAGTGTGTGTCAGGCCCACAGACTGTACTGTGCCCACTGCCACTGCCCACCACTCATATTGGGTGGCACAGTACCTTGCAGATAAAAAGTCATTTAATTTTTACCCTTTAATATAATTGCAGTTGCCTGCCAGTGAGTGTGAGGCCCACAGACTGTACTGTGCCCACTGCCAGTGGCCACCACTCATATCGGGTGGCACAGTACCTTTCAGATAAAAAGGTCATTACATTTTTACCCTTTAATATAATTGCAGTTGCCTGCCAGTGAGTGTGAGGCCCACAGACTGTACTATGCCCACTGCCAGTGCCCACCACTCATATGGGGTGGCACAGCACCTTGCAGATGAAAAATTTGTTTAATTTTTACCCTTTAATATAATTGCAGTTGCCTACCAGTGTTTGTCAGGCCCACAGACTGTACTGTGCCCACTGCCCACCACTCATATAGGGTGGCACAGTACCTTGCAGATAAAAAAGTCATTACATTTTTACCCTTTAATATAATTGCAGTTGCGTGCCAGTGTGTTTCAGGCCCACAGACTGTACTTTGCCCACTGCCCTCCACTCATATAGGGTGGCACAGTACCTTGCAGATAAAAAAGTAATTTAATTTTTACCCTTTAATATAATTGCAGTTGCCTGCCAGTGTTTGTCAGGCCCACAGACTGTTCTGTGTCCACTGCCCACCACTCATATAGGGTGGCACAGTACCTTGCAGATAAAAAAGTCATTTAGTTTTTACCCTTTAATATAATTGCAGTTGCCTGCCAGTGAGTGTCAGGCCCACAGACTGTACTGTGCCCAGTGTCAGTGCCCACCACTCATATATGGTGGCACAGTACCTTGCAGATAAAAAAGTCATTTAATTTTTACCCTTTAATATAACTGCAGTTGCCTGTCAGTGTGTGTCAGGCCCACAGACTGTACGGTGCCCACTGCCACTGCCCACTACTCATATTGGGTTGCACAGTACCTTGCAGATAAAAAGTCATTTAATTTTTACCCTTTAATATAATTGCAGTTGCCTGCCAGTGTGTGTCAGACCCACAGACTGTACTGTGCCCACTGCCAGTGCCCACCACTCATATCGGGTGGCACAGTACTTTGCAGATAAAAAAGTCATTTAATTTTTACCCTTTAATATAATTGCAGTTGCCTGCCAGTGAATGTCAGGCCCACAGACTGTACTGTGCCCACCACTCATATCGGGTGGCACAGTACCTTGCAGATATAAAATTCATTTAATTTTTACCCTTTAATATAATTGCAGTTGCCTACCAGTTTTTGTGAGGCCCACAGACTGTACTGTGCCCACTGCCCACCACTCATATAGGGTGGCACAGTACCTTGCAGATAAAAAAGTCATTACATTTTTACCCTTTAATATAATTTCAGTTGCGTGCCAGTGTATTTCAGGCCCACAGACTGTACTTTGCCCACTTCCCTCCACTCATATAGGGTGGCACAGTACCTTGCAGATAAAAAAGTCATTTAATTTTTACCCTTTAATATAATTGCAGTTGCCTGCCAGTGTTTGTCAGGCCCACAGACTGTTCTGTGCCCACTGCCCACCACTCATATCGGGTGGCACAGTACCTTGCAGATAAAAAAGTCATTTATTTGTTACACTTTAATATAATTGCAGTTGCTTGCCAGTGTGTGTCCGGCCCACAGACTGTACTGTGCCCACTACCAGTGGCCACCACTCATATCGGGTGGCACAGTACTTTGCAGATAAAAAAGTCATAAAATTTGTACCCTTTAATATAATTGCAGTTGCCTGCCAGTGTGTGTTAGGCCCACAGACTGTACTGTGCCCACTGTCAGTGCCCACCACTCATATATGGTGGCACAGTACCTTGCAGATAAAAAAGTCATTTAATTTTTACCCTTTAATATAATTGCAGTTGCATGCCAGTGTGTCAAGCCCACAGACTGCACTGTGTCCACTGCCAGTGCCCACCACTCATATCGGGTGGCACAGTACCTTGCAGATAAAAAATTAATTTAATTTTTACCCTTTAATATAACTGCAGTTGCCTGTCAGTGTGTGTCAGGCCCACAGACTGTACTGTGCCCACTGCGCACCACTCATATAGGGTGGCACAGTAACTTGCAGATAAAAAAGTCATTTAATTTTTACCCTTTAATATAATTGCAGTTGCCTGCCAGTGTGTGTTAGGCCCACAGACTGTACTGTGTCCACTGTCAGTGCCCACCACTCATATAGGGTGGCACAGTACCTTGCAGATAAAAAAGTCATTTAGTTTTTACCCTTTAATATAATTGCAGTTGCCTGCCAGTGAGTGTCAGGCCCACAGACTGTACTGTGCCCACTGTCAGTGCCCACCACTCATATATGGTGGCACAGTACCTTGCAGATAAAAAAGTCATTTAATTTTTACCCTTTAATATAATTGCAGTTGCATGCCAGTGTGTCAAGCCCACAGACTGCACTGTGTCCATTGCCAGTGCCCACCACTCATATCAGGTGGCAAAGTACCTTGCAGATAAAAAATTAATTTAATTTTTACCCTTTAATATAACTGCAGTTGCCTGTCAGTGTGTGTCAGGCCCACAGACTGTACGGTGCCCACTGCCACTGCCCACTACTCATATTGGGTTGCACAGTACGTTGCAGATAAAAAGTCATTTAATTTTTACCCTTTAATATAATTGCAGTTGCCTGCCAGTGTATTTCAGAACCACAGACTGTACTGTGCCCACTGCCAGTGCCCACCACTCATATCGGGTGGCACAGTACTTTGCAGATAAAAAAGTCATTTAATTTTTACCCTTTAATATAATTGCAGTTGCCTGCCAGTGAGTGTCAGGCCCACAGACTGTACTGTGCCCACTGTCAGTGCCCACCACTCATATAGGGGGGCACAGTACCTTGCAGATAAAAAAGTCATTTAATTTTTACCCTTTAATATAATTGCAGTTGCATGCCAGTGTGTCAAGCCCACAGACTGCACTGTGTCCACTGCCAGTGCCCACCACTCATATCGGGTGGCATAGTACCTTGCAGATAAAAAATTAATTTAATTTTTACCCTTTAATATAACTGCAGTTGCCTGTCAGTGTGTGTCAGGCCCACAGACTGTACTGTGCCCACTGCGCACCACTCATATAGGGTGGCACAGTAACTTGCAGATAAAAAAGTCATTTAATCTTTGCCCTTTAATATAATTGCAATTGCCTGCCAGTGTGTGTCAGACCCACAGACTGTACTGTGCCCAATGCCAGTGCCCACCACTCATATAGGGTGGCACAGTACCTTGCAGATAAAAAAGTCATTTAATTTTTACCCTTTAATATAATTGCAGTTGCATGCCAGTGTGTCAAGCCCACAGACTGCACTGTGTCCACTGCCAGTGCCCACCACTCATATCGGGTGGCACAGTACCTTGCAGATAAAAAATTAATTTAGTTTTTAACCTTTAATATAACTGCAGTTGCCTGTCAGTGTGTGTCAGGCCCACAGACTGTACGGTGCCTACTGCCACTGCCCGCTACTCATATTGGGTTGCACAGTACCTTGCAGATAAAAAGTCATTTAATTTTTACCCTTTAATATAATTGCAGTTGCCTGCCAGTGTTTGTCAGGCCCACAGACTGTTCTGTGCCCACTGCCCACCACTCATATAGGGTGGCACAGTAACTTGCAGATAAAAAAGTCATTTAATCTTTGCCCTTTAATATAATTGCAGTTGCCTGCCAGTGTGTGTCAGACCCACAGACTGTACTGTGCCCACTGCCAGTGCCCACCACTCATATCGGGTGGCACAGTACTTTGCAGATAAAAAAGTCATTTAATTTTTACCCTTTAATATAATTGCAGTTGCCTGCCCGTGTGTCAAGCCCACAGACTGCACTGTGTCCACTGCCAGTGCCCACCACTCATATCGGGTGGCACAGTACCTTGCAGATAAAAAATTCATTTAATTTTTACCCTTTAATATAATTGCAGTTGCCTGTCAGTGTGTGTCAGGCCCACAGACGGTACTGTGCCCACTGCCACTGCCCACCACTCATATTGGGTGGCACAGTACCTTGCAGATAAAAAGTCATTTAATTTTTACCCTTTAATATAATTGCAGTTGCCTGCCAGTGAGTGTGAGGCCCACAGACTGTACTGTGCCCACTGCCAGTGGCCACCACTCATATCGGGTGGCACAGTACCTTTCAGATAAAAAGGTCATTACATTTTTACCCTTTAATATAATTGCAGTTGCCTGCCAGTGAGTGTGAGGCCCACAGACTGTACTATGCCCACTGCCAGTGCCCACCACTCATATGGGGTGGCACAGCACCTTGCAGATGAAAAATTTGTTTAATTTTTACCCTTTAATATAATTGCAGTTGCCCGGCAGTGAGTGTCAGGCCCACAGACTGTACTGTGCCCACTGCCACTGCCCATCACTCATATAGGGTGGCACAGTACCTTGCAGATAAAAAGTCATTTAATTTTTACCCTTTAATATAATTGCAGTTGCCTGCCAGTGAGTGTGAGGCCCACAGACTGTACTGTGCCCACTGCCAGTGCCCACCACTCATATCGGGTGGCACAATACCTTGCAGATAAAAAAGTCATTTAATTTTTACCCTTTAATATAATTGCAGTTGCCTGCCAGTGTTTGTCAGGACCACAGACTGTACTGTGCCCACTGCCCACCACTAATATAGGGTGGCACAGTACCTTGCAGATAAAAAAAATCATTTATTTTTTACCCTTTAATATAATTGCAGTTGCTTGCCAGTGTGTGTCAGTCCCACAGACTGTACTGTGCCCACTGCGCGCCACTCATATATGGTGGCACAGTAACTTGCAGATAAACAAGTCATGTATTTTTTACCCTTTAATATAATTGCAGTTGCCTGCTAGTGAGTGTCATGCCCCCAGACTGTACTGTGCCCACTGCCAGTGCCCACCACTCATATAGGGTGGAACAGTACCTTGCAGATAAAAAGTCATTTAATTTTTACCCTTTAATATAATTGCAGTTGCCTGCCAGTGTGTGTCATTCCCACAGTCTGTACTGTGCCCACTGCCAGTGCCCACCACTCATATAGGGTGGCACAGTACCTTGCAGATAAAAAAGTAATTTAATTTTACCCTTTTAGAAAATTTCAGTTGCCTGCCAGTGTGTGTTAGGCCCACAGAATGTACTGTGCCCACTGCCAGTGCTCACCACTCATATCGGGTGGCACAGTACCTTGCAGATAAAAAAGTCATTTAATTTTTTACCCTTTAATATAATTGCAGTTGCCTGCCAGTGTGTGTCAGGCTCACGGAATGTACTGTGCCCAATGCCCACCACTTATATAGGGTGGCACAGTTCCTTGCAGAAAAAAAAGTCATTTAATTTTTACCCTTTAATATAATTGCATTTGCCCGGCAGTGAGTGTCAGGCCCACAGACTGTACTGTGCCCACTGCCAGTGCCCACCACTCATATCGTGTGGCACAGTACATTGCAGATAAAAAAGTCATTTAATTTTTACCCTTTAATATAATTGCAGTTGCATTGCAGTGAGTGTGAGGCCCACAGACTGTACTGTGCCCACTGCCAGTGCCCACCACTCATATAGGGTGGCACAGTACCTTGCAGATAAAAAAGTCATTTAATTTTTACCCTTTAATATAATTGCAGTTGCATGCCAGTGTTTGTCAGGCCCACAGACTGTACTGTGCCCACTGCCCACCACTCATATAGGGTGGCACAGTACCTTGCAGATAAAAAATTCATTTAATTTTTACCCTTTTATATAATTGCAGTTGCCTGCCAGTGTTTGTCAGGCCCACAGACTGTTCTGTGCCCACTGCCCACCTCTCATATAGGGTGGCACAGTACCTTGCAGATAAAAAAGTCATTTATTTTTTACCCTTTAATATAATTGCAGTTGCTTGCCAGTGTGTGTCAGGCCCACAGACTGTACTTTGCCCACTGCGCACCACTCATATAG
The DNA here is from genome assembly GCA_033119425.1 of Bufotes viridis. NCBI lineage: Eukaryota > Metazoa > Chordata > Amphibia > Anura > Bufonidae > Bufotes > Bufotes viridis. The sequence continues at coordinate 116,605,808 of CM065594.1, forward strand.
GGTGGCACAGTAACTTGAAGATAAAAAAGTAATTTAATTTTTACCCTTTAATATAATTGCAGTTGCCTGCCAGTGTGTGTCAGATCCACAGACTGTACTGTGCCCACTGCCAGTGCCCACCACTTATATCTGGTGGCACAGTACCTTGCAGATGAAAAAGTAATTTAATTTTTACACTTTAATATAATTGCAGTTGCGTGCCAGTGTGTCAAGCCCACAGACTGTACTGTGCCCACTGCCAGTGTCCACCACTCATATCGGGTGGCACATTACCTTGCAGATAAAAAAGTCATTTAATTTTTACCCTTTTTTATACTTGCAGTTGCCTGCCAGTGTTTGTCAGGCCCATAGACTGTACTGTGCCCACTACCACTGCCCACCACTCATATTGGGTGGCACAGTACCTTGCAGATAAAAAGTCATTTAATTTTTACCCTTTAATATAATTGCAGTTGCCTGCCAGTGTGTGTCAGATCCACAGACTGTACTGTGCCCACTGCCAGTGCCCACCACTCATATCGTGTGGCACAGTACATTGCAGATAAAAAAGTCATTTAATTTTTACCCTTTAATATAATTGCAGTGGCCTGCCAGTGTGTGTCAGGTCCACAGACTGTACTGTGCCCACTGCCAGTGCCCACCACTCATGTCGGGTGGCACAGTACCTTGCAGATAAAAAAGTAATTTAATTTTTACCCTTTAATATAATTTCAGTTGCCTGCCAGTGAGTGTGAGGCCCACAGACTGTACTGTGCCCACTGCCAGTGGCCACCACTCATATCGGGTGGCACAGTACTTTGCAGATAAAAAAGTCATAAAATTTGTACCATTTAATATAATTGCAGTTGCCTGCCAGTAAGTTTCAGGCCCACGGACTATACTGTGCTCATTGCCAGTGCACACCACTTATATCGGGTGGCACAGTACCTTGCAGATAAAAAAAGTCATTTCATTTTTACCCTTTAACATAATTGGAGTTGCCTGCCAGTGTGTGTCAGGCCCACAGACTGTACTGTGCCCACTGCCAGTGCCCACCACTCATATTGGGTGGCACAGTACCTTGCAGATAAAAAGTCATTTAATTTTTACCCTGTAATATAATTGCAGTTGCTTGCCAGTGTGTGTCAGGCCCACAGACTGTACTGTGCCCACTGCGCACCACTCATATAGGGTGGCACAGTAACTTGCAGATAAAAAAGTCATTTAATCTTTGCCCTTTAATATAATTGCAGTTGCCTGCCAGTGTGTGTCAGACCCACAGACTGTACTGTGCCCACTGCCAGTGCCCACCTCTCATATCGGGTGGCACAGTACTTTGCAGATAAAAAAGTCATTTAATTTTTACCCTTTAATATAATTGCAGTTGCCTGCCAGTGAGTGTCAAGCCCACAGACTGTACTGTGCCCACTGTCAGTGCCTACCACTCATATAGGGTGGCACAGTACCTTGCAGATAAAAAAGTCATTTAATTTTTACCCTTTAATATAATTGCAGTTGCATGCCAGTGTGTCAAGCCCACAGATTGCACTGTGTCCACTGCCAGTGCCCACCACTCATATCGGGTGGCACAGTACCTTGCAGATAAAAAATCAATTTAATTTTTACCCTTTAATATAATTGCAGTTGCCTGCCAGTGAGTTTGAGGCCCACAGACTGTACTGTGCCCACTGCCAGTGCCCACCACTCATATTGGGTGGCACAGTACCTTGCAGATAAAAAGTCATTTAATTTTTACCCTTTAATATAATTGCAGTTGCCTGCCAGTGAGTTTGAGGCCCACAGACTGTACTGTGCCCACTGCCAGTGCCCACCACTCATATCGGGTGGCACAATACCTTGCAGATAAAAAAGTCATTTAATTTTTACCCTTTAATATAATTGCAGTTGCCTGCCAGTGTTTGTCAGGACCACAGACTGTACTGTGCCCACTGCTCACCACTTATATAGGGTGGCACAGTACCTTGCAGATAAAAAAAAGTCATTTATTTCTTACCCTTTAATATAATTGCAGTTGCTTGCCAGTGTGTGTCAGGCCCTCAGACTGTACTGTGCCCACTGCGCACCACTCATATAGGCTGGCACAGTAACTTGCAGATAAAAAAGTCATGTATTTTTTACCGTTTAATATAATTGCAGTTGCCTGCCAGTGTGTGTCAGGCCCACAGACTGTACTGTGCCCACTGCCAGTGGCCACTACTCATATCGGGTGGTACAGTACCTTGCAGATAAAAAATATCATTTAATTTTTACCCTTTAATATAATTGCAGTTGCCTGACAGTGAGTGTGAGGCCCACAGACTGTACTGTGCCCACTGTCAGTGCCCACCAGTCATATCGGGTGGCACAGTACTTGGCAGATAAAAAAAAGTCTATTATTTTTTACCCTTTAATATAATTGCAGTTGCTTGCCAGTGTGTGTCAGGCCCACAGACTGTACTGTGCCCACTGCCAGTGCCCACCACTCATATTGGGTGGCACAGTACCTTGTAGATAAAAAAAAGTCATTTAATTTTTACCCTTTAATATAATTGCAGTTGCCTGCCAGTGAGTGTGAGGCCCACAGACTGTACTGTGCCCACTGTCAGTGCCGACCAGTCATATTGGGTGGCACTGTACCTTGCAGATAAAAAAGTCATTTAATTTTTACCCTTTAATATTATTGCAGTTGCCTGCCAGTGAGTGTCATGCCCACAGACTGTACTGTGCTCACTGCCAGTGCCCACCACTCATATCGGGTGGCACAGTACCTTGCAGGTAAAAAAGTCATTAAATTATTACCCTTTAATATAATTACAGATTCCTCCTAGTGAGTGTGAGGCCCACAGACTGTACTGTGCCCACTGCCAGTGCCCTCCACTCATATCGGGTGGCACAGTACCTTGCAGATAAAAAAGTCATTACATGTTTACCCTTTAATATAATTGCAGTTGCGTGCCAGTGTGTTTCAGGCCCACAGAATGCACTGTGCCCACTGCCAGTGCCCACCACTCCTATCGGGTGGCACATTACCTTGCAGATAAAAAAGTAATTAAATTTTTACCCTTTAATATAATAACAGTTGCCTGCCAGTGTGTGTCAGGCCCACAGACTGTACTGTGCCCACTGCCCACCACTCATATTGGGTGGCACAGTACCTTGCAGATAAAAAAGTCATCCATTTTTTACCCTTTAATATAATTGCAGTTGCCTGCCATTGAGTGTCAGGCCCACAGACTGTACTGTGCCCACTGCCCACCCCTCATATCGGGTGGCACAGTACCTTGCAGATAAAAGTCATTTATTTTTTACCCTTTAATATAATTACGGTTGCCTGCTAGTGTGGGTCAGGTCCACAGACTGTACTGTGCCCACTGCCCACCACTCATATCGGGTGGCACAGTTCCTTGCAGATAAAAAAGTTATTACATTTATACCCTTTAATATAATTGCAGTTGCCTGCTAGTGAGTGTCAGGCCCACAGACTGTACTGTGCCCCCTGACAGTGCCCACCACTTTTTTCAGGTGGCACAGTACCTTGCAGATAAAAAAGTTATTACATTTATACCCTTTAATATAATTGCAGTTGCCTGCCAGTGTGTGTCAGGCCCACAGACTTTACTGTGCCCACTGCCAGTGCCCACCACTCATATCGGGTGGCACAGTACCGTGCAGATAAACAGTAATTTAATTTTTACCGTTAATATAATTACAGTTGCCTGCTAGTGAGTATGAGGCCCACAGACTGTACTGTGCCCACTGCCCTCCACTCATTTAGGGTGGCATAGCACCTTGCAGATAAAAAAGTCATACATTTTTACCCTTTAATATAATTGCAGTTGCCTGCCACTGTGTGTCAGGCCCACAGACTGTACTGTGCCCACTGCCAGTGCACACCACTCATATCGGGTGGCACAGTAAATTGTAGATAAAAAAAGTAATTTAATTTTTACCCTTTACTATAAGTACAGTTGTCTGCCAGTGAGTGTGAGGCCCACAGACTGTACTGTGCCCACTCCCAGTGCCCACCACTCATATAGTGTGGCACAGTACCTTGCAGATAAAAAAGTTATTTAATTTTTACCCTTTAATATAATTGCAGTTGCGTGCCAGTGTGTGTCAAGCCCACAGACTGCACTGTGCCCATTGCCAGTGCCCACCACTCATATCGGGTGGCACAGTACCTTGCAGATAAAAAAGTCATTTCATTTTTGCCTTTTAATATAATTGCAGTTGCCTGCTAGTGAGTGTCAGGCCCACAAACTGTACTTTGCCCCCTGCCAGTGCCCACCACTCTTTTCAGGTGGCACAGTACCTTGCAGATAAAAAGTCATTACATTTTACCCTTTAATATAATTGCAGTTGCCTGCCAGTGTGTGTCAGGCCCACAGACTGTACTGTGCCCACTGCCAGTGCCCAACACTCATAGCGGGTGGCACAGTACCTTTCAGATAAAAAGGTCATTACATTTTTACCCTTTAATATAATTGCAGTTGCCTGCCAGTGTGTGTCTGGCCCACAGACTGTACTTTGACCATTGCCCACCACTCATATTGGGTTGCACAGTAACTTGCAGATAAAAAAGTCATTACATTTTTACCCTTTAATATAATTGCAGTTGCCTTCCCAGTGTGTGTCAGGCCCACAGACTGTACTGTGCCCACTGCCCACCACTCATATTGGGTGGCACAGTACCTTGCAGATAAAAAAGTCATTCAATTTTTACACTTTAATATAATTGCAGTTGCCTGCTAGTGAGTGTCAGGCTCACAGACTGTACTGTGCCCACTGCCAGTTCCCATCACTCATATAGTGTGGCACAGTACCTTGCAGATAAAAAAGTCATTTAATGTCTACCCTTTAATATAATTGCATTTGCCTGCCAGTGTGTTTCAGTCCCACAGACTGTACTGTGCCCACTGCCAGTGCCCAACACTCATATCGGGTGGCACAGTACCTTGTAGATAAAAAAAAGTCATTACATTTTTACCCTTTAATATAATTGCAGTTGCGTGCCAGTGTGTTTCAGGCCCACAGAATGCACTGTGCCCACTGCCAGTGCCCACCACTCCTATCGGGTGTCACAGTACCTTGCAGATAAAAAAGTAATTTAATTTTTACCCTTTAATATAATTGCAGTATCCTTCCCAGTGTGTGTCAGGCCCACAGACTGTACTGTGCCCACTGCCCACCACTCATATCGGGTGGCACAGTACCTTGCAGATAAAAAAGTCATTTATTTTTTACCCTGTAATATAATTGCATTTGCTTGCCAGTGTGTGTCAGGCCCACAAACTGTACTGTGCCCACTGCCTACCACTCATATTGGGTGGCACAGTACCTTGCAGATAAAAATGTCATTCAATTTATCCCCTTTAATATAATTGCAGTTGCCTGCTAGTGAGTGTCAGGCCCACAGACTGTACTGTGCCCACTGCCTACCACTCATATCGGGTGGCATAGTACCTTGCAGATAAAAAAGTCATTTATTTTTTACCCTTTAATATAATTACAGTTGCCTGCCAGTGTGTGTCATGCCCACAGACTGTACTGTGCCCACTGTCCACCACTCATATTGGATGGCACAGTTCCTTGCAGAAAAAAAGTAATTACATTTTTACCCTTTAATATAATTGCAGTTGCCTGCCAGTGTGTGTCAGGCCCACAGACTGTACTGTGCCCACTGCCCTCCACTCATATAGGGTGGCATAGTACCTTGCAGATAAAAAAGTCATAAATTTTTACCCTTTAATATAATTGCAGTTGCCTGCCAGTGCACACCACTCATATCGGTTGGCACAGTACCTTGCAGATAAAAAAAGTAATTTAATGTTTACCCTTCAATATAATTACAGTTGCCTGCCAGTGAGTGTGAGGCCCACAGACTGTACTGAGCCCACTCCCAGTGCCCACCACTCATATAGTGTGGCACAGTTCCTTGCAGATAAAAAAGTCATTTAATTTTTACCCTTTAATATAATTGCAGTTGCGTGCCAGTGTGATTTAAGCCCACAGACTGCACTTTGCCCACTGCCAGTGCCCACCACTCATATGGGGTGGCACATTACCTTACATAGTAACATAGTATATAAGGCCGAAAAAAGACATTTGTCCATCCAGTTCGACCTGTTTCCTGCAAGTTGATCCAGAGGAAGGCAAAAAACCCCTGTGAGGTAGAGCCAATTTTCCCCACTTAAGGGGAAAAAATTCCTTCCCGACTCCAATCAGGCAGTCAGAATAACTCCCTGGATCAACGACCCATCTTTAGTAGCTATAGCCTGAAATATTATTACGCTCCAGAAATACATCAAGGCCCCTCTTGAATTCCTTTATTGTACTCACCATCACCACCTCCTCAGGCAGAGAGTTCCATAGTCTTACTGCTCTTACCGTGAAGAACCCTTTTCTATGGTTGTGTACAAACCTTCTTTCCTCCAGACGCAGAGGATGTCCCCTCGTCACAGTCACAGTCCTGGGGATAAATAGATGATGGGAGAGATCTTTGTACTGACCCCTGATATATTTATACATAGTTATTAGATCTCCCCTCAGTCGTCTTTTTTCTACAGTGAATAACCCTAATTTTGATACCCTTTCAGGGTACTGTAGTTGCCCCATTCCAGTTATTACTTTAGTTGCCCTCCTCTGAACCCTCTCTAGCTCTGCTATGTCTGCCTTGTTCACGGGAGTCCAGAACTGTACACAGTACTCCATGTGTGGTCTGACTAGTGATTTATAAAGTGGTAAGACTATATTTTCATCACAGGCATCTATGCCCCTTTTGATGCAACCCATTATTTTATTGGCCTTAGCAGCAGCTGCCTGACACTGGTTTTTACAACTTAGTTTGTTATTTATTAAAATTCCTAGATCCTTTTCCATGTCAGTGTTACTGAGTGTTTTAACATTTAGTATGTACGGGTGACTTGCATTATTCCTTCCCATGTGCATAACTTTACATTTGTCAGTGTTACCTTGCAGATAAAAAAGTCATTTCATTGTTGCCTTTTAATATAATGGCAGTTGCCTGCCAGTGTTTCTCAGGCCCACAGACTGTACTGTGCCCACTGTCCTTCACTCATATAGGGTAGCACAGTACCTTGCAGATAAAAAAGTCATTACATTTTTACCCTTTAATATAATTGCAGTTGCCTGCCAGTGTGTGTCAGGCCCACATTCTGTACTGTGCCCACTGCCAGTGCCCACCACTCATATTGGGTGGCACAGTACCTTGCAGATAAAAAAGTCATTACATTTTTACCCTTTAATATAATTGCAGTTGCGTGCCAGTGTGTGTCAAGCTCACAGACTGCACTGTGCCCTTTGCCAGTGCCCACCACTCATATCGGGTAGCACAGTACCTTGCAGATAAAAAAAGTCATTTAATTTTTGCCTTTTAATATAATTTCAGTTGCCTGCCAGTGTTTTTCAGGCCTACAGACTGTACTGTGCCCACTGCCCACCACTCATATAGGGTGGCACAGTACCTTGCAGATAAAAAAGTCATTAATTTTTTACCCTTTAATATCATTGCAGTTGCTTGCCAGTGTGTGTCAGGCCCACAGACTGTACTGTGCCCACTGCCAGTGCACACCACTCATATCGGGTGGCACAGTACTTTGCAGATAGTCATTTAATTATTACCCTTTAATATAATTGCAATTGCCTGCCAGTGAGTGTGAGGCCCACAGACTGTACTGTGCCCACTGCGAGTGCCAACCACTCATATCAGGTGGCACAGTAACTTGCAAATAAATAAGTCATTCAATTTTTACCCTTTAATATAATTGCAGTTGCCTGCTAGTGAGTGTCAGGCCTACAGACTGTACTGTGCCCCCTGCCAGTGCCCACCACTCATATCAGGTCGCACAGTACCTTGCAGATAAAAAGTCATTACATTTTTACCCTTTAATAAAATTGCAGTTGCCTGCCAGTGTGTGTCAGGCCCACAGACTGTACTGTCCCCACTGCCAGTGCCCACCATTCATATTGGGTGGCACAGTACCTTGCAGATAAAAAAGTCATTCAATTCATACCCTTTAATATAATTACAGTTGCCTGCCAGTGAGTGTGAGGCCCACAGACTGTACTGTGCCCACTGCCAGTGCCCACCACTCATATCGGGTGGCATAGTACCTTGCAGATAAAAAAGTAATTAAATTTTTACCCTTTAATATAATTACAGTTGCCTGCCAGTGAGTGTGAGGCCCACAGACTGTACTGTGCCCACTGCCAGTGCCCACCGCTCAAATAGGGTGGCACAGTAGTTCCTTGCAGATAAAAAGTAATTTAATTTTTATCCTTTAATATAATTACAGTTGCCTGCCAGTGAGTGTGAGGCCCACAGACTGTACTGTGCCCACTGCCAGTGCCCACCACTCATATAGTGTGGAACAGTACCTTGTAGATAAAAAAGTCATTTAATTTTTACCCTTAAATATAATTGCAGTTGCTTGCCAGTGTGTGTCAGGCCCACAGACTGTACTGTGCCCACTGCCAGTGCCCACCACTCATATAGGGTGGCACAGTACCTAGCAGATAAAAAGTCATTTAATTTTTACCCTTTAATATAATTACAGTTGCCTGCCAGTGAGTGTGAGGCCCAAAGACTGTAATGTGCCCACTGCCAGTGTACACCACTCAAATAGGGTGGCACAGTACCTTGCAGATAAAAAGTCATTTAATTTTTACCCTTTAATATAATTGCAGTTGCCTGCCAGTATGTGTCAGGCCCACAGACTGTACTGTGCCCACTGCCACTGCCCACCACTCATATAGTGTGGCACAGTACCTTGCAGATAAAAAGTCATTTAATTTTTACCCTTTAATATAATTGCAGTTGCCTGCCAGTGTGTGTCAGGCTCACAGACTGTACTGTGCCCACTGCCCACCACTCATATTGGGTGGCACAGTACCTTGCAGATAAAAAAGTCATTTAATTTTTACCCTTTAATATAATTACAGTTGCCTGCCAGTTTGTGTCAGGCCCACAGACTGTACTGTGCCTCTGCCAGTCCAAACCACTCATATTGGGTGGCACAGTACTTTGCAGATAAAAAAGTAATTTAATTTTTACCCTTTAATATAATTACAGTTGCCTGCCAGTTTGTGTCAGGCCCACAAACTGTACTGTGCCCACTGCCAGTGCCCACCACTCATATCGGGTGGCACAGTACTTTGCAGATAAAAAGTAGTTTAATTTTTACCCTTTAATGTAATTGCAGTTGCATTCCCAGTGTGTGTCAGGCCCACAGACTGTACTTTGCCCACTGCCCACCACTCATATTGGGTGGCACAGTACCTTGCAGATAAAAGTCATTTAATTTTTACCCTTTAATATAATTGCAGTTGCCTGCCAGTGAGTGTCATGCCTACAGACTGTACTGTGCCCACTGCCAGTGCCCACCACTCATTTTGGGTGGCACAGTACCTTGCAGATAAATAGTTGTGTAATTTTTACCCTTTAATATAATTGCAGTTGCCTGCCAGTGAGTGTCATGCCCACAGACTGTACTGTGCCCACTGTTAGTGCCCTCCACTCATATAGGGTGGCAAAGTACCTTGCAGATAAATTAGTTGTGTAATTTTTACCCTTTAATATAATTGCAGTTGCCTGCCAGTGTGTGTCAGGCCCACTGACTGTACTGTGCCCACTGCCAGTGCCCACCACTCATATCATGTGGCACAGTACATTGAAGATAAAAAAATTATAAATTTTTTACCCTTTAATATAATTGTAGTTGCCTTACCAGTGTGTGTCAGGCCCACAGACTGTATTGCGCCCACTGCCCACCACTCATATCGGGTGGCACAGTACCTTGCAGATAAAAATGTCATTTATTTTTTACCCTTTAATATAATTGCAGATGCCTGCCAATGTGTCAGCTCCACAGACTGTACTGTGCCCCCTGCCAGTGCCCACCACTCATATCAGTTGGCTCAGTACCTTGCAGATAAAAAGTCATTTAATTTTTACCCTTTAATATAATTGCAGTTGCCTGCCAGTGTGTGTCAGCCCCATAGACTGTACTGTGCCCACTGCCCACCACTCATATTGGATGGTACAGTACCTTGCAGATAAAAAGTTATTTAATTTTTACCCTTTAATATAATTGCAGTTGCCTTTCCAGTGTGTGTCAGACCCACAGACTGTACTGTTCCCAATGCCCACCACTCATATCGGGTGGCACAGTACCTTGCAGATAAAAAAGTCATTTATTTTTTACCATTTAATATAATTGCAGTTGCCTGCCAGTGTGTCAGGCCCACAGACTGTACTGTGCCCACTGCCTACCACTCATATTGGGTGGCACAGTACCTTGCAGATAAAAAAGTCATTCAATTTTTACCCTTTAATATAATTGCAGTTGCCTGCTAGTGAGTGTCATGCCTACAGACTGTACTGTGCCCACTGCCAGTGCCCACCACTCATTTTGGGTGGCACAGTACCTTGCAGATTAAAAGTCATAACATTTTTACCCTTTAATATAATTGCAGTTGCCTGCCAGTGAGTGTCATGCCCACAGACTGTACTGTGCCCACTGTCAGTGCCCTCCACTCATATAGGGTGGCAAAGTACCTTGCAGATAAAATAGTTGTGTAATTTTTACCCTTTAATATAATTGCAGTTGCCTGCCAGTGTGTGTCAGGCCCACTGACTGTTCTGTGCCCACTGCCCACCACTCATATAGGGGGGCATAGTACCTTGCAGATAAAGTCATTTACTTTTTACTCTTTAATATAATTACAGTTTCCTGCCACTGAGTGTGAGGCCCACAGACTGTACTGTGCCCACCACTCATATAGGGTGGCACAGTACCTTGCAGATAAAAAAGTCATTTAATTTTTACCCTTTAATATAATTGCAGTTGCCTGCCAGTGTGTGTCAGGCTCACAGACTGTTCTGTGCCCACTGCCCACCACTCATATCGGGTGGCTACAGTACCTTGCCGATAAAAAGTCATTTAATTTTTACCCTTTAATATAATTGCAGTTGTCTGCCTGTGTGTGTCAGGCCCACACACTGTACTGTGCCCACTGCCAGTGCCCACCACTCATCTCGGGTGGCACAGTACCTTGCAGATAAAAAAGTAATTTAATTTCTACCCTTTAATATAATTACAGTTGCCTGCCAGTGAGTGTGAGGCCCACAGACTGTACTGTGCCCACTGCCAGTGCCCACCACTCATATAGGGTGGCACAGTACCTTGCATATAAAAAGTCATTTAATTTTTACCCTTTAATATAATTGGAGTTGCCTGCCAGTGTGTGTCAGGCCCACAGACTTTACTGTGCCCACTGCCAGTGCCCACCTCTCATATCGGGTGGCACAGTACCTTGCAGATAAAAAAAAAGTCATTTCATTTTTACCCTTTAATATAATTGCAGTTACCTGTCATTGTGTGTCAGGCCACAGACTGTACTTGCCCACTGCCCACCACTCATATAGGGTGGCACAGTATCATGCACGCATAGTACCACAAATCTAAACAAAAAAGAAAAGGTAGAGGCAGGCCATCCCGCAGGGGCCTTCGTGGTGCTGCAATTTCTGTTGGCTCTAGAATAATGCCCAGTGTTCAGAGGCCACATACCCTGAACTCGAAAAATTCTGAGGACATAGTTGACTAGCTTACACAGGACACCCAATCTTCTACAGCTTCCGCTCGGAACCTTGACGCACCATCCTCCTCCAGCTCAGCTTCGGGCACCTCTCAAGTTACCACTCGCCAGCCCACCGTCACCACCAACACTTGCACCACAGCCGCTTCACTTGATCTGTCAGAGGAGTTATTTACACATCAGTTGCAAGAAATGAGTCATGCGCAACCATTATTGCCAGAGCATGTAGATAACAGTGATATGTCTCAGTCAGGCAGCATTACACACATGGACGTACGGTGTGATGATGATGATGTTGTACCCGCTTCTGCTTCCTTTGCTGAGTTGTCAGATACAAGTGAAGCGGTTGATGATAACGATGTGTCCGTGGATGTCACATCGGTGCCTGCTCAAAGAGAAGAATAACAGGGGGAAAGTTCAGATGGGGAGACAGAGAGAAGGAGGAGACGAGTTGGAAGCAGGGGGAGGTTGTTGCAAGGAGCTAGTGACACAGTCAGACAGCATGTATCGGCACCTGGGGTCAGCCAGACAGCACGCCAATCAACGCATGCTGTTGCCACCACCAGAATGCCGTCATTGCAAAGCACGGTAGTGTGGCTTTTTTTTGTGTGTCTGCCTCTGATAATAGTGATGCCATTTGCAACCTGTGCCAAAAGAAACTGAGTCGTGGGAAGTCCAACACCCACCTAGGTACAACTGCTTTGCGAAGGCACATGATCTCACATCACAAACTCCTATGGGATCAACAGATAAGTACAAGCAGCACATAAACTTAAAGCTACCATTCTCCTTCTGGTCCAGCATCTTCAGCCACGTCAACCACTGCTGTCCTCCTTGCCCCCTCTCAACCACTCGCCACTCCGCCTCTCACCTTCAGCAGTTCCTGCTCATCTGCCCACAGTCAGGTGTCTGTCAAGGAAATGTTTGAGCTTAAGAAGCCAATGTCACAGAGTCACCCCCTTGCCCGCATCTGACAGCTGGCTTGACGGAACTCTTAGCCTGCCAGCTTTTACCATACAAGCTGGTGGAGTCTGAGGCCTTAAACATTTTTTTAGCTATTGGGACACCGCAGTTGAAGGTACCCGGACAACATTTTTTTCACAAAAGGCAATCCCCAACCTGTACTCTATTGTGGAAAAGTAAGTCATGGCATGTCTGGCACACAGTGCTGGGGCAAGGGTTCATCTGATACCCTTGGTCTGCAAAGCACGGTCAGGGCAGGTATATCACGTACGCTGCGCATTGGGTAAACCTGCTGACGGCTGCCAAGCATGGAATGTGTTAGGAAAAGTGCAATGGACGTCTCTGGCACCCACCACCATACGGTAGTGGGCGAGAGAAAGAAAGAAATGCGGGTTCGCACAATAGGGTAATAACGTATGAGAATAAGGGTAATAGTTTTCGTAGTTGCGGTATTGCTCACCTTTTAGAGTTGTGCTATGAATAGGCACGACTCTATTTGTAGCGTATATATGCCGAGGAATATCGCAGATATGCAGCCGCAGAGACAGTGTACTCGTCCGTGTAGGATGTCCAGTCCTCTGGAGACTAAGAATTCCAAGTATAGCAGAGGAGATTCTGCTTTTTTCTGGCGCAAAACCACAGATTCCAGTAAGCTGATTTTCTGTTGTTAGAAAGTGTTCCTCTTTTATTAGAGAGTCACACATGTACATAGATAGGTTGTACTACGCGTTTCGGGGATATAGAGTTCCCCTACATCAGGTACTCTAATAAAAGAGGAACACTTTCTAACAACAAAAATCAGCTTACTGGAATCTGTGGTTTTGCGCCAGAAAAATGCAGAATCTCCTCTGCTATACTTGAAAGCATGGGATGTGTGGCTCTGCAGCAGAGTTGGTGACACCGCCACCACTTGCAGGCAGGCCTGCTGCCACCTGCTCTACTCTTCCTACTCCATCCTTTTCACTAACCTCCTCGGCTAAGTCCTCTTCTGCTGCTGCATCTTGCTCCACATCAACTGCACTCCCCCAGCTCCTCAGGGGCTATTCCACATCCCAGATACGACAGTGTCACGGCGTCTTGGGGTTGACTTGCCTGAAAGCAGAGAGTCACACCAGACCAGCACTCCTGTCCGCCCTGAACACACAGGTGGATCAGTGGTTGACCCGGCACCAACTGGAGATCGGCAAAGCGGTGTGTGACAATGGAAGCAATCTGTTGGCGGCATTGAATTTGGGCAATTTGACACATGCCGTGCATGGCACATGGGTTGAATCTGATCGTACAACGCTTTGTGTGTAAGTACCCAGGCTTACAGGACGTCCTCAGGCCAGGAAGGTGTGTGGCCATTTCAGGCGTTCCTACACGGCCATGGCGCACTTTTACGATATTCAGCGGCAAAACAACATGCCAGTGAGGCGCTTGATTTGGGACAGCCCGACACGTTGGAATTCAACACTCCTAATGTTCGACCGCCTGCTCCAACAAGAAAAAGCCATCAATGAGTATTTGTATGACCAGGGTGCTAGGAAAGCCTCTGCGGAGCTGGGTATTTTTTTGCCACGTTACTGGATGCTCATGCACAATGCCTGTAGGCTCATGCGTCCTTTTGAGGAGGTGACAAACCTAGTCAGTCGTACTGAATGCACCATCAGTGACCTCATCCCATTTGTTTTCTTCCTGGAGCGTGCCCTGCGAAGAGTGCTGGATCAGGCTGTAGATGAGCGTGAAGAGGAAGAGTTGTGGTCACCATCACCACCGGAAACAGCCTTATCATCATCGCTTGCTGGACCTGCAGCAACGCTGGAAGAGGAGTCTGAGGAAGAGGAGTCAGAGGAGTAATGTGCCTTTGAGGAGGAGGAAGACCATCCACAGCAGGCATCCCAGGGTGGTCATTGTTGTCACCTATCTTGGACCCGTGGTGTTGTACGTGGCTGGGGGGAAGAACAGACCTTCAATGAGATCAGTGAGGACGAGGAACGGGAGATGAGTAGCTCGGCATCCAACCTTGTGCAAATGAGGTCTTTCATGCTGTCATGCCTGTTGAGGGACCCTTGTATAAAAAGGCTGAAAGAGAACGACCTGTACTGGGTGACCACATTACTAGACCCCTGGTGTAAGCAGAAAGTGACTGAAATGTTACTGAATTACCGGAAGTTGGAAAGGATGCAGCAGTTCCAAAACAAGTTAAAAAGTATGCTTTACACAGCGTATAAGGGTGATGTCACAGCACAACGGGAATCTAACAGGGGAAGAGGTGAAAGTAATCCTCCTCCTACCACGACCACGCCGGCAAGGACAGAGCGCTTTACAGACATGTTGATGGAGGACATGCGGAGCTTTTTAAGTCCTACGCATCGCCACAGCCCTTCGGGATCCACCCTCAGAGAACGACTCGACCGACAGGTAGCAGACTACCTCGCCTTAACTGCAGATATCGACACTCTGAGGAGTGATGAATCCCTTGACTACTGGGTGTGCAGGCTTGACCTGTGGCCTGTCAGAAAGGACCTTTAGTGCAGCAGGAGGTATTGTCACTGACAAGAGAAGTCGCCTAGGTCAAAAAAGTCTAGATTACCTCACCTTTATTAAGATGAATGAGGCATGGATACCGAAGGGACTGACAGTGGAGGATGCATTTGACTAAAAAAGGCTTGATGAGATGCATTGGGCTAAAAATGGTCCCCACGCTGCTGTATTTAATCTCTGCATGCCGGATGACTTGCGTGACTTCTCCGCCACAAACTAGGGTTCAAGCCGCAGTGTTTTAGTACACTTTCTGCCTGGAAAACATCAATTTTTCCGGCTGCTGCTACAGCAGCGGCTGCAACAATATCTAATTTTTCAGGCATGTGTACATGCCTAATTTTTCTGGCCTCTTGTACTGCACTGTGGCTGCAAAAACAAAACTAAAAAAAGGCACATACATGTGTCAATTCCCCTTCGTGATCGTATACCTTGTTCTGGTGAAGGGGCTTGCTTATCACAATGAAGCGATCACCTCTATGAGTGTGTTGGCAGTGTTGGCACAACCCAGGTGATAAGGTCGTTGCTTCATTGTGAACAGACCAAAAGCGATCGGCTGGATAATTTTTCATAGAAAAAACATTAATTTTCTTTGTAATCATCTAAGGTGATCATTAAAGCCTACTAGGCCAACAATGGGCCCACACTGCAGAATCATTGTTTTCTGGGTCACTTAACTGTCACTAAACTACCTCAGCACGATCATAGGCTTTGAAAAACCGCCATCGCCTGCATCTCCCAAACGTGCGCACGAGCACAGTCATCACTACACCAAGATTGACGCATAGAGGAATAAGATTTATTTCATGAGTGTGTCAACTATTGACAACTCTTTGCGGTTGTCTAAAATCTATTCGATACACGTCCCCTGATAGGGGACGTAACAGGGATTAAACTGATAAGAATAGTACTACTTAATACACCACTCATATACGGTGTCACATTACATTGCACGGCGCACGCGCAGTGACCTAAAATTCAAACGAAGCGGACCGAGCATGGGTCTTTTTCCATCTACCGGTTGCAAAAATCTATTTACTACACTGGCCCTAACCCTAATAAGGAACAAAACAGAGATTAAACTGATAGGAATAGTACTTAGTTAACACTAGTTGCATTGGTGGCAAATTCCATTGCAAGTGCCCAAAATTAGAAGGAAGCGGACAAATCAAGCTTTTTTCTCTATCTCCCCATGCAAGGATTCAATTCAATACACGTCCCCTGATAGGGTACTTAACAAAGATTAAAACTACTTAACACACCACTCATATAGGCTGGCACAGTACATTGCACGGCGCACGTGCAGTTCCCCAAATTGGAAGGAAGAGGACCGACCAACCATCTTTTTCCATCTCCCGGTTCCTAAAATCTATTCCATACACCGGCCCCTGATAGGGGACAAAACAGAGATTAAACTGGTAAAAACAGATTTTTTTAATAAAAAAAAAGAGGACAGCCTATGTGGAGCTGGGTATTTTTTGGCCGCGTTACTGAACGCTCATGCACAATGGCTGTAGGCTCATGCGTCCTTTTGCGTCGGTGACAGACCTGATCAGTCAAACCCAAGGCAACATCATCGTCCTCATCCCATATGCGTTTTTTCTGGAGAGTGCCCTGCGAAGAGTGCTGGATCAGGCCGTAGATGAGCATGAAGAGGAAGAGTTCTGGTCACCATCACCACCAGAAGCAGCCTTGTTGTCGTCGATTGCTGGACCTGCAGCAACGCAGAAAGTGGAGTCTGAAGAAGATGAGTCAAAGGAGGAAGGTGGCTTTAAGGAGGTGGAAGACCAACCACAGCAGGCGTCCCAGGGGGCTTGTTGTCACCTTTCGGGGACCCTTGGTGTTGTACGTGGCTGGGTGGAGGAAGAGACCTTCAATGACATCAGTGAGGACAAGGAACGGGACATGACTAGCTTGGTATCCAACCTTGTGCAAATGGGGAGTTTGCGGTTGTGCAAATGGACTGTTTGCGGTTGTTTGCGGTGCGTTAACCGGGGAGTTTGGTCTGTCAGAGTTTGGTCTGTCACTGTGAAGCGGGCTACCTGATTGATACAACATCATACCTGATCGTATAAACACACTGGATGCTTTAAATCACGTTGTTCCAAACAATTTAGCAATGTTAGGTGATTTATGCCCTTTATGGATTAAAACCCGACTCTGCGTCAACTACGTAATTTTCCACGGGAGTTTTGCCATGGATCCCCCTCCAGCATGTAAAGAAGGAAATCTGCAGCACTCCTCAAGTTCCTTATCAATCCAAAGGTTTATTTGCAGGCAGCAAGTACAGGCGACGTTTTGACCAGCAGGTCTTTATCAAGCCATAACACATAAAGCAATGACACCCTTTAAATATCCCCCAGTGCAATTTGATTGGTGCAAACATACATAATTAAAAACAATCGCTAATTAGATACGTGTACCTGATTCCACATGTTTCCCCAGTCAGGTGTGGGCATGGTCGTAGCGTACCGGAAGTGACACTGCGCAGGTGTCACTATATTTTAAGATAGGTGCCGCCCCAAGGGCCGACCCATCCAAAAAAAAGGGACTTTGGATTACATATCTTTCTTTGAGCTACATATTGCGATCTTCTTTCATCCGCTGTAGAACTTCATATAAGTTATGTGCCCAACATTTATTTTGTTGTGATTTGATTTTATTTGCATTCGCTAATTTTTGTTTCGTTTTTTCCTCAATTGTAGAGATCATACGTGTCCGATGTGGATCCAGTGTTCAAGTGTGGGTACTATGTAGTGATACCTAGACAGAAAATATGCAAGAATGAACAACCTCTTTGTCCACCGTGGCGATTCACCAGTAGGTTCTACTGGTTAACTAATATGAATAAAATATAACTGGCAATATTGAGAGAACAACTTTGGTGGTGTATTATTTTTTTCCCCTCTTTGGTCTAGGACCTTTGTGACGTATGTATAAATAGTCCGGTTGCCTGGTGATAGGTCATGTGACTACGTCACATGATCGCACTTTAATTTTGCGATACATTTTATAAATAATGAGGAGGTTCTGATTTGAATCCCGATCGAATTTGGAGTAAGATAATATAAGTGCGTTTAGTGTAAAACTTTGGGAATCCAGCCGTGTGGCTAGGACGATAATATTCCCTTTCTTCCTGGCAACCAGTGATGTCACTATATGGCTTTTTTTCCATTGGAGGGGATTAGTTTTTTCACCACTATAGTAACTGATGACGCTACGGCTATGCTTTTTTTGATTGGATGGGTCGGCCCTTGGGGCGGCACCTATCTTAAAATATAGTGACACCTGCGCAGTATCACTTCCGGTACGCTACGACCATGCCCACACCTGACCGGGGAAACATGTGGAATCAGGTACACGTATCTAATTAGCGATTGTTTTTAATTATGTATGTTTGCACCAATCAAATTGCACTGGGGGATATTTAAAGGCTGTCATTGCTTTATGTGTTATGGCTTGATAAAGACCTGCTGGTCGAAACGTCGCCTGTACTTGCTGCCTGCAAATAAACCTTTGGATTGATAAGGAACTTGAGGAGTGCTGCAGATTTCCTTCTTTACAGTTCTTTGGGACCTTGGTCTGAGTTCCTATCTGCTTGCACCAACCTAGGACTGAAGCTCCGGTACCTATCTGAGAGACGTTGCCTATAAAAGGGTATGTGGAGTGCTGCTTGAATCTTTGTTTCTATACCCCTCCAGCATGCCACAGTCCAAGTGTTAGTCCTCTTGAAACAACTTTTCCATCACTATTGTGGCCAGAAAGAGTTCCTGTGGGTTTTAAAATTCACCTGCCTATTGAAGTCTATGGCGGTTCGCCCGATTCGCCCGTTTGCGAACATTTGCGGAAATTCCCGTAAATTTTATGTTCGCAACATCTCTAGTTAAGAGGCCTGGCCTGAAAAACTATTAGATAGCAGCTGCTTCCCCTGCTTTCCCTGTAGTTACTACACTGTATGGTCCTAAATATTCAGACCCTTTGCTGTGACACTCATATTTAACTCAGGTGCGGTCCATTTCTTTGGATCATCCTTGAGATGGTTCTACACCTTCATTTGAGTCCACCTGTGTTTGATTATACAGTTTGGACTTGATTACGAAAGCCACACACCTGTCTATATGAGACCTTACAGCTCACAGTTCATGTCAGAGCAAATTTGAATCATTAGGTCAAAGGAACTGCCTGAAGAGCTCAGACAGAATTTTGGCAAGGCACAGCAATGACCAAGGTCACAAAAAAATTTCTGCTGCACTTGAGGTTCCTAAGAGCACAGTGGCCTCCATAATCCTTAAATGAAAGACTTTTGGGACGACCAGAACCCTTCCTAGAGCTGACTGTCTAGCCAAACTGAGCTATCGGGAGAAGAAGAGCCTTGGTGAGAGAGGTAAAGAAGAACCAAAAGATCACTGTGACTGAGCTCCAGAGATGCAGTCGGGAGATGGTAGAAAGTTGTAGAAAGTCAACCATCACTGCAGCCCTCCACCAGTCGGGGATTTATGGCAGAGTGGCCCGACAGAATCTTCTCCTCAGTGCAAGACACATGAAAGCCCGCATGGAGTTTGCTAAAAAAAACACCTGAAGGACTCCAAGATGGTGAGAAATAAGATTCTCTGGTCTAATGAGAACAAGATAGAACTTTTTGGCCTTAATTCTAAGCGGTATGTGTGGCAAAAACCAGGCACTGCTCATCACCTGTCCAATAAAGTCCCAACAGTGAAGCATGGTGGTGGCAGCATCATGCTGTGAGGGTGTTTTTCAGCTGCAGGGGCAGGACGACTGGTTGCAATCGAGGTAAAGATGAATGCAGTCAAGTACAGGGATATCCTGGACAAAAACCTTCTCCAGAGTGCTCAGGACCTCAGACTGGGCCGAAGCTTTGCCTTCCAACAAGACAATGACCCTAAGCACACAGCTAAAGCAACGAAGGTGTAGCTTTACAACAACTCCGTGACTGTTGAATGGCCCAGCCAGAGCCCTGACTTAAACCCAATTAAGTATCTCTGGATAGACCTTAAAATGGCTGTCCACCACTGTTTACCATCCAACCTGACAGAACTGGAGAGGATCTGCAAGGAGGAATGGCAGAGGATCCCCTTTCTTTAAAAGACTCAAGGCTGTATTAGATCAAAAGGGTACTTCTACTAAATTCTGAGCAAAGGGTCTGAATACTTAGGACCAAATGATATTTTAGTTTTTTCTTTTTTAATAAATCTGCAAAAATGTCTACAATTCTGTATTTTTCTGTCAATATGGGGTGCTGGTATGGGGTACATTAATGAGGGGAAAAAAAGATAAAAGATTTTAGCAAATGACTGCAATTTCCCAAGTAAACGAGTGAAAAATTTAAGGGGGTCTGAATACTTTCTGTACCCACTGTATACGCAGTTCACTTCTGCAGCTATATGTGGTGAAAGCATTTAGTGGCGTATTTCAGTTCAAAAAGAAAAATATATATGTAGTTCACTTCTGCAGCTACTGTATATGTGGTGAAAGCGTTTTGTGGCGCATTTTAATTACAAAAAGAAAAAAATATAGGCAGTTTACTTCTGCAGTTATATGTAGTGAAAGTGTTTAGTGATGTATTTCAGTACTAAAAGAAAAATATATCTGCAGTTCACTGTTGCAGTTATTTGTGGCAAAAGCATTAAGTGAAGTTTCTCAGTACAAAAAGAAAAATATATACGCAGTTCACTTCTGCAGTTATATGTGGGGAAAGTGTTTAGTGGGGTATTTAAGTACAAAAAGAAAAATATATATATTTTATACTGACAGGGAATGTTCCACAGGATTGGTGCATAGCAAATGTGGTGCCAATATTCAAAAAGGGTCCAAAAACAGAGCCTGGAAATTATAGGCCGGTAAGTTTAACATCTATTGTTGGTAAACTGTTTGAAGGGTTTCTAAGAGATGCTATTTTGAAGTATCTCAATGAAAATAAGCAAATAACGCCATATCAGCATGGCTTCATGAGGGATCGGTCATGCCAAACGAATTTAATCAGCTTCTATGAGGAGGTAATTTCTTGACTTGACAGCGGCGAATCAATGGATGTCATATATCTGGACTTCTCCAAAGCATTTGACACCGTATCTCATAAAAGGTTAGTATATAAAATGAGGATGCTCGGACTGGGAGAAAATGTCTGTATGTGGGTAAGTAACTGGCTAAGTGACAGAAAACAGAGGGTGATTATTAACGGTAGATACTCAGATTGGGTCACTGTAACTAGTGGGGTACCTCAGGGGTCAGTATTGGGCCCTATTCTCTTCAATATATTTATTAATGATCTTGTAGAAGGCCTGCACAGTAAAATATCTATTTTTGCAGATGACACTAAACTGTGTAAAGTAATTATCACTGAAGAGGACAGTTTTCTGCTACAGAGGGATCTGGATAGATTGGAGGCTTGGGCAGAAAAATGGCAGATGAGGTTTAACACTGACAAATGTAAAGTTATGCACATGGGAAGGAATAATGCAAGTCACTGTACATATTAAATGGTAAAACACTCGGTAACACGGACATGGAAAAGGATCTAGGAATTTTAATAAACAGCAAATTAAGCTGCAAAAACCAGTGTCAGGCAGCTACTGCCAAGGCCAATAAGATAATGGGTTGCATCAAAAGGGGCATAGATGCCCGTGATGAGAACATAGTCCTACCACTTTACATCACTAGTCAGACCACACATGGAGTACAGTGTACAGTTCTGGGCTCCTGTGAACAAGACAGACATAGCAGAGCTGGAGAGTGTTCAGAGGAGGGCAACTAAAGTAATAACTGGAATGAGGGATCTACAGTACCCTGAAAGGTTATCAAAATTAGGGTTATTCACTTTAGAAAAAAGAAGACTGAGGGGAGATCTAATAACTAGTGTTGAGCGAACAGTTTGAGCATAGTTCTTTCAAAAAAGTTCGGGTTCGGGTTCGTTGTTCGGCGATTACTTCCCGCTTTCTGAAGGGCTGCATAGCAGCCAATCAGCTAGCGTTTTACTTCTTGCCCTAAGAGCCCATCACAGCCATGCCTACTAATGGCATGGCTGTGATTGGCCAAGTGCAGCATGTGACTCAGCCTCTATTTAAGCTGGAGTCACGTAGCGCCGCACGTCACACTGCTCTGATTAGTGTAGGGAGAGGACGCAGCTTCTGTGAGGGCGGGATTAGGCAGGGAAAAGTCAGCAACAGCACCTAATGAACTGATCGATCTACAGCTGTGATTGATTGAACTTCTGCTAGTTACTTGCTCACTGGTTTTTAGGCTGCACAGAGCGTTTTTCTGTCACTTATTTTCTGGGGTGATCGGCAGCCATTTTGTGACTTGTGGTGCACCAGAACAAGCTGCCACCAAATAAGTGGTTTGATATGTGGCTGGCCAAGTTTCATAGTGTCCTGCAAAGGATATATTTTGTTCTGGGGTGAAATTCAATTGCCAAAATAGCAATACCCTGAATCTGGTGTCCCAGCTGTTGCAGGCCAAGTTTCATAGTGTCCGCAAAAACATATATTTTGTTCTGGGGTGAAATTCAATTGCCAAAATAGCAATACCATAAATCAGTGGTTTCAGCTGTGGCTGGCCAAGTTTCATAGTGTCCGCAAAAACATATATTTTGTTCTGGGGTGAAATTCAATTGCCAAAATAGCAATACCCTGAATCTGGTGTCCCAGCTGTTGCAGGCCAAGTTTCATAGTGTCCGCAAAAACATATATTTTGTTCTGGGGTGAAATTCAATTGCCAAAATAGCAATACCCTGAATCTGGTGTCCCAGCTGTTGCAGGCCAAGTTTCATAGTGTCCGCAAAAACATATATTTTGTTCTGGGGTGAAATTCAATTGCCAAAATAGCAATACCATAAATCAGTGGTTTCAGCTGTGGCTGGTCAAGTTTTATAGTGTCCGCAAAAACATATATTTTGCTCTGGGGTGAAATTCAATTGCCAAAATAGCAATACTATAAATCAGTGGTTTCAGCTGTGGCTGGCCAAGATTCATAGTGTCCGCAAAAACATATATTTTGCTCTGGAGTGAAATTCAATTGCCAAAGTAGCAATACCATAAATCAGTGGTTTCAGCTGTGGCTGGCCAAGATTCATAGTGTCCGCAAAAACATATATTTTGTTCTGGGGTGAAATTCAATTGCCAAAATAGCAATACCATGATATTGGGGTCCCAGCTGTTGCAGGCCAAGATTCATAGTGTCCGCAAACACATATATTTTGTTCTGAGGGGAAATTCAATTGCCAAAATAGCAATACCATAAATCAGTGGTTTCAGCTGTGGCTGGCAAAGTTTCATAGTGTCCGCAAAAACATATATTTTGCTCTGGGGTGAAATTCAATTGCCAAAATAGCAATACCATAAATCAGTGGTTTCAGCTGTGGCTGGCCAAGATTAATAGTGTCCGCAAAAACATATATTTTGTTGTGGGGTGAATTTCAATTGCCAAAATAGCAATACCCTGAATCTGGTGTCCCAGCTGTTGCAGGCCAAGTTTCATAGTGTCTGCAAAAACATATATTTTGTTCTGGGGTGAAATTCATTTGCCAAATTAGCAATACCATAAATCAGTGGTTTCAGCTGTGGCTGGCCAAGTTTCATAGTGTCCGCAAAAACATATATTTTGTTCTGGGGTGAAATTCAATTGCCAAAATAGCAATACCATAAATCAGTGGTTTCAGCTGTGGCTGGCCATGATTCATAGTGTCCGTAAAAACATATATTTTTGTTGTGGGGTGAAATTCAATTGCCAAAATAGCAATACCCTGAATCTGGTGTCCCAGCTGTTGCAGGCCAAGTTTCATAGTGTCTGCAAAAACATATATTTTGTTCTGGGGTGAAATTCATTTGCCAAAATAGCAATACCCTGAATCTAGTGGTCCCAGCTGTGGCAGGCCAAGTTTCATAGTGTCCGCAAAAACATATATTTTGTTCTGGGTTAAATTCAATTGCCAAAATAGCAATACCATAAATCAGTGGTTTCAGCTGTGGCTGGCCATGATTCATAGTGTCCGCAAAAACATATATTTTGTTGTGGGGTGAAATTCAATTGCCAAAATAGCAATACCCTGAATCTGGAGTCCCAGCTGTTGCAGGCCAAGTTTCATAGTGTACGCAAAAACATATATTTTGTTCTGGGGTGAAATTCAATTGCCAAAATAGCAATACCCTGAATCTGGTGTCCCAGCTGTTGCAGGCCAAGTTTCATAGTGTCCTCAAAAACATATATTTTGTTGTGGGGTGAAATTCAATTGCCAAAATAGCAATACCCTGAATCTGGTGTCCCAGCTGTTGCAGGCCAAGCTTCATAATGTCCGCAAAAACATATATTTTGTTCTGGGGTGAAATTAAATTGTCAAAATAGCAATACCATAAATCAGTGGTTTCAGCTGTGACTGGCCAAGAATCATAGTGTCTGCAAAAACATATATTTGTTGTGGGGTGAAATTCAATTGCCAAAGTAGCATTACCCTGAATCTGGTGTCCCAGCTGTGGCTGTCCAAGTTTCATAGTGTCCGCAAAAACATATATTTTGTTGTGGGGTGAAATTCAATTGCCAAAATAGCAATACCATAAATCAGTGGTTTCAGCTGTGGCTGGCCAAGATTCATAGTGTCCGCAAAAACATATATTTTGTTCTGGGGTGAAATTCAATTGCCAAAATAGCAATACCATAAATCAGTGGTTTCAGCTGTGGCTGGCCAAGTTTCATAGTGTCCTCAAAAACATATATTTTGTTCTGGGGTGAAATTCAATTGCCAAAATAGCAATACCCTGAATCTGGTGTCCCAGCTGTTGCAGGCCAAGCTTCATAATGTCCGCAAAAACATATATTTTGTTCTGGGGTGAAATTCAATTGCCAAAATAGCAATACCATAAATCAGTGGTTTCAGCTGTGGCTGGCCAAGTTTCATAGTGTCCGCAAAAACATATATTTTGTTGTGGGGTGAAATTCAATTGCCAAAATAGCAATACCATAAATCAGTGGCTTCAGCTGTGGCTGGCCAAGATTCATAGTGTCCTCAAAAACATATATTTTGTTGTGGGGTGAAATTCAATTGCCAAAATAGCAATACCTTGAATCTGGTGTCCCAGCTGTTGCAGGCCAAGTTTCATAGTGTCCGCAAAAACATATATTTTGTTCTGGGGTGAAATTCATTTGCCAAATTAGCAATACCATAAATCAGTGGTTTCAGCTGTGGCTGGCCAAGATTCATAGTGTCCGCAAAAACATATATTTTGTCCTGGGGTGAAATTCAATTGCCAAATTAGCAATACCATAAATCAGTGGTTTTAGCTGTGGCTGGCCAAGTTTCATAGTGTCCGCAAAAACATATATTTTGTTCTGGGGTGAAATTCAATTGCCAAAATAGCAATACCATAAATCAGTGGCTTCAGCTGTGGCTGGCCAAGATTCATAGTGTCCGCAAAAACATATATTTTGTTGTGGGGTGAAATTCAATTGCCAAAATAGCAATACCTGGAATCTGGTGTCCCAGCTGTTGCAGGCCAAGTTTCATAGTGTCCACAAAAACATATATTTTGTTCTGGGGTGAAATTCAATTGCCAAAATAGCAATACCCTGAATCTGGTGTCCCAGCAGTTGCAGGCCAAGTTTCATAGTGTCCGCAAAAACATATATTTTGTTCTGGGGTGAAATTCAATTGCCAAAATAGCAATACCCTGAATCTGGTGTCACAGCTGTTGCAGGCCAAGTTTCATAGTGTCCGCAAAAACATATATTTTGTTCTGGGGTGAAATTCAATTGCCAAAATAGCAATACCATAAATCAGTGGTTTCAGCTGTGGCTGGCCAAGTTTCATAGTGTCCTGCAAATTATATATTTTGTTCTGGGGTGAAATTCAATTGCCAAAATAGCAATACCCTGAATCTGGTGTTCGAGCTGTTGCAGGCCAAGTGTAATTCTGTCCATAAAAGGATACCTTTCATCCAGGGCCTAAATACTAGCCCTAAAAGAGATATTCCCCTAAATCAGTGGTTACTGTTGTGCCTGGATTAGTGTAATACGCTACATAAATAAATAGGCAGATAGTGTTAGGTGCCTGTAAAAAAAGGCCTGAATTTGAAATCAATACATTGGGCAAAATATTTTTTTTCTTATTGTGGTGCTTGGTGAACGGTAACAATGAGGAAAACATCTAGTAAGGGACGCGGACGCGGTCGTGGTGGTTTTAGTGTACCCTCTGGTGCTGGGAGAGGACGTGGCCATTCTGCCACAGCCACACATCCTAGTGAACCTCAGGTTCACCTACCTCAGGTTCCAGTACCCGCCAGAATTTACAGCGATATTTGGTGGGGCCCAATGCCGTTTTAAGGATGATAAGGCCTGAGCAGGTACAGGTGCTAGTCAATTGGGTGGTCGACAGTGGATCCAGCACGTTCACAACATTATCTCCCACCCAGTCTTCCGCAGAAAGCGCACAGGTGGCACCTGAAAACCAAGCCCATCAGTCTGTCACATCACCCCCATGCATATCAGGGAAACTGTCTGAGCCTCAAGTTATGCAGCAGTCTCTTATGCTGTTTGAAGACTCTGCTGGCAGGGTTTACCAAGGGAATCCACCTAGCCCTTCCCCAGTGGTGGAAGACATAGAATGCACTGATGCACAACCACTGATGTTTCCTGATGATGAGGACATGGGAATACCACCTCATCGGAGTCCGCACGTCTCTGATGATGACGAAACACAGGTGCCAACTGCTGCGTCTTTCTGCAGTGTGCAGACCGAACAGGAGGTCAGGGAGGAAGACTGTGTGGAAGATGATGCAGGGGACGATGAGGTCCTAGACCCCATTATGGAATGAAGGTCGTGCCACAGACTTTCATAGTTCAGAGGAAGAGGCAGTGGTGAGACCGAGCCAACAGCGTAGCAAAAGAGGGAGCAGGGGGCAAAAGCATACCAGCCGCCGCCAAGAGAGTTCGCCTGCTACTGGCCACCGCCACCAGGAACCGAGCACCCCAAAGGCAGCTTAAAGGGGTTCCCTGGCATGGCACTTCTTTAAACAATGTGCTGACGACAAGACCCGAGTGGTTTGCACGCTGTGCCATCAGATCCTGAAGCGAGGCATTAACGTTCTGAACCTTAGCAGAACCTGCATGACCAGGCATCTACATGCAAAGCATGAACTGCAGTGGAGTAAACACCTTAAAAGCAAGGAACTCACTCAGGCTCCCCCTGCTCCCTCTTCTGCTGCTGCCTCGGCCTCTTCCTCCGCCTCAGAAGGAACGTTGGCACCTGCCACCCACCAAACAGAGGATGTGCCACCGACACCACCACCTGCGTCACCAAGCATCTCCACCATGTCACACGGCAGCGTTCAGCTCTCCATCTCACAAACCTTGGAGAGAAAGCATAAATTCCCACCTAGCCACCCTCGAGCTCTGGGCCTGAATGCAAGCATTTCTAAACTACTGGCCTTTGAAATGCTGTCATTCAGGCTGGTGGACACAGACAGCTTCAAACAGCTGATGTCCATGGCTGTCCCACAGTATGTTCTTCCCAGCCACCACTACTTCTCAAAGACAGCCGTGCCTTCCCTGCACAACCAAGTATCCGATAAAATCAAGTGTGCACTGCGCAACGCCATACGTGGACCAGTAAGCACGGCCAGGGGCGCTATATCTCCCTAACTGCACACTGGGTAAATGTAGTGGCGGCTGGGCTCCAGGCGGAGAGTTCCTTGGCGCACGTCCTTCCTCCGCCAAGGATCGCAGGGCATCATTCTTTGCCTCCTGTAGCCTCCTCCTCCTACTCGGCTTCCTGCTCCTCTGCTTCCACCAGCTGATCCAGTCAGCCACACACCTTCACCACCAACTTCAGCACAGCCCGGGGTAAACGTCAGCAGGCCATTCTGAAACTCATATGTTTGGGGGACAAGTCCCACACCGCGCAGGAGTTGTGGCGGGGTATTGAACAACAGACCGACCAGTGGTTGCTGCCGGTGGGCCTCAAGCCCGGCCTGGTGGTGTGCGATAATGGGCGAAATCTCCTCGCAGCTCTGAGACTAGCCGGTTTGACGCACATCCCTTGCCTGGCGCATGTGCTGAATTTGGTGGTGCAGAAGTTCATTCACAACTACCCTGACATGTCAGAGCTGCTGCATAAAGTGAGGGCCGTCTGTGCGCGCTTCCGGCGTTCACATCCTGCCGCTGCTCGTATGTCTGCGCTACAGCGTAACTTCTGCCTTCCCGCTCACCGCCTCATATGCGACATGCCCACCAGGTGGAACTCCACCTTGCACATGCTGGAGAGACTGTGCGAGCAGCAGCAGGCCATAGTGGAGTTTCAGCTGCAGCACGCACGGGTCAGTCGCACTGCGGAACAGCACCACTTCACCACCAATGATTGGGCCTCCATGCGAGACCTGTGTGCCCTGTTGCGCTGTTTCGAGTACTCCACCAACATGGCCAGTGGCGATGACACCATTATCAGCGTTACAATACCACTTCTATTTCTCCTTGAGAAAACGCTTAGGGCGATGATGGAAGAGGAGGTGGCCCAGGAGGAGGAGGAGGAGGAGGATAAGGGGTCACTTTTAGCACTTTCAGGCCAGTCTGTTAGAAGTAGCTCAGAGGGAGGTTTTTTGCAACAGCAGAGGCCAGGTACAAATGTGGCCAGCCAGGGCCCACTACTGGAGGACGAGGTTTGAAATAGGAAGATGTCCAGCTTGTAGCACCAATGTTCATCTTCATTATTCAAGCGATAAAAATACAGTGACAGTTATGTCCACTGGAGGACGAGGAGGATGAGGAGGAGGTGGAGGAGGATGAGGATGAAGCAGGTTCACAGCGGGGTGGCACCCGACACAGCTCAGGCCCATCACTGGTGCATGGCTGGGGGGATACGGAGGACGATGACGATACGCCTCCCACAGAGGACAGCTTGTCCTTACCTCTGGGGAGCCTGGCACGCATGAGCGACTACATGCTGCAGTGCCTGCGCAACGACAGCAGAGTTGCCCACATTTTAACGTGTGTGGACTACTGGGTTGCCACCCTACTGGATTCCCGGTACAAAGACAATGTGCCCACCTTACTCCCTGCACTGGAGCGTGATAGGAAGATGCGCGAGTACAAGCGCACGCTGGTAGAGGCGCTCCTGAGAGAATTCCCAAATGTCACAGGGGAACAGGTGGAAGCCCAAGGCGAAGGCAGAGGAGGAGCAAGAGGTCGCCAACGCAGCTGTGTCACGGCCAGCTACTCTGAGGGCAGGGTTAGCATTGCAGAAATGTGGAAAAGTTTTGTCTCCACGCCACAGTTAACTGCACCACCACCTGATACGGAACATGTTAGCAGGAGGCAGCATTTCACTAACATGGTTGAACAGTACGTCTGCACACCCCTCCACGTACTGACTGATGGTTCCGCCCCATTCAACTTCTGGGTCTCCAAATTGTCCACGTGGCCAGAGTTAGCATTTATGCCTTGGAGGTGCTGGCCTGCCCGGTGGCCACCGTTTTGTCTTAATGTGTATTCAGCACGGCAAGGGGCGTCATTACTGACAAACGCAGCCGCCTGTCCACAGCCAACGTGGACAAGCTGACGTTCATAAAAATGAACCAGGCATGGATCCCACAGGACCTGTGCCTCCCTTGTGCAGAATAGACATTTATAACTGCCTCCCCCTCAACCATGTATTCTTGTACTCCGGGGCACATCTTTATTGAATCCTTTAACTTTACCATGATCTTGCGGTGCAACCCAAAGCTGAATGAACCTCTCCTCTGTCTGGGTGGTGGGGTCGAAATAACTGAGAGTGGCCTTCTCCGGTGGTGGTTGATATGACGCATGATTCCTTGCTGTGGGACCTCTCTCCTCTGTCTGGGTGCTGGGCCGAAATAACTGAGAGTGGCCTTCTCCGGTGGTGGTTGATATGACGCATGATTCCTTGCTGTGGGACCTCTCTCCTCTGTCTGGGTGCTGGGCCGAAATAACCTGAGAGTGGCCTTCTCCGGTGGTGGTTGATATGACGCATGATTCCTTCCTGTGGGACATCTCTCCTCTGTCTGGGTGCTGGGCCGAAATAACTGAGTGGCCTTCTCCAGTGGTGGGTGATATGACGCATGATTCCTTGATGTGGGACCTGTATCCTCTGTCTGGGTGCTGGGCCGAAATAACTGAGAGTGGCCTTCTCCGGTGGTGGTTGATATGACGCATGATTCCTTGCTGTGGGACCTCTCTCCTCTGTCTGGGTGCTGGGCCGAAATTACTGAGAGTGGCCTTGTCACGGCTGTATGTGAGCAACAAGAGCATACACAGTGAATTAGCTACTGACCGGACCCAAACTAGGGAACATAAAGGGTGACCCCTGTCAGACCCTAAAAGCTTTCCCTATGCTGCTAAGCCCATGTCCAGATCCAGATTGTGGATCGAGACATGCCCGCGTACCTAAGGCTGATGACCACTGTAACTCCTACAATAGTGGAAGGGGCACGGCCACCGGTGCCCTGCTCAGTATATGGACGGAATCGGGGTCGCCTCAGATCCAGTCAGCATACAAACAGAAACACTCAATGTCTGTACACTTAACTGAAGGAGCTGCAGCAGCAGTGAAAACAGATCCAAAGTCAGCAGACTTGCTTCAGCAGAACACAGGTCCAATGAAAAGATATCACACAAGTGAAGATACTCAAGCGAGAGATACAGGTCAAACGAAAAGTATAATCCGCACGATTAAACAGGAAGAGGGGTATTTTATAGGAAGAGGAATCAATCACAGGAGGGACAGCTGGGAGGAGGGAAACTGAAAGTAACGACCTCATCACAGGGGCGGAGAAACAGAGCAGAGAGAACTCCTCCAAGCTCTAGTAGTGACATCATCACAGGGGTGGAGAAACAGAGCTGTGAGAACGTCTCAAAGCTCTGGTAGTGACAGTACCCCCCCCCTACGGGTGGACTCCGGACACCCAGGAGCCACCTTCTCAGGATGAGCCCTATGAAAAGCACTGATGAGGCGAGTGGCTTTAATGTCCGACACCGGAACCCACGTCCTCTCCTCAGGACCATAACCCTTCCAATGAACGAGGTACTGAAGAGAACCGCGGACAATGCGAGAGTCCACAATTCTGGAAACCTCAAACTCCAGATTGCCTCCTCCTCCGATTTTGGTTGATGGCAAAGAGGAGGGTACAGTGGGCTGGACATATGGTTTTAAGAGAGATCTGTGAAATACATTATGTATCTTCCAAACCCGTGGAAGATCAAGACGGAAGGCAACAGGATTGATGATGGACAGGATCTTATAAGGCCCAATAAACTTGGGACCCAATTTCCAGGAGGGAACCTTCAGTTTAATATTTCTTGTAGACAACCACACCAGATCACCCACATTCAGGTCCGGACCAGGCACACGTCTCTTATCAGCCACATGCTTATATTTCTCACTCATCTTTCTTAGATTACTCTGAATCTTTTGCTAAATGGTAGACAAAGACGAGGAAAATCTCTCCTCCTCAGGCAAACCAGAAGGAGCCCCTCCCGAGAATGTCCCAAACTGCGGATGGAACCCATATGCACCAAAGAATGATGACTTATCAGAAGATTCCTGACGACGGTTGTTCAGAGCAAACTCAGCAAGAGGGAGAAACGAACACCAATCCTCCTGGTTCTCTGCCACAAAACAGCGCAAATATGTCTCCTGATTCTGATTGACGCGTTCAGTCTGACCATTCGACTGCGGGTGAAAAGCAGAAGAGAAGGACAGCCAAACCCCCAGGCGAGAACAGAAAGCCTTCCAGAATCTGGATACAAACTGCGTGCCTCTATCAGAAACAATATCGGAGGGAATGCCATGCAATTTAACAATATGGTCGACAAAAGCTTGCGCCAACGTTTTAGCATTAGGTAAACCAGGAAAGGATACAAAATGAGCCATCTTGCTAAAATGGTCCACCACCACCAGGATCACCGACTTCCCTGAGGAACGAGGAAGATCCGTGATAAAGTCCATGGACAGGTGTGTCCAAGGACAGGAAGGTATGGGTAACGGGAGAAGAGGACCTGAAGGCCGTGAACGAGGGACCTTAGCGCGAGCGCACGTTTAACAAGCAGCCACAAAACCCTCCACCGACTTACAACGAGCCGGCCACCAAAATCTCAGAGCAATGAGATCTACTGTGGCTCTACTCCCGGGGTGACCAGCAAGAACAGTATCATGATGCTCCTTGAAGAGTTTGTGACGTAACTCAGGAGGCACAAACAACTTCCCAGAAGGACAACGGGCAGGTGCCTCAGTCTGGGCAGCCTGGACCTCGGCCTCCAAATCAGAATACAGAGCAGAAACAACTACCCCCTCCGCCAAAATGGGACCCGGGTCCTCAGAGTTTCCTCCTCCCGGAAAACAGCGAGAGAGAGCATCAGCCTTCACATTTTTGATCCCAAGGCGGAATGTAACGACAAAATTGAATCTGGAGAAGAACAGAGACCATCTGGCCTGTCTCGGATTCATACGCTTGGCCGACTCCAAGTACGCCAGATTCTTATGGTCGGTAAAAACGGTGATAGGGTGCCTGGCCCTCTCCAACCAATGGCGCCATTCCTCGAAAGCCAACTTGATGGCCAACAACTCCCTATCTCCCACATCATAGTTCTTCTCTGCCGGGGAGAGTTTTTTAGAGAAAAAGGCACAGGGTCGCCATTTGGCAGGAGAAGGGCCCTGGGACAAAACCGCACCCACACCCACCTCGGAAGCATCCACCTCAACAATAAAAGGTAAGGAAACATCGGGATGCACCAAGATGGGAGCAGACGCAAAACTCTCTTTAATCTTAGAAAAAGCTGCAAGCGCCTCCTCCGACCAAGAGGAAAAATCCGCCCCTTTTTTGTCATGTCAGTGAGGGGTTTGACAACAGAGGAATAATTCAAAATGAACTTTCATGTAATAGTTCGCAAAACCCAGAAAGCGCATCAATGCCTTCTGATTCTCAGGAGCTCCCACTCAAGCACAGCACGGACCTTCTCCGGATCCATGCGAAAACCAGAAGCAGAGAGGAGAAAACCCAGAAATTGAATCTCCGATACCATAAAAACACATTTCTCCAGCTTGGCGTACAATTTATTTTCCGCAGAATCTGCAGAACCTGAAAAGATGATCCTGATGGGTCTGAACATCAGGGAAAAAATCTAAATATCATCAAGATACACCAAAACAAATTTCCCCATTAAATGGTAGAAAATACTGTTAACAAAATGCTGAAAGACGGCCGGAGCATTCATCAAGCCAAAAGGCATAACGAGATTCTCGAAATGCCCCTCAGGGGTATTAAAGGCCGTTTTCCATTCATCCCCCTCTCTGACCCTGACCAGGTTGTACGCGCCTCTCAAATCCAGTTTAGAAAAACCTTGGCCCCAACAATTTGGTTGAAGAGGTCCGGGATCAGAGGAAGGGGATAGGGATCGCGAATCGTGATACGGTTCAGCTCCCTAAAATCTAGGCAAGGTCTCAGAGAGCCATCTTTTTTTAACAAAAAACCCGCGGCAACAGGTGATTTTGAGGGACGAATATGCCCCTTATCGAGACTCTCAGAGATATAGGTTCGCATTGCGATTCTTTCCGGTTGTGAGAGATTGTACAGGCGTGCTTTTGGCAGCTTGGCGCCGGGAATGAGGTTAATGGGACAGTCAAACTCCCGGTGAGGAGGTAGCTCCTGAACCCCGCTCTCGGAAAACACGTCCGAGTAATCGGAGAGAAATGATGGCACAGTTTTAGTAGATACCTCTGCAAAAGTCGCTGTGAGACAATTCTCTCTACAAAAATCACTCCACTCATTTATTTGCCTTCCTTGCCAATCAATAGTGGGGTTATGTCTAGTGAGCCAGGGTAACCCCAAAACTAGAGGAGTAGGCAATCCGTTAAGGACAAAACAAGATATATCCTCCACATGAGTGTCACCTACAGCTAACCGGATATTGTGAACAATGCCCTTCAGGGATCTCTGTGAGAGTGGAGCAGAGTCAATAGCAAAAACAGGTATATCCTTTTCTAATGTGCAAACCTGAAAACCATGCATGGCTACAAATTGAGTGTCAATAAGATTGACGGCCGCTCCACTATCGACAAAAATTTCACAAGAAATGACTTTGCTCTCTAGCGCCACCCTGGCAGAAAGGAGAAAACGGGAACTGCAGGTCAGAGGAAAAGCATCAATTCCTACATCAACTTTGCCCAAGGTAGCAGATGAAGCAGAGTTTGACGATTTACCTTTTGAGGTTTTTCTCTTATTATCACTCTTAGTACAGTTCATGAATTTCCTAGACGGACAAACATTTGCCAAATGACCAATGCCCCCACAACAAAAACACACCATTCTCTGAGGACTAAATCCTCCTTTATCAGGGGCAAGTCGACCTAGCTGCATAGGCTCCTCCTCAGAGGGGACCGAGACAGGATGAGGCCCCTGCACACTGAATGAGTCCGCACCACTGCCCCTAGACTGACAATGGCTGGACAGAGAGGTCTCGTTTCTTTCTCTTAGACGCCTGTCAAGGCGTACCGCCAATGACATGGCAGACTCTAAGGACGTTGGTCTCTCATGGAAAGCAAACGCATCTTTCAATCTCTCTGAGAGACCATGACAGAACTGACTCCGAGTGCAGCATCATTCCAACCTGAATCAGCTGCCCATCTCCGAAATTCAGAACAATAAAGCTCCGCAGACAGTTTGTTCTGGCATAAAAACGTAAGTTAGATTCAGCCAGAGCAACACGATCCGGGTCATCATATATCTGCCCCAGGGCCACAAAAAATCTTTCCACGGATCGAAGGGAGGGATCCCCGATGGCAGCGAAAAGCCCAAGTCTGAGCATTACCCCTGAGCAGGGAGATGACAATCCTCACCCTCTGCTCCTCATTACCAGAGGAATGGGGACACAAGCAAAAATGGAGTTTGCATGCCTCTCTGAAGCGAACAAAATTCTCACTGCCCCGGAGAACGTTTCGGAAGTGAGACCTTTGGCTCGCAACAGACTCCATGGGCCGGAGCCGAGCCCAATGCTTGAAGCTGAGTCATAGATTGACGGAGATCCGCTACCTCCAAAGAAAGACCCTGCATGCGGTCAACCAGGTTAGAAAGCGGATCCATGTCAAAAAGGACGGTTTCGGCGGATTATAATGTCACGGCTGTATGTGAGCAACAAGAGCATACACAGTGAATTAGCTACTGACCGGACCCAAACTAGGGAACATAAAGGGTGACCCCTGTTAGACCCTAAAAGCTCTCCCTATGCTGCTAAGCCCATGTCCAGATCCAGATGGTGGATCGAGACATGCCCGCGTACCTAAGGCTGATGACCACTGTAACCCCTACAATAGTGGAAGGGGCACGGCCACCGGTGCCCTGCTCAGTATATGGACGGAACCAGGGTCACCTCGGATCCAGTCAGCAAACAAACAGAAACACTCAATGTCTGTACACTTAACTGAAGGAGCTGCAGCAGCAGTGAAAACAGATCCAAAGTCAGCAGACAATATCCGAAGTACTTGCTTCAGCAGAACACAGGTCCAATGAAAAGATATCACACAAGTGAAGATATTCAAGCGAGAGATACAGGTCAAACGAAAAGTATAATCCGCACGATTAAACAGAAAGAGGGGTATTTTACAGGAAGAGGAATCAATCACAGGAGGGACAGCTGGGAGGAGGGAAACTGAAAGTAACGACCTCATCACAGGGGCGGAGAAACAGAGCAGAGAGAACTCCTCCAAGCTCTAGTAGTGACATCATCCCAGGGGTGGAGAAACAGAGCTGTGAGAACGTCTCAAAGCTCTGGTAGTGACAGGCCTTCTCCGGTGGTGGTTGATATGATGCATGATTCCTTGCTGTGGGACCTCTCTCCTCTGTCTGGGTGCTGGGCCGAAATAACTGAGAGTGGCCTTCTCCTGTGGTGGTTGATATGACGCATGATTCCTTGCTGTGGGACCTCTCTCCTCTGTCTGGGTGCTGGGCCGAAATAACTGAGTGGCCTTCTCCAGTGGTGGGTGATATCACGCATGATTCCTTGATGTGGGACCTGTATCCTCGGTCTGGGTGCTGGGCTGAAATAACTGAAAGTGGCCTTCTCCATTGGTGGGTGATATGACGCATGATTCCTTGCTGTGGGACCTCTCTCCTCTGTCTGGGTGCTGGGGCCGAAATAACTGAGTGGCCTTCTCCAGTGGTGGGTGATATGACGCATGATTCCTTCCTGTGGGACATCTCTCCTCTGTCTGGGTGCTGGGGCCGAAATAACTGAGTGGCCTTCTCCAGTGGTGGGTGATATGACGCATGATTCCTTGATGTGGGACCTGCATCCTCGGTCTGGGTGCTGGGCTGAAATAACTGAAAGTTGTGTTCTCCAGTGGTGGGTGATATGACGCATGATTCCTTGTTGTGGGACCTCTCTCCTCTGTCTGGGTGCTGGGGCCAAAATAACTGAAAGTGGCCTTCTCCAGTGGTGGGTGATATGACGCATGATTCCTTGATGTGGGACCTGCATCTTCGGTCTGGGTGCTGGGCTGAAATAACTGAAAGTGGCCTTCTCCGGTGGTGGTTGATATGACGCATGATTCCTTGCAGTGGGACCTCTCTCCAATTGATATTGGTTAAATTTAATTTATTTTATTTTATTTTAATTCATTTTCCTATCCACATTTGTTTGCAGGGGATTTACCTACATTTTGCTGCCTTTGGCAGCCCTCTAGCCCGTTCCTGGACTATTTTACAGCCTTTTTAGTGCCTAAAAGTTCGGGTCCCCATTGACTTCAACGGGGTTCGGGTTTGGGATAAAGTTCGGGTCGAGTTCGGATCCCGAACCCGAACATTTTCGGGAAGTTCGGCCGAACTTCCCGAACCGGAACTTCCAGGTGTTCGCTCATCTCTATTTGTTGGTCTAGGGGTATTATTCTCGCTTTGGGTGCAAGAGGTCCCGTGTTCAAATCACGGACGAGCCCTAGCCTCTGTCATTTTGTAATTCCCTCGCCATCGTTCATCATAGCAGTGTGCTCCGTTGATAATGGCAGTGTGCAATGCAGTGTGTTCATCATAGCATTGTGCTCCGTGTCACCGACAAAGGTTTTTCTTTAGAGACACCTTTTCAAAGGTACCTCTCCCCTGCTTGGATGCTGCAAGGGATGGGTTTCCATCCCAGATGAGTCCTGGATGCGAAAGCAGTTACCTTCTTGCAGTTTCATAAGATGCGTGTAACCTACTGCTTGAAAGTGCTCTGATGCCAGAGTTCAGGCTCTCATAATGAATCATGTGAATAAATATGGATTGTACAAGAGGTATTTTGCTGACATAATCAGCTTGGCTTATTGGGCTAGGGGGTGTGATTCGTTCTTAGGGTACTAGAGGTCCCAACTGCAAATCCTACTAAAACCCCTTCTTTTGAAATCCCCCCTTGCGGTTAACTTGTGATTCTTCTCTTAGGTAATAGGTTTGATATGTACCAAGCAAGTGCTGCACATGTCAGCGAATTCTGAGTGAAACTCGGAAAGATATTAAAAACTCCAAGTACTGTCTTTGGTTCTTTGCTCGCACCCTGAGCAAGAATCATACACCTATTGTCATTTTTTCTATAATAAGCCGACACTCTGTGGAATTTAGAGGTTTACGAAAGAGAGAAAATATTACCTGCCTGGAGAAAGTGAGGGAACGTAGGATCGTTGCTCTAGAGGTGCGATTATTTGCTTTCGGTGTAAACCGTCCCAGATTCATATCCTGCATGAGCCCTAGAAAGTGCAATTTTGTGTTCCCTTGCAATCATTATCTGTAGAAAAAGATTGTTAATTGTCTTTACCAGAGAAATTTCCGTCACATTACTGACAGAGGTATGTTTCTGGAGAAATACCTATGTGGTGGGGTACCTTAATTCAACTCAGATCCTGTAAGGAGTAGGTTAAAATCCTCAACCAGCCCTGAAGACGAAAACAGTTTTCTTCTTCCGGTTTCCACAGTTTAGCTCATTGGTCTTGGGGGTGTGATGCTGGCTTAGGGTGCAAGCGGTCTGGACCTGAAGTGCCGGTCGAAGCTTCTTTTTTAAAAACTCCCCCTTAGAGTTAATCCTGTATCGCTTCTCTTATGTAGTTGCCATAGTAGGTACCAAGGAAGCTCTCCACTAGAGTTGAGCGAACACCTGGATGTTCGGGTTCGAGAGGTTCGGCCGAACTTCCGGAAAATGTCCGTGTTCGTGATCCGAACTCAACCCGAACTTCATCCCGAACCCGAACCCCATAGAAGTCAATGGGGACCCGAACTTTTGGGCACTAAAAAGGCTGTAAAAGACTCCCGGAAAGGGCTAGAGGGCTGCAAAAGGCAGCAAAATGTAGGTAAATCCCCTGCAAACAAATGTAGATAGGAAATGATGACTTAACATAAAATAAATTAAAATTAACCAATATTAATTGGAGTTAGGTCCCATAGCACAGAATCAGGCTTCAAATCACCCACCAATGTAGAAGGTCGCTTACTATTATTTCGACCCCAGCATCCAGACAAAGGAGAAAGGTCCCACAGCAGAGAATCTGGCATCATATCAACCACCACAGGAGAAGGCCACTTTCAGTGACTTAGGCCTTAGCACCCAGACAGAGGAGACATGTCAGATAGCACAAGCATTACATTTATACCATCCAGCACAGGAGAAGGCCACTTTTAGTTACTTTGACCCCTGCACCCAGAAAGAGGAGAGAGGCCCCACAGCACATATTCAGGCATCATATCACCCACCACAGGAGTAGGCCACCATTTAGTTAATTTGACCCCTGCACCCATGTCAGATGGTACAAGCATCAGTTTTACATCAACCAGCACAAGAGAAGGCCACTTTTAGAGACTTTGACCCCTGCACCCAGACGGAGGAGAGAGGTTTCACAGCAGAGAATCAGGCATTTAGATCACCCACCACAGGAGTAGGCCACCATTTAATGGGACCCCGGCAACCATGTCAGATGGTACAAGCATCAGTTTTACATCACCCAGCACAAGAGAAGGCCACTTTGAGAGACTTTGACCCCTGCACCCAGACGGAGGAGAGAGGTTTCACAGCAGAGAATCAGGCATTTAGATCACCCACCACAGAAGTAGGCCACCATTGAATGGGACCCCGGCAACCATGTCAGATGGTACAAGTATAACAGTTTATATCACCCAGCACAGGAGAAGGCGACTTTGAGAGACTTTGACCCCTGCACCCAGACGGAGGAGAGAGGTTTCACAGCAGAGAATCAGGCATTTAGATCACCCACCACAGGAGTAGGCCATCATTTAATGGGACCCCGGCAACCATGTCAGATGGCACAAGTATAACATTTATATCACCCAGCACAGGAGAAGGCGACTTTGAGAGACTTTGACCCCTGCACCCAGACGGAGGAGAGAGGTTTCACAGCAGAGAATCAGGCATTTAGATCACCCACCACAGGAGTAGGCCATCATTTAATGGGACCCCGGCAACCATGTCAGATGGTACAAGCATCAGTTTTACATCACCCAGCACAGGAGAAGGCGACTTTGAGAGACTTTGACCACTGCACCCAGACGGAGGAGAGAGGTTTCACAGCAGAGAATCAGGCATTTAGATCACCCACCACAGGAGTAAGCCACCATTTAATGGGACCCCGGCAACCATGTCAGATGGCACAAGTATAACATTTATATCACCCAGCACATGACAAGGCCACTTTCAGTGAGTTAGGCCTTAGCACCGAGACAGAGGAGACAGGTCAGATAGCGCAAGCATCAGTTTTACAGATCACCCACCACAGGAGTAGGCCACCTTTAGTTAATTTGACCCCTGCACCCAGAAAGAGGAGAGAGGTCCCACAGCACATAATCAGGCATCATATCAACCACCTCAGGAGAAGGCCACCATTTAGTTACTTAGGCCTTAGCACCAACACAGAGGAGACAGGTCAGATAGCACAAGCATCAGTTTTACATCAACCACCACAGGAGAAGGGCACTTTTAGAGACTTTGACCCCTGCAGCCACACGGAGGAGAGAGGTCCCACAGCAGAGATTCAGGCATTTATATCAGCCAGCACAGGAGAAGGCCGCTTTCAGTGACTTAGGCCTTAGCACCGACACAGAGGAGACAGGTCAGATAGCACAAGCAACAGTTTTACATCAACCACCACAGGAGAAGGGCACTTTTAGAGACTTTGACCCCTGCAGCCACAAGGAGGAGAGAGGTCCCACAGCAGAGATTCAGGCATTTATATCAGCCAGCACAGGAGAAGGCCGCTTTCAGTGACTTAGGCCTTAGCATCGACACAGAGGAGACAGGTCAGATAGCAAAAGCATCAGTTTTACATCAACCACCATAGGAGAAGGGCACTTTTAGAGACTTTGACCCCTGCAGCCACACAGAGGAGAGAGGTCCCATAGCAGAGATTCAGGCATTTATATCAGCCAGCACAGGAGAAGGCCGCTTTCAGTGACTTAGGCCTTAGCACCGACACAGAGGAGACAGGTCAGATAGCACAAGCATCAGTTTTACATCAACCACCACAGGAGAAGGGCACTTTTAGAGACCTTGACCCCTGCAGCCACACGGAGGAGAGAGGTCCCACAGCAGAGAATCAGGCATCATGTCAACCACCACAGGAGTAGGCCTCCTTTTGTTTCTTTGACCCCTGCACCCAGAAAGAGGAGAGAGGTCCCACAGCAGAGAATCAGGCATTTCGATCACCCACCACAGGAGAAGGCCGCTTTCAGTGACTTTGGCCCCTGCACCCACACAAAGGAGACATGTCAGAAAGCACAAGTATAACATTCATATCACCCAGCACAGGAGAAGGACACTTTCATGTACTTTGGCCCCGGCACCCAGACAGAGGGAAGGTTCATTCAACTCTGGGTTGCACCCCAAGATCCTAGTTAATTTCAAAAATTTATTTTTCAATGAAGAAGTGGCCAGGAGTACAAGACAACATGGTTTAAGGCAGTTATTAAGGACTACTCTGCACAAGGGAGGGTCAGGTCTTGTGGGATCCATGCCTGGTTCATTTTTATAAACGTCAGCTTGTCCACGTTGGCTGCGGACAGGCGGCTGCGTTTGTCAGTAATGACGCCCCCTGCCGCGCTGAATACACGTTCAGATAAAACGCTGGCCGCCGGGCAGGACAGCACCTCCAAGGCATAACATGCTAATTCTGGCCACGTGGACAATTTGGAAACCCAGAAGTTGAATGGGGCCGAACCATCCATCAGTACGTGGAGTTGTGTGCAGACGTACTGTTCAACCATGTTAGTGAAATGTAGCCTCCTGCTAACACGTTCCGTATTAGGTGGTGGGGCAGTTAGCTGTGGCGTGGAGACAAAACTTTTCCACATTTCTGCCATGCTAACCCTGCCCTCAGAGGAGCTGGCCGTGACACTGCTGCGTGGGCGACCTCTAGCTCCTCCTCTGCCTTGGCCTTCCACCTGTTCCCCTGTGACAGTTGGGAATGCTCTCAGGAGCGCGTCTACCAGCGTGCGCTTGTACTCGCGCATCTTCCTATCACGCTCCAGTGCAGGAAGTAAAGTGGGCACATTGTCTTTGTAC
Organism: Bufotes viridis; assembly: GCA_033119425.1. Taxonomy (NCBI): domain Eukaryota; kingdom Metazoa; phylum Chordata; class Amphibia; order Anura; family Bufonidae; genus Bufotes; species Bufotes viridis. Next base: position 116,647,424 of record CM065594.1, read on the forward strand.
CGTGGATCCAGCAGGGTGGCCACCCAGTAGTCAGCACACGTTAAAATGTGGGCAACTCTCCTGTCGTTGCGCAGGCACTGCAGCATGTAATCGCTCATGTGTGCCAGGCTCCCCAGAGGTAAGGACAAGCTGTCCTCTGTGGGAGGCATATCGTCATCATCCTCTTTATCCCCCCAGCCACGCACCAGGGATGTGCCTGCGCTGTGCTGGGTGCCACCCCGCTGTGAACCTGCTTCATCCTCATCCTCCTCCACCTCCTCCTCCTCGTCCTCCAGTAGTGGGCCCTGGCTGGCCACATTTGTACCTGGCCTCTGCTGTTGCAAAAAACCTCCCTCTGAGCCACTTCTAACAGACTGGCCTGAAAGTGCTAAAAACGACCCGTCATCCTCCTCCTCCTCCTCCTGGCCCTGGCCCACCTCCTCTTCTATCATCGCCCTAAGCATTTTCTCTAGGAGACATAGAATTGGTATTGTCACGCTGATAACAGTGGCATCGCCACTGGCGATGTTGGTGGCGTACTCGAAACAGCGCAACAGGGCACACAGGTCTCGCATGGAGGCCCAATCATTGGTGGTGAAGTGGTGCTGTTCCGCAGTGCGACTGACCCGTGCGTGCTGCAGCTGAAATTCCACTATGGCCTGCTGCTGCTCGCACAGTCTCTCCAGCATGTGCAAGGTGGAGTTCCACCTGGTGGGCATGTCGCATATGAGGCGGTGAGCGGGAAGGCCGAAGTTACGCTGTAGCGCAGACATGCGAGCAGCGGCAGGATGTGAACGCCGGAAGCGCCCACAGACGGCCCGCACTTTATGCAGCAGCTCTGACATGTCTGGGTAGTTGTGAATGAACTTTTGCACCACCAAATTCAGCACATGCGCCAGGCAAGGGATGTGCGTCAAACCGGCTAGTCCCAGAGCTGCCACGAGATTTCGCCCATTATCGCACACCACCAGGCCGGGCTTGAGGCCCACCGGCAGCAACCACTGGTCGGTCTGTTGTTCAATACCCCGCCACAACTCCTGCGTGGTGTGGGGCCTGTCCCCCAAACATATGAGTTTCAGAATGGCCTGCTGACGTTTACCCCGGGCTGTGCTGAAGTTGGTGGTGAAGGTGTGTGGCTGACTGGATGAGCTGGTGGAAGCAGAGGAGGAGGAAGCCGAGTAGGAGGAGGAGGCTACAGGAGGCAAAGAATGATGCCCTGTGATCCTTGGCGGCGGAAGGACGTGCGCCAAGGAACTCTCCGCCTAGGGCCCAGCCGCCACTACATTTACCCAGTGTGCAGTTAGGGAGATATAGCGTCCCTGGCCGTGCTTACTGGTCCACGTATCTGTGGTTAGGTGGACCTTGCCACAAATGGCATTGCGCAGTGCACACTTGATTTTATTGGACACTTGCATGTCCAGGGAAGGCACGGCTGTCTTGGAGAAGTAGTGGCGGCTGGGAACCACATACTGGGGGACAGCCATGGCCATCAGCTGTTTGAAGCTGTCTGTGTCCACCAGCCGGAATGACAGCATTTCAAAGGCCAGTAGTTTAGAAATGCTGGCATTCAGGCCAAGAGCTCGAGGGTGACTAGGTGGGAATTTGCGCTTCCTCTCAAAGGTTTGAGAGATGGAGAGCTGAACGCTGCTGTGTGAAATAGTGGAGACGCTAGGTGACGGTGGTGGTGGTGGTGTCGGTGACACATCCTTTGTTTGCTGCTCGGCAGGTGGCAACATTCCTCTCGAGGCGGAAGCCGAGGCAGCAGCGGTAGAGGGAGCAGGGGAGCCTGAGCGGGTTCCTTGTTTTTAAGGTGTGTACTCCACTGCAGTTCATGCTTTGCATGTAGATGCCTGATCATGCAGGTGGTGCTCAGGTTAAGAACGTTAATGCCTCGCCTCAGGGTCTGATGGCACAGCGTGCAAATCACTCTGGTCTTGTCGTCAGCACATTGTTTGAAGAAGTGCCATGCCAGGGAACTCCTTGAAGATGCCTTTGGGGTGCTGGGTCCCTGTTGGCGCTGGCCAATAGCAGGCGAACTCTCTGGACGGCGGCTGTTCTGCTTTTGCCCCCTGCTCCCTCTTTGGTTTCGCTGTTGTCTCGGTCTCACCACTGCCTCTTCCTCTGAACTATTTAAGTCAGCGGCACGACCTTCAGTCCATGTGGGGTCTAAGACCTCATCGTCCTCTGCATCGTCTTCCACCCAGTCTTCCTCCCTGACCTCCTCCTGTTCAGTCTGCACACTGCAATAAGACGCGGCAGTGGGCACCAGTGTTTCGTCATCATCAGAGACTCGGTCACTCTGCTGTGGTGGTATTCCCATGTCCTCATAATCTGGATACATAAGTGGTTGTGCGTCAGTGCATGGAATGTCTTCCACCGCTGGGGAAGGGCTAGGTGGACGCCCCTGGGAAACCGTGCTAGCAGAGTCTTCAAACAGAATAAGAGACTGCTGCATAACTTGAGGCTCAGACAGTTTCCCTGATATGCATGGGGGTGATGTGACAGACTGATGGGCTTGGTTTTCATGTGCCACCTGTGCGCTTTCTGCAGAAGACTGGGTGGGAGATAATGTTGTGAACATGCTGGATCCACTGTCGGCAACCCAATTGACTAATGCCTGTACCTGCTCAGGCCTTACCATCCTTAGAACGGCATTGGGCCCCACCAAATATCGCTGTAAATTCTGCCGGCTACTTGAGGGAGTTGGTTCACTACTTTGTGCGCCTGAGGCCGAACGGCCACGTCCTCTGCCAGCAACAGAGGCTCCACGGACACCACCACGACCGCGTCCTCGTCCCTTAATAGAATGTTTCCTCATTGTTGCGATTCAACTCGCACCACAATAAAATATATTATTTTTTAGCCCCAAAATTCCCACACTGGAAGATATAATTCCTTTTTCCGGTATTAATTACAAGAAAACTGCTGCAAATTGGACACCAGAATTTTTAATATGCTAGTTTTGGTACATAGATTCCCACACGGGGAGATATAATTCCTTTTTACAGGAGTAAAAACGTGCTGCCTACTGTTTCTGGTGTAACTAACACCAGATTGATTAAATTGGCCCTTTTTTCACCAAAATTACAACACTGGACAATGTAATGCCTTTTTCAGGTATTAATTACAAGAAGACTGCTGCTAATTGGACACCAGAATTTTTAAAATGCTAGTTTGTGTACATAAATTCCCACACTGGAAGATATAATTCCTTTTTCGGTATTAATTACAAGAAAACTGCTGCAAATTGGACACCAGAATTTTTAAAATGCTAGTTTTGGTACATAGTTTCCACACGGGAGATATAATTCCTTTTACAGGAGTAAAAACGTGCGGCCTACTGTTTCTGGTGTAACTAACACCAGATTGATTAAATTGGCCTTTTTTTCACCAAAATTACAACACTGGACAATGTAATGCCTTTTTCCGGTATTAATTCCTTTTTACAGGAGTAAAAACGTGAGGCCTACTGTTTCTGGTGTAACTAACACCAGATTGATTAACCACTTCAGCCCCCCTAGCTTAAACACCCTTAATGACCAGGCCACTTTTTACAATTCTGCACTACACTACTTTACCCGTTTATTGCTCCGTCATGCAACTTACCACCCAAATGAATTTTACCTCCTTTTCTTCTCACTAATAGAGCTTTCATTTGGTGGTATTTCATTGTTGCTGACGTTTTTACTTTTTTTGCTATTAATCAAAAATTACCGAAATTTTTGCAAAAAAATGACATTTTTCACTTTCTGTTGTAATTTTTTTTTAAAAAAACTACATTTCTATATAATTTTTTCGCAAAATTTATTGTTCTACATGTCTTTGATAAAAAAAAAAATACAATAAGTGTATATTTATTGGTTTGGGTAAAAGTTATAGCGTTTACAAACTATGGTGCAAAAAAGTGAATTTCTGCATTTTGAAGCAGCTCTGACTTTCTGAGCACCTGTCATGTTTCTTCAGGTGCTAGAATGTCAGGAAAGTATAAATACCCCCCAAATGACACCATTTTAGAAAGAAGACACCCCAAAGTATTCATGGAGGGGCATGGTGAGTTCATGTATCATTTCATTTTTTTCACAAGTTAGCGGAAAATGACACTTTCTGAGGAAAAAATAAAAATAATAAAGTTTCCATTTCTGCTAACTTCTGGCAAAAAAATGAAATCTCCCACGGACTCACTATGCCCCTCAGTGAATACCTTAGGGTGTCTACTTTCCGAAATGGGGTCACTTGTGGAGTGTGTTTACTGTTCTGGCATTTTGGGCGGGGCTAAATTGTGAGCCGCCATGTAAAAGCTAAAGGTACTCGTTGGAATTTGGGCCTTTGCGCACCCAGGCTGCAAAAAGTGTCACTCATGTGGTATTGCCGTACTCAGGAGAAGTAGGGCAATGTGTTTTAGGGTGTATTTTTACATATACCCATGTTGGGTGAGAGAAATATCTCTGTAAACTGACAACTTTGTTTAAAAAATTTAAAAAGTTGTCGATTACAGCGATATTTCTCACACAAAGTATGGGTATATATAAAAATACACCCCAAACACATTGCCCTACTTCTCCTGAGTACGGCGATACCACATGAGTGACACTTTTTGCAGCCTGGGTGCAAAGGGCCCTAAAACCAATGAGTACCTTTAGGATTTCACAGGGCATTTTTACGCATTTGGATTCCAGACTTCTTCTCACGCTTTAGGGGCCCTAAAATGCCAGAACAGTATAAATACCCCACATGTGACCCCATTTTAGAAAGAAGACACCCCAAGGTATTCTGTGAGGGGTATGGTGAGTTTATGTAAAATTTTATTTTTTGTCACAAGTTAGTGAAATATGAGACTTTGTAAAAAAAAAAAAAATCAATTTCCGCTAACTTGTGCCAAAAAAAATCTTCTGTGAACTCGCCATGCCCCTCATGGAATACCTTAGGGTGTCTTCTTTCCACAATGGGGTCACTTGTGGGGTATTTATACTGCCCTGGCATTTTAGGGCCCTAAAGCGTGAGAATCAAAATGAGTAAAAATGCCCTGTGAAATCCTAAAGGTACTCATTGGAATTTGGGCCCCTTTGCGCATCTTGGCTGCAAAAAGTGGCACACATGTGGTATCGCCGTACTCAGGAGAAGTAGGGCAATGTGTTTTGGGGTGTATTTTTACATATACCCATACTGGGTGTGAGAAATATCTCTGTAAATGACAACTTTTTAAAAAATGTATACAAAGTTGTCAATTTACAGAGATATTTCTCTCACTATGGGTATATGTAAAATACACCCCAAACACATTGCCTACTTCTCCTGAGTCGGCGATACCACATGTGTGCCACTTTTGCAGCCAAGATGCAAAGGCCCTAAAACCAATGAGTACCTTTAGTATTTCACAGGGCATTTTACGCATTTGGATTCTCACGCTTTAGGACCCTAAAATGCCAGGGCAGTATAAATACCCCACAAGTGACCCCATTGTGGAAAGAAGACACCCCAAGGTATTCTGTGAGGGGTATGGCGAGTTCACAGAAAAAAATTTTTGGCACAAGTTAGCGGAAATTGATTTTTTTTTTTTTTTTTACAAAGTCTCATATTCCACTAACTTGTGACAAAAATAAAATTTTACATGAACTCCCCATACCCCTCACGGAATACCTTGGGGTGTCTTCTTTCCAAAATGGGGTCACATGTGGGGTTTTGTACTGCCCTGGCATTTGAGGGTCTCCGCAATCATTACACGTATGGCCAGCATTAGGAGTTTCTGCGATTCTCCGTATATTGAACATACGGGTAATGAGATTTTTTTTTTCCGTTCAGCCTCTGGGCTGAAAAAAAAAAAAATGAACGGCACAGATTTTTCATTCGCATCGATCAATGTGGATGAAAAAATCTCTGCCAAAATCAGTGACTGCGGTGCGGTGGGCTGGGCGCTAGCTACCTAACAAGTAGTTAACTAACTGGCGGTGATAAGGGACCCTTATGCCCCATTCACACGTCCGAAATTCTGTTTGCGGAACGGAATTGCGGACCCATTCATTTCTATGGGGACAGACTTTGTCCCGCTCGGATCGGAATTGCGGATCCGCACTTCGAGTCTGCATTTCCGTTCCGCAAAAATATAGAACATGCCCTTTTCTTGTCCGCAATTGCGGACAAGAAAAAGCATTTTCTATATAGTTCTGGCAATGTGCGGATCTGCAAAATGCGGAAAGCACATTGGCGGTGTCCGTGTTTTGCGGATCCGCACCGCGGATCCGTGGCGCGGATCTGTGGATCCGCCGAACCGCAAAACACATATGGACATGTGAATAGAGCCTTACAGGGGGTGATCAGTGACAGGGGGTGATCAGGGAGTCTATATGGGGTGATCAGGGGTTAACAAGGGGTTAATAGTGGTTATAAAGTGAGGGGGGTGGGGGTGGGGTTAGTGTAGTGTTTGGTGCAACTTTACATTGTTACCTGGTCCTCTGGTGGTCGATCCCAGTAAATGGGACCACCAGAGGACCAGGTATTAAGTATATCAGACGCTGTTAGCAACACAGCGTCTGATATACCACTTTGATCTCATTTATTTTACATTTACAGCCTGCCAGCGATTGATCATCGCTGGCAGGCTGTAGTACTAACTGCAGAGCCGCGCTCTGCTGTGATGCGCAGCGCGTGCGCGCGTTCACAGCAGATCTCGGCTCTCGCGAGATGACGCACGGATGCGTCCAGGAGGAACAAACTTGCCGCCGCCTGGACGCATCCGTGCGTTAAGCGGTCGGCAAGCGGTTAAATTGGCCTTTTTTTCACCAAAATTACAACACTGGACAATGTAATGCCTTTTTCCGGTATTAATTCCTTTTTACAGGAGTAAAAACGTGAGGCCTACTGTTTCTGGTGTACCTAACACCAGATTGATTGAATTGGCCTTTTCTTCACCAAAATTACAACACTGGACAATGTAATGCCTTTTTCCGGTATTAATTCCTTTTTACAGGAGTAAAAACGTGCTGCCTACTGTTTCTGGTGTAACTAACACCAGATTGATTAAATTGGCCTTTTTTTCAGCAAAATTACAACACTGGATAATGTAATGCCTTTTTCCTGTATTAATTCCTTTTTACAGGAGTAAAAACGTGAGGCCTACTCAGAGGCGTAGCTAAAGACTCATGGGCCCCGATGCAAGAGTTCAGCTTGGGCCCCCCTTCCCTCAGTACCTTTTGGCCACGGGCAGGGAAGCACATAGCCTTCATGCTGCCAAAGGAAAACATTGAAAAAAAAAACTCATGCCAGATTCTTGACCTAACCCTTCCCTCCAGCCAGAGGTGTAACTTGACCAGCATACACTTTCTATAATACCAATGTCTTCTTATGAGGCGCATGGGTCTTTGGGCCCCCTCAGGCTCCTGGGCCCGGTAGCGACTGCTACCTCTGCACCCCCTATAGCTACGCCCCTGGGCCTACTGTTTCTGGTGTAACTAACACCAGATTGATTAAATTGGCCTTTTTTTCACCAAAATTACAACACTGGACGATATAATGCCTTTTTGCGGTATTAATTACAAGAGGACTGCTGGTATTTCAGAACACTGGAATTTTTAAAATGCTAGTTTTGCTAGATAAATTTCCCACACTAGGAGAAATATTGCCTAAGCCTTTTTACAGTATTAATTACAACAGTAGTGCTTCTTCTGGTCTAACACCAGAATAATTTTATTATTACGGTGAAAGCTTTTTTTAATTTATATTTCTGGCACATAAAAAAAAAAAATATTTCTGGCTGACAGTATTGGACTTGGCTGTAGTGGGGCACTGGCTAGCCTAGCTGGACAGCACATTCATGGGATTTGCTATCCAAGTGGGTTACTTTCAGTTTCACCACTGATATATTAAATATCTTTGCAGTTAGTATGGGTGACACAAGCACAGCCAAACCCCTGATGTAGTATATCTATGAAAAAATCGACTATTACATGAGATTAATGGACGTTGTGGCAGCTTTTGCTGTAGCACCACAAGTCCCAAAATGGCTGCCGCCTATCAGCCCAGTAACATGTGCCAGAAAACGGTCTGCCCAGCCAGAAAAAAAATTGACTTTGACTGAGCAGCTGAATCGCTGTTGTTCTGATTCACAGGTGTAGATTTTTCACTTCTTTGGAGCTTTGGTTTAGACTCTGTGGCAGCTTGTGCTGGCGCACCACAAGTCCCAAAATGGCCACCGCCGGTCAGCCCAGTTACATGTGCCAGTAAAAATCGCTCTGGCCAGTTTCAGTGAACAGCTCAGCTGAGTTGTTCTGATGCACAGGTGTAGAAATGTAGATCATTCACTTCTTTATCCCTGCCTATCTCGCCCTGACAGAAGCTGCGTCTTCTCCTTACACTAATCAGAGCAGTGTGACGTGCGGCGCTACGTGACTCCAGCTTAAATAGAGGCTGGGTCACATGCTGCACTTGGCCAATTACAGCCATGCCATTAGTAGGCATGGCTGTGATGGGCTCTTAGGGAAAGAAGTAAAACACTAGCTGATTGGCTGCTGTGCAGCCCTTCAGAAAGCGGGAAGTAATCGACGAACACCGGACCCGAACCCGAACTTTTTTGAAAATGTCCGGGTTCGGGTCCGTGTCACGGACACCCCAAAATTCGGTACGGACCCGAACGATTCTCGAACTGTTCGCTCATCACTACTCTCCACCTCAGTGAAGTTTGAGTGGCAAAAGTCAGAACGCTAAAGAAGGCGCAAATCCAAGGCTTTGGCTTGTTGGTCTAGGGGTATGATTCTTGCTTTGGGTGCGAGAGGTCCTGGGTTCAAATCCTGGACGAGCCCTCAGCTTTCTGTCTGGATGAATTTCTTATTTAGCTCACCTATTACCCATTTTCCACTTTTATGCCTGCCTCTTGTGGCATTTGTTACTTTACAAAAGCCAGAAAAATCGTATCCTCTTCAAGACGGTAACCGAGAATAGTCTTGTTGGTGTAGCGGTTCTTTCTTTAGGTGTGGGAGGTTCTGTCTTCAAATCCCACGCGATACCTTACAGCTGTACTTTCAAATTCCCTTGCCATTGTTATCTGCACAAGAGCGTGGCACCTGACCTTTAGAGCAGCGTGCTTCATGTCACAGACAAAGTTGTTTCTCTTGAAGCATTCTACTAAGGGTAGCCTAATTATACTTGGATGCCTTTAGAAGTGGGAATCTGAGCAAGCCCAACGTTGTTGTTTTCAAAGAACACACTGGTTGGTCAAGGGGTATGATTCAAGCTTAGAATGCGAGGAGTATTAATACCAGGTGAGCCCTCGGTACCAAAACGGTTATCTTCTTCCACTGCTGTATGTGGCGTGTAGTCTTCTCCTTGTAAGTCTCTTGATGCCGTCATTAAAGCTCTCATAATGAATCTTGTGAATAAATATGGATAGCGCAAAATGCATTTTGTTGATATTCTCAGGGTGTCCCA